>CM035406.1:34711613-35311613 GCA_020310875.1 Ceratopteris richardii
TTTTGGAACCCTAAGTGAGCTTGAAGTGTGGCATAAGAGACTTGCTCATGTGAATGAAAGAACCTTGAAGGATATATGCAGGGATCAAAGTTTTCTAGGACTACGAAACATATGAAAGCAACACATGATCAACAGGTGTAATGCATGTCAGATTGGGAAGGCACAAACACAACCATTCAACCACAAAGGCTACATCCACAACAACTTATTGGACTTACTACATACTTATGTATGGGGACCAAGTCAAGAACCTTCATTGGTAGGATCAAGGTATTATGGCTCATTTATTGACTACCATAGTAGATGGACCATTCTATACTTTATCAAGAGTAAGGATGAAGTGTTTGATTGCTTCAAAAAGTATCTAGCACATGTGGAGAATCATACATGTAGATCACTAAAGAAGCTTAGATCTGATGGAGGGGGAGAATACTTATCCAAAGAGATTGATGAGTTCTTGCAAGATAAAGGTATCAAAATGGAAGTGAATACCAGGTACTCTCCTCAACTGAATGGAATTGCTGAGAGGAGAAACAAGACATTGGTTGGATCATCCAGAACAATGTTTGAAGTGAAGAAGTTGCCACATTATCTATGGGGAGAGGCTATTTCAATAGACTACCATCCAAATCACTTCAAGGTATGAATCGTTATGAAGCATGGCATGGAAGAAAACCTAGTCTTGGACATTGCAAGGTTTTTGGTTGTTTAGCTTATGTTCATGTACCATCACAAATAAGAGGTAGGCTAGATGAAAGGGCAACAAAGGTAGTGTTTATTGGATACGATTCAACTCAGATGGGTTACAAGTTCTATAGTCCTTCAACCAAGCAATTCACAAGAAGTAGAGATGTTGTATTTGAAGAACACACGTCTTGGTATGATGAAGACAAATAAAAGGTAACTCTACCATATGATCTTGATTCTGATTCTCATCAATTAGGAAGGAAGCATGATACACAGGTCCATGATCCAAGAAGTGATACAGACGATGAACAAGATGAAAGGGAAGAGGATTACAAGATATAGAAGTCAAGAGGCAAGGCAAAGATGCAAGAGGTTGGAGAATGCTCCAAACAAGCACCTAGAAGATCAGCAAGAGAGAAGAAACAACCAGAAAGGTAAGGATATGATTCCACATTTATTACGAAGCATTCAATCTACTTGACAAAAGATTCTATTTCAGAGGAACCCTCAACCTATGAAGAGGCAAAGGGAAACATGAATTGGGAAAAGGCCATGAAAGAAGAAATAGATGCATTGAAGGAGATGGACACTTGGGATTTGGTTCCAATGTTGTCGAATCAAAAGGTAATTGGTTGCAGATGGGTATATAAAGTTAAAAGAAATTCAGATGGATCAGTTTGCAGGTATAAGGAAACATTAATTGCCAAAGGATGCTCACAAACTCATGGTATAGACTATGAGGAAACATTCTCACCAGTTGCTAAGATGACTACAATCAAGACATTGATAAGTGTAGCTATTGCAAGGAATTGGAGACTCCTCCAACTTGATGTGAAAAATGCATTCTTAAATGGTTGGATAAGTGAAGAGGTATACATGTCACAACCACTAGGTTTTGAAAACCATAATCATCCATCTTATGTTTGTAGACTTAAGAAAGCATTGTATGGATTGAAACAAGCTCCTCGAGCTTGGAATTACAGGTTGGTTACATATCTTCAAGATCAAGGGTTCAAACCTAGCAGCTCAGATCCTTCTCTATTCATCAAAAGGGATCACGATGAGGTTATATATCTATGTGTATATGTAGATGATATTATTGTGACAGGTGATGATATAAATGGCATTCAAAAGTCCAAGAGACACATGTAAGATGAGTTCAAAATCAATGACCTAGGTGAGCTCACATATTTCCTAGGTATGCAGGTGATATACACAGATGAAGGAATGTATTTGACTAAGAGAAGATACATTCATGATCTACTTCTCAAGCTCGAAATGGAGAACACTAAATTTGTAGGTATACCTTTGAAGATGAATCATGAACTTAGTGTTTATGAAGGTGAGAAAATTGAAGACATTAAAGAGTATCAAAGCTTGCAAGGTAGCTTGATATATGCTACTCTTACAAGGGCAGACATCTCATATAGTGTGGGAGGTTCTTACTCAATTAATGCACTCATCAAGAAGACCACACATGGATGCGGCTAAGAGAGTACTTAAGTATCTCAAAGGTACAATCAATGAAGGTATATTCTATCCTTACTCTTCAGATTTGGATATCAAAATCTATTCAGATGTAGATTGGGAAAGAGCTAAGGATGATAGAAGAAGTACTTCTGGTTACTTAGAATTTGCAAGTTTGAAGCTAGTGTCATGGAGTTCCAAGAAGCAACCTACAATTGCTTTATCCTCAATTGAAGCAGAGTACAAAGATTTGACCTTAGAAACTCAAGAAGCAATATGGTTAAAAGCATTGTATACAGATTTGGGACTTGTAAGTTCTTGTTGCTCTAGCACAATGGTGAGAACCACGTTAAGAAGCTTCACCTCCTTAATGTCAATCCGAGGGAGAGGTAGGAGTGATATGAAGATCGTGAACGTGAGATGATGTGAGAGTGAAGGTGAGAAGCACAAAGATGCACACACACATACACACACACAATGAAGAGACAAGCAAGACACAATGGAAGGTGGGGAATTAGCTCTATTACTCAAGAATGCTCTTACAAGCTCAAACTAGCTCTATGCTCACACTAACCAAAATGAACCAACCTCAAAAATGAGCTCTCTAGCTCTTTTTATAGTTTCTAGACTAGTTTTGACCGGTTTCACATCTAGTGGCCGGCCTAGTTAAAAAATAGGTCCTAGATGCTATTTGGAAGGGTAAACGATGTCTAAAAATAACGAAAATTGGTACGCGCATTCTACCTAAGCTCCTCAAGCTCGAGGACTCCTCGGCTTGCACAAAATGGAGCTATGGATTACAAAATGGGGTTTTCTATGATACATATGTTACAATTAGTGATAATAATCACTGTTGAATGTTTGAAGAAATAATAAAAACATATTTGTTTGGAAAATTGGCCCGACTGGCTCCCTGCTTCGTCTTCACATGCTTCCGTGGTGTCTGTGCCTCTGGCTGCTTCCAACACCCCCCTCCCTCTCGCTTCTGTCGTCCTCGACAGAACCTTGTTGTGCGGTCTGCCGGATGTAGTTCTGTAGGAGGTCTTGAGCGAGGGTGTGCTCTGATATACGAATGCCTCGGGCTAGGTCAGCCTCGAGTTTCTCCCAGTCGATAGGTTGCGGCTCGTCTGGTGGTGGGAGCTGATAATGTGTGGAGTACACCAGTCGTTCACAGGCGAATAATTGCAATAAGTGTGTGGGCCTGCTTATAAATACCTCTGAATGGTACTCCCAAAAGCCGGTGGTGAACATTTCTTCGAATGTCTGTTTGTAGCATGCCGGTAGGTATTTGATCCTGCAGTGCCAGGCATAACACACCCGTAGCGATGGCGTTGTGCTCATATCATAGACTAAATCAAAGTTGCCATGCTCAAAGCCCGGGGTGTTTACATGGGGAGCCTTGACGCGTCGGAAGACTTTAAAGACCATTTGCATCATGTCAAAGATTTTGACAGTCATGTGCGCGGCAACATCATCCATATGTTTTAATCGAGGGAGCCAGTGGCGGATCGTCGCCATCATGTAGCCTATTGTGGGTAACTCGATTGGTGGCTTGAAGTATGGATAGTTCAACCAGTCTTGGCACTGCTTATTGTTTTGTACCTTAATAGCGAATGCAGTCCAAGAGCGGCGTCGTGGTACTGGTCCCCAGCATGGGTTAAATTTTAAGTGCAGCGGCGCTTTTACCCACGTGCTCATCATCTCTGGATAATTTTGCAATAAATCTTTGCGCCAGTCTGGTTGAAGGATTTCCCCTCTCTGCGCCCTTGGTGGCAAGTCCTCTGGCTCGAATTGAGTGGCATGCGTTGGTTTCATACCTGTTTCTTTCTCTATGGTTAACTGGTATTCGGCCATTAACATGAAGTACGGTTTATATTGGAGCTCATGCCCAGATATGTATCGTCGCGGGGCCAATTGAGCAAAGAATGGTGACTGTAAAATTTTCTCTTCAATTATGGCCATGGCATGTAGCTGTGCCTCTACTCTGGCCGAGTGTGTCGTTCCGAGTTCTTCAACTGTCTTCATCCACGCGGGGGTAGGTAATTCATAGGTCATCTGGCCTTCGGCCGTGACACGTCCGCCTGGGATGGGTATCGGTTCATATGCCTCTTCAAATGTCTCCTCCACCGGGATAGTGACGGTTTCTTCCTCAGCTGGTAGCTCAGGTGGGGAGTCTGGCCTTGGTGGTGCTTCATAGACTGCAATTCTAGATTCAAGGTTTGTTACCTGGGCCCGGAGTGCGTTGAGTTCCTCTAAAATTTCAGGGGCAGGGTCCGCAGGTGCTGGTAATTCTGCTGCTGCGGGTACTTGTTTTGTTGTCGGTTCTCTGAGCTGTAGCAGCTTGTGATCTTCTTTTAACTTTTGGTGCGCTTCGTTCATACGATCATAGTCCTCGAGCAATCTAACATGGTCGTCTAGCAACATCCGCATCGACTCGGATGGGATTGCCTTGAATCTGCTCGGACTTAGTGGCTGTTCTGGATTATCTAAAGCCGCCTCCAAGTTTTCTCTATTCTGCGCTTGGAGTCTCACATTCTCCTCCTGGGCTGCGGCTAAGTGTCTTCTTAGTAAGCCCATATTTCTAGTGAGCGTTGCATTGCGGACGGTCTGGGCTCGAAGTAGGTTGTCCAAATCCGCGGTGGCCTCTTTTGTTTTCTCCTCACTTTCTAGTTCTAATTTGTGATAGGCCTCTCGTAAATCTTGGTATCGGCTATTCAGTGAGGCATTCTCAATTGATAACAAATTAAGCTGCGTTTGTAATTCATTCATCGTTTTCTGCAGCTGTTGATTGTTGGTGCCGAGTGATGCAAACTCCTCGCGGACTTGCGTCATGCATGTGAACATGTGTTGAAATGCGGTGTCTATGGTGGGCGATAGTAGTAGTGAAGTGCTAAATGAGGATGCAGTGGGAGTAGATGCAGTGGGAGTAGATGCAGTGGGAATGGGAAATGGGGTTGGGACAGTGGATGCAGTGGTGATTGTGGAAAATTGTGACGTGCCTAAATATGAGGGTGCTGTGAGTGGAGTGGGTGGTGGTGAGGTGGATGGTGATATGTCCATGCCATTGGACGTGTTTAGTGTTGTGACTGTGAAAAGTGGTGTGATTGTGGGTGGTTGTGTAGGTGTGAATACGGGATTTACAAATGTAGAGTAGTTTACAGGGGGGATGGTTGGAGTGGCTTGGTGACACGGGGAAATAGGGGTTATGGTAGGTTGGGGAGGTGAGACTGGTGAGAAGGTTAGTGGGGTTAGAAAGGGGAATGGGGTTCTTAGAGGTGGGGAAAACGCTGGGAAGGATGAAGGGGTGAAGGGGTTAACATATGGATGCGGAGGGTTGGGTGTGGTCATGGTGGTATGAATGGGTAAGGCGAAGGGTGTGGCTATGTTGCCTTGTACAGGTGTGGATGTGGGGGAAGCAAGTGGGTGTGTGGGGGATACGGGATGGGTTGGTGAAAGATGAGGTGAGAGAGGAGTAGAAGGGGTGGATGTTATTTCGAGGATAGTGGTGGTATGTACAACAGTGGTACGTGGTGGGGAATCTACAAGGATGGGTTCTGCGGTCAATGAACTTTCGGGGGCGAGGCGTGCCTCCCTGGCTTGTGCTGAAGACTGAGCTCCTGTTGGTACGCGAATATATTCTCCAGGTTTTGAAAGTAGTCGCACTCGGCGGGGGTCAAACTGTGGTAGTTGCTTTCTTTGTAAAAACCTGAGTGCTTCATGGGAGCCTACTGATTTGACTAACTCCCTGAACCCTCTGATGTATGCGTCTTCGAATCCTCCGGAGATGAGTTCCTGTTCTATTAATGCCTGGCTCTCCTCTTCAGTTAACTTTTTCCGTGCCCAGACTTTCTCCATCGTTCGATATAGTTTCTTTATGGCCAGCGTGTACGCTGCGGCTTCGAAAGTCTCATCTTCATATGTGCTGGTGTCGCCGTGTGCGTCAGTTTGTTGGCCTTGACCATCTGTCTGTCCGTCATGTGAGCCCTGGCTGGCTTCATCGTCGCCTCCCTCGTCGTCTGTTTCGGTTCTTTCTTCTTCAGAGCTCGACACAGCTTGTCCCCGTGGCAGATCTCGTGGTGTGGTAGGGTAGCTGGGACGTTCATATTCCTAGGAGAACAGTTGTGCTTCTGAATACTGGAATTCGTTTGAGAATGCATCAGGCATCTCGAAATCAAATGTCGTGTTTATAGGGTCTGCCTCCATATGTGGTATCGGGAAAGAAAACGCTTCCGCACCAATAGTGGTGGGAGCTTCTGATGCTGTGGTGGTGGGTTCTGTGGTGGCAGCTGCCTGTGGTGCAGCGGTACTAGTGGTGCCCTCCGTGACCACTGGTCTGGACAACCTTATGCGAATAGGTTGTACTGTGGGAGCCGCTTCTGTCTGTGGTCGCTCTGGAGAGGGTTGTGGTGATGGCGACTCTGGCACTTGAAGGCAGGGGATGGTGCCTCTCATGCGCTTACCTGCCCGTGTTCGACTGGGCTTCCTGGCTTTCTTCGTCGTTCCTTTGAATGCCTTCAGTTCTTCTCCTGTTAATGCACGCTCGATGGGCAAGTCATAAGCTAAGCACATATAAACAATTCTGGTCAGCGCACAACATCCATTAAGCACCTTCTTGCGCTCCCATCTGTGCTGTGCCAGATACATTTGATCTATGATCCAGCTTGCCAGATCAACAGTTTGAGGTCCCGTGCATGCCAAATATAATCCGAACCAGATTCGTTTATGGGGCATGGTAAATCTGTCCTGAGCTGGGAATGCGAAATGTTGCATGCATATCCTTAGTGGCTTTGACAGCTCAGGTGTAATTGCCAAAATCTCCTCCCACTTCGTGACATCTCCCCGTTTCATCGGTTCTGGAATTAATCTCTCTCGATCTGTGGGAGTGTGGGTGCCATGAATTTTGATGGCCGCTCTGATTAAATCCTTAGATAGGTAAAACCTTTTGTAAGGTGGATCATCCACTAAAGTAGGCAATATGAAGGTTCCTGGGATGTCCTTATTCTCTGATGCCAGTAAGGTAGTGATTAAGTAATAGCACCTGTAAAAATCCGGTTTGGGCAGAGGATCACTGAAATACTCTGTGAAGCCTGCTCTGGCCCAAACGTGAGTTAAATCCTGGGTGCTCTGTAGGGCTTCGAACTCTCTGGAGAAAAACTGGTATTTTCCCCACGTGCGGTCATCAAATGTCAGAGAGGATTCAAAAATAAAGTCCGCGTCCGCAAGGGGTCCTGCAAGGCCCTGAAACCAATGAGAGTTCCGGTGTATCTTTTCGGTGTAGCCCATAGGAGGGTTATCGATAGGCATGGGCCCTGGAAACCCTTGGAATTTCGGCGGTGGAGCAGTCGGGTGGGCTTCTGCTCGTAGCACGTTGAGTGGTACTGCCGCTACACTGGGGCCTGCTCCAGATGTTCCTTCGTCGGTTTGCATGGTGATTGGTGCGCTAGTGAGAAAGATCTGCTACAAAAGATTAACACATTAGCATGGAAATTAATTATGATCCCATTAAAGTGAGACCGCAATCCCTTTCCATAACTGATGCGTAACCCGTGTAGCCTAGTGACGTGATGTGATGCATGCAATGCTTTTTGCAGCCCTAGTGCAGGTCTCTAGACACCTATACGTTTCAGATCATGCATACATTTCTTGATGAGATTACGAGTGATGTGTGATGATGGTGGGTGAATTTATACAAGGTTTAAAGGTTAGTGATTTAGTACAAGGTTGTATGTTAGTCGGGGGGGTAGTTTTATCAGACATGGGGTTAGGGGGAGACGGTTGGACACGTTTCGGTATCCATTTCCTAAGGATCTTGGAGTGGGTGGAGGGTTTCTGCTGAGGTTCAAAGGGTGGTGTCGGGTGTGGTGGTATCGAGGGATGAAATGAGTTATGGGGGTTATATATTACATGGCTTATGGGTTGAGCTACGATACATGGTTTGGGTACCCAAATCTGCGTGGGTGTGGGTCGATTGATAAGATACTTCTTGGTGATCCAAATCTGTCGAATGCTCGGACCTGTAGGAGACTGTCGAGGGGATGGTGGATACTGATTCTGTTTCTGCCTTGCCTTTTTCTTGTCGATCTCTGCCTGGTTGGAGTTCTTCGGTGCTTTTTGTCCTTTTGGCACCCATATTTGTCTGGTGCCGCTTCCTTTCGGTGGCCTAAAATGCTTTCCGTGTTGTTTCCTCCGATACTGCAGTCGGTCTGGGTTCCTTTGTCGTGGTTGACTCTGTTGTTGCTGGGGTTGAGAGGTCGGATGGACACTCTGCTTTGGAAAAGAAGGGAGATCCAACACTTGCGTGACCTGCCCATTAGGAAGTGATGCCTTATTTAACTTTAATCTAGGCCAGTCCGCAACAAGTTTGGAAGGATGAGCACCGCAGGGTGTCGTGCTCATTTGGCTGCTGATGCAACCCACCTGACCACTGATTGTGTCCATCTGCCCTTGTGGTTGGGTAACTGTCTCTTCTAGTTTGCAGGAAGTCCCAGGGAAGATCTCCTGTCGTCCTTCTGATTGACAACTGTCCATAGCCAAGCCCGAGTGGGTTGGTGTAGACGTACCGTGATTGAGCTGATCAAAGGTCTTCCGGTCTTCCGTCGCATGCATTTCATAGGGTCTAGGGTCACAACCGTCAAGCGGAATGCCGTTAGGGAAGTCAAGCGGTATCACTCGCTTCTGCTCGAAGGTTCCAATCTGTAAGGAGCCTTGTCTAAGATTTAGGTCCACTGAGTGATCGTATAGCCAATCTTGGCCAAGGATTAGGGGTTCTATCAGGTCGTCATCATGGCACACTAGTAGCTTAGCTGTCATCGTCATATCCTTAATGAGGATAGGAAGGTCCACCTCACCCATGCAAGGGGTTTCCATGCCTCCTAAGCCTATGAGGTATGCCTCAATTGGCCGCATTTCTATTCCTGAATCCTTATAGTGGGACCATCTAATCGCACTAGTAGCAGCACCTGAGTCAATTAAAGCCCTGAGTTCTTGGCTATGGTTACCGTGCTCTAGCCTAACTGTAATGAATGGTCTCCTATCCACTATGCTAGGATGAGTGGTTGACTTTACTTGACACATGGCCATGGGATATCTGGGTGATGTTTCCAGATGGTTATAATGTTCTCTCCCTAGTCCTTGTCTTCTTAGCTTCATGCGCTTAATGCGTTCTATTGCTTCTGCCTGAGCTTCCGCTCGTATTCTATTCTCTTCCTCCTTACGCTTCTTTGCCAGTGTGAGTCGTCTAAGCATCTCCTCCGTAAGAGGTTCTTGATATAACCTGACTCTACAGCCACTAATGTAATTAGGCATTATATCTCCTTCTAAGGTGGCTAACTGTACTGCCCCGCTCGTCGAGAGTCTGTTAATGATCATAGGTCCATAACCTCGCTTTTCTAACTTCCGCGCGTGCTGTTTCAGCGTATATACTAGAACTAAATCTCCTTCTTTTAGGCCTTTATCTTTCACATGTGCATCAAAATATGCTTTCTGTCGCTTCTTCGCTGCGTATATTCCTGCTGCTGCTTTCAGCCTGGTTTCTCCTAATCGTTCCAAGTCCATTATTCTTGCTGATAATTCATGGCCGGTCCACTGATGTTCTTGTGCAACCTTAAGTGTCGGTATCAAGAAGTCCAAAGGAAGCACAGCATTCTGACCAAAAACCATCTGAAAGGGAGTTGCATTGAGTACGGTCTTGTAGGCCACTCGATATGCCCAAACAGCGTGGTGTAACTGTTTGTCCCAATCTGAACGTTTGTTGTTCACGAGTTTCGTTAGTACGTTACAAAGTATCTTGTTAGTGCTTTCAGCCTGACCATTGGCCTGAGGATGATATGGTGCAGATTTCTTGTGAATCACCATAAAATCCTGCAACAGATATTCAATGACTTGGTTTAAAAAGTGAGTGCCTCGATCGCTCACTAACTCTATAGGCAATCCATATCTTGTAAAGACATTTTCAAATAAGAATTTTGCAGTCGTGTGAGCATCATTCTTTTTTGTGGCTTTTGCCTCTACCCATTTCGTAAGATAATCTGTGGCAACAATAATGTATTCCGCATGTGTACCTTTTGCAGGGGGGTTGATGGGTCCTACAAAGTCTATACCCCACTTAGAGAATGCACGTCCGCCCATCATGGGTTTCAATGGCATTTCATCTCTGCGTGTAGGAAACTGAGTTCTTTGGCACACATCACATCTCTTTACATAGGTATGAGCATCCATGTGAAGAGTGGGCCACCATAATCCTGCAAAGAGGATGGCTTTGATTATCCTATCGGGTCCAAAATGACCTCCTACGACACCTTGGTGTGCAGTCTCTAGTATGCTAAGATAATCGCTCTCATGAACACATTGTCTTAGATATCCATCTCGTCCTCTTTTGTATAGATTATCGCCAATAAGTGAGTAGTCTTGAGCTTCCTGCTCTAGACTGCGTTGTCGAGCTAAGGTCATGCCTTGAGGGAATGTGTTCGTCCTCAAGCATGTCACTAAAGGTTCACTCCAGTCTGGTGTGAGAGACACGTGATATAGTGTAGCATGTTCTACTGGTGGTCTTTCACAACACACGTTGCATTCCTTACACAACTTGTAGACATCTGCTTCCATAGAAGGCCAATATACTCCTAATCTATGCAGAGTCTGTAGTGTTCTATGTTTTGAATGATGTTGCTTTAATGCACCTATGTGTGCTGATTGCAACCAATTCGCATGTTCAGATTCATCTACACAACAAGCAAGAATCTTTTGATTATCCTGTTTATATATACTTCCTGCCAATATTTGGTACCTCTGAGATTTGGTAATCTCTCCTTCTTTGATCTTTATCCTAGGACTCTTGGGTCCGTATGTCAGAATAGGGACTATAGGCTTAGCCCATTCTGGAGCTATCTCAAGGTTAAACAAGTATGCATCTGGTAATTCATCCACTACTCCTTGAGGAGCTTCTCCTGAGGTTAATCTTGAGAGGTGGTCAGCTCTAAGATGCGTCTTTCCCTTCCTAACTACCACTTCAAAATCATACTCCATGAGTAATAGAAACCAACGTATCAGTCGTCCTGTGTTACAAGGTTTGTTGACTAAATATAATAGGGCTTGATGATCTGTAAAGAACTTGAATTTGTTGGCCAACAAGTAGTGCCTAAACTTCTTTACTGCGTAGATCATCCCTAATCCTTCTCGTTCCGTCGTGGTGTAATTTCTTTCTGCTGCGTTCAATTGTCTGCTAGCGTAAGCTATGGGGAGATCTATGTTACCTTCCTTCGTGGGTTGTGCTAACACACATCCTATGGCGTAATTGGATGCATCCACATGTACATGGAATGGCTTACTCCAATCTGGGGTAGTCAATATAGGTGCTGAGCACAAGCGTCGTTTGAGTTCATTGAATGAATTTTCGCATTCATCTGTCCATTCAAAGTTGGTTAAAAGAGAGTACAAAGGCTTGGCTATGATTGCATACATGTGTATGAATCTCCTATAATAACCGCAATGGCCCATAAATGCCTGTACCTCTTTCACATTAGTTGGTCTAGGTAATTCTGCAATTACCTTCACCTTTTCCTCGTCCGTAGAGATTCCATTTTTTGACACAATGTGTCCTAGAATTTTGCCTTGTCTGACCATGAAAACGCATTTTTCTGGGTTCAAACAAACCTGATACTCTCGACATTTGTCAAATATTTGTCTTAACTCTGGAATATGTGTTTGTCTTACATTTGAATGAGCACATAAGTCATCGACATAAACTTCCAAGCTCTTGCATAAGAATTCCTTAAAAACATGACACATGAGTCGCTGGAAAGTGGCGGGTGCATTTGTTAAGCCAAATGGCATTACGCGAAATGCAAATATGCCCCATTCAGTGGCAAAAGCTGTCTTGTGGTAGTCTTCTGGAGCAATGGCTACTTGGTTATAGCCTGAGAATCCATCAAGAAAGCTGTAAACTTCCTTGCCCGCAACTCTTTCCAATAGGTGTTCTGTGATAGGAAGAGGATAACTATCTCTAATCGTGGCGGCATTAACTTTTTTAAGGTTAATACACACACGCAATTTTCCATTCTTCTTGGGCACAACCACAATGGGGGATACCCATTCGGTATGCTCAATTTCGTAAATAAATCCTGCTTCTATCAAGCGATCTATCTCCTCTTTAATCTTCGCAGCGTAGTTATCATTATACGTGTACGGTTTCTGTTTTGTCGGTTTTGCATCTGGAGTCATAGGAATTCTATGAGAACATATATCTGGATCTACTCCTTTCAAATCTTTGTAACTCCAAGCAAAAACATCTCTATATTCGCGCAATAGGGCCACTAGTTCTTCTTCTTCTTCAGTCGTCAAATCATGCCCTATGTAGGTACATTTTTCTTCTTCTCCTTCTATGGCAACTATTATTTTCTTGGTTTTCTCTCGGTTATCATATACTTGTCCGTCACTCGCCTTTCTATTGGGCATTCGTACCATAATCCTTCTATCTTCGATTTCATATTTCTTGAAGTTCTCGGGTACTTCAAACAAAGATTCTTCTTTTTCTGACATGGTTTCTTTCTTCTTCCTTTTCTTGCCTTCACTCTTAGTAGTCACTTCCGTGGCTAATCTCACTTCATTCGTAATTTCCTCGTGTCTCTGAGGGTGAGTCTCTACTTCGTAGAAATATTCTTCCTCTGATGCAAAGGGTGGGTCCATGATAATTGATTCTAAATCAAAATCGCTCGCATCCTCAAATGCATCAGTGTTCGGTTCACACTCTTCTAAGATTGCATCGCCCATGATTGGCTCTATCGTGAAAACTGAAATGTCATAGCCATCCTCGTCACAGTGGGGTGTCCATTGTTCTTCATTGATGGCTACATCCATGGTTGCTAGTATTTCTGCCCAACCATGGGGTTCAAACTCCTCGTCTGGAAATACTACAGGTGCATAGGCTGGATCTTGAAGGGTTCGTGGATGTTGTTCTGCACCTAAGGTCCTTGTTTCTAATCGTTCTTCCTCTTGTTTGGCTACTTTACACATCCATAAATGGGTATCCTCATGCAACCAAGAAGGATCTGATTCTAATGAGTGCACGGATTCCGTCTCTATTGGTGTTTTATGGATGGTATTCCATTGTATTGGGGGTACATCTCTATGTGAATAGTCTTTAAGATCGACTTTGGTAGTCACTCCTAAATGTTGCAAGTACAAAGAATTAGTTCCCCAATCTTGTACAATTTGCAATTGACGCATGAATGGTCGTCCCAATATCATCTCATATGCATGATTTTTCGCAAAGTCACAAATGGCGAAAGTATGCTCAAATTCTACACCACAAGTGGTGAGAGATATGCCTTCTAGTAAGCCTAATGGTTTTTCTATGTGTCCATCAGCCATTTGCAGCTTCATCCTGGTGGGTCTGAGGGCTGGCTTACCCCAACGTTTCCACAAAGCGGTGGTAGCTATGGCTACTCCGGCTCCTGAGTCTAAGATGGCTTTCGTGGTGTAGCCTTGATGGGTTATTGGAAGATATGTGTTACCTTCCTCTCCTTCGCTTACGTCTCCAATCTTTTCTACGGGTATCTCTGGTACCTTCTTATGTGATCCTATTTGAGAGGGTGTGGTGGCTAGCTCCGGGAATTGATTTGCCACGTGCTTCCACAATTCTGGTTTCACCTTTAACGATTCCTCTAGAGTGAGATTACACTGTACTTTCGTGTTCTTGATCACTTCCGTGTTCCTAGGGATCACTGATTCTTCATTCCTCACTATTATCGTGGGTGCTCTCATACTAATAGACTTTGCTTCCCAAGGTCCTGTGAACTGAGGTAATTCTTGTAAAGAATTAGATTCAAATCCTGTGGGTTCACTCAGTCGTTCCACCTCTACATCATCATATATAGAGGGGATGTCTTGGGGAAATTGTTCCTGCAAGTCGTTTATTTCTTGAATAGGAGGATGAGTTCCTTGTTCTTTTCTCCATTTCTCTTCTTGTATTTCTCTTAAAAATTCATGTGAGTACCTATGTATGGAGGATAGGTTATCTTGACTTTCTGTATTGGGTACTTGAGACAGGGATGGTGCATTCCTTTCCTGTGTCTCTGGGACAATAGGGTTCCTATGCTGATCCTTTTTCTCTTTGCTTTCTATCAAGTGTTCCAGCCTCTCCATTAGTCCTTGAAAGTGTAGTTCAGGTTTTGCCATGTTATTCCAATTAAGATATCTAGAGGCTTCAAACAAAGCTTGTGCTAATTCTACCATTTTCATGCAAAGTTTAGTTCTCTCCATTTCTAGATCAGCTCGAGGGTAGTTTTTACTCATTTCCGTTACTTGAGGTCCCTCTTTTATTCTAGCCTGATATGCACGAAACATCATGTCTAGATCTTCCGGTATGGGTTCCGCTAAAACTGATCCTGATTTTTGAGCTGGGATTTCTTGGTTTAATTCTTGTGAAGCCAATTCTTGTATTTTGGCTCTAGATTCTCTTAGACTTCCTTCCAACTCACTTATCTTTTTACTCCATTTTCTCTTTATTCTTTCTCTAGAATCTTTCCAAGATTTCGTTTTTTTACTACTCGATTCTGCAACTTCACTAGTTCCGGCTACTTTCTCTTGATTAAGCTGTTGGTTTTGTAAGAGCGCCTGGGCTCTGGTTATAGCTTGGATAGGCACGTATGTAGGGTTGGATCCATCTGCGTTGTTTACAATACCTATCACGTTGATCGGTGTCACATTTGAAGTGTTAACTGGGTTCTTAGGACAATCTTTGATTACGTGCTCTTTGCCACAATCGACACAAAAGCCTTGTATGTTATAGTACTGTGATTGCCTTGCTATTGGGGGATGTGGACAATCCTTAATGAAGTGATCTCCTTGGCACCTAAAGCATGGTCCTCTAGGGCCCTGTGGTCTCTGTTGTCTCAATTGGGGCCATGGGTTTGGGTTTGCGTACATCACATTAGTATAATCTGGCTCCCAACTAGGTTCCATTGGTGGACTATCATAATGATATGTCTCCACATGCTCTGGTGACTCCGTGTAATAAGCGGGTGGACTAGTTACATGAGTAGAGTCAAAACTGTTTGAGTTCGGGTCACTTTCTGTGATCAGGGGTGAAGAAGGCACTAAGGCCCTACTTAGGTTCTCTTCTGCAGCCGCATATTTGACTGAGATGACATTCGCTGGTGGGGGTGGCTGCTGAGCTAAGACGGGTTGAGGTCTCTGTTGAGCCTGGTAAGGGTAGTTCTGGGGAGGCCTATAGTAATAAGGCTGAGCATTGTATTGGCCTTGATACCTACCTGGCTGCTGGTATGTTTGCGGGTAGTTCTGTCTCACGGTTTGTTTGTTGTATGGGCAGTCCTCAGCTGTATGATTTGTGTATCTTCTCTCAATTGTGCAATATTGGCCACTAGGGTTGGCTTGAGGTTGAGGTGCATTGGGGCACATGTTTGCCAAATGATTTCCACCACAAGTGTAACAACGTACATTAGTTGGTAGCTTGGGCACCTGTTTACTAGCAACCCCTAGTTTTTGGGCCACTTTTTCTGCTAGGTCTTCTATCGAATTAGACAATTTTGTGGATGCCAGAGAAGAACAATCTGAGTCCTTGTAGACCTTTGAGAGTTCTAATTCATCTCCTAGGTTATCCTCAATGTCTATACATATTCTTACACACTCCTCTAGCGTTCTGGGTTCTTTTAGGTACACATAAGAGCGTAGTTTAGCGCTCAACAATCCATCTAGGAACAGTGATACTTGTTTGGCTTGTGAGGGTAGCTCTTGCATTGGACATCGTTCGACATATTGTCTGAATCTACGACCTACCAGTCTTACTGTTTCCTGAGGGGTCTGTTTAAAACTATGAATCAACGAAGACGTGTCGTGTCTAATCCCACTTTTAGAGAATTCAGTGATGAATGACTCTAAAAAGTGATGGATGTCTCTAAATTGCCTTTGTTGCAAAGGTTGGAACCAAGTTAAAGCGGTATTCTTTAACGTTAGTCCAAATGCGTTGTATTGCGTGAACATGTCCTCGACTTGTTCTGCTCTTAGTACTTGCTTGAATTCTGCAACGTGGTCATAGGGATCTCCCGTCCCATCAAAGTAATTTTTCATGGATTTCACTAATTGAGTGGGTCTCAATACTCTTGCGTGTTCGCGTGGTCTAGGTAGAGGAAAATCATCTCTACCACCTAGTATTCCATGATCTCTTTGTCTATCCGTTCTATTCGTGTTCGTGGTTGTTCTATCTCTCCCTATGGGGTGATTAAAGCTTACTTCCGGTCTCTCTTTATTTCCTTCTCTTTGATGTCCATGGGCTGAGGATGTTCCTGCCCCTTGTTGACTTGTATTCATGTTCGTTCTGGATGAAGGGAATATCAATTCACCTCTCCATGTGTATGTGTTTCTAGCGTGCTCAGGCACCACAAAGACTCTTTCTGAAGTCTCATCCAGGTATACAACCTTTCCAGGTGTATCTGGGTCCTTGAATTCATAAATTGTAATGATGCCTACCTCACCAGGGTGTTCCTTTCTGTACCTCCAAAAGGCTTCATTTGTCTCTTTATTTACGAACAACTCGGTGCTCTTGTTATCTTGAGGGATCCATTCTGGGATGAGCATTCTTGTTAATACGGATTTCCCTCTAGGTGTTCTAGGTTCTTCTAACGGTTCTTTTCCTTGAAATTTCGCTTCCGTCTCTAATTGAATTGTGCCAAACTCATTAGTATCGTTTGGCTGCTGTTGGAGCTGGAGCTGAGGGACTGACAAGACAAGGAAGCACAAGAAGAGAGTCCGAGAAAAGAGATAGCACAAGCAGACAAGGCAGTCAACGACGATCCGGCAAGTAGGCCAACAATTTTCTTCAGAAAGAAGCACTGATGAACATTCACGCAGATTTAGCACTAAGGCAACCTTAATCTTTCAAAACCTCTACATCCATTAAAAGTGATTATCATCACTAAGCACCATTGTAAATATCATTTCATCTTTTTATAGCTCCATTTTGTGCAAGCCAAGGAGTCCTTGAGCTTGAGGAGCATTAGAAGTAGCTACCTGCCAAATTTCGTATTTTTTAGATATCGTTTGAGCCCTCAAATAAGCCCTGGAACCTAATTTTTAACTAGGCCGGACACTAGGTCTGAACAGGGCCAAAGCTAGTCAAAAACTATAAAAGGAGCTAGAGGGCTCATTTTTGGGGATTAGATTGTAATTGAAACGAACTTGTAAGAGTTTTTGAAAGTAATCTAAAGAACTCCATTGATTCTCTCTCTTTGTCTTGCCGTGTGTGCGCGTGTGTGTGTATGTGTGTGCATGCTTGTGTGCTTCTCACTCACGCACTTGTGCCGCCACTTGCTCGAGGTCTTCATACCATCCTCACGTCTTCCCGGATTGACATTAAAGGAGGTGCTACTCATCACTGAGCTACACCAAATTTTGGCGCCGTTGCCGGGGATCGAGCTTTGAGGACGAGCGTGTGATGGTAAGACGTAGAGTTGACGCGTTGGAGTTGTAGGTATTTTCTTCACTCTCATCGATTTTCTTTTACTTTCTTCACCATCTTCATCACCATCATCATCATCACCATCTCCCACCTCCATCTCCATCATCGCGAAAATTTTCAGTTTTGATCATATCACCATCTCCAGCTCATTTCCTCCATTCCACTTGTGAGAGAGAGCGAGAGAGCGAAATTGCTTGCACTGTTTTTGCATGTTGTTGTGATTCTTGCAGGTACAGCCATCATCATCATCCCCAGCACGCTGCGCGCAGGTACGAAACTTGACGCAACTGTCTCGCGGTCGCAGGCTTCTGTCGATCGCGACTGACAGAAATTTCTGACTTTTCACAAAAGTGAGTACACCACTAGAACAAGCACAAGGAGCACCTTCCAAAACACTAAAAACAGTAGAAAAATTCCGAGGTTTTCTGTCAATCGCGACCGACAGCTTCTGTCAATCGCGATCGACAGACCCTGTCAATCGCGATCGACAGCCTCTGTCAATCGCGATCGACAGACCTCCACGATCGACTGACTGCCACGTAGGACCCTGTCAATCGCGATTGATACCGTCGATCGCGATCGACAGCCACGACCGACACCTCTGTCAATCGCGATTGATACCGTCGATCGCGATTGACTGAAATTCCACGATTGATTGACTTTTACGCGTAGCCACGTGTCCATCGCGACTGATAGGCCCCCGATTGACTGAAATCTCGGTGAAAAATTTGGAAAACGTGTCAATCGCGATTGATACTGTCGATCGCGATTGACAGCCACGATCGACTCTGTCGATCGCGATTGACACCGTCGATCGCGATTGACAGCCCCGACGGACACCTCTGTCAATCGCGATTGACAGACCCGTCGATCGCGATTGACAGGCTTTTCGGCCAAAAAAAATTAGGGTTTTTTATTTCAAAATTTGGGGCAATTTTTGGGGCACAATAGTCAAGCCATTAGCATTTTTGAGGTTCTTACACTTGTGTCTTGGGAGAAAATCTTAGAATCTGTCAGCCAGTTTGAATCCTGTTTTAACCCCCTAAACCCTGAACAGTCATAACTTTTCCATACGAAATCCATTTTTTGAGCTCTTGGGCTTGTCGGAAAGCTCGTGGCATATACTACACGCCCTCAACTGTTTTTTATAAAGATAATGCGTTGATTTTTAGATAGTGTATTTTGAAGTTGACCATATCAAGGGGGATCAAAGTCAGGGGTTCTTAGGATTGTTTTCTTGAAAATCACTATACAAGTTTGTGTTTGTGCTACCTGAATGAAAATCATTGGTTCTGTCTTTGGAGTTTAAGTCTTGAGCTAACTTTGGAACTCTTACAGATCTATTGAGAGCATCGCAAGGCGTTTTGAGCAAGTGTAAGTGCAAGCTTGGGAACACACCTCCTGAGCACTCAAAGGCAACCGAGCAGGAAACAAAAAGGTTGGAAATTCTCAACTCCCCTTGTCAATCCCTAGCTTAAGCTAAGAACGATTAGAGGTAGGAGTGAGCCAGGGCGACGGTAGGCAATTATCAAGTTGAAGACTACCTAGAAACTCAAGTTCAAGATAAAAACATAATCTCTGTACTGTCGATAACCTTAAGGTAAAGAACCTAACCGGGAACGATTAACCTGAAAGTGCGCAGAACATTCAAGTATTCCTGACGACGAAATATCAGACAAGACCTTAAACACGAGAAATAACTAAAAAGAATCAAGTGACTGATACCAATTGATCGGCAACGAGGTTGTACTCTGGGCAAAAAATTGGGTTGATCAGTTAGGCATATGAACCTTAGATCAGGACGACACCTAGCAAGAGAGAGACAAAGCCTTAGGTCTTCAGAGGCTAGTGTCAATCATACTGCAAGGTCTTGGGCCCAGCAGTTGAGTCACCACTCTCATTACCCTAGCTCGGATACCAGTGAATCAGGGATGTCTCAAGGCATGGACAGACCAACGGGAAGTTCAGGTGTGCCTTACCTGTACAGGGTAGAAGGCCCTTACAAAACGCAGCTAGAGTACCTTAGGACCAACCGATTAGGTGCTAGCATCTATGAGGACGGCCTAGGAAGATCCGTGGTCCAGATTAAAAACCCTGACCAATCCATAGGCCTAGAGCACCCAGCTGTCAAGTTTGAAAACGGTGCATACCTGGACAAAGAAGGAACCATATACGTAGTCACCAGTCACCCAGATAGGACGGATGAATTTGGAAATGTAATCTCGGAGGCGGACTTAGGTGACTTGGAACAAGGGAACATGGGTGCGGAACCTAGAACCCCTCGAGGCAAATCTGTTCTCACTAGGATTATCACACCTGAGTGGGTCCCCCAAGACAACAAGAGCATAGAGTTGCTCCTCAATCGAGAAACTGATGAAGCCTTTTGGAGGTATAAGTCTAATCAGCCGACAGACATAGGAAATATCATGATCTATGAGTTTAAGGATCCGGATAGCCCAGGCAGAGTGACCTATTTAGATCATGCTTCAGAACGGATCTTTGTGGTGACAGAAAATGATAGGCATGCTTACACTTGGAAGGGTGAATTTATTTTCCCCCAACCAAGATCAAATGTATCCCATGGTCACCCTGGGGCTGGAACTTCCCAAGCTCATGGTACGCAAAGAGACAGAAGCAGAGATAGACCAGAAGTAAGTTTTGCCAACCCAGTAGGCAGAGAAAGAACGAAGACGGACACGAATAGGGTAGAACCTGAGATGCTTAGAGCCCACAGGAACATAAGAAATGTAGATGGATTCCCTCTGCCGAGGCCTAGAGAGCACGCAAGAACCTTGAGACCTACCCAGCTAGTTAAGTCCATGAAGAATTACTTTGACGGCACAGGAGATCCCTATGATCATGTGGCGGAGTTCAAGCAAGTCTTGAGAGCGGAACAAGTGGAGGATCTGTTCACGCAGTACAACGCCTTCGGTCTAACCCTTAGGAATACGGCACTTACATGGTTTCAGCCATTGGATGAGCGCCAGTTCAGGAGCATAGACCAACTTCTAGAGGCATTCATTGTAGAGTTCTCTAAGAGCGGCATAAGACACAATACATCCTCATTGATTCACAGCTTCAAACAGACCCCCCAAGAGACTGTCAGATTGGCCGGAAGAAGATTTAGACAATATCTTGAAAGGTGCCCTATTTCGGAGCTACCCACATCCGCTAAACAAGTAGCCTTATTCCTTGATGGATTGTTGAGTACGAAATTGAGATCCTATGTGTATCTGAAGGACCCTAGGACCATAGAAGAATGTGTACGCATGTGCATTGACATTGAAGATAACCTAGGGGAAGAGCTAGAGCTTTCCAAAATCTACAAAGATTCAGATAGTGCATCTAGCCACTCTTCCACGCAATCTACATCAATTGAGGAACTCGCTGAGAAGGTAGCTCAGAAATTAGGTGTAACTAGCAAACAAATCCCAAGGTTTGCCCCTGTGAAAAGGTGCTATACATGCGGTGGTGACCATATGGCGAACGTTTGTCCCGTTATGGCTCAACCCCAAGTTAACCCTAGTAGCCAGTACTGCACCATAGAACGGAAGTACACAAACCATACTGCGCAAGATTGCCCATACAACAAGCAGGCAGTTAGGCAACCCTACCCTCAGCCCTACCAACAAGGCAGATACCAGAACCAGTACCCTCCACCACCACAATATGCTAGACCCCAACAAACCTACCAACCACAATATCAGGCCCAACAGAGACCCCAACCGGTGCTAGCTCAACAGCCCCCAAACCCCGCTAACGTGATTCCAGTAAAGTATGCTGTTGCAGAAGAAAACCTGAATAGGGCCATAGTACCAGTAACCCCATTGATCTCAGAAAGTGACCCGAGTGACCATAGCTTTGATTCTACACATGTCGATAGTCCCTAGGCTTACTACATGCAGTCTCCAGAACATGGTGAGTCCTACTATAGTGAAGAACCGAGTGAACCTAGCTGGGAGTCAGACTACACAAATGTCATGTATGCAAACCCCAACCCTAGGCCTCAACCTAGGCAGGTACGACCACCATTTCCTAAAGGACCATGCTACCGATGTCAAGGAGATCACTTCATTCGTGATTGTCCCTTACCTCCACCTACACAAAATCAGTCCGTGACGATCCAAGGCTTTTGCCAAGATTGTGGAAAAGAGCATCTCTTACGAGATTGCCCAAAGAACCCCAATAACATGCCCAAAATCACCCCTATCAACGTTGTTGGTTTAGTGGTAGATTCCTCAGGAAGTGTCACTTCCACTGCACCAGTGCAGGTAGTCACTAGAGCTCAGGCATTGCAGCAAAACCAAGAGGCAAGCCAGGAAAAGGGCCCAGAGGCTAGTGAAACCGAGAGTGTGACAAAGAAAAGGACTAGAGCATGGAAAGATAGTCGAGAAAGAATGAAACGACAATGGGCCAAAAAGATGAGTGAGCTTGAGGAAAGCATAAGAGAAACCAAAGCGAGAATAACTGAACTCACAGCTCAAACTCCCTCTCACATTACCCCGCCTCCACCACTCCCATCTCCATCCGACCCACCACCTTCCCCACCGCCTCATCAAATCCCACCACCCCCTAGAGTAGGATCAGTCCTAGCAGATCCCACTCCCGAAGACCTTAATATGATGCTTAAAGCATATCAGGCCAGAATCCAAGAAGGGCCAACCATAACCGATCATGAAAAGTGCTACCCTAGAGCCGAGCTAGAGCTTGAACGAACTAAAATTTGTGCTAAGATGGTGGAATTGGCTCAAGCCATGTTCGAAGCCAGCCGCCTCTTTAATATCTCTAGCTCAGCTAAGACGCAGTTACACTTTAATGGACTGCTAGAACGAATAGAGAAGCTAATTGCACAATCAGAGAAGGAACCTGCCCCTCAAAGAAAGGAAAGGGCAAGAGAACGGATAAGCCAGCCTCTTCAAGAAGCCCATGTGCCTCCTCAAGAAGCTTATCTTCCCCCCCAAAAGTCACATGAGCCTCCCTCGAAAGCTTACGTACCTCCACAGGTGACCTACATTCCTTCTCAGGGAGCGTACGAGCCTGCTCGGAAGAGTAATAGAATAAGTAATCCTCTCCAAGAAGCTTGTGCTCCAGCCATCTGTGGGAACGAGGAGAGAGCCAACGATAGAATAAGCCCTCCTTCCCAGGTTGCTTATGTGCCAAATTCTACGGAGCCAGACACTTCTTCTTCTATGAATCGGTTTGCACCAGATTTCCTACGTGAGATTCAAGAAGACAAATGGGATAACGAAAGTGAAGTCGCCCCTCCCTTTGAACTTGTGGATGATGCACACGACCAGTTCCCACAAGACATCCCATCTATTTACGGGGAGCATGAGAGTACTCAGTCTCACGAGAGATTGGACTTTGAGTCTAATTCTATACAAGAGCTACCCCATTTCACGGGCCCATGGGAAGCAAAGTCCACGTGTATGAGAGCACCCACAGTCATGGTAAGGAACGATGACTCAGTCATATCAAGGAACACGGAGGTAGTAAAGAACACCAAGGTGCAGTGCGATTCCACTTTGGAAGAACCGCCTAAGGATAGACCAGAAGCGCGAAAATATGTAGCTAGTCAAGTAACTGAAGTTGCAAAACCACGTTCCAGGGTAGGATCCCATAGGACAGTGCCAGAAATTCCCTTGGATAAGATAGGAGATATGTGTGAAGGCGAAGAAGGGAACACCTATCTTCCCATCACCTACCAAGAGTACACCACCAAGGCAATTTTAGACTCAGGTGCAGGAGTTGCAATTGCCACTACTTCCCTTTGGAAGCGTTGGGGCAAGCCAGCACTCAGGCCAACGAGAATGAAATTGCAAATGGCCGATGGTCACATAGAGAGACCCCTAGGATTGCTAGAAGGAATAACTCTCACCACTTGTGGTGTCGAGTTTGAGCATAGTTTTGCTATATGTGACTTCAGCAAAAATCATGCCTATGAGATGATTTTGGGAAGACCATTCATGCGACAGTTGCAAGTGGTACAGGATTGGGGAACCAACTCCTTGTATTTGCAACACTTGGGTGTTACCACCAAAGTCAATCTCAAAGATTACTCTCATAGAGATGTCCCTCCTATCCAATGGAATCCCATCCATAGAGCCAAAGATGATACAGAATCGGTGCATTCCATAGGGTCTGGATCCTCATGGATGCATGAAGACACTCACTTATGGATGTGCAAGGTAGCAGTAGAAGAAGAGAAGAGAGAGAAAGCCAGAGAGGTTGGTGCGAAAGAAACCCATAGATCAATCCAAGACCCAGCCTATGCACCTGTAGTTTTTCCAGACGAAGATTTTGAACCTCATGGCTGGGCGGAAATTTTAGCAACAATGGACGTAACCATCAATGAAGAACAATGGACACCTCACTGTGATGAGGATGGCTATGACATTTCAGTCTTCTCCATAGAGCCAATCATGGGAGAGGCAGTTTTAGAAGAATGCGAACCTAGCCCTGATGCATTTGAGGATGCAAGTGACTCCGATCTAGAGTCAATCATTATGGACCCACCATTTGCATCAGATGAAGAATACTTCCATGAAGTAGAATTTCAACCCCAGAGGCATGGAGAGCTTACAAATGATGTAAGATTAGCAACACATGTGACCCCGAAGGAAGAAGGAAAGAAACGAAAGAAGAGAGAAGCCTCACCAGAAGAGGAAGAATCTTTGTTTGAGGTCCCAGAAAATTTTAAGAAGTATGAGATAGATGATAGGAGAGTCATGATAAGAATGCCTAAACGAGAGGCACAGGTAGGAGAGGCCTATGATAACAAAGAAACCACCAAGAAGATAGTAGTGGCCATAGAAGAAGGAGAGGAGAGATGCACGTATATAGGCCATGACCTGACAGAAGAAGAAGAGCATGAATTGATTGCCTTGCTAAGAGAATATAGAGATGTATTCGCTTGGAGTTACAAGGATTTGAAAGGGGTTGACCCGGATATATGCTCACACACTATTCCCATGACCTCAGATGCTAAGCCCTCTAAGCAAAAGCCTTATACATATAACGATAATTACGCTGCTAAGATCAAAGAAGAGATAGATAGACTGGTTGAAGCTGGATTTATCTATGAAATTGAGCACACTGAATGGGTATCCCCCATCGTAGTGGTGCCCAAGAAGAATGGCAAACTGCGTGTGTGCATTAACCTGAAAAAGGTTAATGCAGCCACAATTCGAGATAACTATCCGCTTCCCATAACAGAACATCTCTTAGAAAGAGTGGCAGGCAAGGAAGTGTACAGCTTCCTTGATGGGTTTTCGGGCTACAATCAAGTAGCCATAGCTCCAGAGGATCAGCATAAGACAACCTTTGCCACAGAATGGGGCATTTTTGCTTTTAGAGTAATGCCATTTGGGCTTACCAATGCACCAGCTACCTTCCAGAGGTTAATGTGCCATGTGTTTAAGGAGTTCCTGAGGAAGAGTTTAGAAGTCTATGTTGATGACCTTTGTGCTCATTCCAATGTTAGACAAACCCATATTCCGGAACTCAGACAAATATTTGACAAATGTAGAGAATATCAAGTCTGCCTGAACCCAGAAAAGTGCGTTTTTATGGTCAGGCAAGGCAAGATTCTAGGACATATAGTGTCAAAGAATGGCATATCTACCGACGAAGAAAAAGTGAGAGCCATAGCAGAGCTACCTAGGCCTAAGAATGTCAAGGAAGTACAAGCTTTCATGGGGCATTGTGGCTATTACAGACGATTTATACACATGTATGCTGTCATTGCAAAGCCCATGTACGGACTTCTGACAAACTTTGAGTGGACGGATGAATGTGAGAATTCCTTCCAAGAGCTTAAACGAAGATTATGTTCAGCACCAATCTTGACCACGCCAGATTGGAATAAGCCATTCCATGTTCATGTGGATGCATCCAATTATGCTATTGGATGTGTTCTTGCACAACCTACTGGTGAAGGTAATATGGATCTTCCAATTGCCTATGCCAGTAGACAATTGAATGCGGCTGAACGGAATTACACCACTACAGAGCGAGAAGGATTAGGCATGGTATATGCAGTTAAGAAATTTAGACACTATTTGCTTGCAAATAAGTTTAAATTTTTTACTGATCATCAGGCATTGTTATATCTTGTAAACAAGCCATGCAATACAGGAAGATTAGTGAGATGGTTTCTCTTGCTCATGGAATATGACTTTGAAGTGGTGGTAAGGAAAGGTAGGACCCATTTGAGAGCAGATCACCTCTCTAGGCTCACATCGGGAGAAGCCCCACAAGGAGTGTCAGATGACCTTCCTGATGCTTACTTGTTTAATTTGGAAGTGGTGCCGCAGTGGGCTAAACCATTGGTACCAGTATTGACATACGGGCCTAATCATCCAGTCGTAAACACACGGAATAGAGAGGTTGTAAAAGCCCAGAAGTACCACATCATGGCAGGAAGCATGTACAAGCACACAGACCAAGGGATCTTGGCTTGTTGCGTAGAAGAGGATGAGTACTCTAAATGGTTGCAAATAGCACATGTAGGTGCACTAGAGCAACACCATTCAAAGCAACGAACTTTACAGACTCTAAAGAGATTCGGAGTACATTGGCCAACTATGGAAGCTGATGTCCAAAAGTTGTGCAAGGAATGCCCAATCTGTTGCACTAAACCACCTGTGGAACATGCCACTCTATATCAAGTATCCATTGTGCCAGATTGGAGTGAACCTCTAGTATCATTCTTGAGGACAAACACATTCCCTCCAGACATGACTCTAGCTAGGAAAAGGAGTTTAGAACAAGAAGCCCAGGATTACTCACTCATAGGTGATAATCTATATAAGCGCGGCAAAGATGGTTACCTGAGGTTATGTGTCCATGAAAGTGAATATCTCAAGATCTTGGAAACTGCTCACCAAGGGGTAGCAGGAGGACACTTTGGACCGGATCGGGTGATCAAGGCCATCCTATTTGCGGGCTTTTGGTGGCCTACCCTCCACATGGATGCACATACCTATGTGAAACGGTGTGATGTATGTCAGAGGACTCAGTATCCTATACGCAAAGATGAGATGCCACTGAAACCTATGATGGGTGGACGTGCATTCTCTAAGTGGGGAATAGACTTCGTAGGTCCTATTAATCCCCCAGCTAAGGGTTCCCATGCGGAATACATCATTGTTGCGACAGATTATCTCACCAAGTGGGTAGAGGTAAAGGCTACGACAAAGAACGATGCTCAAACAACTACCAAATTCTTGTTTGAGAATGTATTCACGAGATATGGGCTACCCATAGAGCTTGTAAGTGATAGAGGCACTCATTTCTTGAATGAAGTGATTGAAAATCTACTCCAGGAATTCTTGGTAATACACAAGAAGTCTGCCCCATATCACCCTCAAGCTAATGGACAAGCTGAGAGCACTAATAAGATCCTATGCAATGTACTGACGAAATTAGTGAACACTAAACGCTCTGATTGGGACAAACAGCTACACCATGCTGTTTGGGCATACCGAGTTGCCTACAAAACGGTACTCCAAGCCACCCCCTTTCAGATGGTATTCGGTCAAAACGCTGTGCTACCCTTGGATTTCCTGATTCCTACGTTGAAAGTAGCACAAGAGCACGAATGGACAGGCCATGAACTCTCCTCTAGGATTTTTGACCTTGAACGATTAGGAGAAACACGGCTGAGAGCCGCTGCAGGAATATATGCAGCCAAGAAGAGACAGAAGGCATACTTTGATGCCCACATAAAGGATAAGGGTTTGAAAGCAAGAGATCTAGTTTTAGTCTATACACTGAAACAACACGCAAGGAAGCTAGAAAAGAGAGGCTACGGACCAATGATCATCAATAGGATCTCCAGGAGTGGAGCAGTACAATTAGCCACATTAGAGGGTGATGTTCTCCCTAACTATATTAGCGGTTGTAGAGTCAAGTTGTATCAGGAACCCCTCACGGAGGAAATGCTCAGCCGACTCAATACTGCTAAGAAACGCAAAGAGGAAGAAAAGCGCATTCGAGAAGAGGCTCAAGCAGAAGCTTTAGAACGCATCAGAAGGATGAAGTTACGAAGGCAAGGCCGAGATCAGACTAGAGCAAATGACTATGCAGATCAAGGATGTCCCATGGCCATGTGTGAAGTTGCAGGAACAAGTTCGCATAGAATAATCGATAGACGTCCTTTCATAACCATAGATATGGGACGAGGAAAGAGTGCAAGAACTGTAAGAGCCTTGATTGACTCAGGTGCAGCCACTAGTGCTGTTAGAGTGTCTTACTGTCAAGAGTTGCAGTTAACTGTCAATCCTGTGGAAGCATATCTCGTAGGATTGGGAGGCGTGGAAACCCCTTGCATGGGTGAGGTGGAACTTCCCCTCTACATTCATGATGAGGCAATGACAGTTAAAGTACTGGTGTGTCAGGATGAGGATCTCACTGAACCTCTTGTCTTGGGTCAAGACTGGATCTATGACCAAGCAGTCAATTTAAACCTAAGAAGTGGACTTCTCCAGGTTTGGGTCAATCATAGTCGAGTTACAGTAGAATTAGACAATGGAGCACTCAAGGAACTAGGAAAGGCACAGACTCCTGGTCCTTCCAGGGGTACACATGAAGATGACCATGCTGTTCTTGTCCAAAACTATGTGTTGCAGAGGAATGATATTCGCAAAAAAGGAGTCAGGAATGCAACGGAACTCCCTTCTTTTCCAAAGGTCAGAAGGAGGCAGCAACCCAAGGTGGATCAAAGGCAGAAGAAGCAGAGTACTACCTATGTCCGAGATCGAGAGTACCTGCTCAACAGAATGTCCCAGAAAATAAACCATGTGTGGGTGCGGAAAGGCGAACAACCGGTTGCACCACCGTCAATGACACGGGCGAAGTTTCTCATTAATAACCAACAACATGACATTAATAAGAAGTCTTGCAGAAATTCTCCTGCTAATGTGAAATCTATTTGGGTGCCCAAGAAGTCGATGAAGGCTAGCCCACAATCAAGACAAATCTGGGTGCCTAAGGCTTGCTTGAGGGCACAAGTAGCTACGCCAAGGCCACAACCTATGCAGCATGACGCAGCTACGCATACTGCCAGTATTCACTCGTTCTCAACACTCAAGAACACACCAAGACCCAAGAGCGCGCATGTAATCAATTGTAAATGGGTCCCTAAAAAGCCTCATTTTCAAACTGCGCCATCGAGAAAGCTCTCTAGAGTCTCTACGAAATCGAAAGCAAAGCCCATCCACTGCATTTGGCAGCCTAAGACCTGTAATAAAACCCCCGACCCCAATTTGTAAATTCATCCCCACTTGCTAACTTCATTAGTCTCCTAGGATTACCCAAGCATTAACCACACACACGTGCACCGAACACTTACTAACCCATTATTCGCTCCCGACCCTCATGTTAATATTGTGATGGGAACAACGGTCCTCACTTGTCCTGTACAATATTAACACCTGTTTGTATATTCTCACAGAGACAGACAGCAAGAAGTAAAATGGCAGATACAGTAGGAACTAGCTCCCAGGCAGGCTCCAGCCCACAAGTGGTGGACATCGAAAGTCTTCCAGTCGAGGAGGAGTTAAAGGAAAGACCAGCGGCACTACGGGCATTGCACGCCATACCAATTCAGAATCCCCCGCAGGGACACACAATGCCGGTGGGCAAAGCCTCACATTGGTTCAATGACGTTGCTGGCCCCCTGGGTGAAGGCACGTATATGTGGGAATCCGAAGTCGAATTCAATGGACGATGGGGCCGATACCATTTCTTTACCAGGGAATTTGAAAGGCTACAAAATAACGAAGGACTTAAGCCGATCTGGAAGAAGGCAGGGCTTTATGACTACTTCAAGTCCCAACTACCAAAGCCAGATTTCCTCAGATGCTCATATCTAATTAGTACCCTCACCCCCAGCAAAGACAAGAAAGGATACAGCTCCTTTGTGCTCCCATCACTCACAAGGGGCAACGAGCTGAAGCGTTTCCGCTTAACTATCAATCTGGTAAGAGAAGCACTCGACATGCAGGGAATGCACATTCCAACAGAGAAAGAGACAATGGTTCCAGACAACATGAAGAACAGGAATCTGACAAAGCTGAAGGACATGGTTGCAATGACACCCACGATCGCCATCCACTTACGTATGGTCATGCAACATTTCGCCTTCCCCGCGCAGGATAGATTCACAATGCCTCCCAAAAAGATTTGGTTTAGCCTCTACCTGGCGGATGCTTTTGAGTTGACCATCAATATGCCCCACTGGATCATTGATCAGATTCATATGGCCCATCAGAGATGGTATAAAAAGCAAAGATCTGTATTGTATGGTTGCTGTGCACTCACAAGAATTGTATACAGATGTCTTGCCTATGATATACCGGTGCAAAGGGCTCTGATCTGGTCCAGAGCACAGGAATTTCAACGACGATTGTCAGCCGTAGGGCCTCCCTCAAAGAAGATGCGAGGCACCGTCCAGATGCCTTGTGCACAAGCTCGCGGTGCAACCCTGACGCCTGAGACCACCCCAAGACTCCCCCGACGAGTGCAACCGTTTACTATCAGGCTACCCAGGCACAGCACAGATGGCCCCAATCTTGTATTTCCACCAGTACCGACTGATCTGGAGTTCCCGCATGGGTTCACTCTAGAGGACTTAACTGACGAAGAAGTTGCAAGAATCATAGAAGCTGTAAATGCAGAAGTTGAAGAAGAGCAAGCCAGTGGACAGCAAACTGCCCCAGACCAAGCACAGCCAGGCCAACCAGACGTAGTCAACGTGGACGATGAAGAAGAAGCTCATGGGGAGACACAGGGCGGACATTCAGAAGCCGAAGAACAAGAGTATGATCCAGAAGCACTACAAGTACTGGAAGGTGCCCCCGCCTACACTAGCGCACTAAAGAAGCTTTACGAAACAATGAACCGAGTTCAAGAGCAACACAGGCTCTCATTAGCTGCAGGTAAAGCTCTCATGAACCAGATTCTGGAGGAGGAAGGTGTGGACGAACAATACCGTGCCACCTTGGAAATGATATCAGATGCTTTAGGAGTACCAGAAACGGTGCATACCGCACTAGTGCACTCACGAAGAACAGAGAGAAGATATGGAAGACGCCCCCCACGATCGGGAAAACAAATGAATGTATTAGGATCAGGACCACAAGGCACCCCCACAACCACTGGCACGGCACACACAGTTCACGACACCGAGGAAGTCCACACATCGAGTGCACCCCCATCTCCTCCCTTGCCACCTTCTCCCCCACATCGACCTCAATCACCTACCACTGTAACCTCCACTGTCACCACCTCTGAAACCACTGCACTCACCAACGCACAAACCATCAGCCAACCCACACACGCTACTCCCACTGAAAACATAAGTCTAACTACAGCCACTGCACACCTCACCACCCCGAGCACACTTCCTAGAAGTTCACAATTACACACACCTCTATACACATTCACAACCCTCACTGCTACCACAATCCCCATGTTCACAGTCACTCCAACCACGAACCCCACTTTCATGGAGGTATCACCCACCTCTGCACCTCTCCCATCCCCCATTTACCCACACTCTCCCATTCCCCCACCTCCCCCCTCACCCGTCCCCAGTACTGCATTCACAACCCCCTTTCCCTTTCCCTACCCCTCTGCATTCAATACTATTCCTCTAGGTAACTTATTTAATAATATGCATCAATGCATGGCCCAACTCCAGCAACATTACCAACACTTGGACGACCAACATACAAGGCTCTTCCAACGCCACGAGGATCTCCAAGCAAGATGTAGGGATCTTGAAGAGCAGAAGCAGCAATTAGAACAGCAGCACGTGACATTACAGGAGCAATACGCACACTTAGAAGCCAACCCACCTCAAACAGATGATGAAGAACGACGACATATGGACGAGCTGCTCCATTCGCAGATCACGGAAAACCTGAAACTTCGACGGAACTTGGGCCTCCTCCGCAAGCATATGTCGACCGCGTTAGAAGAGAATAAGAGATTATAGAAACAGAACGAAGAAAACCTGGAAGCGGCCATGGAGGGTTCCCCACAAGAGATTGACCCAGAACGATTCAAGGCGATACCCTCTGAGAATATGCAGGTGGTGTTAGAAACTCATGCAGACTTAATGGAGGCCCATGCCGCTTTAGAGAAAGAAAGAGATGAGTTACGAAGACAGTTGGCCACTCGACAAACAGAACCCAGCCCGAGCATAACTGCAGAAGAAACAGCTGAAGAGGTCATTAAACTCCGCGCCGAACTTGAGGAATTACGCAGCAAGGTTATGCAGTATGAGCGTCAGCCCTCCCCTGTGGTAGACCCCGAGCCTGACGACCTGGTGCCAATTGAGGTAGAAGAAACATTTGAGGATCCCTATGTCCCGATGCCAACACCTGGAGGTAAGCGCACAGAACAGGGCATGGACACAATTGAGATCGAGGCACCGGAATGGATGCAGAAGTTAGAGAAAGTAGCCACGACACATGATGACAGGGTGGCCGTCCAAATCGCATTGATGTCAAAATTGGAAGAGGTGGTAATAAAATCTGATTATTTCCAGAATCTTTCACACCATAGGTGGATCGGGCCATCGAATGATCTGTATGTACCTTTTTGCGTACTGATGGCGGATTATAATGCGGAGATCAAGCGCCACACCTCAAGGGAACCCACCTCTGCCACCCAATTTGCACCCGATGACATCCCGGAGAGTGCCAAGCAAGGCCATATCCGCCAACCAACATGGAGAATTCGACTGCTTGAAACCTACCCGGAAATGGTAAGAACATGGAACAACATGCCATTGTACATCAAATATAATCCATGTTATTGCCCTGTGTTTCGAAGGAGATCCTGGCCGGAGTACACACATACAGTGCTGACGATTAAAGGATGTGAGAAGTGGTTAAATTATGTGTACTTCGCACCCCCTAAAGGCGCACCTACAATTGGCTATATGATTTCAACGATCCGACATTGGGGGGCCCGTTTCAAGAATGTTCCTGATATCATGACTCAGATGTGCCTGAAAATTTTCGAACTTATGCTGGTCACCTTCAGGACCTTCAAAAATGTCAAGGAACCGCATCTCTCAGCACTAGGATTTAATGAAGGGAACCAGGATCTTGTATACGACATGAGCACAACTCCATCGATCAATGTTGTGTATGCATGGCACGCTCGCATCAAATATCTACCGGCCTGTTTCAAACAAACGTTCGAAAAGATGTTTGTCACGGGATTCTGGGAATATCATTCCGAGATATTCATTCCCAGACCATCCCATCTCTTGCAGTTGTTTGCAGTGGAACAAGCTCTCCACTCCGAAAAGCTACGTATGCCACATCCAGAGGTTCCTGGGCCGGTAGACTGGGATGCTCTTCTGACAGATTTGGCCAAAGGGTTGAGAATTGCCGAACATCATTTAGCGCAGGACGTCGTCGAATACTACATCCAAAAAACCTCTCAACAAGGGTCTGTCAGGGACGACAGACGCGAGAGAGGGGGGGGTGTTGGAGCTGGAGCTGAAGGACTGACAAGACAAGGAAGCACAAGAAGAGAGTCCGAGAAAAGAGATAGCACAAGCAGACAAGGCAGTCAACGACGATCCGGCAAGTAGGCCAACAATTTTCTTCAGAAAGAAGCACTGATGAACATTCACGCAGATTTAGCACTAAGGCAACCTTAATCTTTCAAAACCTCTACATCCATTAAAAGTGATTATCATCACTAAGCACCATTGTAAATATCATTTCATCTTTTTATAGCTCCATTTTGTGCAAGCCAAGGAGTCCTTGAGCTTGAGGAGCATTAGAAGTAGCTACCTGCCAAATTTCGTATTTTTTAGATATCGTTTGAGCCCTCAAATAAGCCCTGGAACCTAATTTTTAACTAGGCCGGACACTAGGTCTGAACAGGGCCAAAGCTAGTCAAAAACTATAAAAGGAGCTAGAGAGCTCATTTTTGGGGATTAGATTGTAATTGAAACGAACTTGTAAGAGTTTTTGAAAGTAATCTAAAGAACTCCATTGATTCTCTCTCTTTGTCTTGCCGTGTGTGCGCGTGTGTGTGTATGTGTGTGCATGCTTGTGTGCTTCTCACTCACGCACTTGTGCCGCCACTTGCTCGAGGTCTTCATACCATCCTCACGTCTTCCCGGATTGACATTAAAGGAGGTGCTACTCATCACTGAGCTACAACTGCGTACTTAGGATGTACATGGTTCCTTCTTTGTCTATGTAAGCGTCTCTCTCAAATTTCACCACTGGTCTTTCCAATCCAATGGGTTGATCAGGGTTGTGCAGTTGCACCACTTGCCTTTGCAAACCATCCTCATAGATGCTAGCACCTAGTCGGTTGGTTCGGAGAAACTCTAATTGTGTTCTATAGGGTCCTTCAGGTTTTTCTAAATATGCTACATTAGACCCTCCTTCTGGTCTGTCTGTGCTAAATGCCATTTCTGATTCACTTGATTCTGCGCTCAACTCGTAGGGATAACTACTATTCAATTGCTGAGCCCAAGATCGTGCAGTAGTCCTTACACTTGCCTCTGATGATCTAAGGCTTCGTCGGTCCGACTTACCTATATGTTTGCCCGATCTAAGGTTCATTAATTTCCTTCCTTGCTTATTCAATCACACACTTAGATCGTCAATGGTCCTTTGGGGATTACTTTCTTGATTCTTTTTAACTTTCTCTGGATTCTTGTCTTAATTTATGCGTCAGGAATTCGACTTTCGTTATGATTTTGAGTTATCGTTCCGTCAGACTTATGTTCTTTTCTTTAGGTTTTTGCGTCACACACACCTTTACTTGTAGTCTTAAACTTGAAAGAATTAAGTAGCTTGAACTTGAGGCGTTCCTATCGTCGTTAATCCACAACTACCGTTTAGCCTAAGCTAAAAATTGACTGAGGGGGTTGAGTAATCTTCCAACCTCGAGTCGGCTTTTCTGTTGCTCTGATGCCCTGTTGCCCAAGAAGCCGCGCTTCCCAAGCTCTGCTGTCTTCACTGCCTTGCTTGCTTGCCTTTGATTGCCCTTGCTGGACCTGGAAAATCCCAATATTAGACCAATTCACAAGATGATCAAACACTTGAGTATATACACCTTTTAAGTCCCTCCCCGTTTGCCCAAAATTTCAATACTTGCCCCCTGGCTTCCTAGTCCCAAACTAGGTGAACCTCAAAATAGCTTATCCAAAAATAAATGTATCCTTTAGGAAAAAAACAGTTGAGGTCACGTAGCACTCGTCGCGAGCTTTCTAACGAGCTATTAAGCTCTAAAAACGGACTTCGGATGAAAAAGTTATGAGCGTTCAGGCCCTGGGGGGGTAAAAATTGACAATCCAATTTTCCCTCAAATATAGGCTAAGGGGTCCCTTATGAGTCTAATGGTCCAAAAATTTCTCAAAAATACCCTCAAATTTGGTCAAAAATTGGAGCCCAAAAATTGCGATGGGGGTGGACAATCGCGATGGTCTGGGACCGTCGCGATGGTCCAAGCAAACCGTCGCGATGGCGTGGGATTTGGACAATCGCGATGGCCCGAAAAGGCGAACCGTCGCGATGGCTCGAAGTGAACGATCGCGATGGCGTGAGGTCGAACCGTCGCGATGGTCCGAGCGAACCGTCGCGATGGCGTGAAGTTTGGACAATCGCGATGGCACGAAAAGGTGAACCGTCGCGATGGCCCGATCAAGTGGACAATCGCGATGGCGCGAGTCAACGGTCAACGGGGAACAATCGCGATGGTCCGAAGTGAACCGTCGCGATGGTCCGCGATGCGATGGCTTGAGCCAATCGCGATGGTCCGATTTTGGGCTGTCGCGATGGTCCAAAAAACGAACCGTCGCGATGGTCTATCGTGACACGTGGCACTGTTGTGGCGATGGCATGAGCCAATCGCGATGGTGCGGGGTCAGCTGAACAATCGCGATGGTCCAAGTGGACCGTCGCGATGGCTCAAGTGAACCGTCGCGATGGTCCGAAAAAGCGAACCGTCGCGATGGTCCGGCCGAGCCGTCGCGATGGCGTGAGCCTATCGCGATGGTGCGACACAATCGCGATGGTCTGAGCCAATCGCGATGGTCCACCAAACAACGAATTTTTGAAATGCAAAAATGGTTCCGTGTATGCGCAGGGATCGCCTACCTCGTGGTGTGGTCGCCTACCTCAAAATCCGAAAGTTGCAGACCATCGCGATGGTCCGCCCTACTCGGAAATTTCTGACAGAAAGTACATGTTTTACCTTTTGGAAGCTCTCCTGATCTCCTGATGCTCTGAAGCTCTGTACCTGCAAGAAAACTCAAGAAAATGCAAGCACACACAAGCACAAATGCTCTCTCTCACTCTCTCGCATGCACAAATGAGGGGAAATGAGGTGAATGGGTGGATATGGTGAATTTTCTGATTTTTTTGGAAATGGAAATGATGATGCGATGATGAAGATGGAGTATGGGGAAGGTGAAAAACACTAAAAACTAAGTAAAATCAACAACAAAAACTGAAATTTTTACCTTCCAACGCCACTTCTTGCTATGCTCTTACCATCACACGTTCGTCCTAGACTCGATCCCCGGCAACGGCGCCAAATTTGGTGTTGCTCTAGCACAATGGTGAGAACCACGTTAAGAAGCTTCACCTCCTTAATGTCAATCCGAGGGAGAGGTAGGAGTGATATGAAGATCGTGAACGTGAGATGATGTGAGAGTGAAGGTGAGAAGCACAAAGATGCACACACACATACACACACACAATGAAGAGACAAGCAAGACACAATGGAAGGTGGGGAATTAGCTCTATTACTCAAGAATGCTCTTACAAGCTCAAACTAGCTCTATGCTCACACTAACCAAAATGAACCAACCTCAAAAATGAGCTCTCTAGCTCTTTTTATAGTTTCTAGACTAGTTTTGACCGGTTTCACATCTAGTGGCCGGCCTAGTTAAAAAATAGGTCCTAGATGCTATTTGGAAGGGTAAACGATGTCTAAAAATAACGAAAATTGGTACGCGCATTCTACCTAAGCTCCTCAAGCTCGAGGACTCCTCGGCTTGCACAAAATGGAGCTATGGATTACAAAATGGGGTTTTCTATGATACATATGTTACAATTAGTGATAATAATCACTGTTGAATGTTTGAAGAAATAATAAAAACATATTTGTTTGGAAAATTGGCCCGACTGGCTCCCTGCTTCGTCTTCACATGCTTCCGTGGTGTTTGTGCCTCTGGCTGCTTCCAACAGTTCTAAACAACTCACATATTAGGAGATAATGTAAGTTCCATGCATCTAGCGGCAAACCCTATTTTCCATGCAAGAACCAAACACATAGAGGTTCATTACCACTTAATCAGAGAGAAACTCATGGCAAAGGAGATTGACATTTCGTTTGTTCCTATTGAAAAGCAAGTAGTAGTTTTGATGACAAAGGCACTTGATGGAATAAAGATTTGTAGACTCAAAGCTATGGCAGGTATTCAACCTATCAGAGAATGAAGACTCAAGCATACTTTAGCTTGAGGGGGAGCTGTTGGAACATCAAGCTTACACTATGCTTGAGGTGGATTTGATCTACATAAAAAACTATCACTTAGATTACAACAAAAGAATATCCGTTGGAGAGTTCTTTTACCTATGCTCATTTATTGTATTTTTTTGAGAGATTTTGATGGTTCATTTACCATTGTAAAAGCCTTGAGCTTTACACATGTAAAAGTAGAAAAAGAGAGCACAAATCTGTTGATATATTTAGGTAGTGGTGTGTGTGAAAAGACTAGGACCGCCGGGGCACTTTTTTCCCTCTTTAGGAGGTTTTTTTCCCCTGGCTTGTATATACGCCTATTGCCCTAATGGGCTACTTATCTTTGTAAATTCTCTAGTAATACATTCACTATTGTGTGTTTGTGCTCCAAGCTTCTTCTTCTTCCTTGTGCTGTTCGCCTGCTTCCGCAGACATCTATCTCCAACAATTGGTATCAGAGCAGGTCGTCGCTTCATCTAGGGCGCCGTCGACACTCCTCCATTTGCAGTCTCAGAATCACACGAACGCACTATCGCAACGCTTGTGTAGGCTATTTCGTCTTTTTGTGCCAAAGGTATATACCAGTTTCTGTTCGCCAGTTTAAGCGTCTCGAAGTCTGCTACAGGTCTAGTAGAACTCGTCTGGGAAGTTTTGTTCAACTTTTTGAGATACAATCAATTTTTTGCATCAAGGTATTTTAGTCACCAGCCATGGCTGAAAGCAGTGATGTATTCCGTATATTGGCTGTTGAGGATAAGTTAGATGGTACCAACTACCCATTATGGGCTTATATGATGCGACATGTTTTGGTTGCAAAAGGATTGTGGAACATTGTGCAGGGTGTTGAAAGACATCCTGTTACACCTGTAACGACAGGTACTACAAATACAGGTGCTGGAGCTGATGAAGATGGTGTCGAAGATGATATTCCGCAGATTCCTGTTCGTGCTGCTGTATCTATTGCACCTACTGCAGAGCAAATTCGTTGGGATGGCAGAGATGCCCATGCACATGCATTGATAGCTTTGTCTGTCAAACATGCCATTATTCCTCATATTCGCTCTTGCAGAACAACTAGGGATGCTTGGGATACACTTACCACATTGTACCAAGCTAGGAATGAGGCTCGTGTTGCTTACCTCCGAAAACAGTTGGAGAGTGAGCACATGAATGAAGGTGATTCTATGGACAGTTTCCTAACGAAGATCAAAGATTTGAAGGAACAGTTGATTTCTACTAATGAGGTTATACCAAATAGCTCACTTGTGCAGATCGTTCTGAATGGTCTTCCTGATTCATATCAGAGTTTTGCTTCTACTCTTCGATTGGTGATGAAAGGCAATCCGAATGCCTTATCATTTGAGGAGTTAGTCTCTGTTCTGTTGCAGGAAGATCAGTCCAGGTAGAACAAGTTCATTATGCGTGTTGCAGATCAAGCTTTCCTGGCTAGTCAGAAGGGTAAAGGAAAATGGAGCTCTTCTACTAGTAAGCAGAAATCTGCAAATGTTGCACATTCGAAGAACCAGGATAAAGATGAGAAGAAATCAGAAAAGCAGAAATTGTTTTGCAAGTATTGTAAAGGGAATGATCATATCATAAAGAACTGTCCTAAACTGGCTGCAAAAGAGGCAAAGAAAAAGGAGGCTGGAATGGTTGTTGCAGAAGCCTCTACACCAAAAACAGAGTCTGCTAATCTTGTGCAAGAAGAAGAATGGGTGTTTACTACTGTTTACAGTTTTGACCCATCTTCTCATGAGCAGTGCATGTCTGTAGTGGACTCAGATGTTTGGTACTTTGACAGTGGGGCGAACAAACATATTACCTTGCAGTGCAGTTTCTTCTCTTCACTCGAGTCTGTCCCTACAGGGAATACTGTCACATGCGCCAACAACTCCTCTTATCCTGTTATGGGAGTTGGTAAGATCATTCTGACTACTGCTGATGATAGTTCTTTCACCTTGTCAGATGCTTTATTTGTGCCAGGGATCAAGAAGAATCTGTTATCAGTTTTTGCATTAGCCAAGATTGGCTTGGTTGTGAAATTCATTGATGACAGGTGTACAGTTCATGATCTATCAAATGGCGATGTGATTATTGCTTCTGGCATTTTGTGTCGTGGGTTGTATAAGCTCATAGACTATGAAAGATCTGTGAATGATTCGGCATGTGCAGTTCATGATTCTCAGGCTATGTCAGATGCAAAGCTTTGTCATGCATGCTTTGGTCATCTGAATTTTGCTAGTTTGCTACGCCTGCAGAAATCTGATATGGTGTCTTCTTTGCCCAAGCTTGAGGCACCTGGAAAACATGTATGTGAAGGCTGTATTTTGGGCAAAATGCAGCGTTCCTCCTTTCCAAAAGATGGTTCAGTTCGGGCTACACAGAAATTGCAGCTTGTACATAGTGATGTCTTTGGTCCTATGCAGACACCCTCTTTTGGGAATTACCTTTACTTCGTGACTTTCATTGATGATTTTTCCAGGCATGCATGGGTATATCCACTCAAAGCAAAGTCCGAAGTGTTCATGTGCTTTAAACAGTTTTTGGTTCTAGCTGAAAATCTGTCAGCATGTAAAATGGGCACCCTCCGTTTTGATCGAGGGGGGGAATATATGTCTTCTGATTTTAATGCATTTCTGGCTCAACGTGGGATAAAACACCAGTGTACAGTGCCGTATACACCTCAACCGAATGGAGTTGCTGAACGAAAGAACAGGTCACTCATGGAGATGGCGAGGTGCATGGTCAAGAGTCAGGCTTTACCACATAGTTTCTAGCTTGAGGCTATCATGTGTGCAACATATGTACAAAACAGGTGTCCCACTAAAGCGCTGAAGTCTATCACTCCATATGAGGCTTGGCATGACCGCAAGCCATCTGTTGCTCATCTGCGTGTTTTTGGTTGTTTGGCATATGCATTAGTGCCTGAACAACATCGCAGAAAATTGGATGATAAGGTAGTAAAATGTATTTTTGTTGGGTACAGTTCTGAAAGTAAAGGCTATCGTCTGTATCATCCACAGACTAAACACATTCTGGTTAGCCGCGATGTTGTCTTTGTGGAAGATGCTATTCAGCCATTGCTTTCATGTACTAAGGAGACATCTGTTAGCTCTAAAGACATGTATGATACTTTGATGCCTCTTTTTACAGGTGGATAGTCTAGTGTTGGTCCTAATGAGGCAACTTCTCAGCCTTTGCAGGTTTCATATGATGATGCAAATCATTCCATTTCTGATGCAGATTTACATGATGCACTTGTTGATGAGAGAGCTGATATTGAGCAGGCAAAAACTATGCCAAAATGGATGGTGCAGACTTTGCGTGATAGCAAATTAGATGCACCTTTGTCATATTGTACTCGTTCAGGCTCTCATAGTGCCTCCTTTGCATCAGATTGCTATGCTATGGCTGCATCTAGTCTCTGTGATGAGAATGAGCCTGTTTCTTTTGATGAAGCACAGAATTCAGAAAATTGGATGGCTGCCATGCAATCTGAATATGATGCTATAATGAAGAATGGTACATGGTCTTTATGTGACTTGCCTCCCAGCAAGAAGGCCATTGGCACTAAGTGGGTATACAAGCTGAAGCGTAAACCTGATGGTACAGTTGACAGGTATAAGGCTAGGTTTGTTACAAAGGGTTATGCGTAGGAAAGAGGCATTGATTTTCATGAGACCTTTGCACCTACATGCCGTATGACTACTCTTCGGAGCATTTGTGCACTTGCAGCCCATCATGGTTGGAATGTACATCAGTTGGACATTAAAACAACATTTCTGAATGGTGACTTGCATGAAGAAGTGTATGTTTTTCAGCCCCGTGGCTTTGTGCAGAAAGGGCATGAAAATCAGGTGTGCAGGTTAAAGAAGGCATTATATGGTTTAAAGCAAGCACCGCGTGCTTGGTATGAGAAGATACATGCCTATCTGGTTGCACATGGTTTTGAGAACAGTCCAACTGAAAGCACCTTATATGTTAAGCGTGCTAATGATGTGCTTCTGATCATTGTTGTCTATGTTGATGACATGCTGCTCACTGGTCCTATTGAGAAGCATATCAAACTTCATATAGGCAAATGATTATGCATTCTTCAAGACAAATTTGCATGCTTACATTGAACCATATGGGGGGGGGGACAACCTTCTCAAACCCCAAAGGTTATACTTGATAAAGGTAAAGAGAAATTAAAGAGATTGTTGCAAATAAACCATACCTTTCAACAATCTTTCAAAAACTTCCGGGATGGTGTGTGAAAACGTTATAGGATAGTGGAATTCAATCATTTAAGGGAAGAACTAGACATCGAAAACATGAGACAAATCAAGTAAATTATGTGGAGCATTTTGAGATCATTAATAGTATTGCAATAACTTCAGCTGAATATGAACTTGTTAGTGTCAAAGATGCATTATAGAATCTTGTTTGGAACAAATCAATGCAAGAGGACATTGATTCTATACATAAGAATTGTTGATATATTTAGGTAATGATGTGTGTGAACACACACTACGATCACTAGGACACCTTTTTCCCGCTTTAGGAGGTTTCTTTTCCCCACCTTGTATATACACCTATAAACCTAGTGGATTACTTATCTTTGTACATTCTCTTGGTAATACATTAGGTATTGTGTGTTGTGTTCCAAGCTTCTTCTTCTTCCTTGTGCTACTCTCATGCTGTCGCGGAACTCAAACTCCAAAAATTGGTATCAAAGAATACCTCCGCTTTATCTAGGGTTTCATCGACACCCCTCCGGTCACAATCTTAGAATCACACAAAAATTGGTGAGCATACTCAAGGCGATTAGGAGTTAAAAACGGCTTCGCTTTGTGGTGTCAAAATCACAATTTGAGCTTGTTTCGACCTCTGAATGCACTATTATAGTGCTTGTGCAGGCAATTTCATCTTTTTGTGCCAAAGATATATATAGGTTTCGGTTTGCCAATATAAGGACCTCAAAGTCTACTACAGGTTTAGCAAAACTCGACAAGGTAGTTATGTTCAATTTTTTGAGATACTATCATTTTTCTGCATCATGGTATTTTAGTCAGTGGCCATGGTTGAAAGTAGTGATGTATTATGTATGTTGGTTGTTGAGGATAAGTTGGATGGTACCAATTACCCATTATGGGCTTATATAATGCATCATGTATTGGATGCTTACATTGAACCATATGGGGGTGGTTTGGGGAACAACCTTCTCAAACCCCAAAGGTTACAATTGATAAAGGTAAAGAGAAATTAAAGAAATTGTTGAAAATAAACCATCGCTTTCAACAATCTTTCAAAAACTTCCGAGATGGTGTGAGAAAACATTATAGGATAGTGGAACTCAATCATTTAAGGGAACAACTAGACGTCAAAAACATGAGACAGATCAAGTAAATTATGTGGAGCATTTTGAGATCATTAATAGTATTGCACTAACTTCAGATGAAGATGAACATGTTAGTGTCAAAGATGTATTACATAATCTTGTTTGGAACAAAGCAATGCAAGAGGACATTGATTCTATACATAAGAATTGTTGACATATTTAGGTAGTGATGTGTGTGAACACACATTAGGATCGCTAGGGCACCTTTTTACCTCTTTAGGAGGTTTTTTTTTCCGGCTTGTATATACACCTATAAACCTAGTGGGTTACTTATGTTTGTATGTTCTCTTGGTAATATATTAGGTATTGTGTGTTGTGTTCCTAGCTTCTTCTTCTTCGTTGTGCTACTCCCGTGCCTTCGTGGACCTTAAACTCCAAAAATTGGTATCAAAGTAGACCTCCACTTCATCTAGGGTGTCATCGACACCCCTTCGGTCACAATCTTAGAATCACACAAAAATTGGTGAGCATACTCAAGGTGATTAGGAGTTAAAAATTGCTTTGCTTTGTGGTGTCAAAATTGCAATTTGAGCTCGTTTCGACCTCTAAATGCACTATTATAGTGCTTGTGCAAGAAATTTCATCTTTTTGTGCCAAAGATATATATAGGTTTCGGTTTGCCAATATAAGCATCTCAAAGTCTGCTACAGGTTTAGCAAAACTTGATAGGGTAGTTCTGTTCAACTTTTTGAGATACTATCATTTTTCTACATCAAGGTATGTTAGTTAATGGCCATGGCTGAAAGTAGTGATGTATTATATATGTTGGTTGTTGAGGATAAGTTGGATGCTACCAATTACCCATTATGGTTCAACATTCCTCATTCCCAAAAGATGGTTCAGTTCAAGCTAGTCAAAAATTGCAGCTTCTTCATAGTGATGTCTATGGTCCTATGCAGACACCCTCCTTTGGGAACTATCTTTGCTTTGTGACTTTCATTGATGATTTTTCCAAGCATGCATTGGTATATCCATTGAAAGAAAAGTCCTAAGTGTTTATGTGCTTCAAATAGTTTTTGGTTTTGGATGAAAATATGTCTGCATGTAAAATGGGCACCCTCTGGTCTGATCAAGGGGGGGAATATATGTCTTCTTATTTTAATGAATTTTTGGCTGAATGTGGGATAAAACATCAATGTACAGTGCTATATACACCTCAATAGAATGGAGTTGCAAAAGGAAGAACAGGTCACTCATGGAGATGGCTAGGTGTATGATCAAGAGTCAAACTTTACCACATAGTTTCTGGCTTGAGGTTGTTATGTGTGCAGCATATGTGCTTAAAAGGTGTCCCACTAAAGCATTGCAGTCTATCACTCCATATAAGTCTTGGCATTGCTCGCCTGTGTGTCTTTGTTTGTCTGGCATATGCATTAGTGTCTGAACAACAACGCAAGAAATCGGATGATAAAGCAATGAAATGTATTTTTGTTGGATACAATTTTGAAAGCAAAGGCTATCATCTATATCATCCATAGACTAAATGCATTTTGGTTAGCCATGATGTTCTTTTTGTGGAAGATGCTATTTATCCATTACTTTCATGTACTAAGGAGACATCATGTAGCTCCAAAGATGTGTATGATACTTTGTTGCCTCTTTTTGCATGTGGACAGTCTAATGTTGATTCAAATGAGGTAATTTCTAAGCCTTTACAGGTTTCACATGATGATGTAGATCATTCCAGTTCTGATGCAGATTTACATGATGCACTTATCGATGAGAGAATTGATATAGAGGAGGCAAAAACTATGCCTAATTGGCTAGTGCAAACTTTGTGAGATATAAATTAGATGCAGCTCTATCATATTGTACTCATTCAGGCTCTCATGGTGCTTCTTTTACATAAGATTGTTATGTAATGGTTGCCTCTAGTCTTTGTGACGAGAATGAGCCTGTTTTGTTTGATGAAGCACAAAATTCAGAAACTTGGATGGCTACTATGCAATCAAAATATGATGCTATTATGAAAAATGGTATCTGGTCTTTATGTGACTTGCCTCTAGCAAGGAAGCCATAAGCACTAAGTGGGTATACAAGCTAAAGTGTAAGTCTGATGAGATATCAAACTCAACATGTGATGATCCACGATGACACGTATCTCTTTTTCATTTCTCTCACATGTATAGTAGTCACACAGATATATGTCCAAGACACTTCATTGAGCTATACTAGATTTATCTATCAAGAGTGATGGCACATTTGTTTCTTGCTAGCTCACTCATGCGTAGACATTAGGTTTTTCCTTATGTACGGTTCTTTATATATTGCACTTGTTGTATTCTTGTTTTTTAAGTCATTCTTGTGCGTTCTTTTTTATGTAATAGAAGCAAAAGAGGACCATTCTTCCTTGCCTCAATCTGTGTGTGTGCTTCTCTTTGATTGTGAGAGTGTGTGTGAGCTCTCTTCTTTATCTCCTCCCTCGTGACATGGTATTAGAGCCAGTGTGGTTGTAGAGAGCTCATGGAGAAGGCCGACAGTGAAGAGTACACGAAAAGGCATGGAGAAAGCAAAATTCACAAACGACCTCATATTGCTACGAAAATTGGTGTGAAGGTAGAAGACCTCAAAATATTTTTGAGAGTTATCCCTTTAGGATCACTTGTTTTTTTCATATCAAAGTTTTGGAGCCATCTTGACAAGATCCAAAATTTCAAGCGATTTCGTGTACTTTGATACATGAAAATTGTGTTTCTTCGAGATCAAACTGTCATGTCATAGTGCACCAATGTTCAAGAAGAAGTGCTCCTTCTAGTGTTTTGCAATGTTGTGAATAGCTACAGAAATGGCAAATGCAGATGGAATGGGTCAGCTTATGATCGATAAGCTAGACAAGAACAACTTCCGTGCTTGGAGATTTAGGATGAAGAATTTCTTGATGGGAAAAGGCTACTGGAAGTACATCAAAGGAGAGAATGAAAATGCTCTACAGTTACCAAAGAGGAATCGGACTACAGAACAATTAAGAGCGATGAAGAATGGAATCAAGGAGCACGAAAGGTGATGTATTGGCTATCTGTTAGCATATAGGATAGCATGATTGGGCACATACATGATTCCAAGACTCCCAAAGAGGCTTGGAACAGTTTAGTCACATTCTATGAGACCAATACAAAGGCACAAAAATTGCAACTTAAGAACGAGTTGCATACATTAGAGAAAAAAGAGCATGTTGGTAAGTGATTACACCCTGAAAATCAAAAGCATATGTGAGTCACTTGCATCTATTGGTGTGAATGTAGATGATGATGATGATAAGGTGGAAGTATGCGGTCGTGGTTTAGGAGCTGCATATAAGCAATTTATAACTTCTACACAGACTAGGGAAAATATTCCGAATTTTGTCGATCTAGTATCTATGCTAATTATTGAAGAAAAGAATCTTGGTGAGGATTCAAAATCCCAAGGAAAACCCAATTTTGAGGAGGTATTATACTTTGTAAGAGGAAGAGGTAGAGGCTTCAAAAGCAGAAGAGGACACAATAACCAAGACCAAGGTCAACAACAAAATCATGCAGGAGGAAGAGGATAGTTTCGAGGTAGGGGGAGCCAAAGAGGTCGCGAAAAATTCCAAAGAAATGATTCAAGCAATGACAATAAAGGATGTTGGAATTTTGGTAAACTTGGGCACTTTGAACGTGATTGCAGGTTGAAGAATCAAAATAACAGAAGGCAACAAAACAACTATGCATCCACAAGTGCAGATGATTCTGAGAAGTTGTTCATGGTTCAACATCATATGATGAATGTGATGTCTGTTGATGTTTCAAAATCAAATGGTAATGTCTGGTATGTTGATTCAAGTGCTTCAAATCACATGAAAAGTCATGCGGAATGGTTTAGTAGTTTGCAAAAATTACCAATTCCTAGATATGTTGAAACAGGTGATGGCACATCACACCCTATGGAGCATACAAGAAATATAGCACTGTCTATGGAGGATGGGAAGGTAAAACATCTTGATGATGTGCTGCATGCTCCAAATATAACAAAGAATCTAGTTTCTATTGGACAAATGGTTGACTAGGGATTACAAGTTAGGTTCAATGTTGATATGTTATATGTAGAAGAGTACAAACAAGGTGGATGAATGATTCCCAAAGGAAACAAAGTAGGTAGGATGTGAGAGAACTTGGAGAACCTTGTAGGAGGTAGAAAAGTGTGTTTTGAAGTGAAAAAGTTTGATCCAACCAACCAGCACAAGACTAGCCCTTGATCTTATGGAGACTCAAATAGAACTTATAGGCATGCAATAAGTGCAAAGAAATGCACTATGTACTTTAGAGCATCAAGGAGAAGGAGTCGATACAAAACAGATAGGTTCGCGTGTCGACTATCTCAAAAAACTTATTATCTATGGCAGAGACAATGAACTTCAAAAGCCCATAGCAACCAACATGATTACAATTAGTAAATATCCTTTTATGCGAGTGATACACATAGTTTTGAGTGTATAAAATGCACAAAAGTATAAGGAATAAGCAAAATATGCTATAGGAATGAGTCAGACACTCAACATTGGTACCTCCTATTTTTCAGGAATATACAAAGATTGACCCCAAGATAGAAAAACCAAAATTTCTCCCAATCTACTGAACCAAATGCTATGAAAATTTACAGACATAAACTAAATGAGTATCTTTTATCAAATTTGGAGCTTTGGATAGAGAGAGACAACCTCTGCAAAATTAATATTGGCGAAGAAGATGATGTAGAAAATTGAAGGAGCAAGACAATGATGGTCACAGGTGTATGTATATTGCTTCCATGTATTGTACAAGTGATTTGAAGTCTTTATATAGACTCTAGGAGTGTTCCATGACTTCTACAAGTGGATTTTGAAATCAAATGAAGGTGGGAATGGTTGTTGGAGGGAATCAATTTACTTTCCTACAATCTAGGAAAAGTGAAGATCTAGTTTGATCTACTTTTAGGTGATTGATTGCTTGATTGATTACCACTCAACCACCACAAATTCGTGGGATTTTGTTGGAGATAGATGTCTGCGGAAGCACACGAACAACACAAGGAAGAAGAAGAAGAAGCTTGGAGCACAAACACACAATAGTGAATGTATTACTAGAGAATGTACAAAGATAAGTAGCCCATTAGGGCAATAGGCGTATATACAAGCCGGGGGAAAAAAACCTCCTAAAGAGGGAAAAAAGTGCCCCAGCGGTCCTAGTGTGTTCACACACATCACTACCTAAATATATCAACAAATCCCCCCTGGGAGTGATGCGGTGAACAAGTAGCTGGCATTCATGCATAAGGAAGTGCCAAGCTATGTGGAAATCACTCCACAAAAGGAAGTTAGCCCAAAGCTTTGCGGAAAGCTTCAAACTTCTCCCTAGGCAGAGCCTTCGTGAAAAGGTCTGCAATGTTATCCTGCGTGGGCACATATGCCAAGCTGATCTCCCCAGCAGAGAACCTCTCCCTAACATAGTGATAATGCACCTCAATGTGCTTAGTGCGAGCATGGAACACAGGGCTCCTCGCAATTGCCAATGCGCTCTGACTGTCAGTGAAGATGGTGGTGGCAGAAGACTGGCCAACACCCAAATCAGCCATAAGGTGTCTGAGCCACACACACTCAACATTCGTTGTGAAAGCTGCCCTATACTCAGCCTCACAACTGGAAGTGGCCATAGTAGGCTGCTTCTTGCTCAACCAAGATATACATGAGCTACCAAGCATGAAGCAAAAACCACTGGTGGACACACGAGTGTCATAGCAACTAGCCCAATGTGAGTCAGAAAAAGCATGCAAATCTGGCGGTAGTGATCCCCCCTTGGGATAAAACAACCCAAGTAGTCGAGTACCACTCAAGTAGCAAAAGATGCACTTAACTGCCTTCCAATGCGTGACTCCTGGGCAATGCATAAACCTGCTCATCTGTGAGACAGCAAACTGAATATCTGGCTGAGTAATGCATAAGTAAATCGAACATCCAACAACGTGCTGATAGAGAACAACATCAAATGCATCTCCAACATCATGAAGACTCAATCGTAAACCTGTCTCCATAGGAGTGGCAATAGGCTTACAATCTTCAAGGCCAAAATGCTGCAATAATGTGTCAAGATATTTTGTTTGACACAAAGCCATTCCACCATCAACTTGCATAAACTGAATGCCCAAATAGTGATGCAAATGCCCCAAATCAGACATCTCAAATGAGGCATGCAAATCAGCCTTGAAATCAGCAATCTATCATAAATATGAATTTTTTCCAATATATGCATCTTGTGAGAGTAGCACATCATCTATTTTCTGGTACATAGAACCCTGTATCCTTTACTTTCTATTCCATAGAAAATGAATCTTGCTTTGAGTGCTTTGACATAGAGCTTACCACAATCCTTCTTCTTAATGTAAACATAATCCAAAAAATACTTGAAGTCTTTTGACAAATACTCTCCTCCTCTATCACTTCTCAAAATCTAGATCTTAGTCTGACTTTCATTCTCAAATATTGTAGATACTTTTGACTTGGCTTTAAGACAAAAAACCCTTGAATATATGGAGAAATAATCTATAAATGTCACAAAATACTTGAATCCTTGTATAGAATATCCTCTCATCGACCCATTCACATTTGAATGTATATTCTGTAATTTCTTTGTGATTGTGATGTATCCATGTTTCATGAATGGTAGCTTGTGCATCTTTCCTTCAAGACATCCTTCACATGCTTTTGGATCATCTGAAAAAGCACAATTGGGAAGGCCCTCCACCATACCTTGATCTTTAATATGATTGAGAGCTTTGCAACTTTTTTGACCAAATCTAGCATGCCATAACTTCATGTTTGCCTTAGGTGTAGAAGAGCTAGCTACATTTGCATGACTGATTTTCGATAATAAAAACATTCTACTTTTGTTTCTACTTGCAAAAGGCACTTCTCCTCATTTGGAGTGAGGATCTAGCATGAATCTTTATTAAAGATAACCATCTAACAAGAAAGTAGACATGGATAGCAAATTCTTCTTCATTTTTTCTACATATGGACCATTAGAAACAGTGAAGTTTCATCCTACTCTAGATTTTAGGTTTACTTCTCCAACACCTATAACATCCATATCATCACCATTTTCTATGATCCTCCTTCTCCTTGTGAGTTAATTAGGGTAAAAAACACCTTCTTACAACCTATATATATATATATATATATATATATATATATATATATATATATATATATATATATATATATATATATATATATATATATATATATATATATATATGTGTGTGTGTGTGTGTGTGTGTGTGTATGTATGCTTAGTAGCACCAGAATCAAATATCCATGGATTTTATGAGATTGCATGTAACGCTTCTTGTTCAAAGGCTATTTGTTCAATACTAACACATGCATATGATTCTTCATTTGAAGACTTAGGCTTTGAAATTTATTCAATATTATTTCCTAATGATATTTTACTCATTAAAAATCCTCTTTTTGCATTCTGGTATATAATTTCTAAGTTTCTTAGAATAGTGCAACATTCCTCTCTTTTAGGTGGATGTAGGAGAGTTGAATAATCTTTTTGGAGTTGTGGAAGTACTAGAACTAGATGTAGTAGAAGAAGTGGTTGAGGACTTGGAAGTAGAAGCCTTACTTCCTTTCTTGTTCTTCTAACTCTTCTTCTCCTTCTTCTTCTTGCCTTTACATGATGATACCGTTACTTCATCATTCTCTTCCATACTCTTCTGCTGGACTTCATCTTGAAGTAATAGGAACTACAAATAATCAAATGATATTTCTCTATCTCTTATACAGAGAGAAAGAGAACTAACAAATGAATGATAAGTAGATGGAAATGAATTTATGAGTGTGTTCACCATCTCATCGTCATGAATTGTAACTCCAATATTAAGTAATTGATCTCTTAAGTGTTTGAGCTTCATAATATATGTCTGAACTGATTCACCAACTTTCATCCTTCTGTTGGCTAATTATCTCATGAGGTGAGCTTTCCTAGCAGGGTTCTTGCTCCGCTATAGATTTTATAATTCCAATAAAGCATGATGAGAGGTTCTTCATGACTTGATCTCTAGAATAATATGCCCCTTGATTCCCATAGCAATGAATGAGAGCACTTGTGCATCCCTTGAATCCCATCTTGATTGCTCTTCTATAGTTTGAATCTGCACCTGTATCCTTCTGTCTATGGATGAAGATTTAATCTCCTCTTCTTCATCTTCACTTTATTGGGCATAAATTTGGGTAGCAGCCCTCTTGGATGAAGAAGCCACATCTTCATTACTTTCCTTGGCCTAGGGTACTTTTAACAATGTTCCACGTCTTTGGAAACTAACAAATTCATCATCATAAAACTCCACATTCATTAGTTAGTCAATCATTTTTTTTTTCTTTCACACACACACATATACATACATACATACATACATACATACATACATACATACATACATACATACATACATACATACATACATACATACATACATACATACATACATACATACATACATACATACATACATACACACACACATACATACATACATACATACATACATACATACATACATACATACATACATACATACATACATACGTACATACATACGTATGTACGTACATACATACATACGTATGTACATACATACGTATGTACATACATACGTATGTACATACATACGTATGTACATACATACGTATGTACATACATACGTATGTACATACATACGTATGTACATATGGACGTACACACATACATACGTACACACATACATATGTACGCACATACATACGTACACACATACACACGTACGCACATACATACATACACACATACATACGTACGCACATACATACGTACGCACATACATACATACACACATACATACGTACGCACATACATACGTACGCACATACATACATACGCACATACATACGTACACACATACATATGTACGTACATACATACGTACATACATACATACATACATACGTATGTACATACATACATACATACTGTTGAGAAAAGGGGAGCAACAGACCCTAACCGCCTCACATGGAAGTGAGAGGCTCTTCCAAGAGGAGTTGCAAGAAGTGCAAGCAACGCACACACCCACGTCCATGAACAATGGCACCATGGCCAACATCAAAAGGAACAAGGGAGGGCAATGCTCACACACAAGACAACCCCAAATGCCAAACCCACACACATGGATCAACGCCTAGCACACAAGGAGAAATGTGGAAGCCAAATGAACCTTCTTTCCATTAGCATGGAGGCCAAGGCTATGGCCAAGGGCCCCCTCTTTACAAGAAATACCCTCTATTTATAGGCTCAGTACAATTCCCCATGTGCTCCTTTTGACTAGTAAAAAAGGAGCACATGCCTAACTAAAAAAGGATCTTTTCAAATTTCCTCTAACAACCAAATCTCATGCGAATATATAATACGTGCGCGTGGGGATTTCTAGACTCCTTGAAAAAGGTGACCATTTACAACAAGGCTCCAAAGCTTTAGTTTATGAGAAATATTAAAAAGTGTCTAAGGGAGGGTTCTTATGTGAAATCCTAAGTAGATATAAAAAGAGATATTATTTTGGTCTAGGGAGGGTTTCTATGCACAATTGTGGGTATGTGCATACCCTACAACCCAACACTCTCCCCCCCTAGACTTTGTCGTCCTCGACAAAACTAAGAGGAAAGGATCATACACAACTGAACTGGTTCAAGCTTGAGTCTTCAATTCTGAGAAGCTCCAGGTCTGCAAATATTCCATTCTGCAGTTTACAGTCCTCAGGTCTCCATACTCTTCATTGATCTTCAAACATAAGTGAACTTGATCCAAGTTGAAATCTTTAGGTTTTCAAAATCTGCAAGTCTTCAATCTGCAAAGCTCCAGGCAGTAACTCTTCAGCTCTGCATAATCTTCAAATATGCAAGCCGTCAATCCTTTCTACAAATCTTCAATCTTCAAAGCTGGGCGACACAATCCCCCTGGGGGGCAATCAGCCCAACACTCATTCCACTGTGCAGTCCTTTGTAAAGCTGGGAATGTCTTGTCAGGCAGCTTGCAAACCTAAAATTGAACATACACAACAAGTAGACTGTTTCTATAGAATATACATGTAATTCAATTGGTAGTTTCCACTTCAGGGGACATCAAGTCCTTAGGACTGCTCTTCTTGAGAGAAGTCCTCAAAAAAGTCTTCTTGTCCTATCTTTTATGGTGCCAACATATGGTCGTTCTTATCGTGGTGTCAACTAGGTTAGGTGTGATCTTCTTAGAATGAGAAAAAAGTTGGACATAGATAGGTAGGGAATGAGTTTGGTACAAACCTGCGTTAAACATTTCAAGAGTCATGAATGTGTCAACATTCAGCTCCTCACCATCAAGTAATTTCTTGTCATATACTAGGGTCAATCTCAAAACTCATCTTTTATATCTTAGTATCTAGACGTGTGCATCCTGATTGACCTATCCACAGTTTATTTATGCTATGAGAAGCAAACGAATAGACATGACTTCCTTAAGTGTGAGTCATCCCGTGTGTTGTGTGAGTGCACTAACAGGAAAGCATACATGTAACTGGGATAACTCCTCAAGACACATGATCATAGAAAAAGAAGTAATTCCATCCTAGTGCTTCCAATCGTATAGATTTACAAGTGACCACAGAGAGCATAAACAGGAAAAAAAAAGAACAAGCAAATCCTCAAATCCTTGCTGCCTTGACATCAACAGAACACTCTAAAGATTAGAGGTTACCATCATTCCTCCTTCGAACCTGCCACAAGATTATCCAATGTCATCATAACTATCAAATCATCAAAAGGAGTCGGAAAGGATCAATGCTAAGTTCTATGTGTGTTGGCCTACAATGCATTATGAATAAGACTTAAATGAGCTTTGTGAAACCAAGGAGTTACTGCCCTAGCAAAAAACAAACACTCAATCCTTGGAACAAGATGTACTCCAAACATTCTTCAGATTCTTTGCCATGCTAAAATCTTAATTGTGTTAGCACATAAACAACAAAAACAAACCTGCAATTCTTAAATATGCCTCAACGAAACTTCTTGTGTTATCAAACAGGTGCAGGTGTGTTCGTTGCCCTACAAGTGTCTCTAGTGAGTGTGCTTGGGCGTGCGAATGAGTGGATGACAATCTGTAATTATAATTGATGAAGATGAAAGCATAGAGACGCTAGAAGTGACAAATAGACCCCTTGTCCTTCCTCGGGTAATCATGAACTACGGTTAGTCATCAAACAATAGAACTGAACCAAGTGCCCTGAATCTAACAGTGTTCAATCCTGCAAGAAAACGGATTTAGAACCTGCTAGAGTTTTTCACCTCAACTCAAAGTGGTTTTATGTATTTCATTGATCCTACAATCCATATTAGTAGTTCATCTTGCAGAGTAGTAACAATATAACCTGATACCTGGGAGCCTCCATCGGCCACACTAAATGTTGGACACCATCCTCGAGGAGATTAGTCACAATTATTCAAGGCACTTTTAAGCATAGCAAAACATCCTAAAAGGTAAGAAAAACAACAAAGTGAGAGCAATTGCATTTATTCAGAGTGTTGGAGGTTGCACCACAAGTGCAAGGATGCATTTGATGCCTTCTTAGAGAGAGCATCAATATGATGCTACTTCTGGCAATATTTCCATGCAAGAACCAATGGAGACACATTATTTTCATAATAACTCTAAGTTCCCATCATCCTTCTGTAATACTCAGAGTTGTCACTATCAGGTGGAACTTAGACACAATACTACAAGAGGTAGACACCGAGATACTTCCACACCCACATCATCATGTTTCTTGAAAAAGGAGTGCTTGACCAGTGCAAGTAATGGAACACATTATCCCCGAGTGAAAGAATAAAGAAATCTAAACAATGGAAGCACGAGGTCTTGTAAGACTCAATTCTCCTTCATCAGACATGCAAAGAAACAATCCTTATCTTCCCACAGAGTATGCCAAAGTTCTTTTTGAAAACTCTATTACAGACTTATCATGAGCGTGAAAATCATTGATCTTCATACCCTTTCCTAGAAGCAGTACAATTATAGTGCGCATTTGTTTTTCTGCAACAATTTCTTCATATCATACCATTAGAGCAAGGTGCATTAGTGATCAAGGAAATATTAGATACATCGACAGTAACACATATCCAATCGGCGAGTCATCATATGGGCACATCATATCCCAAAAAGCATCTCTAGAATATGAGCCATTGGGGAGCATCCTTCACAATCATTGTGCAGAAAAGTTAGCACAATAGCATAGTCCAGAAGATAGAGACTCGGTAGAGCTCCACCCAACAGTAGCAGCCATTGCGCTGCTCGTAAGCCAGGAGCTTCAGTTACAACAGGTCAATACACTACCTCAGACATGAACATCTAGCGGTAGAGCTTGTAAAGTTTCGTTTCAAGGAGTCAGATGCAACATCAAACAAGTGGTTGTCACGAAGAAGTGCCATACAAAATTGCAGACAATAGTTATGTGGACAGTCAATATATAGTTCCCCTCTGGATTCACACAGAAAACGAGCATCTCAACTCATAAATAGAAGAAACAAACAACGACCTATCTTGGAGATGGTTTGGTGCAATTTTGGACTTTCAACAACCATTCTACAAGATATATTAAGGGATCACAACAGGACGTTGTCCGCAACCATGTCAAGATTCAGCATCCTTGCAATGATACACCAGAACCACATCTGCAGACCATTTGGGGGAAAAAGACTACTTCAAGAGCCAAGTCGTGCACCACCATTCGTCGGGGAGCCATAGCCAACTTTGAAGAAGAACCAGAGTGATAGCAACAGGAGTGCATCACAACGGTGGCGGATAAAGAGAGAACAGTACACCCCGAGTCATAGAATAAGAGGGCATGAGGAGTCCTTCAACCTGCACCCTAATACAACTCAAATCTCCAAATTGAGGCATCCGACCTGGGAGGAATGCCTTCGCATGATCCAAAGCACTTTGGGGAATCCAACGACTCATTTCAAGCAAGACAAAGCGTCACTTGAAGAAGAACATAGAGCAGAGGCCACAGATGTATAAGACCGGAGACTAGTGAAACCAAAAGGGGAAGTCCGAGCACTGCAAGGAGTATCCAGTAGTGACAAAATCTGCCAATCATGGGGAGCACCGGGCTAGACGAAACAAACCAAAATGGCAAACGGTCTTGGGAGCTTGAAAAAACCAAAATGGAAAACGGTCTTGGAATCCTCACCAAGATTCTTTTTTTTCAATAATGAGCATAGATACCAGATCAACGAAATTCGGAATATTTTCCTTGGTCTATATAGAAGTTTCGAACTGCTTATATGCAGCTCCTAAGCCATGAAGACACACTTCCACCTTATCATCATCATCTACATTCACGCCAATAGATGCAAGTGACTCCCATATGCTTTTGTTTTTCAAGGTGTAGTCACTTACCGACATGCTCTTCTTCTCCAATGAATGCAGCTCGTTCTTGAGTTGCAATTTCCGTGCCTTTGTATTGGTCTCATACAATGTGATCAAACTATTCCAAGCCTCTTTTGGAGTCTTGGCATCCTGTATGTGTCCAATCATGTTATCTTGTATGCTAACAGATAGCTAGCACATTACCTTTTGTGCTCCTTGATTCCATTCCTCATATGCTCTTAACTAATCTGCAGTCTGATTCCTTTTTGGTAATTGGAGAGCATTTTCATTCTCTCCTTCGATGTACTTCTAGTAGCGATGATTGATATATGCATAGAGTGAGTGGGAGATTTGTAAGAACTACATGAGTTCTTGCATCAGTCATATGTGAGCTCAAATCTTGTCGATATGAGTCCAGAGCAGTTTGAGGTGCATGGATACAACTTATTTGAGGCAGTTGGTGTAGGCTAGGTTTGGGTTGAGATCTGGACTCTTCCTATGCATTATTGTATAGTCCTACATCATTCTTCGTGTGTGTTATCACTTACGGTCACATTGACCCTTAAGTGGGAGATTGTTGGGGATGTAAGGGACATGTGACCTTACCCCTATATTCATATATATACATCATTTATAAAGCATTTCCTCAAAAGATATCATTATGTGGGTTTCGAGGCTCCCACACATGTGTGCATGTCTCTCCTCTCCTCTATCTCTCCCTCCATCTTCTCCTTGCTCCTCTTGTTCTGCACACCAAAGCCCTTCAAGTTGATTGGCTTGCCTAATCTTTCAGAGTCTCTTGTTATCGTTAGTGTCCATATGAAAGGCCAAATGGCCTTCGAACATTTTTGTATATTTTCTTTAATAAAATATATAGTGACCTGGTCAGCCACATACTATAAGTTTGACCGCATTTGTATGACCTAAGAAATTCGTTGTAGCTCAGTGATGAGTAGCACCTCCTTTAATGTCAATCCAGGAAGACGTGAGGATGGTATGAAGACCCCGAGCAAGTGGCGGCACAAGTGTGTGAGTGAGAAGCACACAAGCATGCACACACATACACACACACGCGCACACACTGCAAGACAAAGAGTGAGAATCAATGGAGCTTTTAGATTACTTTCAAAATGCTCTTACAAGTTCATTTCAATTACCATCTAACCCCCAAAAATGAGCTCTCTAGCTCTTTTTATAGTTTTTGACTAGGTTTTGGCCCTGTCCAGACCTAGAGTCCGGCCTAGTTAAAAATTAGGTTCCAGGGCTTATTTGGGGGCTCAAACGAGATCTAAAAAATACGAAAATTGGTACGCAACTACTTCTATGGCTCCTCAAGCTCAAGGACTCCTTGGCTTGCACAAAATGGAGCTACAAAAATGTGAAATGATATTTACAATGATTGTTAGTGACAAAAATCACTGTTGTTGTAGGGATTTCTTCTAGTGATCTGCCATACATATCTTCGAGCTCCCTACTTGCTCTTCCTCCCTGCATGTCCATCTCTTTGATCTGCATTAGTGTCTTGAAAAAATATTGGCCTACTTGCCAGATCTTCTTTGACTGCCCTGTTTGCTTGTGCTGTCCCTTCGCTCTGACTCCCTTCTTTGACTTTCACGTCTTGTAAGTCCTGGTGTACCAAGGCTACTGCCAACACCCCCCCCACTCTCGCGTCTGTCGCCTCTGACAGACCCTTGTCTAGCTTCTTTTTGGACGTAGTATTGTACAACATCGGCAGCGAGGTGGTGTTCTTCTAACCTGAGTCCCCTTGCTAGATCTGTCAGCAATGCATCCCAATTGACTGGCCCTGGGACATCTGGATGTGGCACCCGTAACTGCTCTGAGTGAATGGTTCGCTCCACAGCAAATAAATGGAGGAGATGTGAGGGTCTGGGTACAAATATTTCTGAGTGGTATTCCCAGAACCCTGTTATGAACATCTCTTCGAATGTTTGTTTAAAGCAGGCTGGGAGGTATTTTATTCTGGCGTGCCAAGCGTATATCACCTCTATGGAAGGAGTGGTGCTCATGTCATAAACTAAATCTTGGTTTCCTGTAAGGAATCCGACGCCTGAGAAGTGTGGGTCCTTGATATTCTTGAATGTCCTGAATGTAAGAAGCATTAACTCAAAAATTTTCATGCATATCTGGGCCATTACATCAGGGGTATTCCTTAATCGGATGCTCCAGTGCCGTATAGTGGAAATCATGTAATTGACGGTGGGAGGCCCTTGAGGGGGTGCTAGATAGACGTAGTTTAACCATTTGGCGCAGCCCTTGATATTCTTGACTGCAATGGTAAACTCTGGCCATGTGCGTCTGCGGAGTACAGGAACATAACAAGGGTTATATTTAATAAAAAGAGGCATATTCGTCCAGGTTCGAACCATCTCCGGGTAGGTTTCGAGGAGTCGGATCCTCCAAGTGGGTTGATGAATGGATCCTTTTTGAGCGCTCTCTGGGATGTCATCTGGCCCAAATTGTGTAGCAAACGTTGGAGGTTTGCCACATCTTTGTTGGATTTCTGCATTATAGTCCGCCAGGAGTATACAATATGGCACGTATTGATCATCATTGGTTCCGATCCATCTATGGTGGGACATGCTGCGGAAGTTTCTGATTTAATAATAGTGTCCTCTATCTTTGCCATAGATTGGATTTGAACTGCCACTCGATCTTCATGAGTTGATGCCGTTTTCTCTAGTGTTTGGAGCCACTCAGGTACTTCAATTTCTAACGTATCCATTCCTTCTGCGGTTTGCTCACCACCTGGCATTGGCATAAGAACGTAAGGTTCCTCATACGTCTCATCTACCTCGATGGGTACCAAATCCTCGGGTTCTGGTTCGACAACTGGAGAGGGTTGCCTTTCATGTGTGAGTAATCTTGCCTGTAATTCGGCCACCTGCTCTTTCAATGCCTTGACTTCCTCTGAAGTCGTGGTCGTTTCTGTGACTCTGGGTGCTGTCTGTTGCTCTTGGAGTTGATTGCGCAGCGCATCACGTTCCCTTTCCAAGTCATCATGAGCTTCTAATAGATCTGCATAGCTGTCCAAGATGGTCTTCATTGTCTCTGAGGGCACAGCTTTAAACTGTTCTGGATCAATTTCGTGGGGAGAGCCTTCCATGGCTGCTTCTAGATTTGCTTCATTTTGCTGCTGCAGTCTCTTGTTCTCTTCAAGGGCGGCCGCCATGTGTTTTCTGAGAAGTGCCAGGTTACGCCGGACTTTGAGATTATCGGCTTGGTATACTTCGAGCAAAGCTTCTAGTTGTTTGACACCTGATTCTGTCGATGGTTGGGGTGCCTCCAATAATGTTTGGTGAGCCTGCTCAAGCGTCGTGTAGCGTTGATTCAGTTCTGCATTTTCTGTTTGTAGAATGTGAAATTGTCTTTGTAAGTTCTGATGGTGCGTTGCCAGTTGTTGATACCGGTTGTCCAGAGCTTTGTACTCATTCTGGAGCTGGTATACACCTTGATTTAATGCTAAAAATATGCTATTTACATTAAATAATGCTGGGAGGGGTGAAGATGCAGGGGGGATGGGGGCGGGAATGGGAGATGTGAATGATGTGGATGCAAGTGGAGAGGTGGGTGGAGGGGGTATGGGAGATGAAGGTGGCATGGGGGGAGGGAGCGGTGCTGTGGCAGGTGATGTTTCCATCGTGTCAATTGTTTGAGTGACGGTGTAGATGGGGATCGTGGGTGGAGTGGATGTGACGTCGGTGAACAGGGTGGTGAAGGTGGGCATGGTGACTCCCCCGAATTGGATTCCCGGAGAGAGTGGGATGCCCATGACAATGGTGGTGGTAGTGGACGTGGTAGTGCTAGTGTCCTGTGGTGGAGTGAATTGTGTAGTGCGAGGTGGGGATGGTGGTGACAACGGTGCTTCCTGATATTCTTCTGCTTGCGCTGCCTCGCCTGGTGCTGATGTATTGATGTGAATTTGCTTCCCGGACCTCCTGGGACGAACGGGAACCCTTTTCTCAAACCTGTGAATGTAGGCCACTGCCTCATGAATGGCCTCGTCCAGTCCTACGGCGTCGGCATGAAGGTTCATGGACTCAATGAACAACTCGTCCACACCTTCCTCAGCTAGCAAGTCGTTCATGAGTCTCTTGCCCTGTTCTAGAGACATCTTATGCTGTTCCTGAACCAGTCGCATGGTTCGATATAGTCTCTTGATTTGTGCCGAATAGGCTGGGGCACTTGCTAACTCGGAGAGTTCGTCATATTCTTGATGTTGTTCTTCGTCGGCTTCTTCTTCATCTCCTCCTGCCTCTTGTTCATCTACATCGACTTCTACAACTTGTGGTTGGGTGGGGGCTGATGTTGTTTGGGGTTGTGGTTCCTGAGCTCGCTCTGCTTCAGCTTCGAGGTTAGAGTCATAGATTAATCTGGCAATTTCTTCATCCGTGAGGTCCTCAAGAGTAAATCCCTGTGGAAATTCCAAATCGGATGGAATGGGTGGAAACACCAGATTAGGCCCCTCTGTGCTTGGTCTTGGTAGCCGGATTGTGAATGGTTTAACTCGTCGTGTCTGGGGAGGGGTGATTTCTGGTGTAGTGGTAGCTCCCCTTGGTTGAGCATAGGGTAGTTGGACTCCCCCCCTCATCTTCTTTGATGGGGGGCCTGCTGCTGATAGTCTTCTCTGGAATTCTTGGACTCGGGACCATACGAGTGCCCGCTGAACAGGCACGTCATAAGCCAAGCATCTATAGATTATTCTGGTCAGAGCACAACACCCGTGGAGCACATTCTTCTGTTTCTTGTTCCACCTTTGATGCGCTAGGTGGATCTGATCGATGATCCAGTGGGGCACATTGATGGGAAGGCTTTCTGTTTCTGCTAGATATAAACTGAACCATATTTTTTTCGGGGGCATTGTGAATCGTTCCTGGGCGGGGAAAGCAAAATGTTTGCATGATGGTTCGCAGGTGAAGCGCAATGGTAGGTGTCATCGCTACCATATCCTTCAACTTATTAAGATCCTTGTGCTTCATTCGACCTGGGACCATGGTTTCCTTTTCTGTTGGGATGTGCATGCCATACATACCCAATGCTTCTCTTACCAGATTGAGGTTCAACTTGAACCTTTTAAGCTCATTACCCGGCAGCAGTGATGGCAACACAAAGGTGCTGTCGCCTCCCTTGGCCCTGCTTGGCGTGATTGTACTGATCAGATATGAACATCGTAAAAAATCCAGCTTTGGTATGTGGGCCCTGAAATAACTGTCCACACCCGCTTTGATCCAAACTGATCTCATGACTTTGGCGTTTTGATAGCTTTCAAACTCGCGTGTGAAAAAGTGGTATCGACCCCATTTGCCATTGAACTCCAATTCTGCTTCCCAGAAATAGGTCCCATCGCCCAGTGGTCCAGCAACATCACTGAACCAATGCGCATGCTTACCTACTTGAGAAGTGTGCCCTTGAGGAGGATCCTGAATGGGGAGCACATGTACTGCTTGAAGTTCTTGCGGCCTTGCTGTGAGACGTGGCTCAAGGAGAAGTGTTTCTATGTCCACAATCTGGGCACCAGATCCGGCTTGAGAACTGGTACCTGCTTCTGCCATGGCCCTGTTCGCTGATTGGTTCTGTGAGAATATAGAACCAAGTGTTAACATCGTAATGGACAGAATAAATCCGTTGTTGCCCTCGTTACAACATTAACATGAGGTAGATGGTGAGTTAGTGGTTAGTAAGTGCATGAAGACAGTGTGTGTAGTTAGTGCTTGTGTTGTCCTAGGAGACTATTGCAGTTAGTAAGTGGGTATGAATTTACAAATTGGGGTCGGGGGGTTTATTACAGGCCCTAGGCTGCCAAATGCAGTGAATGGGCTTTGCTTTCGGTTTCGGAGAGTCTCTACAGAGCTTTCCCGGTGTCGTGGTTTGAAAACGAGGCCTTTTTGGGACCCATTTACAATTGATTACATGCACGCTCTTGGGTCTTGGTGTGTTCTTGAGCGTTGAGAACGAGTGAGTACTGGCAGTATGCGTAGCTGCGTTATGCTGTTTAGGTTGTGGCCTCAGCGTAGCTACTTGTGCCATCAAGCAAGCCTTAGGCACCCAAATTTGTCTTGATTGTGGGCTAGCCTTCATCGACTTCTTGGGCACCCAAATATATTTCACGTTAGTAGAAGAATTTCCGAAAGACTTCTTATTAGTGTCGTGTTGTTGGTCACTAATAAGAGGCTTTGCTCGTGTGGTTGGCGTGAGTGCAACCGGGTGTTCGCCTTTCCGCACCCACACTTGTTTCACTTGCTGGGACATTCTGCTGCGCAGGTACTTTTGATCTCGGACATAGGTAGTACTCTGCTTCTGCTGCCTTTGATCCACCTTGGGTTGCTGCCTTCTTCTGGCCTTTGGAAAAGAAGGGAGTTCCTTTGCATCCCGGACTCCTTTTTTGCTAATATCCTTCCTCTGCAACACATAGTTTTGGACAAGAACAGCATGGTCAACTTCATGTGCACCCCTGGAAGGACCAGGAGTCTGTGCCTTTCCTAGTTCCTTGAGTGCTCCATTGTCTAATTCTACTGTAACTCGACTATGATTGACCCATACCTGAAGAAGTCCACTTCTTAGGTTTAAGTTGACTGCTTGGTCATAGATCCAGTCTTGACCCAAGACAAGTGGTTCAGTGAGATCCTCATCCTGACACACCAGTACTTTAACTGTCATTGCCTCATCATGAATGTAGAGGGGAAGTTCCACCTCGCCCATGTAAGGGGTTTCCACGCCTCCCAATCCTATGAGATATGCTTCCACAGGATTGACAGTTAACTGCAACTCTTGGCAGTAAGACAACTTAACAGCACTAGTGGCTGCGCCCGAGTCAATCAAGGCTCTTACGGTCCTTGCACTCTTTCCTTGTCCTATCTCTAAGGTTACGAAAGGACGTCGATCAGTTATCCTATGAGAGCTGGTTCCTGCGACTGCACACATTGCCATATGATATCCTTGATCTGCATAGTCATTTGTCCTAGGCTGCTCTCTACCTTGCCTACGTAATTTCATCCTTCTAATGCGTTCTAAAGCTTCTGCTTGAGCTTCTTCTCTAATTCTCTTTTCTTCCTCTTTGCGCTTCTTAGCAGTGTTGAGTCGACTGAGCATTTCCTCCGTGAGGGGTTCCTGGTACAACTTGACTCTGCACCCGCTAATATAATTTGGGAGAACATCACCCTCTAATGTGGCCAATTGTACTGCTCCGCTCGTGGAGATCCTATTGATGATCATAGGTCCGTAGCCTCTCTTTTCTAGCTTCCTCGCGTGTTGTTTTAGTGTATAGACTAAGACTAGATCTCCTGCTTTCAAGCCTTTATCCTTCACGTGGGCATCAAAGTATGCCTTCTGTCTCTTCTTGGCTGCATATATCCCTGCAGCGGCTCTCAGTCTTGTTTCTCCTAATCGTTCAAGGTCAAAGATCCTAGAGGAGAGCTCATGGCCTGTCCATTCGTGCTCATGTGCTACTCTCAATGTAGGGATCAAGAAGTCCAAGGGTAACACAGCGTTTTGACCGAATACCATCTGAAAGGGGGTGGCTTGGAGTACCGTTTTATAGGCAACTCGGTATGCCCAAACAGCATGGTGTAGCTGTTTGTCCCAATCAGAGCGTTTAGTGTTCACTAATTTCGTCAGCACATTGCATAAAATCTTATTAGTACTCTCAGCTTGTCCATTAGCTTGAGGGTGATAAGGGGCAGACTTCTTGTGTATTACCAAGAATTCTTGGAGTAGATTTTCAATCACTTCATTTAAGAAATGAGTGCCTCTTTCACTTACAAGCTCTATAGGTAGCCCATATCTCGTGAATACATTCTCAAACAAGAATTTGGCAGTTGTTTGAGCATCGTTCTTTGTCGTAGCTTTTACCTCTACCCACTTGGTTAGATAGTCTGTTGCAACAATGATGTATTCCGCATGAGATCCCTTAGCTGGGGGATTAATAGGACCTACAAAGTCTATTCCCCACTTAGAGAATGCTCGTCCACCCATCATAGGTTTCAGTGGCATCTCATCTTTGCGTATAGGATACTGAGTCCTTTGACAGACATCACACCGTTTCACATAGGTATGTGCATCCATGTGAAGGGTAGGCCACCAAAAGCCCGCAAATAGGATTGCCTTGATCACCCGATCCGGTCCAAAGTGTCCTCCTGCTACACCTTGGTGAGCAGTTTCTAAGATCTTAAGATACTCACTTTCATGGACACATAGCCTCAGGTAACCATCTTTACCACGCTTATATAGATTATCACCAATGAGTGAATAATCCTGGGCTTCTTGTTCTAAACTCCTTTTCCTAGCTAGAGTCATGTCTGGAGGGAATGTGTTTGTCCTCAGGAATGATACTAGTGGTTCGCTCCAATCTGGCACAATGGATACTTGATAAAGAGTGGCGTGTTCCACTGGTGGTTTAGTGCAACAGATTGAGCATTCCTTGCACAACTTTTGGACATCAGCTTCCATAGTTGGCCAATGCACTCCGAATCTCTTTAGAGTCTGTAAAGTTCGTTGTTTTGAATGGTGTTGCTCTAGTGCACCTACATGTGCTAGTTGCAACCACTTAGCGTACTCATCCTCTTCTACACAACAAGCCAAGATCCCTTGATCTGTGTGCTTGTACATACTTCCTGCCATGATGTGGTACTTTTGGGATTTTACCACCTCCCTATTCCGTGTGTTTATCACTGGAAGATTAGGCCCGTATGTCAATACTGGTACCAATGGCTTGGCCCACTGCGGTACAACTTCCAAATTAAACAAGTAAGCATCAGGAAGGTCATCTGGCACTCCTTGTGGGGCTTCTCCCGATGTGAGCCTAGAGAGATGATCTGCTCTCAAGTGAGTCCTACCTTTTCTTACCACAACCTCAAAGTCATATTCCATTAGCAAGAGAAACCATCTTACTAATCTTCCTGTATTGCATGGCTTGTTTACAAGATATAACAATGCCTGATGATCAGTAAAAAATTTAAACTTATTTGCAAGCAAATAGTGTCTAAATTTCTTAACTGCATATACCATGCCTAATCCTTCTCGTTCAGTAGTGGTATAATTTCGTTCAGCCGCATTCAATTGTCTACTGGCATAGGCAATTGGAAGATCCATATTACCTTCACCAGTAGGTTGTGCAAGCACACATCCAATAGCATAATTGGATGCATCCACATGAACATGGAAAGGCTTATTCCAATCTGGTGTGGTCAAGATTGGTGCTGAACATAATCTTCGTTTAAGCTCTTGGAAGGAATTCTCACATTCATCCGTCCACTCAAAGTTTGTCAGAAGTCCGTACATGGGCTTTGCAATGACCGCATACATGTGTATAAATCGTCGATAATAACCACAATGCCCCATGAAAGCTTGTACTTCCTTGACATTCTTTGGCCTAGGTAGCTCTGCTATGGCTCTCACCTTTTCTTCGTCGGTAGATATGCCATTCTTTGACACTATGTGTCCTAGGATCTTGCCTTGCCTGACCATAAAAACGCACTTTTCTGGGTTCAGGCAGACTTGGTATTCTCTACATTTGTCAAAGATTTGTCTGAGTTCAGGAATATGGGTTTGTCTAACATTGGAATGAGCACAAAGATCATCAACATAGACTTCTAAACTCTTCCTCAGGAACTCCTTAAACACATGGCACATCAGCCTCTGGAAGGTAGCTGGTGCATTGGTAAGCCCAAATGGCATCACTCTAAAAGCAAAAATGCCCCACTCTGTGGCAAAAGCAGTCTTATGCTGGTCTTCTGGAGCTATGGCTACTTGGTTGTAGCCCGAAAACCCATCAAGGAAGCTGTACACTTCCTTGCCTGCCACTCTTTCTAAGAGATGTTCTGTTATGGGAAGCGGATAGTTATCTCGAATTGTGGCTGCATTAACCTTTTTCAAGTTAATGCACACACACAGTTTGCCATTCTTTTTGGGCACCACTACAATGGGGGATACCCATTCAGTGTGCTCAATTTCATAGATAAATCCAGCTTCAACCAGTCTATCTATCTCTTCTTTGATCTTAGCAGCGTAATTATCGTTATATGTATAAGGCTTTTGCTTAGAGGGTTTGGCATCTGAGGTCATGGGGATAGTGTGTGAGCATATGTCAGGGTCAACACCTTTCAAATCCTTGTAACTCCAAGCGAATACATCTCTGTATTCTCTTAGCAAGGCAATCAATTCATGCTCTTCTTCTTCTGTCAGGTCATGGCCTATATACGTGCATCTCTCCTCTCCTTCTTCTATGGCCACTACTATTTTCTTGGTGGTTTCTTTGTTATCATAGGCCTCTCCTGATTGTGCCTCTCGTTTAGGCATTCTTATCATGACTCTCCTGTCATCTATCTCGTACTTCTTAAAATTTTCTGGGACCTCAAACAAAGATTCTTCCTCCTCTGGTGAGACTTCTTTCTTCTTCCGTTTCTTTCCTTCTTCCCTCGGGGTCATATGCGTTGCTAGTCTTACATCATTTATAATCTCTCCGTGCCTCTGGGGTTGAAATTCTACTTCATGGAAGTATTCTTCATCTGATGCAAATGGTGGGTCCATAATGATTGACTCTAGATCGGAGTCACTTGCATCCTCAAATGCATCAGGGCTAGGTTCGCATTCTTCTAGAACTGCCTCTCCCATGATTGGCTCTATGGAGAAGACTGAAATGTCATAGCCATCCTCATCACAGTGAGGTGTCCATTGTTCTTCATTGATGGCTACATCCATTGTTGCCAAAATTTCTGCCCAACCGTGAGGTTCAAATTCTTCGTCTGGAAAAACTACAGGTGCATAGGCTGGGTCTTGAACGGGTCTATGAGTTTCGTTTGCACCTATTTCTCTAGCCTTTTCTCTCTTCTCTTCCTCTACTGCTACTTTGCACATCCATAAGTGGGTGTCTTCATGCATCCATGAGGATCCAGACCCTATGGAATGCACCGATTCTGTATCATCTTTGGCTCTATGGATGGGATTCCATTGGATAGGAGGGACATCTCGATGAGAATAATCCTTGAGATTGACTTTGGTTGTAACACCCAAGTGCTGTAGGTACAAAGAATTGGTTCCCCAATCCTGTACCACTTGCAACTGTCGCATGAATGGTCTTCCCAAAATCATCTCATAGGCATGATTTTTGTTGAAGTCACATATGGCAAAGCTATGCTCAAACTCGACACCACAAGTGGTGAGAGTTATTCCTTCTAGCAATCCTAAGGGTCTCTCAATATGACCATCGGTCATCTGCAATTTCATTCTCGTTGGCCTGAGTGCTGGCTTGCCCCAACGCTTCCATAAGGAGGTGGTGGCAATTGCAACTCCTGCACCTGAGTCCAAAATTGCCTTAGTGGTGTAGTCCTGGTAGGTAATGGGAAGATAGGTGTTCCCTTCTTCACCTTCACACATATCTCCTATCTTGTCCAAGGGAATTTCTGGCACTGTCCTATGGGATCCTACTCGGGAACGTGGTTTTGCAACTTCAGTTACTTGATTGGCTACATATTTCCGCGCTTTTGGTCTATCCTTAGGTAGTTCTTCCAAAGTGATATCGCGCTGCACCTTGGTGTTCTTTACTATCTCCGTGTTCCTAGGTATGACTGAGTCGTCGTTCCTTACCATGACTGTGGGTGCTCTCATACATGTGGACTTTGCTTCCCATGGGCCTGTGAAGTGGGGTAGCTCTTGTATGGAATTAGACTCAAAGTCCAATCTCTCGTGAGACTGAGTGCTCTCATGTTCCCCGTAAATTGATGGGATGTCTTGTGGGAATTGGTCGTGTGCATCATCCACAAGTTCAAAGGGAGGGGCGACCTCGCTTTCGTTATCCCATTTGTCTTCTTGGATCTCTCGTAGGAAGTCTGGTGCAAACCGATTCATAGAAGAAGAAGTGTCTGGCTCCGTAGAATTGGGCGCATAAGCAACCTAGAAAGGAGGGCTTATTCTTTCGTTGGCTCTCTCCTCGTTCTCATAAGTGGCTGGAGCACAAGCTTCTTGGGGAGGATTACCTATTCTATTGCTCTTCCGAGCAGGCTCATAGGCTCCCTGAGAAGGAATGTAGGTCACCTGTGGAGGTACATAAGCTTTCGGGGGAGGCTCCTGTGACTTTTGGGGGGGAAGATAATCTTCTTGGAAAGGCACGTGGGCTTCCTGAAGAGGCTGGCTTTCCCGTTCTCTTGCCCTTTCCTTTCTTTGAGGGGTAGGTTCCTTTTCTGGCTGTGCAATTAGCCTCTCTAATCTTTCTAAGGAGGGGAAGGTGTCTGGTTTAGTGGAATTGGCCACATACATTTCTGATGGGGAATGCTTCATGTTTTTGCTTGCTTTACCTTTTTCTTGATTTTTTTCTTCCTTGGCAGATCTTGCAATTATTTCCTCTAACTTCTCTAGGAATCCATCCAAGTGTAATTGCGTTTTGGCTGAGCCCGAGTAATTGAAAAGGCGACTGGCTTCAAACATAGTCTGAGCCAATGCGACCATTTTCGCACACAGTTTGGTTCTTTCTATCTCTAGGTCAGCTCTAGGATAGCACTTGTCGTGATCCGTGACGTTTGGCCCTTCTTGGATTCTGGCCTGATATGCTTTGAGCATCATGTCTATGTCTTCAGGAGTGGGATCAGCTAATACTGATCCTACTCTAGGGGGTGGTGGGATTTGATGAGGCGGTGGGTAAGGTGGTGGGTCGGAGGGCGAAGGGAGTGGTGGTGATAGAATAGTGTGAGAGGGGGTTTGAGAGGTGATTTCAGTTATCCTAGCTTTGGTTTCTCTTATGCTTTCCTCAAGTTCACTCATCTTTTTAGCCCATTGTCTTTTCATTCTTTCTCGACTATCTTTCCAAGCTCTAGTCCTTTTCTTGGTTATGCTCTCGGTTTCACTAGCCTCTGGGCCCTTTTCCTGGTCTACACCCTGGTTTTGCTGCAGTGCTTGGGCTCTAGTGACTACCTGTACTGGTGTAGTGGAAGTGACACTTCCTGAGGAATCTACCACTAACCCAATAACGTTGATCGGAGTGATTTTTGGCATATTATTAGGATTCTTAGGGCAATCTCGTAAAAGGTGTTCTTTTCCACAATCTTGGCAAAAACCTTGGATCGTCACTGACTGGGGTTGAGTAGGTGGAGGCAAGGGACAATCACGAATGAGGTGATCTCCTTGACACCTGTAGCATGGACCTCTAGGGAAGGGTGGTCGTACTTGCCTAGGTTGAGGCCTGGGGTTGGGGTTTGCATACATGACGTTCGTGTAATCTGACTCCCAACTAGGTTCACTCGGTTCTTCACTATAGTAGGACTCACCATGTTCTGGAGACTGCATGTAGTAAGCCTGGGGACTATCTACGTGTGTAGAATCAAAGCTATGGTCACTTGGGTCACTTTCTGAGATCAATGGGGTTACTGGTACTATGGCCCTATTCAGGTTTTCTTCTGCCACAGCATACTTTACTAGAATCATGTTAGCGGGGTTTGGAGGCTGTTGAGCTAGCACCGGTTGGGGTCTCTGTTGGGCCTGATATGGTTGCTGATAGGTTTGTTGGGGTCTAGCATATTGTGGTGGTGGATTTTGGTTCTGGTATCTGCCTTGTTGGTAGGGTTGCGGATAGGGTTGCCTAACTGCCTGCTTGTTGTATGGGCAATCTTGTGCGGTGTGATTGGTGTATCTCCGTTCTATGGTGCAGTACTGGCTACTCGGATTTACTTGGGGCTGAGCCATAATAGGGCAGACATTCGCCATATGGTCACCACCGCATGTATAGCACCTTTTCACAGGAGCAAACCTCGGAATTTGTTTGCTAGAGACGCCTAGTTTTTGTGCCACTTTCTCTGCGAGTTCCTCAATCGATGTGGACTGCGTGGAAGAGTGACTAGAAGCACTATCTGAATCTTTGTAGATTTTGGAAAGCTCTAGCTCTTCTCCTAGGTTATCTTCAATGTCAATGCACATGCGTACACATTCTTCTATGGTCCTAGGGTCCTTTAGATACACATAGGATCTCAATTTCGTACTCAGCAATCCATCAAGGAATAAGGCTACTTGTTTAGCAGGTGTGGGTAGCTCCGAAATAGGGCACCTTTCAAGATATTGTCTAAATCTTCTTCCGGCCAATCTGACAGTCTCTTGGGGGGTCTGTTTGAAGCTGTGAATCAATGAGGAGGTATTGTGTCTTATGCCGCTCTTAGAGAACTCTATAATGAATGCCTCTAGGAGTTGGTCTATGCTCCTGAACTGACGCTCATCTAATGGCTGAAACCATGTAAGTGCTGTGTTCCTAAGGGTTAGACCGAAGGCATTGTACTGCGTGAACAGATCTTCCACTTGTTCAGCTCTCAAGACTTGCTTGAACTCCGCCACATGATCATAGGGATCTCCTGTGCCGTCAAAGTAATTCTTCATGGACTTAACTAGCTGGGTGGGTCTCAAATTTCTTGTGTGCTCTCTAGGCCTCGGCAGAGGGAATCCATCTACATTTCTTTGGTTCCTGTGGGCTCTATGCATCTCAGGTTCTACCCTATTCGTCTCTGTTCTCGTTCTTTCTCTGCCCACTGGGTTGACAAAACTTACTTCCGGTCTATCTCTACTTCTGTCTCTTTGCGTACCATGAGCTTGGGATGTTCCAGCCCCAGGATGACCAAAGGATACGTTTGATCTTGGTTGGGGGAAAATAAATTCACCCTTCCAAGTGTAGGCATGCCTATCATTTTCTGTCACCACAAAGATCCGTTCTGAAGCATGATCTAAGTAGGTCACTCTGCCTGGGCTATCCGGATCCTTAAACTCATAGATCATGATATTTCCTATGTCTGTTGGCTGATTAGACTTATACCTCCAAAAGGCTTCATCAGTTTCTCGATTGAGGAGCAACTCTATGCTCTTGTTGTCTTGGGGAACCCATTCAGGCGTGATAATCCTAGTGAGAACAGATTTACCTCGAGGGGTTCTAGGTTCCGCACCCATGTTCCCTTGTTCCAGGTCACCTAAGTCCGCTTCTGAGATTACATTCCCAAAGTCATCTGTCCTATCAGGGTGACTAGTGACTACATATATAGTTCCTTCTTTGTCTAGGTATGCACCATTTTCAAACTTGACAGCTGGGTGTTCTAGTCCAATGGATTGATCAGGGTTTTTAATCTGGACCACAGATCTTCCTAAGCCGTCCTCATAGATGCTAGCACCTAATCGGTTGGTCCTAAGATATTCCAGCTGTGTTTTGTAAGGGCCTTCTACCCTGTACAAATAAGGCACTCCTGAACTTCCCGTAGGTCTGTCCATGCCTTGAGACATTTCTGACTCACTGGTCTCAGAGCTAGGGTAGTATGAGTGGTGGCTCAACTGATGGGCCCAAGACCTTGCAGTGTGATTGACACTAGCCTCTGAAGACCTAAGGCTTTGTCTCTCTCTTGCTAGGTGTCGTCCTGATCGAAGGTTCATATGCCCAACTGATTAGCCCAATTTTTTTTTTTTTTTTTTTCAGAGTACAACCTCGTTGCCGATCAATTGGTACCAGTCACTTGATTCTTTATAGTTAATTATTGTGTTTATGGTCTTGTCTGTTATCACGTCGTCAGGAACACTTGAATGTTCTTCGTACTTTAGGTTGATCGCTCCACGTTAGGTTCTTTTCCTTTATGTTATCGACAGTGCAGAGATTAAGTTTTTAGCTTGAACTTGAGTTTTTAGGTACTCTTCAACTTGATAACTGCCTACCGTCGCTCTGACTTACTCCTACCTCTCGTCGTTCTTAGCCTAAGCTATGAATTGACAGAGGGGTTAAAAGTGTCCAACCTTACTTGTTGATCCCTTGCTTTATGGTGCTCAAGAACCCGGTTCTCAAGCTCGCAAAGAAACCTTGCTTTGGATGCTCTCTGTTGCTCTCAATGGACCTATAAAAGTCCCACGGTTAGCTCAATGCTTAGATTCAAAGGGCAAAACCCACCACTTTCATTCATGTAACATAAGCACATATTTGCATTGTGACTTTTAGGAAAATAATTCTAAAGACCCCTGACTTTGAGCCCCTTGGGTATGGTCAACTTCAAAATACCCTATCTGAAAATCAACACATTATCTTTATAAAAAACAGTTGAGGGCGTGTAGTATATGCCACGAGCTTTCCAACATGCCCAAGAGCTCAAGAATTGGATTTCGTATGAAAAAGTTATGACTGTTCAGGGTTTAGGGAGTTAACTCAGAATTCAATACAAGCTAACAGTCAAACAGGAATACTCTAGTAGCTTGTGGCACGGCCTTGCGATGCAATACTACACCCTAGTGTTTGTCCCACACTTAATCAAAATTTAGACCAATAATTTTGCCTTGAAAATTTGACCTAATTTGCCCTTCTAACGTGTTCGCAAAGTCTGTCGGTCGCGATTGACAGGTCAGTCGCGATCGACGTGTCGATCGCGATTGACAGGTCCGTCGTGGCTATCCGTCGCGATTGACTGGTCAGTCGCGATTGACACGTGGCCCAAAAGTCAATCAATCGTGGTCAAAGGGTCGTTGACTCTGTCGGTCGCGATTGATGGGTCGATCGCGATTGACAGGTCGGTCGCGAGGGTCTGTCGATCGTTGTCAAACAGTCGTTGACTGTGTCGGTCGCGATTGATGAGTCGATCGCGATTGATGACTCGATCGCGATTGACACGTGTCACTCGTATGGTCCGTCGGTCGCGGTCAATCGGTCGTTGACTCTGTCGGTCGCGATTGACAGAGCCGTCGTGGGCTGTCAGTCGCGATTGACGTGTCGATCGCGATTGACAGGTCTGTCCGTCGTGGTTTGTCGATCGCGATTGACAGAGCGATCGCGATTGACAGAAATCTGTGGAATTTCAAAAAACTAGACACATTTTTGGGAAGCTCTAGGCCTGTAGGTCATGGATATGCACTTTGTTTAGCAATTAGAGCAAGTTTTCAGTCGGTCGCGATTGACAGAGCTCGGCGACACACAGACAATTACACAGATTTCCGTACCTGCGCGGAGTGCTGGGGACGATGATGCGGCCTGTACCTGCAGAATGCTCACAAAACATGCAAAAAACAGCACATGCAAATTCGCTCTCTCGCTCTCTCTCACAAGTGAAATGAGGGAAATGAGGTGGAGATGGGAATATAGTCAAAAAACTGAATTTTTAGCGATGATGGAGATGGAGGTGGGAGATGGTGATGATGATGATGGTGATGAAAGTAAAAGAAAATCGATGAGAGTGAAGAAAATACCTACAACTCCAACGCGTCAACTCTACGTCTTACCATCACACGCTCGTCCTCAAAGCTCGATCCCCGGCAACGGCGCCAAAATTTGGTGTAGCTCAGTGATGAGTAGCACCTCCTTTAATGTCAATCCGGGAAGACGTGAGGATGGTATGAAGACCCCGAGCAAGTGGCGGCACAAGTGTGTGAGTGAGAAGCACACAAGCATGCACACACATACACACACACGCGCACACACTGCAAGACAAAGAGTGAGAATCAATGGAGCTTTTAGATTACTTTCAAAATGCTCTTACAAGTTCGTTTCAATTACCATCTAACCCCCAAAAATGAGCTCTCTAGCTCTTTTTATAGTTTTTGACTAGGTTTTGGCCCTGTCCAGACCTAGAGTCCGGCCTAGTTAAAAATTAGGTTCCAGGGCTTATTTGGGGGCTCAAACGAGATCTAAAAAATACGAAAATTGGTACGCAACTACTTCTATGGCTCCTCAAGCTCAAGGACTCCTTGGCTTGCACAAAATGGAGCTACAAAAATGTGAAATGATATTTACAATGATTGTTAGTGACAAAAATCACTGTTGTTGTAGGGATTTCTTCTAGTGATCTGCCATACATATCTTCGAGCTCCCTACTTGCTCTTCCTCCCTGCATGTCCATCTCTTTGATCTGCATTAGTGTCTTGAAAAAATATTGGCCTACTTGCCAGATCTTCTTTGACTGCCCTGTTTGCTTGTGCTGTCCCTTCGCTCTGACTCCCTTCTTTGACTTTCACGTCTTGTAAGTCCTGGTGTACCAAGGCTACTGCCAACATTCGTGTTCGTGGTTTGTGCACTATGTGTTTTCTACATATTCTGTAGTCTCTGTGTGGAGTACTGTGTGTGGCATCTACAACTTAGTTTTCTATTTCGAGGGTATCATCAGGGAGCTCTCAAGAAGATGATTCCACTATTGTATGTCGCTATCAAAATACTAACTGGTATCAGAACATTTAGACACAAAATCTTTGTTCCTTTTGTGTGAGCAAAGCTTAGAACTTGGTTTTCTATTTTGAGGATATCATCGTGGAGATCTCAAGAAGATGATTCTATTGTCATGCATCACTATTAAAATACTAAACTAGTATCAGAGCATTCAGACACAAAAGCTTTGTTCCTTTTGTGTGAGCAAAGTGAGCAACCCGCCCGCCCACCCAAGGCTTTCTCCAAGTCTTACAACCAAGACAACGACCAAGGCATGGACCTTTGGCATACCTTGTCATCGGAGTCAGTGAGGTCACCATTGGCAGCGTTGGCTGCATGCAAGGGAGGACCTTAATAATCAAGGAGGACAGAGGTTCTTGGTACTTCTCGGAAGGTCACCCATCCCATTACTATTCCCTATAGAGCTTGTTTAACTGGAAATCTCTTGCCACTACGCTACACTCTTATGGTGTTAGAAGAAGGGGAAAGACTAAGGTTAACATTACCTTGAACATGTTTTGGGCCCTCAAAGCTTCATTCTTTGGTTTCAAAGCCTGTTGTCACTCTAGCACAATGGCAAGTACCAACGTGAGGAGATTCACCTCATAAATGTCAATCCGCGGAGATGTGAGGACTAGTATGAAGACTATGAGCAAGTGATGGCACAAGTGCGTGAGTGAAAGCACACAAGCATGCTCACACATACACACACGCACAAAGTAAGAGCAAAGAGTGGAACAATGGAAGGTCTTCGATTACAAAAGAACTCTCTTACAAAGCTCAAATCTACAACAAGATAACCTCAAAAATGAGCTCTCCAGCCCTTTTTATAGTTTTTTGAGTGGTTTTGGCCCTATCCAAACCTAGTGTTCGGCCTAGTTAAAAATTAGGTTCCAGGGCTTATTCGGGGGCTCAAACAGAGTCTAAAAATTATGAAAATTGGCAGGGTGATACTTCTAATAATCCTCAAGCTCAAGGGCTCCTTGGCTTGAACAAAATGGAGTTAGAAAAATGGAAAATGGTATTTACAATGGTTTTTAGTGATAGAAGTCACTATTTTCATAGGGATTTCTTATGAAAATTTGACATGTGCTTCTTGGATCTCGGGTGTCAACACTCCCCCCTTCTAGAGTCTGTCATCCCTAACAGACCCTTGTTGTAGTGGTTGTGCCATGTAGTACCATGAGAGGTAGTGTCCTTCATGTAGGAGCGGTCCATCTTCTCAATGTAGTTTGGTCTAGTTCTTTAGTTTTCCACTACTAGTTTATGCAAGAGTTGGTCCCCTTGTAGGTACTTCTTCCTTGGACTTGAGCTGGATGGAGTATTTTCACACTTTCAAAGATTGCTAGTTGCTCAAAAGAGGCTGTCAATATTGATCTTGAGCAGTTGTCGATGTTGAAGTGCTTCATAGGTATTGATGTTGTACTCTTAATGTCCTTTGGAGCTTGAACATGAGTTTCATAGTAGAATGCCAAGTACTTTTGACCCATAATGAGTGATGGGTAAGTGCATTAGAAGCTAAGTGCTCAAGGGTATGTTGACGAAGAGGTTTCCTAATCTATCATGGTTATGGTGTTGCCAAAGTAGGCGATTCTTACCATGGTGAAAGTTCCATCAATCTTCACTCTTCGTGTTGTATGCCCATCGTGATGATTAACTGTTGGATTCTTTTGTTGTTGATAGATGTCCTGGATGATCGTTCATTGATGTGATTCTTTGAGTGCCTGGTCCTATTTCTTCTTTTGTTTTTTTTTTTGGAACAATGTCACTAAACAAGAAGAAGGTGATTAGTATCAATAAAATATTTTACATATGTCAAGTGTGTCTCATGTGCTTGGGATTTCTCAATTGTGTCTAGCACGGCCATGTAATGTGGCCCTATATTAATGCATACTTTGGAAATGCATGACCTGAATGGTGCAAAAGACAAGGTTATGCCAAAGGCACATGGTTGTTGCACATCGAGGCTTTCAATGTTGCTGGTGGATGTTGATGCAGTCTTTGTTGGAGGTCACCAGTGGATCCTGAAATGATGTGTACAGTAGATGGTGAAATGACAATTGACCATTTCTCCCTTTAGGGATCCATTTGAGAATAATGTTCGACTGTGTAGAGATCAACTTTGTACCCAGATCAACTTCCTGCTTGGAGCTTCTTTCTTCTTGAATTCTATCTGTCTATTTGATATAGTGGTTCTATTGGGCTATTTTACTTGCTTCTTTGGTTGAGTTGTTGGACTGCCTTAGTCTTGCACAAGAGGAGGAGTTCGCTTGTCTTTGAGCCGGTTCTTCCATGATTGAGTTGTTCTGGAACATAGAGCTTTTGACACATACAACATCTTTTTTGCTAAGATTAGTCCGAGAGAACTAAGAGAATGTGTGACACCTGGATTTGTGAGCATGCAATTCTCTAATTCCAATGTGATGCATTGCTTCTATACCCAAACTTGAAGAAGTTGACTTCTTAGGTTCAAGTTGATTGCATGGTCGTAAATCCAATCTTGACCCAAGACAAGTGGCTCTGTAAGGTCCTCATCATGACACACTAGCATTTTGACTTTCATTGGAACATCTTGAAGATAGATGGGAAGTTCCACCTCACCCAAACAAGGGGTTTCCACACATCCCAAACCTATGAGATAGGGTTCTATGGACTTGATGTTCAACTGTAGGTCTTGGCAGTATGAAAGTTGAACTGCACTAGTAACTGCACCTGAGTCAACCAAGGCTCTCACAGTCCTTACACTCTTCCCTTGTCCTACCTCTACAGTCACAAAGGGGCGGCACATGTCCATGTGATATTTTGGGGATTTCGGGTCGACATCTAGGCCTAGTCGTCTTAACTTATTTTTCCTAATGCACTCTCTAGCCTCTACCTATGCTTTTTCTCTGACCCTCAACTCTTCTTCTTTTCGCTTCTTTTGTAAGAGGTTCTTGATATAACTTGACTCGACAACCAGTTATATAGTTTGGTAAGATATCACCTTCTAAAGTTGCCAATTGAACCACACCGCTAGTGGAAATTCGATTAACGATCATGGGTCCATATCCTCTTTTTTCCAATTTACGAGCATGTTGCTTTAGCATATAAACCAGCACCAGATCTCCTTCTTTCAATCCTTTATCCTTTATATGGGCATCAAAGTATGCCTTTTGCCGTTTCTTTGCAGCATAGATGCCTACTGTCGCTCATAGCCTCATCTCACCCAAATGTTCTAGATCAAAGATCTTGGAGGACAACTCATGTCCATTCCACTCATGCTCTTGTGCTACTCTTAAAGCTGGGATTAAAAAGTCCAATGGTAGCACTGCATTCTGGCCGTAGACCATTAGAAAAGGGGTGGCATTGAGTACTATTTTGTAAGAAACTCGGTAAGCCCAAACAACATGATGAAGCTGTTTGTCCCAATCAGAGCGCTTATTATTTACGAGTTTTGTGAATATGTTACATAGGATCTTATTCGTGCTCTCGACTTGTCTGTTGGCTTGTGGATGATAAGGGGCAGACTTCTTATGTATCACCATGAATTCTTGAAGGAGATTTTCAATGAACTCGTTCAAGAAATGCGTACCTCTATCACTGACTAACTCTATTGGTAACCCATATCTGGTGAACACATTCTCGAATAAAAACTTAGCCATCGTTTGAGCATCATTCTTTGTTGTGGCTTTTACTTCCACCCACTTTGTAAGGTAATCTGTGGCTACAATAATGTACACTGCATGGGAGTTTCTAGATGGGGGGTTAATGGGACCAATGAAGTCTATACCCCACGTCGAGAATGCACGTCCTTCATTCATTGGTCTCAAAAGCATCTCATCTTTTCTTATCGGATATTGTGCATGTTGGCATGTGTCACATTTCTTCACATAAGTATGTGCATCCATGTGAAGAGTGGGCCACCAAAGTCCTGAGAATAGAATGGTCTTGATTACTCTGTCAGGCCCAAAGTGTCTACCTGCAACACCGCTGTGTGTAGCTTCTAAGACTTTCAAGTAGTATGATTCATGAATGCATAGTCTTAAGTATCCATCTTTGCCTCTCTGATATAGATTGTCTCCTATTAAGGCATAGTCTTGAGCCTCTTGGTCCATGCTCCGTTTTCTTGCTAGACTAGCCTCATTGGGTAATGTTCCTGATCTTATGAATTCTACCAATGGAGTGCTCCATTCTGGAATTAACGATACATGATAAAGAGTGGCATGCTTCACTGGGGGTCTCTCTTTGCACGTTGGACAATTCTTAATCCACTCATGAATTTCCTTGTCCCTGCTAGGCCAATACACTCCTAAAAGTTTTAGATTATGCAATGTTATTGTTTAGAATAGGGATTTCCTAGCAATCCTTCATGGGCTTGTTGCAACCAACTACTATGTTTGTCATCCTCGACACAACAAGCTAGTACACCCTCTGTATCTTGTTTGTACATGCTTCCTGCCAATATTTGACATTTTTGTGATTTTACAATTTCAACTTTGTTTATTTTTACATTCTTATTTGCGAGTCCGAAGGTTTGGATAGGTACTAAATTATTTGCCCATTTAGGAACAACTTCTAAATTGAACAAATAAGCATCAGGTAGTTCATCAGACACTCCTTGCGGTGGCTCTCCTGAAGTGATGGGAGAAAGATGGTCCGCCCTAAGGTGGGTCCTACCTTTCCTGACAACAACTTCAAAGTCGTACTCCATTAGTAAGAGGAACCATCTTACTAAGTGGCCTTTATTGCAAGGTTTATTGACCAAATATAGTAAAGCTTGATGATCAGTGAAAAACTTGAACTTATTGTCCAATAGATAGTGTCTAAACTTCTTCACGGCATATACCATGCCTAAGCCATCTCTTTCCATTGTCGTATAGTTTCGCTCAGCTGCGTTCAATTGTCTGCTAGCATATGCTATAGGTAGATCTAGATTTCCTTCACATGTTGGTTGTGTGATCACACATCCTATTGCATGATTGGATGCATCCACATGGACATGGAATGGCTTATTCCAATCAGGAGTGGTCAGCCTATCGATTTCTTCTTTTATTTTAGCTGCATAAGTGTCATTATATGTGTAGGGATTTTGTTTGGTGGGTTTGGCATCGGCGATCATGGGGATCGTATGAGAGCAAATGTTTGGATCTACTCCCTTCAAGTCTCTATAGTGCCACGCAAACTCATTCCTATATTCCCTTAATAGAGCTACAAGCTCCACTTCTTCTTTTGCACTTAGGTCATCTCCTATATACGTGCATCTCTCTTCATTCTCTTCAATGGTCACTACAATCTTCTTGGTATTTTCTTTGTTATCATATGCTTCTCCTATGATGGCCTCTCTCTTAGGCATTCATACCAAAATTTTCCAATCCTCAACTTCATATTTCTTGAAATTTTTTGGTACCTCAAACAATGATTCCTCCTCTTCTTGTTTCACGGCTTTTCTCTTCTTTTTCTTTTGACGTCCTTCACTTCCATCCTTTGAATTTACCGTTTTAATGCTTGCGAGAGGTTCTTCTTCTTGTTGGTCAAATACTCCTATGTCTTCTAGATAGTGCTTTTCTGAATTAAAGCAACTATCCATTACAATGGCCTCTAGACCATCGTCGTTTTCTTCTTCTTCTATGACATCACTAGGGTCACATTCTTCCAACAAGGGCTGACACATGAACACTGAAATATCATAATCCTCCTCATCACAATGAGGTGTCCACTGTTCTTCATTGACAACAATGTCCATGCTGGCCAAGATTTCTGCCCAACCATGAGGCTCAAATCCTCATCTGGAAATATCATCGGTGTATAGGCTAGGTCTTTAATTGGTCTATCTCCTCGAGAAGTTCCTTCTTCTCTTGCTTTTAGGTGCTTTTCCTCTTCCTCTGCGACCTTGCACATCCACAAGTGAGTATCTTCATGTAGCCATGATGGATTAGGTGAACTTCTAGAATGCACAGAGATAGAAACTTCTTTTGCTTTGTGGATATGTAGCTCAAGCGTAAGCACCACCTCCTTTACTTGTCAATCCGCGGAGACATGAGGACCGGTATGAAGACCACGAGCAAGTGAAGGCACAAGTGTGTGAGAGAAAGCACACGCAAGCATGCACACACATACACACACACACACACAAGGTAAGATCAAAGAGAGGAACAATGGAAGGAGTTTGATTACAAAAGAAATCTATTACAAAACTGAAATCTACAAGAAGATAACCTAAAAAATGAGCTCTCTAGCTCTTTTTATAGTTTTTGGACTAGTTTTGGCCCTGTCCAGACCTAGTGTTTGGCCTAGTTAAAAATTAGGTTCTAGGGCTTATTTGAAGGCTCAAACGGAGTCTAAAAATTATGAAAATTGGTAGGATGATACTTCTAATGCTCCTCAAGCTCGAGGACTCCTCGGCTTGCACAAAATGGAGCTACAAAAATAGAAAATGGTATTTACAATGGTTTTAGTGATGGAAATCACTATTTTTGTAGGGGATTCTTTTGAAAAGTTGACATGTACTTCTTGGAGCCCCCTACTTGCTCCTTCTTCTTGTGTGTCCACCTCTTAGATGAGCTCCTATGCTTTGTCCTTGACCTTCAGCTTCAACACTCCCCCCCCTCTCGAGTCTGTCGTCCCTGACAGACCCTTGTTGTAGTGGTTGTTCCATGTAGTGCTTTGAGAGGTAGTATCCATTTTGTATGAACAAGAGCTGTCTATCTTCCAAATTTGGCAGCGTTGGTTGTCCGGTTCTTCATTTGTCACTGCAAGCCTTTGCAAGTCGTAGTCCCTAGGTATGTGCTTCTTTCATGAATTGCAGCATGAATGCGTCATTGTGAGCTTTCAAAAATCGCGAGTTGCTCAAAAGAGGTTGTCAAGATCGAGTTGGAGCAACTACTAGCTTTGAATTGCTTCCTAGGTATGGATGTTGCCCCCAGGATGTCCTCTAGCGCTTCTAAAAATGATGTTGAGAGTAGTCATGCCAAGTACTCATAACCCATAGTGAATGATGGGTAAGTGTGTCAGTGCATGGGCTGAAAAAATTATGTGCCTTGTGCACGGCCTTGTAATGTAGCCCTATGCATGCTTACTTGGAAAATCCATTGGAAGAAGTATGGTGCAAAAATTTGGGGTCTTGAGCTAAGTGCTCAAGGGTATGCTGATGAAGAGGTTTCCTACTCTATCATGGTTATAATATGGCCCAAGTAGGAGATTCTTACCATAGTGAATGGTTAGTCAATGCGGATCTCTTCGTGTTGTACACCTGTCATTGTGATGGACCATTGGTTGGTCTATCATTATCGATGAATGCCCTGGTTGATGGTCCACGGATGGGAGATTCATCGAGAACCTGGTACTGTCCCCTCTCTTCAAAGTAGCATTTTCCAAATACCGAGAATTGAATTTCTTTATATTCCTTGACAAACAGCATTGGGTAACTACACTGAGCTTAGTTTCACATATTCTCTTTGGCTCACCCTAAGCAGGAGTCTTCTCACCTTCAAGTTCTTCCCTCCTACCATGGTAAGAGGAAACAATAGTTGTGGATGCTATGTTCATGCCAAGTGCTTGCCATCTACCAGATACTGCGACAATAATATCATCTGCAAGCCATTACACACTTCTATCCAACTGATAAATGCCCAATAATCAATGGATCCACCTTCCACTAAGCATGACTCATTCGTGTTCCATGAGCCAAACCTAGGAACAAGATTAATTTTTTTTTTACCATGTCACAAGCAAGAAGGCAGATGTTAGTATCAGAAAACATAGTTGACATATGTCAATGTGCTCTTGTGCATGGGACTCTCAAATGTGTCTATGCATAGCCATGTAATGTGGCCCTATAATAATGCATACTTTGGAAATGCATGACCTCAATGGTGCATAAGACAGGGTTGTGCAAGGAGCACATGGTTGTCGCTCATCGAGGCTTTCGATGTTATTTGCAGATATTGATGCCATCTTTGTTGGAGGTATCCATTGTATCTCGAGATGACAACTGATCATTCCTCCTTATAGGGATCCATTTGAGAACGGTCTGCGACTGGGTAGAGATCACCTTTGGCCGCTTCATGTTTGAATGATTTCGTGAGGGTTTGATCCATCGTGGCTGGCTCTTTATTTTGGTGGATGCTATCGGTACTTTCGTCTTCCAAACCCATATCCTTGCAGAAGAGGTTCTTTGATCTTTATTGGAGCTCTGTGCTTGATTCAGTCCTTTACCTCGCCTTGGTGTCTTTGTTGTGCAGGTTGTTGCCTTGAAGTCCCCCCTTGGATTTTTTCTGAGCTTAGGCTTGATTGCTTGGGATCCTTGGATTGGAAGTGGTCTTTCTTGAGGATAAGTCATGGTAGGCCTAGACCATAGATTTTGAAGTCTAGTGTGAGGGGACTGATTTTGTGCAAGGGCTTTCTTTGGTACCCATATCATAGTGCGATTTGGTTGGGCTCTAAGTAATTTCTTGGCCACCCAAACTTGCTTGACATTACCAAGAAAATGTGATTTCTGTTTCTTGATGTAAGGGTCTTTTGGGCCTTCTATGTGAGTTTTTTGAGAAAACTCATCTTTACATGGGGAAGGCAACAAGGGTTGATCTTCTATACCTACATTAGACTTATGCAAGGGATCAATGGGTTGTGTGGTTTGAGATTGATCTAGAGATTCATCGAGATATTTATCCTTATTACACATAGAATCCCTAGGTGTACAAATGGGTGATGGATTGTCATGATTCACCCTAGAGTCGACATCCTTTTCCACATCAGTGATACAAAGCATTGGTTGATCATCTCCTTCTTGACCATATGAGTGTAGATCATCCCTGCTTATGGCTTCATGAGGGGAATCCAAATTTACAGGAAGAGAGGGTCCTTCCACATCCCCCAAACACTTGGAGTCCTCCATTTCTCCATTCTCTAAGGTTTCCTGTGATTTACTCAAAGAAGGATTAGATTCAAAAACATGAGTAGAAAGAAAAATTTTTTCATGAAAAGCACACTCTTTGAAAAGATGATTTTGCCCCCAATTATCATAAGGTGGATAGTCATTAGGATTTTCCATACACATATATGTAGAAGCACGGATAATAGGTGGAGAAGGCACCTCAAATTCTTGATGATTTTGTGTAATGAACCTTTGGGTGCCAATGATCAAGTCTTCATCTATACAATCCATGACAAAGAGTGTTTTCGAAAATTGCAGATCATCCACCATAACAGGCAACACAACTTTACCCATGCATTCATAATGTTCCCCATCCATGAGGATAGAAGGATGAGTTGTTGGTTGAATGTTCTCAAAGATAATGGTCACTAGGTCAATATGATTTGAATTCCACTCACAATTAGGACTGATATAAACACCCAACCTTCTATGGTCATATCCTATTCTGATATCCACAAAAGTATTATCATATTCTCTTGTTGCAAATAAGGATCCAACCCCCTTAGACATTTCCCCCGTTTCCTTGACTCCTTGCAATTTTTCTCTAGATGTTTCACCTTTATGTGATATTATCTCATGTATTTCATGTTTATCCCCCTCCTTTTTTTCAATCTTAGCCCCTTTTCTTCTATCTTTTGCTTTTTTCTTTCCCATGACACAATTTTCTCCCCCTTTGTATCGCTCAAAAATCCTTGGGAGCCCCCTTGGTTTCCTAGTGCCACTTGATGCCCAACTTCAAATTATCCTATCTGAAAATCAACGCATTATTCTTATAAAAAATAGTTGAGGTCATGTAGGATTCAAAACGAGCTTTCCAACGAGTTATAGAGCTCAAAAAATGGACTTTGGATGAAAAAGTTATGTCAAATCAGGCTCTTGGGGGTCAAAACAGGCAAACAGGACCTTTTGGAGAAAATCGTGATTTTGTGAAATCAAGAGAATCGCGATTTTGTGATCTTCAAGAGAATCGCGATTTTGTGAACTTCAAGAGAATCTCGATTGTGTGAAGTCAGAGAATCGCGATTGTGTACCTTGAGAATCGTGTTTTCACAAAATCGTGTTTTGGTTGAAAATCGTGATTTGTGAGAATCGCGACTTTGAGCACAGAATCGTGTTTTTGAAAATCGCGATTTTGAGCACAAAATCGTGTTTTGGAAAATCACGATTTTGAGCACAGAACCGTGTTTTCACAAAATCGTGTTTTCACAAAATCGTGTTTTTGGCTGAAAATCGTGATTTGTGTTAATCGCGATTTTGAGCCCGTTGAAAATCGTATTTTCTCAGAATCGTGTTTTTGACATGAAAATCATGATTGCCAGCAGAAAATCGTGTTTTTGAGAATCGCGATTTTGTCTCAGAGAATCATGATTCACAAAATCGTGTTTTCACAGAATCGTCTTTTCACAAAATCGTGTTTTTGCTAAAAATCGTGATTTATGAGAATCGCGATTTTGAGCAGAGAATCATGTTTTCACAGAATCGTGTTTTGCAAATCACAATTTTGTCTCAGAATCGTGGTTTTCAGAAATTTAGAGAATCGCGATTTTGAGCACAACCACAAAATCGTGTTTTCTTGGCTGAAAATCGTGATCTATGAGAATTGCAATTTTGAGCACAACCACAGAATCGCGATTCTAAGAATGACCACAGAATCGTGTTCTTTTCAAAAGGCTTTTAGGCGGGAAACAGAGAATCGCGATTTTCAAAAAAATTTGAATTTTCACAGAATCGCGATTTTCATCACAGAATCGTGTTTTTTGGCGAGAACTTTGAATTTTTGAGCGCCGAGCAATGGCGAGCTCCGCATGTGCAGAAAATCATGAAAAAACACAGCGCTTGCACTCTCTTGCACTTCCTAACTCCTTCCCACACAATAATGCATGAAAAATGGTATGAAAATGGTGAAAATGCACTAAAAAATCAAAAATTTCTATGAAGGAGATGGTGATGATGATGAAGATGAAGAAGGAAAAAGAAAATGAACAAAAATGACAGTTTTTTTTTACCTTCCAACATCACAAATCTATGATCTTACCATCACAACGCTCGTCCTCGAAGCTCTCTCCCCGGCAACGGTGCCAAAATTTGGTGTAGCTCAAGCGTAAGCACCACCTCCTTTACTTGTCAATCCGCGGAGACGTGAGGGCCGGTATGAAGACCACGAGCAAGTGAAGGCACAAGTGTGTGAGAGAAAGCACACGCAAGCATGCACACACATACACACACACGCACACAAGGTAAGATCAAGAGGAACAATGGAAGGAGTTTGATTACAAAAGAAATCTATTACAAAACTGAAATCTACAAGAAGCTAACCTCAAAAATGAGCTCTCTAGCTCTTTTTATAGTTTTTGGACTAGTTTTGGCACTGTCCAGACCTAGTGTCCGGCCTAGTTAAAAATTAGGTTCTAGGGCTTATTTGAAGGCTCAAACGGAGTCTAAAAATTATGAAAATTGGTAGGATGATACTTCTAATGCTCCTCAAGCTCGAGGACTCCTCGGCTTGCACAAAATGGAGCTACAAAAATAGAAAATGGTATTTACAATGGTTTTAGTGATGGAAATCACTATTTTTGTAGGGGATTCTTCTGAAAAGTTGACATGTACTTCTTGGAGCCCCATACTTGCTCCTTCTTCTTGTGTGTCCACCTCTTAGATGAGCTCCTATGCTTTGTCCTTGACCTTCAGCTTCAACAGGATAGGATTCCATTGTAGGGTTGGTACATCTCTGAAGGTGTAATCCTTCAAGTTGACCTTGGTGGTGACCCCTAAGTGTTGTAAGTACAAGGACTTGGTTCCCCAGCCCTGTACTATTTGCAATTGTCATAGGAAGGGCCTTCCCAGGATGATCTCATAGACATTATTTTTTTCAAAGTCACGTATAGCAAATGTGTGTTCAAGCTCTACACCACAAGTGGTTAGAGTTATCCCTTTGAGCAATCCTAGAGGTCTTTCAAAATGACCATCTGCCATTTGAAGCTTCATTCTAGTTGGTTTTAATGTGGGTCTGCCCCATCGCTCCCTCAAGGAGGTGGTCGCAATAGCAACAATAACACCTGAATCTACGATTGCTTTGGTTGTGTAACCCTGGTAGGTGATCAGAAGATAAGTATTACCTTCTTCACCTTCACTCATGTCTCCTTTTTTTTCTAGAGGTATCTCTGTACTTTCTACTTAGAGCTTGCTTTTGGCATATTGGAATCAAGTTCTGGAACTTGATCCTTCACATGATTCCATAGCTCAGGTTTTGCTTTAAGCAGCTCTTCTATAGTGAGATGACAGTGAACCTTAGTGTTCTTCATGACGTCAGTGTTCCTTGGAACCACTGAGTCTTCACTTCTTACTAGTATTGTGGGAGCTCTGATCTGGAGAGATTCAGACTCCCATGGGCCTATGAATTGTGGCAACTCTTGTAAAGAATTAGATTCAAAATCTAATCTTTCATCTTTGCTTTGGTTGGTCTCCATAGATAGACGGAATGTCTTGGGGAAATTTATCATGAAGATCATCAATCTCAGGAATAGGAAGGGAATTACCCTTCTCCTTGGCCCGTTTCTCCTCTTGTATTTCCCGCAAGAACTCTTGAGAGTATTGCTGAATTGAAAGAGGTGTTCCATCATCCACGAAATCAGGAACATAACCTTTCATTCGTGGTGAATTTTCTCTTTCAACAACCAGTTGAGCCTGTGGAGGTAAAGAAACCTGCGGCTTGTTTAGCAACTGCTCTAATCTATCTAGTAAGCCATGGAAATGCAAATCTGGTTTGACAGAGTTTGTCTGATTGAACTTTTGACTAGTCTCGAGCATAGCCTAAGCTAGATCCACCATTTTCATGCACATTTCTTCTTGAAGTTGAGTCTGGTAGGCCTTGAACATCATGTCCAAGTCTTCTGGGGTTGGATATGCAAGAACAGACCCTGGTTGGGGTTTATTTACAGTGACTGGTGGGGTGGATTGAGGTGGTGCGGATGGAGCTTCGGCATGGGAGGGGTTTTGAGATGCAATATCTTCTATTTTTGTTTTTGCGTCCTTCAAGCTTTCTTCTAGTTCAGATAACTTTTTATTCCACTTGCGATTAGCTTTCTCTCTGGTATCCTTCCAAGTTCTTGTTTTCCCCTTACTTGGCTCTCTTGATTCACTTGACTCTAATTGATCAGCTGGTTTATCTTCTTTTAAGGCTTGCGCCCTAGTAACTGCTTGTATAGGAGCCACATTATTGCTATTTGAACTTGAATCTGCCACTAAGCCTACCACATTGATGGGTGTAACCTTGGGTGCACTAGAGGGATTCCTAGGACACTCTCTTGGAAGATGTTCTTTGCCACACTCAGGACAAAAGCCTTGTATTGTGATGTTTTGTCCTTGTCCCAAAGTAGATGGGTGGGGACATTCACGAATGAAATGATCGCCTTGACATCCAAAACATGGACCTCTAGGGGCTTGTGGTCTTACTTGAGACCTCGGGTTAGGATTCATGTACATAACATTGGAGTAGTCTGGCTCCCAATTTTGTTCCATAAGTGGTGTCTCGTATTGATAAGAATAAGCCTCACTATGCTTTGGTGACTCTGTGTAATAAGCTTGTGGACTACCTTCATGGGAGTAGTCTGAACTATGAGCATGAGAGTCATTTTCTGAGATCAATGGGGTTAGTGGCACCAATGATGTCTGCCAGATCTCAGGTTCATAAGCCTTGTCTTCTGGTCCCAGGTTCTCTTGTATTGCTCAAAATCCTTTGAAGCTCCTTAGTTTCCTAGTCCCACCTGAAATACTATATCTAATAATCCATGTATTAGTTTTACAGTAAGCAGTCAATGTTTTTGTAGTACTCCCCACGATCTTTCCAACGAACCCAAAATCACAACAAACGGATTTTATATGAGAAAGTTATGCCAGTTCAGGATTTTGGGGTTTAAAACAGGGAAATAGGAATTCGACAAGTATCGTGATACATGGGAGTTCTGGTATCGTGATAGCAAATCTCAACCGGACATGATACTTGGAGTTTTTTAAGCCCAAATTAAATTTCTTTTGCAAATATGTGTAGCTTGTGTCCTCCTTGTCACTCCTATGTGCCTATAGATGCAAAGTCACCCTTCAAAGTCAAGATATGACACTCGCGATACTAGACACAGGTCTTGTCACTCAACGATATCGCCACTCAGATTTTTGATGTTTTAATAGCGCGAATCTCTGTATTTCATCGATGCTTAAGCGTGAACTCTCTCTAAACTCCTCACACAGCCAACAATGAAGAAGAAGAGGCAAAAATAGGGGATGTACAGTCGAAAAAGCGAAAAAATTAGAGAAGGTGAAGATGGGAGGAAATGGTGGTGATGATGATGATGGAGATGAAGCAAAACTCAGAAACTGAACTAAAAATGGTGACTTTTTTTTACCTTCCAATGAGTAAGCTCATCCTCCAAGCTCTCTCCCCGGCAACGGTGCCAAATTTGGTGTCACTAGCACAATGGCAAGTACCAATGTGAGGAGATTCACCTCATAAATGTCAATCCGCGGAGACATGAGGACTAGTATGAAGACTATGAGCAAGTGATGGCACAAGTGCATGAGTGAAAGCACACAAGCATGCACACACATACACACACGCGCACAAAATAAGAGCAAAGAGTGGAACAATGGAAGGTCTTCAATTACAAAAGAACTCTCTTACAAAGCTCAAATCTACAACAAGTTAACCTAAAAAATGAGCTCTCCAGCCCTTTTTATAGTTTTTCGAGTGGTTTTGACCCTGTCCAGACCTAGTGCCCGACCTAGTTAAAAACTAGGTTCCAGGGCTTATTTGGGGGCTCAAACGGAGTCTAAAAATTATGAAAATTGGAAGGGTGATACATCTAATACTCCTCAAGCCCCAGGACTCCTTAGCTTGAACAAAATGGAGTTACAAAAATGTAAAATAGTATTTACAATGGTTTTTAGTGATAGAAGTCACTATTTTTATAGGGATTTCTTCTAAAAATTTGACATGTGCTTCTTGGAGCTCCCTACATGCTCCTTCTTCTTGTGTGTCCACTTCCTTGATGCATTTCCATGCTTGTGCTCAACCTTGAGTGTCAACACCTACTTTGAAGCATTTTTGGGGTGATTCTTAGAGCCATTTTGGAGTACTTTGGTGCATAGTTCTCTTTACAAAGGTTCAAGAACATCAAGAGAATTGCTCTTTGTACTTCTCCGATAATGAATATTCACCTTTGGGGTTGTATTTTCAGCCACACTAGCAAATCAAGAATTTTCTTGAAAGGTTTTAGTTATGGAGGGAGGAGCCACTACAAGTCTATGTACATTTTTTTGAGCCTAAAGAACAAAGTTGATAGACACTTGCAGGTGTTGTTGGCTAGTATTTGGGCTGTGAATTTAGCCTTTTTAGTGCCATTTCACTGCATCTATTGTGCATATATACACTATGTATGCTTTTGTGAATCACACTTATGTACATCCATGTGGTCATTGATATAGCGGCAATGTTTTTGCATAAAGCCGTTTATATTTGATAAAGAGGGTCCTAGTGAGGTTTTCTTAACCGGGAGACACCAGATGTCAGGATCTTTTCATTGATGTAGGTGGAAGACTTACCCACCCTTTCCATAGGAGATGTATGCTAGTTGTTCATAGGTGCTCGATAAGCCTAGTTGGCTTTTTTTGGGTAACGAATTATATGAAATGGAGTCTGTGATTCACTATGCAGGTTAACATGTCATTTATTGCAAATTTATGAGATTTTGATACTCGTCATATGCTCATTTTGGAGAGAAGGTAACTTCTAGTTTGATTAGAGAAACTAGTGAGAATGAGTCTGCTAATGCAGGTTATAAGTTTGGTCAAGAAGAAGAAACTTACAACATTTTAGCTGCTCATACTCTGGCAAATTTTCCAAATTTTTTGGTTTTGTCAACTATACAATGGTCAATTTACTCCTTGATACACTTATTGGTGTGAGCACATTCATTCTCACATAATCCTTTTGTTTGGTCATTATTGTTCATTAATTCATTTTCCTGGGAAGATCATGCTGATTTTTTTCCAAGAATCTGACACTTGGTCATCCTTTTTTGAGCATTAGTGGTGTTTGGAATCTTCTAGCTCCATTATCATTCTATTGAGTTCTCTATCATCATGCCATTAGAGGTCGCAAGCACATCTAGTGGCTTAGGGTCTAGTTATTGAGTTCTCTATCATCATGGCATTAGAGGTCTCAAGCACATCTAGTGGCTCAGGGTCTAGTGCCAGTGTTCCGAGGAGGACCTATAACTTGTAAGCCAAAGACCATTTTGAGATCCGAAACTTTCATGGCACAAACTTTGCTCTATGGAAGAATCATACTAAAGATGTGCTGGTTTAGAGAAGGCAATGAAAGCCAATAAATGGAATCTCAAAGAAGCCTACTGACATGGATGAAGATTATTGGGATGAGTTGGATGAAATGGCTAGGTATGCCATTCGATTGAACTTGGAAAATAATGTTACTTTACATTATTGAACCATGAAAGTGGAGAGGAGCTTTGGAAGAAGTTATGCAATACATATGAAAAAGAAACGACATCAAATAAAGTGTATTTGATGAGAAATTTATATGACCTTCACATGAAGGACATAGATAGTGTTGATGCTCATTTAAATGAGTTCGATGCTATATTCTCCTAGATACAGGCTCAAAAAATGGAACTGGATAATGAAATGAAAGCACTCTTGTTGTTATGCACCTTGCTATCATCATGGGATACATTTTGCATAGCTATTAGCAATAGTGCACTTACTAGACAAATGGTCTATGATGACATATGTGGAGCACTCTTGAGTGAGGAGATTTATAGAAAATCTATGGTTGGCACTCTGAGTGGAGATGCATATAATGTTCATGATTCTTACCAAGGAAAGAATCACCAACGTGGAAGGAGCAAGAACAAGGAAAAGAATTGTAATAAAGTAAGTCTATGATCCAAGGATCTGGCCGGTTCAGACATATCTGAAATCAGACACCGTTTGGTCATCCGTGTGTATCACCAAAGATCTCGAGTTTAGACTTACTAGGAGGTCTTGTGCTCTTGTGAACAAGTGATCCACTTAGCTTAGTGGTTAAGTCTCAAGGATGTGAAGGAGGAGGTCTTGGGTTCAATCCCCATGGGAGACATGGGGAGAGTATTTTGCCCAAAGAGATCTAGAGCCTTCTAGAAGCATCCACTTGAGTTAACTCGAGTTAACTAAGAAGGCAGTCCCCTGGAGAGAGCTATATATAGAGGTATTTGGTTGGGAGGAGAGTCATCTCTCAAGCATGTGGTGGTCGTAATCCTTGTTCTCTTGCATTGGTATCAGAGACACTAGCAAAGCTTAAACAAGAGACCCTAGCAAAGAATCTTTGGAAATTAAGCTATTTCCTAAAGATAAGATAATGAAAAAGTCCAATTAACTATTTCATTAGTCAAATGAGAATGTCTTTTGGACAAGCAAAGCCTTAAGTCTTGGTCTTATCCAAAAGTCTAGAATTCCTTTTGAAGATCTTTCCAGTAAAGGAGAAGATTCCAAGATGAATCATTAGACTGGAAAGCAAAAGATTCCAAGATGAATCATTAGTTTAGTATTACTTGATTCCTTGGTAGGAATCAAAAAGTTCTTGAAAGAAAAATCTCCCCAGATGTGAGACTAGCATCTTTCAAGAGAAGTTTTATAGCAAGTAGTTTCTAGCAAATCCCTAACCACTAGTTTTGGTATTTAAGTCCAAATAGTGATATAACCTTAAGGTATATCATAGATTCTTAGCTTTGGAATATGAAAAGCATTAGAAAATGCTTGGACTTAAGTTGAGGGAAAGATCTCTAAAATCCTGCAGGTAAGCAAAGAAGCTTAAGATAGTTTAAGAGATCTTAAAGATAAAGACTATAAGTCTTTATTTTTGTCGCAAGTATCAACCAGACTTGATCAAACTTGGCCATGATTGTCCAAGAATGTGCGATTAGAACTACTCTGTAGATTACCCAAGTATTGGCAGTAAAAATTCCGTTAGGAATTATTCACTCAAGTTCTATTTATCGAATGGAAAAAAAATGTGAAAAAGAGTAAGCTGTTCCAAGTATGAACAGAGTGAAGGAATTCCAAAATTGTAGTCTGCAACAGTGAAGACGGTACTTAAGTCTGTAGAAGGTAAAACATAAGTGTTTGCCTATCCTTAAAGGGATTTTGGTACAAATCCAGAGAGCATGAGTGGATGCTCAGACTTATGCAGTAGAGAGATTCCTATAAAGTCTTGGCCAGGATAGGTACCTAAAAGCATTAGTAGAAAGGAATCTAAAGACAAGAAGTCAAAAGCTCTTGTCACTACAAAATTGGTCAAGAATAACCAATTGAACTTGAATTTGAGAAATTCAAGAACTTGGAATTTTGATTGGTTTTTATTTAAAAGTCCTAGCAAAAAGGATTGGAGATATTCTATTAAAGGTTTTCAAGTTCCCAAGGTTAAGCACAAGATCATGAAACGATTATGTCAAGGGAGTAAAACCTAGAATATCAAGATAGAGATAGTGCCTGAAATTGCAAATTCTTGTCAAGAATTAAAGCTAGAAGGTTCTCTATCTAGAAATGTTGTAGACTTTAGGATAAAATTCACTCACACGTCAATGTGAGTATAAAATAGGGTGGTATGGGACACCAGATTTTATACTCAGATTGATGTAGGAAAGATGGTATGGGACATCGGACCGTGAGATGATGATTATCTTTGAGTCTTCGTTTGGAACTTGAAGTTAGGTTTGATCTTCAAGGAAATTAAAACTTCATAGAAGGAGTTTAAATTCAAGAAGAATCTCAAGATACTTCAACACGACTTCAAGATCAAGGAAATTGAAGATATGAAGTAAGTAACTTCCAAGATCTTCTTAAAAACACTTCAAGCTTAAGTGTTATTGATCAGAAATATTTGATAAATTTCTGAAAGAAGTTGGACTTTGATTTTGAGTTGATCTTTTCAACTAAAGACTAAGTCAAGCATCAAGTTCCTAGTGTAACTTGGTAAATTCACTCTTTTGACTCAAAGAAATGCACAAGAATTGCATTCACGATTAGGAGTCAATAAGACTGAATGTGACCTGAACTTAGTCTCAAGTGAAGCATTATTTGAATACCAAACTCATCGATAGAACCTCAGTGGGTCGACACACTGATGTTGGTTGCCACACTAGTATCTTGTGGTTGGATGATGTTTTTGATTTGTTTTGAATCTTTTTGAGAATCCAGCTTATTTCTCTTAAAGATAAAGATAATGCTTCAATACCTTGTTGAAATAGATCGTTGAGAAGTTAAAGTCCTGAGTCAACTAGACTTTGACTCATAGCACGTTTATGTATGTTCGAAGTTTGAATTGGTTGTACAGAATTTTAGTTATTTCTTTTTGCTTTCCAAATCTTTTGGAATTGGCCCAAACATGGTATCTGATTCCTTTTGCAAAAGACCAGGGTTAGCCGGTTAGAATAAAATAACTAACTTGAACATCCTAGATAGATGTTAGGTACAAGAACCTTTTCAATCTTCAAAAGAAAATAAGTCTAAGTGGACTTATTTATTTGAGTTTGCTTCAAGTTATAGCATAAATGATTTCCTAGAGTCCAGTATACTCTAGAATAAATAAGTTAGGAATTGCTCATTAGATTGACAATTCCCAAGAACTTTCAGTTAAAGTCTTTGAGAAAAGTATCCTAAGTTGGACAAATTTCATTATGGATTTGTATTGGGCAAGTTATAGTATGGTTGACTCAAAGAAAATGGTAACTTTCTCCTACAGTTTACAAAGGATTTTTAAACTCCTTAGGACAAAGTAGTCCTCTAGTCGGGTGAAAAAAATCAAGTAACTGTTGGATCAAAGTAAACCATGGTACAAACATCTAAAGTTAGATGTATGGGACAACCAAACTTCAAGTTCTCCAAAACAAATTCAAGTGAATCAAGAATTCTTAAAGTCTTGCAAGGGATAAGAATCCCACCTTTATTACTAAGTCCATGCACCAGTTATGCCTAGAAATGGACTAGTAATTTGAATCCATCCAATTCACATGTTTGTGCCTAGATCGCACATCTAGAAACTATGAATTGGCCAAGGATATCTTTAGATCCACCCTTATTATTCTTTCACTAGTTTGTACTTTGTTCAGTTCATCAAAGTGCAAAACGAGAGAGTGTTTTGAATCATTTGGGCAGGGATACCACCACAGAGATGAGATATGTTCTTCCAGTTCTAGAACATAATCATGTTCTTCCAGTTTTAGAACATGAGACTCGAGGGTTGCCTACAGTATGTATATAGCTCTATTTTCGAGGACGAAAATATTTTCCAAGGGGGGAAGAATGTAATAAAGTAATTCTATGATCCAAGGATCTGGCCGGTTCAGACAGATCTGAAATCAGACACCGTTTGGTCATCCGTGTGTATGACCAAAGATCTCGAATTTAGACTTACTAGGAGGTCTTGTGCTCTTGTGAGCAAGTGATCCACTTAGCTTAGTGGTTAAGTCTCAAGGATGTGAAGGAGGAGGTCTTGGGTTCAATCCCCATGGGAGACATGGGGAGAGTATTTTGCCCAAAGAGATCTAGAGCCTTCTAGAAGCATCCACTTGAGTTAACTCGAGTTAACTGGGACACTTGGCGCACATGTAGTTACATGGCTGACACTTGGATGGTTAGTATCCACCTGTCCAAGAAGGCAGTCCCCTGGAGAGAGCTATATATAGAGGCATTTGGTTGGGAGGAGAGTCATCTCTCAAGCATGTGGTGGTCGTAATCTTTGTTCTCTTGCAAGAATGGTCAACAGAATAAGAGTAGAAGTAAATCAAGGAAGAGGGATATATAATGCCATTATTTTCATAAGAAAGGATACATGAAGAAAGGATACATGTTGATGGGCATGTTGACAATTACATGCACCATTTCAACTATGAAGATTGGAGAAATCAATGTTGTTTCTAAGGATGCTGATGTGTTGACACTTGACAATACTGTGCTCGTATGGCTGATTCTCTTTCCCACACATGGCTACTAGATTTTGGTGCTTCTTTCCATGTAGCAAAGTCTTTTGGCATGTTCTCTACTTATGTAGCAAAGTCTTTTGGTATTTGAGATTTGCTGACTCTTACAAGTGTGATGTTCTTAGAATTGGAGATGTTGTTGTGCAATTCATTGATGGTTCAAAATTTACTATGCATAATGTATGCCATGTACCTCAGTTATCACATAGTTTGATGTCAGTTGGTCAACTTGACGACCTTGGTTACAAGTTGGCCTTCTATGCTCAATCTTTTCGCATATCAAAGGGAGATTGGCTCACTTTATCCTTTATTTGTATCATAGAAAGAACACCTTTTAACTGTTATTGAAAAACCTATGGCTTCTATTTGGCATGGCCATTTGGGCCACATATATCGTAGTGGAATGGAAAATCTTTCTCGTTCTAGCTACTTACTTATATTATGTTTCTCTGATTTTTCATTTTGTGAGCATTGTTGATATGGAAAGAAAACTAAGAATGTGCATAAAACACACATTGACTCTTCAATTCTACCTTTCGATCTCATTCATATAGATGTGTGTGGTCCTATGCCCAAAAAGTCATTAGGTGGTTCTCTTTACTTTGTCACTTTCATAGATGATGCTACTAGAAAAGTCTGGGTATATCCTATCAAATCAAAGGATGAGATATTCTATACCTTCAAAAAATGGCTTGCTTTAGTTGAGACCAAAAAAGGAACTAAACTCAAAGCTTTATGTTTAGATAATGGGGGTGAGTATACCTCACATGAATTTAGCCTTTTTTGTCAGTCTAGAGGAATTCATAGAGAGTTTACAACTCCTTATACCCTACTAAAGAATGGTGTACCTAAAAGGATGAATAGCACTATTAAGGATAGAGTGGTTTCTATGCTGCATCATGGAAAACTTTCGCAAGGCTTTTGGGTAGAAGCAATATTGATTCTAGTTCATGTGATTAACCTTTCACCTAGTACTACCAAAGATTTGAAAGTGGCACAAGATATGGAGAGGGAAGCCACCATATTATGATCATCTTAGAGTTTTCAAGTGTGAAGCATAAGTTCATATACCCAAGAATCTTAGACAAAAGCTCGAACATAATTCAAAGAAATGCATTTCTCTTGGATATGGTGGAGAAGGACAATTTGGATATGGCTTATGGGATCCTGAAACATGGTCAATGATCAAAAGTAGTGATGTCATTTTCAATGAGTTTAAGATGCAAAAACATCCCATAAAGGAGGTTGAAGTGAGAAGAGTGGTATTTGAGGATACTAGTCCTCCAGTTAACATGCATAAAAATGTTGCACATAGGGATGTTCAAGAGAATGTCTGATCAGACAAGTCTGCAAATGTTCCTATTCAGGAAGCATTGACACGTTCTGCATGTGTATCACATCCACTTGATAGATATGTTCCATGTTTGGATTTTGTTATGCTAACAGATGCTGGTGAGTCTTCTTACTACAAAGAGGCCATGCAGACAAAGGATCATGTCAAGTGGGAGCATGCCATGAAGAGGGATTTGGATTCTATTTACAAGAATGGTAATTGGGATTTAGTACCTTTGCCAAAGGGCAAGAACGTTTCATCATGTAAATGGGTATGTTAGCCCCAAAAATGGTGGATTTTTATGCACTAATGTGGTTCTATTTAGCAGGAAATACGTTTGATTTCAGGTACTTGGAGAGTCAAGCAATTGGTTGATAGGAGGTATTTGGGGACTACATAGCACTTTCTTGGTTCAAGAGGAATGCCGTCAACATTTGGATTTCAGCCATAAAAAATATTAAGCTTCAGGATGATCTTGGAGTAGGAAATCCATGATGACATAGTGGGAGTCTGATTGGTCTCAGGGTTTGGTATTATGTTTCGGGTTGAGCAAAGCATGTGAATCATGCGGTTTTTGTTGAGTTTTGTTGCAGATGACCTAGTGAGGATTGGACTTAAAATGGAGACTCAATTTTGATTTTAGCCACGCTTGCTTCTGGAGGTGGTCTTGCTGGATATGTGGTTAAATATATACAGGATTTGTTTTGTATCAAAAGATGAAGAGGATTCGGTCGAATAGTACTTCTCGTGACTTGAGAAAACTTCTATGATTTCCTTGGATGGATAAATTCCAACAATCCTTAGCTCCTCTTGCGAAAGGTGAATGCCTAGATGTGTCATTGGAAGCCATTTATGCCACTTTGACAGCTATCGACACCACCGTCGTGGCCATCACACTCTTTCAGTTATTGAGGCTTTTTGTGAGGTGTGACAATTGGATTTGGAATCGGCAGAAGGTTTTCCTTTGTCTGATGGGCATATCGAATCTTGGTTATGCTATTTTCTTTGTACTGACTCCAATCGCAAAGTGTGGTGGATGGCATTGTTGGTCACATGCTTGTGGATTCATAGTCATGGCGGTGCCACAGATCATATTTTTGGCAATTGAATATGAAGGTCGAGGGGTAGTTGTAACAGCTCTGACGAGCAAACAGAAAAAAAGAGGGATTTTTGTTTCTGCCTCCCCATTGCTCTGACAAGAAGAACGGAAAAAAGGGGGGGCTCTGACAAGATGGGCACTTTTTTGTTACATGCGACCAGGGGCGGCTCGAAGAAAAAGGGGGCGACAGCGCTACTCTTAAAAACGGATTTTTCTCTTTCCTTCTCCTCATCGTAATACATAGCAAGCTCACGAGGTTTATTGACACTGTGCAACTACCCAAAACTTGGGATTTCAGACTTCTACCGGCCGTACCTACATATGTCAGCCCTCCCAATTATAGTGAGAACCATCAGGCCCAAACTTCTCGCTATCTGGAAGGAATATATGTCAAGGAGGCAGTAGTTCACAGTGTTTGGGAACACATCAGTTGTGAAGAGTAGATATGGGTCTACTTTTATTCCCTGGAAGTAGTGAAGAATCTTCACTTGATACATAGTTACAATTTGCTGCCTCAATTGTTCCATTCCACTCTAACCACAGGTCAAATACAGAGGCTGGTTCTTCTTCCTGATCAAAGTTCTTCCTCTTATGAGTAAAGTATTCATGCTGAGCTCAAGTTTTGTGGGGCAAAATGAGAACAGACCAGGTGCTGTAGGATGTGGTAGCTCACTGTCACAAGAAGCGACATCATCTACTTTTTCTTGGGGACTCTTTCCCCTTTCTCCTGCTACAAGGGAACAACAAGGTGCCTCCGAATTAAGGTCGATTGGGTTTTCTCCACACAGATCTCTAGAGATTGAAAGAAGCATCAAACCTTGCAAGTTGCAAAAGATGGTGGATGTGTTTATGGCTTGTGGATCTGCCTAATGATGGGTTGTACTCCATTTTCTATGCACAAGGGTGGCAGGAAGCCTCACAGCTACAATCGATTTTAGTGAAGAAGTGGCCCTGGTATGACATTGGCAGCAACCATTGTGGGCCAACAAGGGGTAGATTGATAACAGGACTTCCTGTTTGCATCTCGACTGAGGATGGAATTTTGAAGACTAATCGTTGTCTGCGGGCATGTCTGAGAGGCTTGGATGTGGGCATTGTTCCATTCTGTAGCACAGCAATATTGCCGAACATCCCAAAGAAGGGCGTAGCTTTGTAAGTCATACCTAAAACATTGTTAAAATTGCCTCTGCAAATTCATCGCTCTGTTTTATTGCAAACCTTATATCTGATCTCAATTAGATGTCGTCATCCACTGTTGGAGAGTATGAATATGAGCGCAGAATTGAAGCTTATGGACGTTGGCAGTTGTTTCATTTGTGGAAATGATCTATGAACAGGTTACGTTTTAGAGGAGCTAGGTCCGAATCTAAGTGAGAAAAAAGTTGTAATAGAACTTTTCTATTCTTTAGCCAATCGCCGGCGTGCAGTTCTGATTTGGATGATTGCCTTGCCATATGTCGTATTCTGTTCGCAATTGCCTGTGATGCTCTGTCCCGTGTGTTTATCTATCATGGTGGAGCCTAGTATCTGCTCAGCTCGCTCAATGCATCGTTCTTGAGGCTTGGATTAGTACAAGAAATATAGGCCCTCCTTGGTTTTTTCGGATGTTTCACTAGTATGAAATACCCCCTATATTTTGTAGCGCGAGGATCTGCTCAATACTTAAAGTGGATGACATCTTGGCTTGGCTGATATATTCGTACATTTACCCATTCTGATGTTGCACTAGTCTATCGTGAGGGCACATTCTTTTGGCTGTGATGTGTATGTGAGAGGGTAAAAGAAGTGGGTAAGTAGAGTGTGGAAACTCGCGGGTATGAGAAGGGAGGGGGGTGATTCGTTGATACGGGAAGAGAGGGTGAGAGCAATTCAAGGATGAGTAGGAAAAGGGAAAGAGAGAAAGGAGGTTAGGAACTAGGGTGAGAAGGTAAGAGAAAGTGCACGAGTGTGTGTAAGAGCGAGAGAGAGAAAGAGTGACCAAACGGAGCAAGAAGGGTGAATAAGGAGAGATTGAGGTCGTGAAGTTCAACCACCTAAGTTGGATTTTTGTTAGCATAGGTCTTCAGATTCCTATGCCTCTTCCTCTTGGATAATCATATTGAGGTGCAATTGGGAACTTGGAAGCAACATAACTTGACAAATTTCAGGAAGTTTGGGTAAGATATAGACATCTATCCGCATCTTTTCCTTGGACTCAGAGGCCATTCATTTGGTGCGTCTGCCGGGAATCCCAAGGTGGATAGATTTGAGGATAGTTGTGAAACAAAGCGACATAGTGTAAGAAAATTAGGCGAAATATCGTTGAGCGTATGCAAATTCCCTTGGACTAAGAAGCTAACCATTTTGGTGCGTTTGCCGGGAATAGCTTGGTACGTCTCTATAAGAGAGTGCCATAGGTTCGCCTAGCGCCACAGGTTGGCCGAGCTTGCGGACCCACGATCTAGTACATGAGCGAGGGAAGCTCATCGTCATGAGCAACACAAACTCAAAGAGAGGAACGCGCTCAGAGAAGAGCCCTTGAAAGAGAAAGGAGAAGGTGGGAACCGCCAGGTGAGTGGACCTCGATTGGCTCGAAGAAATCAGCCAAAAACGTGTATTCCCGTAGGAGGGTCGCGAATCAAGTACGACAATTTGAAGGAGGGATCCTGAAGCCACGTGTGCTACATTTTTGGGATGGAAGTGATATCGACATCACACCTCTGTTCGAAATGGCTCAGCGGATTTCAGTTCACTTGGGGGACTTCACCAAGTTTTCGGGTACTTGGGACGAAGATCCGGATAGTTTTATCCAGTTGTTTGAGGTTACTTGTGAGGCGAATGACGTAGTTGACCAGGATCAAAGGTTGAGAATTTTTCCGGCTATTCTCCGTGATGAGGCAGCCAATTGGTATGGGAATCTGACACCACAAGAGCGTGGAACTTATCAGATGCTCAAGGAAGCCTTCTTGGCAAAGTTTCGACGACAGGGCTTCCAAGATAGATTGGCCCAACAAATGGATTATTTGCGACAAGGAGTCAATGAGAGCATCGACAACTATATTCAAAGAATGGAAACGTTGGTAAGAAAGATGGGCGCGAACGCCCCGAATGATGAGACATTGAAACGCAGATTCATTTCAGGATTGCGAGATCCTACGGCACAGCAGCACATCAGCCTGACAAGACCTGCAACTTTAATGGATGCTAAGGAACAAGCGAGGCTGTGGGAGGAAGTACAATTATGCCAACAAAGGAAGATGGAACTCTTATACGAGCCTATGGGAGGCCCAGGAAATATACCGATGAAAGATCCGGGTCAAGGAAGTCCCGCCTTGACGACCCCAGCTTTTGTAGCTGCCACTAGCACGCCAGGCGAGGTAAAGCCTGCGCTAACCGAAGAACGAATATTAGAATTGGTCACGCAAGCTATAAAAGCTGCCACGATAACTCAAGAGACGTACACAGTAAAACCAGATGTCACAACAAACCCGAATCAAGTGTTTCGATCAAATACATGGTGTGGAAAGTGTCATGGTTACGGCCATTTGGCTTCAGAATGCCCCACAGTCTCGAGAGTATTCACAGATAGGTCGCCACCTAGGATGCGTTGTACTTTTTGTGGAAGAACAAATCACATAGAGGACCGATGTTACAACAAGAGAGCCTATGAAGAAAGGACTATGAAATCCGGAGATACACGAGAAAGACCTTACACGGGATTGCCTGCTCAAAGTGTACCACCTACATCTCGTTGGGAAAACAGACCGACTTATGGATATGGTGCTCAGGGTCAAGGAGGAGACTATCCAAGAGGAGCTCCGCGTGATCAAAGAAGAGATGGTCCAATCCAGTGTTGGAGATGTCATGGCTTTGGCCATACTCAATCTAGATGTCCAAACGAAAAGAAGCCAATTGATTATACCCCGCTATGTAGGTACTGTAGTGGAGAGGGCCACTTTGATGAAGATTGTCCAAAACGAAGAGCTGCCGCCGGCAAGGAAAAAGGACCAGTAGGGTATGTTGATACTCAAATGCATTCCACATCGAGAGTTCAAGAGCACGTTCCTACGATCGGAGTAGTGTTCAAGACACCGAACCCTCAAGAAGGCTCTAGCTCGTCAATGCACTTTGTGGATGCTTACGAGACTAAGAAACCACACAAAGATCCAACTGTGGCAGTAGTCACAAGGACTCAAGAGTACTCGAAGAAGAATCCAGGAGGTGAAGGTGAAGAAGGGAGTCAAGAGAGGATAGCTGAACACGAAGAGGTAGGAAACCAAGTTGGAGGATTTGTTGAGCAGCAAGAGCTTGAGGATGGGGAAGAGGTTGAGATTCTTCCACCAGTGACCAAGGAGTTTGTGCCAGGCATAGCACCATTCCCTGAAAGATTGAAAGCTCCTAAGATTAGAAAGGAAAGACAAGGTTCGGAAGAAGTAGATATTGTAAAGTTGCTCGCTGATACGGAAGTTACGCTGGATATTGGCACATTGCTAAAATGTTCGCCTGTTTATAGGAAACAATTCTACAACGAATATATTAAAAAGCCGAGGAAAGCTCGAGATAAAAATAGACAAGATAAGGATGTCCAAGGAATCATTCAAAGTATTACGACGCAAATTGATTCGAACGCTCTAGCTGTGACGGTCGAAATTAAAGGATATGCAGTCCCTGGTGCTCAGTTAGATAGTGGAGCTGCAGTCAACCTTATGACTGAGTTCATGATGAAAGCTTTGGGCCTTAACCACATGGAAGAAACGCCGATGTCTTTGAGAATGGCGGATCAAACACAGGTGAAGCCTGCGGGTCTTTTGAAAAATGTAAGTACAATTGTGGGCGGTTTAGAGTTTAAAGTTGATTATCTGATAGTAAGACCAAGGATCTCAGAGGCTACCTTCTCGATCCTACTTGGACGGCCATGGCTGGTGCAAGCCAAATGTGTGCATGACTGGCCAAAGTCTGATCGGATTCAGTTGCAAGTATCCCCACCCTTGAGCAACAAGAAGAAGACAATAATAGTCGATGAGATGGAAAAGAAAGAAAAGGAGAAAGCAAGGCACAAGAGTGCACGAGCTAGGTTTTCTTTGTACACGGACATCTACAAGAATCTGCTTCAAGACGGGTTCAACTTGCAGCTCTTTAAGAATCAAGACACGAAGATGGGAGAGTATCAAAATCCATTGCTCTATAACGACGATTCGGACCAGGAGTTGCTAGGATGGTTGACGCATACAAGTGAATTTGATTGTTATATGTTGAGTATAGACTCAAGTAAAAACAAAGCTACTCAATCCCTGGAGAAGGGAACTTCAAAAGAAGAATTGAAACTAGAGTTAGCTGCGGCGATGGAAGTGCAACAGTTGAGGGAAAGAGTTAGAATGCTAGAAGCAGAGATTCTAAAGAGAAGTCGAGAATCGGAAAAAGAATCGAAGAGTAAGACTAAAGTGTCGGAAGCCATTGCAAAAGCTGAATTGAAGAAACTAGGTTCAATTGAAAGAGAACAAGACAATGATTTACTGGCCAACCATGCACGCTTGATCGGAGAGCACATTCCAATCACAGTGTCATCGAGAAATAAGGATTATTCGCGAGAAGCTCAGTTGGAAAAATGGGAAGTCTTTCCAGAAAAGTTCTTGAGTATAGGGTCAGAGCTACCAGATGGAGTACGAGACTGCATTAAAACGACACTCAAAAATTTTAGCGAGGCCTTTGCATGGTCATACAGTGATTTGAGAGGAATTGATCCCCAAATCTGCCAACATTATATAGACTTGGAAGAAGGCACACGACCAATATGCCAACGACTCAGGCGAACGAATCCAGTCTATTCGGAATTGATCAAGCTGGAATTTGACTAAATTATTGGAGGCAGGATTTATATATCCCATCGCATCCAGCGAATGGGTATCACCAATTGTAGTTGTTCCGAAGAAAAACAAGAAAATCCGTATTTGCATAGATTATCGGAAGTTGAACGAGCGCACGAAGAAGGATCACTTTCCCTTGCCATTTACTGATCAAATCTTGGATAGAGTGGCTGGCCATAGATTGTACTCATTTTTGGATGGTTTCAGTGGGTACAACCAGATCCAAATCCATGAAGAGGATCAATCCAAAACTACTTCCACTACAGAATGGGGTACGTATGCATATCGAGTGATGCCATTTGGATTATGCAATGCACCAGCCACATTCCAAAGAGCAATGATAGCTGCATATCAAGACTACTTGCAGGATTGGATGGAGATATTTCTTGATGACTTTGCGATCAGAGGCGATGATGAAAATATGATGGAGAGGATCGAAGCAATTTTAAGAAGAAGCATCGAAAAAGGCATCGCATTAAATCCTGAAAAGTGTACATTCGGAGTACGAAGAGGATTGCTCTTGGGACATGTTATTTCTGAGAAAGGGATCGCGGTTGACGAGGATAAAGTGGAAAAGATTGGGCAACTTCCACCACCTCAAAACTTGCGACAACTCAGAGAATTTTTGGGCCATGCAAATTATTATCGACGTTTTATATTAAATTTTGCCTCTATCGCGGCACCACTGACGACTCTTTTGAGGAAGGACCAACAATACCAGTGGACTGGAGAGTGTCAAGTTGCATTCGACTCGATCAAAGAGAGGTTGATAAATGCACCGATTTTGGTAGCACTTGATTGGACGAAGGAATTTCATGTACATACCGACGCTTCTCATACTGCAGTTGGAGCAGTACTATGCCAAGCCGACGAAAAGAAGTTGGATCATCCTATTTACTATGCAAGTCGCAATTTGAATAGCACTGAGAGGAACTATACGACTACGGAGAAGGAATGTCTCTCAATGATCTTTGCAGTGAACAAATATCGGCATTACTTGATGGGAAAGCATTTCACTTTTTATGTGGATCACGAAGCCCTTAAGTACATCATTAATAAACCAGAGTTATCAGGGCGATTGATGAGATGGATGCTACTTCTTCAAGAATTTCAGTTTAAAGTGGTAACCAGACTAGGCAAAGCACATATATTGGCTGACCATTTATCTCGAATTGTTAATGAGGAGCCAATCTCTGGTGTGCCCGACGATGCTCCTGATGGACATCTATTCCAGGTTGAAGCTAAAATACCTTGGTATGCCGACTTGGTGAATTTCTTGTGCACTACTAAATATCCGCCAGGAGCAAGCAAGAGAGAGAAGCAAAAGCTGTTAGCATTGGCAAAGTACCATAGCATCATTGGGGGGCAACTCTATCGATATTTTGTTCATGAGAGCATTTACCGGAGGTGTCTCGAGGAAGAAGAAGCAAATCTAGTGTTGAGGGCTTTGCATGACGAACCTTGCGGTGGACATTTTGCTGGTGAACTGACAGCAAGAAAGATTTTATTGGCTGGGTATTGGTGGCCAACGCTGTTCAAGGACTCGCACACATACTGTAAGAAATGTGACAAATGCCAACGAATGGGCAAACCCACATTATCACATGCTGCTCCTCTTACGCCGGTGTTGGCTCTTAAGCCGTTTGAGAAATGGGGGATTGATTTTGTGGGGCCTATTGATCCTCCCTCACGACGAAGATCCAATAGGTATATCTTAGTCTGTACTGATTATGTTACCAAGTGGGTGGAAGCCAAAGCTCTGAAGACTGACCGAGCTATTGATGTTGCTAAATTTCTGTATGAACAAATTATCACTCGATTCGGATGCCCATTGGAAATAGTGAGTGATAGAGGGACACATTTTGTCAACGAATTGATCGAAGAATTAATGGAATTATATAAGATCAAACATAGAAAGAGCACTCCATATTACCCGAGGGCAAATGGACAAGTGGAGGTCACCAACAAAATTCTGGAACAGATTCTCACAAAGACAGTAGCTGTGCATAGGCGAGACTGGGATGAGAGACTTTTGGAAGCCTTGTGGGCATATCGAACATCCTACCGAGTGACAACTAAGAGCACTCCGTTCTCTCTAGTATATGGCGAGGAAGCCACCTTCCCTATCGAAAAAGAAGTGCCGACATTAAGAGTGGCCATTGAAGCCAGATTGGGTGAGGAAGAGTCATTAAAGGAGAGGTACATACAATTGGTGAAGCTGGAAGAAAAGAGGCTCATCGCACAACAAAGCTTGGAAGCTATTCAGAAGAGACGTAAGGAGAGACATGACAAAAATCTCAAAACCTATGTGATTCAGGAAGGGGATTTGGTACTAGTCTATGATAGTAAATATTATAAATTCCCAGGGAAGTTGCAGACAAGATGGGCGGGACCGTTTAAGGTGGTGGAACTCAATTCCAATGGTTCCATGCAAATTCAAGATTTAGGAGAAGAATATGCTCCCGTGAAGGTTAACGCGCTACGAGTTAAACCATATTTCAAGTGATGTTAGGATGGGAGAAGCCAGACGAGATCCAAGTGAAGTGATGAAGTAGACTCCTTGTACATACATGTATAGTATTATATATATATGCGCATATGTAAGCTATGATTTGTGTGTCATAAATATTCTTCCTTGTTAGCTCTAGAAGCTTTGGACTTCTAACTATTTTTCTTGTGTTGCGCAGAGACTGTTAGGAGTTAAGTAACAAAATGGCAGACCAAATTACGCAGCTCTACTTGTACGAGCTAAGGATATATTTCTCGGACCAAACGTTCGCTCGCATGGACATAGATGTCGATGACTTTGAGACGGAATACGAGGTTGAGGAAGCGCATTGGCTGGTATGCTTTATAAACCAGGATTTGGGTGTTGCATTTTATATTGAGTGTTTTGAGGAGTACCTAGCTCGACATGTAGGATGGGCGGGAGATCGATACTACTATTTTGATCCTTCTAGGGAAATGCCTAACGAGGAAAACGATATCACATGGGCTTGGGCAGATGTGCTAACGCTAGGAAGTGATGACGGAGCTCCCGAAGTTGAGCCTGACTCGCCTTAGAGAAGTTGTCAGGATTCGAGTCCGATGTGAGACTACATGAGACATTCCGGGGACTCACATTCTAGGACACCTAGGGATAGGTATACGAGGGACTAAGGCATAGCTGGTTGTAGTTACCAAGTGAAAAGTCAACTCAATGAATACATATGTAGTGTCTGTAATTGAGAGAATGGAGTGAAGAGGTGGTTGATCTGTCAAAGGCTAGTGTGTACCTGTTTTGCATGTATGTGTGGGAACAGTGGGAAAAGTCCCTTTCTTCCTCTCCCTAATTCTCAGGACTTGGGTGAACTAATTAACTATGAAAAAAAAAACGAAGAAAAAGAAAAAAGTAAAGAAAAGAAAAAATATTGTGTTGTTGTGATCATACCAATGCGCTATGGTGGGCTAGTAGGTGGGTGGATTTATCCTCGCCGGGTGGTTAGGACCACGAGCCGCAGCTAGTTTCGCCATAGGCTTGGAAGTATGTGATTGTGTCTTAGCTACGTGCCATAACGGGTTGGTAGGCAGGTGGAGCCATCGTGGCTGGGTAGTCACGACCACGAGCCGTATCCAGTTTCGTTATGGGCTAGCTGGTATATGTTATGTGTTATCATTGTGTGTTTGTGTGTTGTGCGCTGCATTGCGTTGGTAGATGGGTGGAATCAACCTGATCGGGTGGTCAGGTCCACGAATCGCATCCAGTGTCAATGTAGGCCAACGTTGATTAAAATAAATTTTCATATGAAGTTATTCCCCACTCCTGAGGGGGATAGAAAGAGAGGAGAGGGCGATGATCGCCTAGAAGGGAACGTTATTTTGTGTGATTGGTATGTGTTGGCTTGCGACAGATCAGCCCACTTTGAATCAACATTCTTGAAGGCACGGAGACTCTATATGTACTTATGGATGAGGCTTTAGCGAGGTGATGCAACGGTAGTGCTTTATAACTCGTGTGCTCTATCTGAGGGTTTTTCTAGTGTGTGGGACACTCAAGGGTTCTGATGTATGTCTTGACTTGCACTCGAGTTTCGATGATTTTTGTAGGACGACGATGGGGATTCTTCGGGAATGTCTAGTCATGGAATGGTTGTACATAGCGAATAGTGGGTCAATAATGGAGTATGCATTTTGGGTATTTTTTGCATCTCCGATTGGATTCATTTCAGTTGTCGTTGTTCATTTCGGTATTTCCGTTTCTGTTTTCCGCAATGGTAGTTGCATGTAAAGGTGTGCATGTATTTTTTGGTTGAGACCATTTTTCATAATGGAATGTATAAGCAAATTGATGCATGGCTGAAATGGAATTGCATATATGTGCATGTTCTTGGATCATTTTGGAAGTGACTGATTTGAATGTATTTATGAGTGATTTTTGAGCACTAATAGCTTCAATGAGTGCAGGTTCAGTGGAAATGGCGGCTCGATGGAAAGGTATGTGAACTAATTGAACATTGACAAGTTCATGGTTGTTTGGAATTTATTGCAGCAATAGTGGCTCGTCGAGGACGACTTCGCAAATAAGAAGAGGGAAGTATGTTAGCCCCAAAAATGGTGGATTTTTATGCACTAATGTGGTTCTATTTAGCAGGAAATACGTTTGATTTCAGGTACTTGGAGAGTCAAGCAATTGGTTGATAGGAGGTATTTGGGGACTACATAGCACTTTCTTGGTTCAAGAGGAATGCCGTCAACATTTGGATTTCAGCCATAAAAAATATTAAGCTTCAGGATGATCTTGGAGTAGGAAATCCATGATGACATAGTGGGAGTCTGATTGGTCTCAGGGTTTGGTATTATGTTTCGGGTTGAGCAAAGCATGTGAATCATGCGGTTTTTGTTGAGTTTTGTTGCAGATGACCTAGTGAGGATTGGACTTAAAATGGAGTCTCAATTTTGATTTTAGCCACGCTTGCTTCTGGAGGTGGTCTTGCTGGATATGTGGTTAAATATATACAGGACTTGTTTTGTATCAAAAGATGAAGAGGATTCGGTCGAATAGTACTTCTCGTGACTTGAGAAAACTTCTATGATTTCCTTGGATGGATAAATTCCAGCAATCCTTAGCTCCTCTTGCGAAAGGTGAATGCCTAGATGTGTCATTGGAAGCCATTTATGCCACTTTGACAGCTATCGACACCACCGTCGTGGCCATCACACTCTTTCAGTTATTGAGGCTTTTTGTGAGGTGTGACAATTGGATTTGGAATCGGCAGAAGGTTTTCCTTTGTCTGATGGGCATATCGAATCTTGGTTATGCTATTTTCTTTGTACTGACTCCAATCGCAAAGTGTGGTGGATGGCATTGTTGGTCACATGCTTGTGGATTCATAGTCATGGCGGTGCCACAGATCATATTTTTGGCCATTGAATATGAAGGTCGAGGGGTAGTTGTAACAGCTCTGACGAGCAAACAGAAAAAAAGAGGGATTTTTGTTTCTGCCTCCCCATTGCTCTGACAAGAAGAACGGAAAAAAGGGGGGGCTCTGACAAGATGGGCACTTTTTTGTTACATGCGACCAGGGGTGGCTCGAAGAAAAAGGGGGCGACAACGCTGATGGAGAATGTTAATCTCCAAAAGAACAACTTACTCTTGTGATTAGAGCACCTCTATACCAAGAGTAAGTCAAACACTCCACTAATTTAGAGGATCAATTGCTAACTATCAAAAATTAACAAATCTGTGAAGAAGATGATACACAGAAAAGTCTGCTGCACTATTTCTTCACATTGACCTATCAAACGTGTAAAGTTTTTGATGAAACTTTGTACGAATCATCTCCTAGAGATTGCGCATCTCCTCCAAGTTGAATTACTTCAAAAGCTTTAGTATAACTTGAGAAATTAACTTCACAAGTTACCTATATCAGAAACTGTCATTCAGAACAGTCGATTTTACACCTGCAACTTTTAAAACTTGGTTCTCCTTGAATAGAACCCGTTTTCCAAAATGCTTCTAGCCATGAGTAGCTTATCTTTCAACTTAAAGATTAAGCTCTCACTCATGCAAAACTTTAAACTGTACTGGGAGAAATGACCAAAACATTGACTTCGAAATTTGCGCCTGTTTTAGGAACCTGTGAACACACTTCACATATGAATGTTCCTACACTTAATTCACTCAGCCTGATTACAATTGGAAGCTAAAACTTTGTACAGAGGTCAAGCAACTCTCAACTTAGACTTGTACAAAAGCATTTCACAATTGATCTACTGTAGAAGGAGAACACGCAGAAACATCGGGCGCAAAAATTTTCAATTACTCGGAAAGGTTTACAATTGAGTGATGAGAGAGAACTCAACTAACTTTTCTCTATCTCATGACATCTATCTTCCTCATTCTTGACTTCTAACTATTGTCACATATGCTCTCATACTTGCCCCGACTTTTCTCAAAGTATTTATAGATAAATTTGTACATGATTCTTACTAAACAAAAGATCTAAGTCAGCTATGACTAAACTAATGTACATATGTGTACACTTCTCTTATCCTCTGAATGTAATCTTCTTCCACACTTTAGGAATTGATTCTTCCTTCATCCTTTAATCTTCCAAGCCTTCAATTGGTGATTGGTCTGCACCAACAGCTCCCCCTCAATCATCAATTGAGGTTTTCTCTGTCTTCTTTATACTTGCCATGTCTTTGAACCTTTGTAACTTAGGTCCATCCAAGCTCTTTGTCATCATATCTGCCACTTGTTCTTTTGTTGGAGTGTACATCACTTCAATCTCTTTATCTAGTACCTTTTCTCTCAAGAAATGATACTGAATCTCTATATGCTTAGTCCTGGCATGAAAAACAGGGTTAGCTGCCAAATACAAAGAACTCATATTGTCTCCAAAAATTATTGGAGTACTATGATCAATCTCAAAACTTTTCATCAAGGTCTTCAACCATATCACTTCCTTTGCAGCTTCTACCATTCCCTTATACTCAGCTTCTGTGGATGATAAAGCAACTATATGTTGCTTCTTTGAACACCAAGAAACTAGCTTATCTCCAACATAACAGAGATATCCATGAGTAGACCTTCTATCATCTGAGTCACCTGCCCAATCTGCATCACTAAACACTTTGATTCTTGTGTCAGAAGTGAAACCATAATACAAACCTTCACTTAGGGTTCCTTTGATATATCTGAGTACCCTTTGGGCTGCAATCCAATGAGTCTTCTTTGGACAATGCATAAATTGTGACAACACACCTACTGCATATGATAGATCTGGCCTTGTCAAGGTAGCATAGATTAAACTACCTACCAAACTCTGATATTTCTTCATATCATTGAACTCTTCACCTCCATACCTGCTTAATTTATGATTTACCTCCAATGGTGTAGTTGAGGTCTTGCAATCTTCCATGTTAAACTTGACCAGAAGATTCTTCAAGTATCTCTCTTGTGAAACATATACTCCATGTTGAGTATACACAATCTGCATTCCTAGAAAATAAGATAAGTTTCCCAAATCACTTATCTTAAACTCCTTCTCTATTTGTCTTTTGAGTTCATTGATTCCTTGAGCATCTGTTCCTGTAACAATAATATCATCAACATAAATGCACATGTAAATGTATCCATTTTCACTTGCCTTCACTAGCAAGCTACTATCTGCCTTTGATGCTTGAAATCCACATTCATTCAAGAACTTGACCAATCTGTAATTCCAAGCTCTTGGGGCTTGCTTCAACCCATATAAAGCTCTCTTGAGCTTACACACATAATCTGATCCAATTGATTCCATGAAGCCTTCTGGTTGCTCCATATATACTTCGTCTGCAATGTATCCATTTAGAAATGCATTTTTCACATCCAATTGTGATAATTTCCATCCCTTGCAAGCAGCAATAGCAATCAATGTCCTAATTGTAGACATCTTAGCAACAGGACTAAAGGTTTCATCATAATCTACCCCATAAGTTTGGGCATAACCTTTGACCACAAGTCTAGCCTTATATCTAGACACTTTACCATCTGCAAACCTTTTTGTTTTATATACCCACTTACATCCAATGACCTTCTGATTCTTTGGTCTTGGTACTAGTTCCCAAGTTTCATTTTCAAGTAGAGCATCATACTCTTCCTGCATTGCCTTCTCCCAATTCTGTTTACCTTTAGCTTCTTCATAAGTGGTTGGATCTTCTTCTGTTTTCACAATGTAAGCATAATCTTTTGTTGTTAGGAAAGATGTATCATAACTATACCTTATAGGTTCTTTCCTTTCCCTTGTAGATCTTCTGATTTCTGCACTTCTTGAAGTTTCAGCCTCATTTGACTCTGGATCAAATCTTGGCCCTTCTTCTACATGATCCTGCACTCTACTTCTAGAGTCAACTTCATCAACAATTTCTTCACATACTTTTACCTTTGCCTTTCCTTTTCTTTGTATCTCTTCAACACCTGCAAACTCATTTGGTGATCCTGTATACCACATGTTTTGCTCATCAAATGTCACATCTTTAGTAACAAGAAATTGCTTTGTGGATGGACTCCACAACCTGTAACCCATCTGTCTATCACCATATCCAATAAACACATACTTCTCTGCTTTTGGTTCTAGCTTATGTCTTAATTGTGAAGGAACATAAGCATATGCAATACATCCAAATACTTTACAATGATCAAGACTAGGCTTCTTACCCCACCATGCTTCATAAGGGGTTCCTCCATCCAAAGCTTTGCAAGGCAACCTATTCACAAGATATGTTGCAGTGTTAATGGCTTCTGCCCATAAGTAATTTGGACACTTCTTTTCCTTCATCATGGCTCTTGCAAACTCTACAAGAGTCCTATTCCTCCTTTCTGCTACTCCATTCTGTTGAGGGGAGTACCTGCAAGTTACTTCTCTTTTGATACCTGCATTCCACAAATAATCATCAAACTCTTTAGAGAAATACTCTCCCCCTCCATCTGATCTTAACCTCTTGAGCTTTTGCCCTGTGATCCTTTCTGCATAAGCATGAAAGTGTTTGAATGTCTTGAAAACTTCTGATTTGTCCTTGATTACATACAAAGTAATCCACCTGGTTGCATCATCAACAAACAACACATAATATCTGGATCCATTTATGCTATAGTCCCTTGAGGGACCCCATACATCTGTATGAACCAATTCAAGCATATTTGAATACTTGTACCCTGATTTGTTATAAGAACTCTTATGTGCTTTACCTAATTGACAAGCTTCACACTTGTACACCATATGTTGCCCTTCAATGTTTGGCAATCCAAGCACTATCTGATTCTTTGACATCTCCTTTATAGCTCTCTCATTGAAATGACCTAGCCTTTTATGCCATAGGTCTAATTCAGACACCTTTTGACCTCCATAGGTAAACAATGCATGTCCCACATTACCTTGGACTTTGAGAGTAAACAATCTTCCTTCTTTTTTTCCTGCAATTATGTTTCTATATCCCTGATTTGGATCTTGTACATAAACACCATCATTTGTGAATCTTACCTCATATCCTTTCTCCACAATTTGCCCTACACTTATCATATTTTTAGGAATAGTAGGAACATAAAGTACCTTGCTCAGAAGTGTACTTCCACTCTTTGTCTTCACTGATCCAATGCTCTCCACTTTATGTTTGGTATTGTCACCTGTCTGAACTGTATGTCCATTCACCCTTGCTTCCATATCAGTCATCAAGGATAGATTCCCACTCAGATGGTTGCTGCACCCTGAGTCAATATAAAACACTCTTTGATCTTCTCCCATTGATTCATGAGTTGCATTCAAGATAAGAGTCATGTCATCCTTCTGATCTGATGCATAATTGTAATAATTATTGTTATAGGACTGAGATTGGAAGTTTCTTCCACCTCCTCTACCATATGATGTCCTACCTCCTCTTCCTTTGAGTTTGCCTCTTTGGTTTCTGCCTCCTCTACCTCTTTGACTATAATTCTGATTATTGTTTCCACCATTTTGATTGTTATACCAACAATCATTTGCCAAATGATTTGTTCTGCCACAAATCCAACAAGCTTTAGCATTATCTTTGTTCTTACCTCCTCTTCCTTTACCTCTGAAATTTGTCTTCCCTTTTGTGAAATTAGCTTGATTTGAATTCCCTTCATCATCATTTAATTGCTTTCCCTTGCCATTCTTTTTCTTGTCCTTAGAGTACATAGCTTGACTTGTACTTCTATCATTGTCTCCTTTAAGATCCTGCTCAAAGGTTAGCATGTGTCCTAGCAATTGATTAAGATCAAGAGTAAAGTGATCAAGTGACAATTCTATGGACAATATAAAAGGCTTCCACTTCTCATCTCCTCTCAAACCTGTAAGTATTTGTCTTACCAACTTTTCCTCTTCAATGTCTTCATCCACTGCTCCCAAGCTATCTGCAATATCTTTCATCCTTGCCACATAATCTGAAATTGATTGTGAGCTCTTCTTCTTGAAGGTTGTGAACTCAGCCCATAGTGAGGACTTCCTTGACTTAGTTGTATTTTGGAAATGCTCTTCCAAGGCATTCCAAACATCTGTGGCACTTTCCAAACCTCTGATGTGAGGTAGAAGGTAATCATTTACAGCCATGTAGATGATACTCCTTGCTTGAGCATCCTTTCTCATCCAAGTCTTCAACATTGCAAGCTCTTCCCTAGTAGGAATACTTGGATCTAGAAACTCAGGTTTTTCTTCATCTCCTGTAATAAATGATATAAGATCTTTGCTCATGAGGTGTGCTTCCATCCTCATGGACCATGCTGGATAGTTCTCCCTATCTAGCTTATCAATCTGCAAGCTTTCTCCCATCTTGTGTCCACCTGTGTATTGAAATCTTCAAGCTTTACAAACAATGTATGTACCTTTACTTCGAATTGAACTCCTTTTGCCTTTCTTGATGTCAAATAGTCTTCTCCTCGAGCTTTGACTGCAAGCTTTCACTTCTTAGTCCTTCAAGTGTTGAATTTCTTGAATCTGCAGCAGTCGGGATCCTCCTTTCTTCAAATTGATGTCTCCTGCTCTGATACCACTGATGGAGAATGTTAATCTCCAAAAGAACAACTTACTCTTGTGATTAGAGCACCTCTATACCAAGAGTAAGTCAAACACTCCACTAATTTAGAGGATCAATTGCTAACTATCAAAAATTAACAAATCTGTGAAGAAGATGATACACAGAAAAGTCTGCTGCACTATTTCTTCACATTGACCTATCAAACGTGTAAAGTTTTTGATGAAACTTTGTACGAATCATCTCCTAGAGATTGCGCATCTCCTCCAAGTTGAATTACTTCAAAAGCTTTAGTATAACTTGAGAAATTGACTTCACAAGTTACCTATATCAGAAACTATCATTCAGAACAGTCGATTTTACACCTGCAACTTTTAAAACTTGGTTCTCCTTGAATAGAACCCGTTTTCCAAAATGCTTCTAGCCATGAGTAGCTTATCTTTCAACTTAAAGATTAAGCTCTCACTCATGCAAAACTTTAAACTGTGCTGGGAGAAATGGCCAAAACATTGACTTCGAAATTTGCGCCTGTTTTAGGAACCTGTGAACACACTTCACATATGAATGTTCCTACACTTAATTCACTCAGCCTGATTACAATTGGAAGCTAAAACTTTGTACAGAGGTCAAGCAACTCTCAACTTAGACTTGTACAAAAGCATTTCACAATTGATCTACTGTAGAAGGAGAACACGCAGAAACATCGGGCGCAAAAATTTTCAATTACTCAGAAAGGTTTACAGTTGAGTGATGAGAGAGAACTCAACTAACTTTTCTGTATCTCATGACATCTATCTTCCTCATTCTTGACTTCTAACTATTGTCACATATGCTCTCATACTTGCCCCGACTTTTCTCAAAGTATTTATAGATAAATTTGTACATGATTCTTACTAAACAAAAGATCTAAGTCAGCTATGACTAAACTAATGTACATATGTGTACACTTCTCTTATCCTCTGAATGTAATCTTCTTCCACACTTTAGGAATTGATTCTTCCTTCATCCTTTAATCTTCCAAGCCTTCAATTGGTGATTGGTCTGCACCAACAAACGCTACTCTTAAAAACGGATTTTTCTCTTTCCTTCTCCTCATCGTAATACATAGCAAGCTCACGAGGTTTATTGACACTGTGCAACTACCCAAAACTTGGGATTTCGGACTTCTACCGGCCGCACCTACATATGTCAGCCCTCCCAATTATAGTGAGAACCATCAGGCCCAAACTTCTCGCTATCTGGAAGGAATAGATGTCAAGGAGGCAGTAGTTCACAGTGTTTGGGAACACATCAGTTGTGAAGAGCAGATATGGGTCTACTTTTATTCCCTGGAAGTAGTGAAGAATCTTCACTTGATACATAGTTACAATTTGCTGCCTCAATTGTTCCATTCCACTCTAACCACAGGTCAAATACAGAGGCTGGTTCTTCTTCCTGATCAAAGTTCTTCCTCTTATGAGTAAAGTATTCATGCTGAGCTCAAGTTTTGTGGGGCAAAATGAGAACAGACCAGGTGCTGTAGGATGTGGTAGCTCACTGTCACAAGAAGCGACATCATCTACTTTTTCTTGGGGACTCTTTCCCCCTTCTCCTGCTACAAGGGAACAACAAGGTGCCTCCGAATTAAGGTCGATTGGGTTTTCTCCACACAGATCTCTAGAGATTGAAAGAAGCATCAAACCTTGCAAGTTGCAAAAGATGGTGGATGTGTTTATGGCTTGTGGATCTGCCTAATGATGGGTTGTACTCCATTTTCTATGCACAAGGGTGGCAGGAAGCCTCACAGCTACAATCGATTTTAGTGAAGAAGTGGCCCTGGTATGACATTGGCAGCAACCATTGTGGGCCAACAAGGGGTAGATTGATAACAGGACTTCCTGTTTGCATCTCGACTGAGGATGGAATTTTGAAGACTAATCGTTGTCTGCGGGCATGTCTGAGAGGCTTGGATGTGGGCATTGTTCCATTCTGTAGCACAACAATATTGCCGAACATCCCAAAGAAGGGCGTAGCTTTGTAAGTCATACCTAAAACATTGTTAAAATTGCCTCTGCAAATTCATCGCTCTGTTTTATTGCAAACCTTATATCTGATCTCAATTAGATGTCGTCATCCACTGTTGGAGAGTATGAATATGAGCGCAGAATTGAAGCTTATGGACGTTGGCAGTTGTTTCATTTGTGGAAATGATCTATGAACAGGTTACGTTTTAGAGGAGCTAGGTCCGAATCTAAGTGAGAAAAAAGTTGTAATAGAACTTTTCTATTCTTTAGCCAATCGCCGGCGTGCAGTTCTGATTTGGATGATTGCCTTGCCATATGTCGTATTCTGTTCGCAATTGCCTGTGATGCTCTGTCCCGTGTGTTTATCTATCATGGTGGAGCCTAGTATCTGCTCAGATCGCTCAATGCATCGTTCTTGAGGCTTGGATTAGTACAAGAAATATGGGCCCTCCTTGGTTTTTTCGGATGTTTCACTAGTATGAAATACCCCCTATATTTTGTAGCGCGAGGATCTGCTCAATACTTAAAGTGGATGACATCTTGGCTTGGCTGATATATTCGTACATTTACCCATTCTGATGTTGCACTAGTCTATCGTGAGGGCACATTCTTTTGGCTGTGATGTGTATGTGAGAGGGTAAAAGAAGTGGGTAAGTAGAGTGTGGAAACTCGCGGGTATGAGAAGGGAGGGGGGTGATTCGTTGATATGGGAAGAGAGGGTGAGAGCAATTCAAGGATGAGTAGGAAAAGGGAAAGAGAGAAAGGAGGTTAGGAACTAGGGTGAGAAGGTAAGAGAAAGTGCACGAGTGTGTGTAAGAGCGAGAGAGAGAAAGAGTGACCAAACGGAGCAAGAAGGGTGAATAAGGAGAGATTGAGGTTGTGAAGTTCAACCACCTAAGTTGGATTTTTGTTAGCATAGGTCTTCAGATTCCTATGCCTCTTCCTCTTGGATAATCATATTGAGGTGCAATTGGGAACTTGGAAGCAACATAACTTGACAAATTTCAGGAAGTTTGGGTAAGATATAGACATCTATCCGCATCTTTTCCTTGGACTCAGAGGCCATTCATTTGGTGCGTCTGCCGGGAATCCCAAGGTGGATAGATTTGAGGATAGTTGTGAAACAAAGCGACATAGTGTAAGAAAATTAGGTGAAATATCGTTGAGCGTATGCAAATTCCCTTGGACTAAGAAGCTAACCAGGGTATATAAGTGTTAAAGTGTTAACCGTGACACAGTGTTTCACCGTAAAATGTGTTAAACTTTAAGTATCATTACTCACTGGCCGAAAGGCGTTTATGAGACCAACGTGGGTTCTTGGGAGTGGTAGGGGTCTGTTAGACAGAGGCCTTGTACTTATTTCCCAAATCTTTGTTACAACATCAAAAGCATGAATACTCGTCTTAGCTCAGTTACTAGCATTAAACAATACTTGATTTCTATATTCTTGCGTACCGAACTTCTCCAGACTAACCTGCTATTGGAACAGAGCAGTAGTCCATTCTACAGACTTACTAGTATGTAATAAATCAACCAGAGCAAATATTATAGTTGACAGATTCACTCGTCACCACACTTCACAGCGATCTCAAATAAAAGTTCACGTTTACCGAAAGCAATAGTTCGTCCTCGTCACCGAATGCAATGAGTTCAATAAAACAAACAGAACATACTCAACAATGCATCAGGTTGCCTATTCAACTCATACGATAATATAACTACTCAATACGACTGAGAGTACGAAAATAACTGAAGAACACACAACAATACAATACGATGACAGTAATCAGACACACAATCCGTTAACTACTCGTTACGGTGAACTTCCGTGTGAGCAGACGATGCAGAACATACTCAATCACCCAACAATACTCAAGACTTCACAACAATGTAAAAACTAATCTCACAAATGTTCAGGCGACAATTTGGCAATTCTAGAAAAGACGTCTCTCTCGGCCATTCTCTTTTCATTGCTTTATATAGATTTTACAAAATGCGCGTACCAACTTTTCGCGCGTAATTCAAGAAACTCCGTTACATCTGGCATCCATTACATCTGTCCCACTCCGACGGCCGACTAACATTGGCACGCACGGTGGACTCAAACCCGCAAGTCATTTTTGTTTACAAAACTATTGTTCGTCAATGATTCCTTCTAAATACATATTTCTGGCTAATCTAAATGTACGGGCTATTTTTTTCTTAAGAGTTTCTAATAATTGTTTAAGGGTGTCTGGCTCTAATACTTGTGCATCTATTCTAACAGAGCTAAGAGCGATGGCTTCGGTGAGCAAAATTTTGGCCTGTGTTTGCAAAAAGGCCTCTTGTAGGTAGAAATCATTTGCTAATGCCGCATCTCTGGATGTCTTCATTTCAGCTACTTGCTTCTGCATATCAGTGACTCGGTCCTTCTGGTTGCGCAATTGACTATCCATTCTTTCGAATTGTTGGTTCTGGAACTGTATTGTTTTGTGATACGCATCTCTTTCTTTGCGGGCATTCGCTAAGTCCTTCTGATATTTGGTTTCCCTGAGTAATTGATGTTTGAGTATATTATTGACTTCATCGAGGGATTCTTTCGTTCTCTGTAATTGTTCTTCTGCCTGCTTAGCTTCTGTCTGGTGCTCTTGGCTCTTTTGTATGGCTTCCTGCAACTGGACTCTTGTTTCTTCGAGTAGGTTTCCTAGCGCTATTCTTGTATCTTCTGTATCTTTGAGTGTTTGATTTAACTTTATTATCTCTGCGTCGGCAGCTATCAGTAAATCTTCTTTTGCAGCCAGTGCCTTATCTCGTTGGCTTGTGCTTTCTTCCTGGGCTTGGAGTGTGGCCTGTAATTTCTTTATCTGTTCGTTGAGTGTGTGGTTTTCTGCTTTTGTTGCATGTAACTCTTCTTGGAGGGGGGTGATATCTGCCTCCATCACTTCCAATTTACGTTGGAATTCATCTCGTGCATTGTCTGTGACTTGCTTCAGATGTTGCGGCAGTTGTTGGGATAAGTTAATCAAGAGGCAACCCATAGATTCTAACTCAGATAAGACTGGAATGGAGTGGGGTGGCAGAGGAGGGCGAGGTTGCGAAGAGGTTGCGGTGAGGAGTTGTTGGGAATTCGGTGGGGAGTAATTGAGGGAGGATGAAGAGGTTTCAGCGGTTTCGGTGGGGTGACTAGGCTGGATGGGACTGTGGGGTGGTTCCGGTGGGGGAATGGGGTTGACTGGTGGTGGGTTGGGAAGGGCAGAGTCAGTGGTCGTTACCTTGTTTGTTTGTTCAGTTTTTGCATTGTTAGCCTCTGTGGATTCCACTGCCTTAAGTAGCTTGTCTAGTGCTTCCCTAGCGGATTCTTGCTCGTCTACCTGTTGCTCTGATTCTTTTTCGGTCGAAATTGTTTCTGTCTCTGTTGGATCTTGTTGTTCTTGTTGCTCAGCCAACGATTCATTTTACATTGATATGGCTGTATCATGAAATGTCTCCTCTTTGTTCTTCTCATCTTCTTTATCGTCTTCTTTATCTTTTCCGGCTGAGCCTTGTGCTTCACTTTCGGATGAGCTGATCCTGATGCGTTTCCGGCAGAACAATTGGTTGAGCTCTTCTTCATCTTCTTCTTCCTCATCTTCTAGCAATTGTATCGACTCCTCATATCTCAGGACGGGCCCCTGTGGTGGTGGTTGAGCTGCGAGTATGGTCGGAAAGAGAAAGGAGAGGATGTGGGGTAGTCTAGATCGAGGGGTAGTTCCTTTATTGACTTGTTTCACTATGGCTACATATTCCTTATGGATACGGTGAAAGAAAAAGGATGCGAAGTTGACGGGTTCTTGTGCAGCAAGGTCGATGGCGGAGTAGAACGGGCGGGATATACCGTAGGTGCGTTTCTGGAGGTTTAAGATGGCGACTAAGAACTGGAGTGCAGTGCTTTCGGGTTCAGGGCAGCAGAGGATGGCGTACTCATTTGATGAATAGCGAGGGAAGAGTGCTATCATTCGGGCTATGGGGATGCTTGGGCCATTCTCGCGGCCTTGTGGGGTGAGGCGGAAGGCTTCGACAAAGGCTTGGAAGGTTACTACGGTTCGAGATGGTAGGGAGAGGAAGATCCATTTTCACTCAGTGATGGGGGATTGAGCAATGGCAGATATGATCTGCGCAAAAAAGGGATGGGCTTCCACTGAGTGCCAAGGCAGCTCAGCGAAGTTGGCCAACCCTCGGATGCGCAGGTATTCTCCTACCTCGGTAGGGATACCGTCACGGAAAGCTGCGTAATTCGCCAATGCTTCCATGGCGCACACGAAAATAGAGCACATCACACGGATACACAGAACACAGAAAACACAAGCACAATCACAAGAACACAATAGCATTTTTTTTGGCGCAACCGAAGAGATTAAGTAGAGACATTACGGTGGGGGGGTAGGAAGTGATGGTTATCATTGTGCGGTGGTGGAATGATACTGCTTTCAATTTGGCGTGCATGCTCAAGTAATTAGTAAGGAGGGCGGCTTATGACAAAAACGCGGCTATTTAAAAAGAGAAAGAAAGAACAGAAGGAAAAGTAAAGTAAAAAAAATGCGGTCCACCGCCAAATGTTTTAATGCGGGCTAGCAACGTGTTGATACGGTCGCAGCTTCGAACCATTGATTGCTTTTGGAAGTGGATTTCTAGTTAACGTAGTCAACCAAAAAGTTGCTGGACCGATTTGCTCTGAGATCTTGTAAGGGCTGAACCACCGTAATTTGAATTTGCCTGTGGATCTATTTGACTTTGCATTATAGAAAAGTACAAGCTAACCCACCAAAAACACTGGAGTCTTCAGGTTTCGATCGTGCATCCTTGCCTGTCTTAGTTGGACTTCGTGCATGGTTAAAAAACTGAGCCATCTGTGCTCGTCTAACTCTCTGAGTGTGTCCAACCGAAATGATAGTGAGTCTTCCGGTAGTAGTTTCTGAGCGATTGCCACTCGTAAACTTGGTATAACTATCTCCATAGGTGCTATTGCTTCTAAGCCATAAGCTAGTTTGAAGGGTGTCAATCCTGTTGTTACCTTGTATGTAGTCCGGTATGCCCATAACATTGCAGGTAGCAGTTGATCCCATCTTTCCGGTGCTTCCATGATCAATTTTCGAAGCATATTCAGTAAAGATTTGTTTGTACTTTCGGCCAAACCATTAGCACGAGGATAATAAGGAGAACTAAATTTATGTGTGACCTGGAACGACTGTGTCAGTGCCTTCATTAAATTGTTTACAAAATGAGTGCCTTGATCTGAGACAATTTCCAGTGGTAAGCCAAAACGTGGAAAGACATCGGTTAGCAGACACTTTGCTACCGTAACGGCTGTAGCAGACCGTAAAGCCCAGGCTTCTGCCCATCTGGTTGCATAATCTGTACAGGTCAGTATGTAACGTTTATTACTGAAGACTACTCGAGGTGTAATCGGACCGATAAAATCTAGACCCCATTTCTGGAAAGGTTCCAATGGTAAGATGGGTTGCAGAGGAAAAAGATGACGTTGCAAAGGCTGTCCAGATCTTTGACAAGTATCACATTGTTTGACAAACTGTGATATATCTCTGTACGTCGTTGGCTACCAGAGACCACTCTGCAGAATTTTCCGGTGAGTTAAGTCTGCAGCAAAATGGCCACCAGAAGGAATCGAGTGAGCCAACGTGATAACTGAGTTAACTTCATGTGGTGGAATACAGCGAAGTAGGATTCCGATATGATCTACATAATATAGTTCTCCTGCAATTAACCGAAATCGGCGGCTAAAGACTGCAATTTTTCTTGACTTTTAATAACCTATCAAGTTCTGCCTTTACCTGAGATGCATAATGGGGATTCATCCGGTAGCTGGTTTGCTTTATCGGCCTTGCTTCTGGCTTCAGCATGACCCTGTGCTGGTAGATGCGGGGGTCCAATCCTTTCATGTCTTTGTAATCCCATGCAAAGACGTCAGTGAATTCTCAGAGTAGCTGGATTAAACTTGCTTGAAATGTTTCCGGTAAGTTTTGCTTTATCTTGACAGGACACGGATGATCTTCATCTCCTAAATTGTAAGTGATCAGCTGATCTTCAGGGACATAGAACTGTTGATGTTTCTCTGTGTCGTCTATTGGTTTAAAAAGTTGCTGCAGTTCATCGTCATGTGTCGAAACAGTGTCTTCCTTCTTAGCCTCTTCTGTGATGGGTATTACTGTATAGACTGAAGCGTTCCAATTATCTACAACGAACTGTAGATCAACAGTCCCCAAGGAAATTAAGTCAGCGTTATTCTTCAGAAATTCTTCTTCTTCATCATTTGACAATCCATCTAGTATATGGACTGGTTCAGCAAAATACGGTCTAGCGTGTAGCTCGCAAGGTTGTATAGCATCTAATTTTACCACATATCTACGATTGGCATCTTTAAACGTAAGCTCTTGTGCGGACCAGTCCTGTATTACCTTAGCATGCTTTAGCCAAGGTCGGCCGAAAAGAAGGTTGTAATCCAAAGTGGATTCCGACAGATCTAGTATAACAAAGGTCATTTTAAAGGTCGCACCTTGTAAAGTGATGGGTATATTTCGCACAAGTCCTACGGGATGGACTCTTGATTGATCTTCCATTCTGACAAAAAATTGAACTGGTTCGATTTCGGTCCATCCTAACCTTTTGCGTAATGCCGCAGTCGCAATGTTAACACCAGAGCCTCCATCAATTAATACCTGCGTAATCTTATGATTCTTATACCATACTATAATCAAGGGGGCTGAATGATCGACCGTAGAATCAGGTTCCGGTTGAACTGCTGCTGTCGCTGGAATACAAGAAGGCACCGGACTGAACTGTTGTTGGAACTGTTGTCGAATTCCGGGTACTAATGCCAGTAGTTGGCCCAGAGGCAGAGTGATAGATGCCTTAGATAGGATTTCCCAGGCCTGTTGAGATTGATTGACAGGCTCCACTGATGTTGAAGTTGATGCCTCTGCTGATGCAAAGGTGTCTACGGTTGGTAATGTATCTGCTGCTGATGATGTCCCCGCTGCTGACTCCCGTTGTTGTGTTCCTTCCTTTGTTAACGATGGCTGGCTTACCGGAATAGGCTCTGGGAAGACTGGTGGTTCTGCTGTGGTCCATTGACTAGCCTTGTTGTACATTCTGTGTTGTTCACGTATCCCTAGTTCAAACATTTCTGCTGCCGGTTGCAGTTGTTTACCGGATCAGGTCTGGACTACAGCAGCCTGTGTTTCCACCGGTGTGATTTGTACCATGTTGGCCATTGGATTTTGACGTTCCTTCTTCCTTTGATCATACTCAGCTGCACCCTTACAAAATCTCCTAATATGTCCAAATTCACCACAAAAATGGCAACGTGGTGGTGGTAAATTGGGATTTTCCGGTGGTGGTCCATTCTGCCAGCGGTTTGCATTATAGTTGTTATTCCTCTGTCCTCGGTAATTTCGATATCCTTGCTGCTGGTTGTTTCTCATTTGTGGAGGTACATAATGGTTGGCTGGCTGTCCTTGTTCCTGGATAATTGCATTGACAGTCGCTGTTCCCTGTACTCTAGCGTTGTATGCGCAGTTTTTGGTGGTGTGTCCAGCAGTGTTGCAGATAGCGCAGAATGTCTGATTAAGTGCACAATTGGCACTAGTATGTCCTAAATTTTTGCATGTGATGCAGTATACTTGTCTGGTCATATCTTCGGCAATATTTTTGTTTGTTTTTAACCACTCCAGATCTTCTGTAAATCCGTCGACTTTGTTTTCCAGTTGCAGAGTCATTGCAATGACTGCATCGAGGGTCATGGCTCCGACACATCTTATGATCATGATCTGCTTAAGTTGTGGAGTCAAGCCATTGATGAACCACTGAGTGATAACGTCATCTGGTAAGTTAGCATGGGCCGGTGGTAGCTGCCTTAAGTGTGTTCTGAAGAGAGTAGCATACTCCTGTACGGTTTGATTTGCCTTTTGTCTATTGTTCTGTAGATAGTCAAAAATTTCGGCTGGATTCTTTTTTAGCCTGAATCGCTGTAGAAAAGCATCTCGTACTGCTTCGTAGGTGCCGAAATGATTAATATCATATTCTGTAAGCCATCTAGCTGCTTCATTGACGAGTGTGGCTTGAAAGACAATAGCCTTATAGGCCTGATCCGGTGGATGGTTGAGAACTGCGTAGCTTATCTCGAAAGCGCGTATGTGAGCATCCAGATCATCTCCTGGGAATCCACCAAACTTTGTGTACGTCACTCCTGTTGGAGTCGGCCAGGGTGGACATAACTGTTGTTGTTGTTGTTGTCCGTTCATCGTGAGTGTATTATATCTTCCTTCTGTATCTTGGGGCTGAATATCTGCACTATCAGAATCTGTGTCGTCGGATGGTGCACTTTCCGGTGCGATGATCTTGCTTAATATGCTTCGAATCTCTGTTTCGAATTGCTTTCCTTCCTTCTTGATGTCCAGTGTATGGGAACTCGCTTCCAAGCGTGGTGGTTGGGCTGAAGATTCAGCAGAAAATGCTAAACCGTCACCGAAAAACTGTGATTCTCTTACCGAAATATCACCGGAATGAACCAAAATTATGCCCGAATACGGTGTTTTTTCGCCTTCGTTGATTTCTTTGACTAGAGTGTTTCTAATCGTAGATAAATCTGAATCTTTTTCCAAGATTGTTAAACTAGTTTCCAACTGCGTCTTGGTAAGTTCTGGAATTACTATATCTTCGATAGACTGTGCCGAAATAGTACCGAAATGTACCAGAGGCGTAACACGTTCCACCGGAATATGACCGGAATCAGTAATGTCGTTCTTAACTTTCTTGACAACTAGGTCAGACCTAGTTGTACTCCTACCTCCAAAAGTTGGCTTTAGTACATTAAGTACTCCAGACTGATGGTTCTTGGGATACGTTTCACCGGATCGAGTAACCGGCATGTGTCATCTTTTGTATTAATCGCGTAGTATTATGAATGAAACAGTTTGCAACAATCTGGTTCTGTTGCTACTTCCAATCGAACGATAATCTGGATGTTTGATTCTGATAGACTACTGGCAATCTTGATGCCACCTTCCCACAGATGGCGCCAAGTGTTAAAGTGTTAACCGTGACACAATGTTTCACCGTAAAATGTGTTAAACTTTAAGTATCATTACTCACTGGCCGAAAGGCGTTTATCAGACCAGCGTGGGTTCTTGGGAGTGGTAGGGGTCTGTTAGACAGAGGCCCTATACTTATTTCCCAAATCTTCGTTACAACATCAAAAGCATGAATACTCGTCTTAGCTCAGTTACTAGCATTAAACAATACTTGATTTCTATATTCCTGCGTACCGAACTTCTCCAGACTAACCTGCTATTAGAACAGAGCAGTAGTCCATTCTACAGACTTACTAGTATGTAATAAATCAACCAGAGCAAATATTATAGATGACAGATTCACTCGTCACCACACTTCACAACGATCTCAAATAAAAGTTCACGTTTACCGAAAGCAATAGTTCGTCCTCGTCACCGAATGCAATGAGTTCAATAAAACAAACAGAATATACTCAACAATGCATCAGGTTGCCTATTCAACTCATACGGTAATATAACGAAAATAACTGAAGAACACACAACAATACAATACGAGGACAATAATCAGACACACAATCCGTTACTCAACTACTCGTTACGGTGAACTTCGGTGTGAGCAGACGATGCAGAACATACTCAATCACCCAACAATACTCAAGACTTCACAACAATGTAAACACTAATCTCACAAATGTTCAGGCGACAATCTGGCAATTCCAGAAAAGACGTCTCTCTCGGCCATTCTCTTTTCATTGCTTTATATAGATTTTACAAAATGCGCGTACCAACTTTTCGTGCGTAATTCAAGAAACTCCGTTACATCTGGCATCCATTACATCTGTCCCACTCCGGCGGCCGACTAACATAAGCTACAATTCACATTAGATAGTGCTTCTCCAAAGTATAAAACATGACTTGTTGCAAAGGGTTTTAAGCAAAAACATGGTGTTGATTTTGAGGAAATCTTCTTTGTAGTAGTCAATATGACTACCCTTCAAATTTTGCTTGGATTTGCTGCAATGGAGGACTTAGATGTCACGAGGAAGGAGATAAGGAAGAGAGCTCACACACACTCTCACAATCAAAGAGAAGCACACACTGAGATTGAGGCAAGGAAGAATGATCCTTCTTCATCAATTACATAAAAAGGAATGTACAAGAATGACCTAAAACAAGAATAAAACAAGTGCAATATATAAAGACTAGTACATAAGGAAAAAACTAATGTCCACGAATGAGTGAGCTGGCAAGAAACAAATGTGCCATCACTCTCAGTAGATAAATCTAATAAAGCTCAATGAAGTATCCCTCACATATATCGTCATGACCACTATACATGTCACATAAACAAAAAAATTGATATGTGTCATCCTGGATCATCACATGTTGAGCTTGATATCTCAACACTCCCCCTCAAGCTCAACGTCATATCCTGTAATCCAAGCATCTCCCGAAACTTCTTCAACTTCTCAGCTCCAAGTGATTTGGTGAAAATATCAGCAACCTGCTCATTTGTTCTCACATAAACAAGATCAATATCACTTGCTAATACCTTCTCTCTGATGAAGTGATAATGTATCTTGATATGCTTTGTTGTGGCATGAAAAATAGGGTTTCGTGTTAAGTGTATGATGCTAAGATTATCACAATAGATGATGATAGGCTTTTGCACTTCCACACCTAAATCTGCAAGTAGCATCTCCAGCCATGATGCCTCACATGCTACCATTGCAGCACCTCTATACTGAGCCTCTGTACTCGACAAAGCAATAGTGGGTTGCTTCTTGCTGCTCCATGTAATAGCTTCACTCCTAAGTGAGAATAGAAAGACACTAGTAGATCTTCTATCTGGAATGCTACCAGCCCAATCTGCATCGGTGTATCCATGAACCTGCAAATCTACACCAGCCTCATAAAACAATGCATAATCCAAAGTAACACTCACATAATGTAGAGTGCACCTCAAAGCATCCAAATGTGGCTTCCTGGGAACCTGCATAAACTGACTTTCAAGTCCAAAAGTGTAGCTAAGATCAAGCCTCGTAATTGTGAGATATATCAGGCTTCCCACAATTTTCCTATACATAGTAGCATTTTCCAATGCTTCACCTAAAGTAGTATCTAACTTCAAATTCTGATCTAATGGCATAGAAACTAGCTTACAGTTAGCCATACCATACTTTTGCAGCATATTCAAGGCATATTGCCTTTGTGACATCCATATACGTGTTTCTGTATGAATAAACTTAGCACACCAAGATCTTTCATGTCAAATTCCTACATAAGAAGTTGCTTTACCTCTTTGATGCTTTCTTCATTATCACAACCTACAATTAGGTCATCAACATAAATAGCCACAATTGTGATGCCATCATCAGCCTTCCTTGCATATAGTGAATGATCTGCATCACACATAGAAAACCCAATGCTGGTTAAGTAATCAGCAAGCCTTGCATGCCATGCACGAGGAGCTTGCTTCAACCCATACAAAGCCTTTTGCAACCTGCAAACATATTCTGGATGCTTTGAATCTTCATATCCTTGTGGCTGGTCCATATATACTTCTTCCTGTAACTCATCATGTAGGAAAGCATTCTTCACATCCATCTGATGCAAAGTCCATCCCTTTGATGTAGCTAATGCAACAAGTGTTATGATAGTAGACATTTTAACTACAGGGCTGAATATTTCCTCATAACCAATGCCATATGTCTGTGCATATCCTTTTGCTACCAATCGTGCTTTGTACGTGCTTATGCTACCATCAACATTGTGCTTTACCTTGTAAACCCACTTGCAGCCTATGGATTTCTTTCCTTGCGGCAATGGAACCAACTTCCATGTTTTGTTTCCATAAAGTGCAACCATCTCCTCATCCATAGCTTTTTCCCAATATGCATTTGCAATTGCATCTTCAAAACAAGAAGGTTCAGCATCTTGTATTACCTTTGTCATGTAGGCACAATGACGAGCCATATAACTGTCATACATCAATCGTTGCACTGAATTCCACATCCTCTCAGATCTTCTTGGTCCTGGGTCACTTCTCCTTGTATCATTTGCATGTGCCTTTCTAACTCCTAGAGTCTTCCAGAGGGCAATCTAAGTTCCTCATCAAGTCCCTTTTCTGAACCACTTGAATCTCCATCAACGTCTTCAAAACCTACACATGTTTTATGACCAGCAAAAAGCTTTTCTTTACCTTTCTTGGATGTATTTGATGAATTTGCTGGACTGAAATTTCCACGCAATCTTCCACTCCATCGATTTGGGTTGGAACTATTGCTTGGTGATGCATATGGTCCACTCAAAACTTGAGATTCTACACTTGAGTTTTCAGCATCTTCTTTGTCATTTGGTTCAAGATTCAGTTCTTCTTTGACATCTGCGTAGAAGCTTGACACTTCATCAAATACCACATCTCTGCTCACCTTCACCTATCGTGTGAGTGGGTTATAACATTTATATCCCTTGCAAACATGGCTACATTCATTTTAGGAATTTTCACATTTAAGCTGAACATCCTACCCACTTTGTTTCCTTTGGCAATCAATCTTCCATCACGTTTGTATTCTTCTACATATAACCCATCAACATTGAACCTGACTTGTAATCCCTGGTTAACCATTTGTCCACCAGAAACTAGATTCTTTGTTATGTTTGGAACATGCAACACATCAGCAAGATGTTTTACCTTCCCATCCTCCATAGACAATGCTATGTTTCCTGTATGCTCGATAGGGTGTGATGTGTTATCACCTATTTCAACATATCTGAGAACTGGCAATTTTTGCAAAGTACTAAACCATTGCGCATGACTGGTCATGTGATTTGTACTTGAATCAACATACTAGACATTATCATTTATAAAGATCAGTACTAAACCATTGCGCATGACTGGTCATGTGATTTGTACTTGAATCAACATACTAGACATTATCATTTGCAATATATAAAGATCACTACAAAAGGAAAAAAACTAATGTCCACGAATGAGTGAGTTGGTAAGAAAAAATATGCCATCACTCTCGGTAGATAAATCTAATAAAGCTCAATGAAGTATCCCTAACATATATTGGCATGCCACTATACATGTCAGAGAAATGAAAAAACTGATACATGTCGTCCTGGATCATCACATGAGCTTGATATCTCAACATTAGAGCTAGTCCAAATTGATGTGAAAACTGCTTTCTTGCATGGAGATCTTAGAGATGAGATCTATATGGAACAACTAGAGGTTATGTAGCTCCTGGCAAAGAAATTCTAGTTTCTAAGCTGAAGAAGAGCTTATATGGACTAAAAGAGTCCCCTAGACAATGGTACCAAAACTTTGATGCTTTTATGAAGTCTCAAGGCTATTCTCGAAGCAATGAGGATCATTGTCTCTATACAAAGAGATGCTCAGATGGAAGCTTGATATGCTTGATACTTTATGTCGATGATATGTTGATTGCTAGGAAGTCCTCTTATGACTTGTCAATTCTCAAAAAGAAGTTGAGTCAAACATTTGATATGAAGGATTTGGGGGATGCCAAACATATTCTTGGCATGCACATTAATTGTGATAGGAGTAAAAGATGCATATAATTGTCTCAAAGTGAGTACATGTCCAAAGTACTTCACATGTATAATATGCAAGGTGGAAAGTCATTGAGTACACCTTTACCTACATATGTGAAATCGAGCAAGGATGATTGCCCCAAATTAGATGAGGAAAAGGAGTTCATGACCAAAATTCCTTATCAGTTTGTTGTTGGTAGTCTCATGTATGCTATGATAGCTATGAGACTAGACATTTCATTACTGAGAGTTGTGAATAGATATATGTCTAATCCTTGCAAGAAGCATTGGGAAATGATCAAGATGATTTTTAGATATCTGAGTGGCACTAAGGACAAGTTTCTATGCTTTAGTAGAGGGAAAACATCCGTTATTGGTGTTACACTTATGTGTTCCTCGTGTAGCTTTGATGTGAACCTTTTCCCTATACATGGGCACTTTTTACTCTAGTGCTGGCTAGAGGTTTTTTCCCCATGTTACCACATACTTGATACTCTCATATGTGGTGGTACTTCGTACTTAGGGATATTATTCAGCTCTTACTTCAGTTCAGTTCATCGATCAATAGAGTGAGCTATTCCAACCATCGTCTTCTCCGTGTGTCTTGCTGTGTTTGTGCTCCTTTGTGTGTGCTTCTTGTGTGTCTCTCGCACTTCTACACACACCCAACAGTGGTATCAGAGCAGGTTCAGCTTCTTCTCAAGTTTCGGTTTTTCGCGTCGCGGTGCGCGTGCACTTTAACAGTGCAAATCGACTTCAGAGCATAGAAGTGTGAATTTCAGCAGCCCAGAAATATTTCCAGCAGGTGCGCTGGGGTTTTACCCCCATTTCGAAGCCATTTGTGCAGTCAGAATCGCCATCAGAGTGACGGTTTGTGAGCTGAAATTTCAGCACTCATTTCAGTTTTCGTCAAAGTGAAGATTTTGTCACATTCTTGTTCCTTAGTGAAATGGCAGGCAGCAATGACTTGTTTGGCATGCTTCAAGCTGAAGATAAGCTTGATGGGACCAACTATCCGATGTGGTCTTACATGATGAAGCACGTTCTTGTTGCAAAACAACTTTGGAACATAGTGGCAGATGTAGATCGAAGACCGGCAGGTGCTTCTACTTCACAGTCTACTGTCACAGATGGAGCTTCTTCTTCGAGTACAGTGGTTTCTCCTTCTCCACCTACACAGGAGTAGCTTAGATGGGATGGAAAAGATGCTCAAGCTCATGCTTTGATTGCGCTTTCAGTGAAGCGTCATATAGTTCCACACATTCGGTCATGTTCTACATCACGACAGGCATGGGACACTCTTGCTTCTTTGTATGCTGTGCGTAATGAAGCACGTGTTGCATACTTGAGGAAGCAACTTGAGGATGTATGTATGGCTGAAAATGAGTCAGTGGATGTGTATGTGACACGCATCAAGGACTTGAAAGAGCAATTGGCAAACATAGATGAGATCATTCCGGATGCATCACTCATTTCTACATTGTTGAAAGGATTACCGGAATCCTTTCAAAGCTTTGCTACTACACTCCGTTTGGTTGCAAAAGGAAATCCTAATATGTATGCATTTGATGAGGTTGTGTCTCTTCTTTTGCAAGAAGAGCAATCTAGAGTGAATAGGAGTGGTTTGATTGAAGGAATGCAAGCACTTGCTATCTCACAAAAGGGGAAAAGCAAGTATGGTTCAGCTTTTGGTTCATCAAAACCAAAGCCTCAAGCTTCCTCTTCCACTCATTCCTCTAATGATGGTGATTTGCAAAAGAAGAAGAGATGCAAATATTGCCGGAAGGCTGGTCATACTATTGATGAGTGTAGAAAGCTTGCTAAATGCAATGAAAAGAAGAAGGAATCGGACATGTCTATTGCTGAAAATTCAGCAAATGCAAAGAATGATGAAGCTAACATGGCTCAAGATTTTTGGGCATGTGTTGTTACATGTCATTATGATGCTTCTTTACATTCTAAATGTATGGTTGTGAGTGAGGCTGATTCGGATTGGTTCTTTGATAGTGGTGCTTCAAAGCACATAACATCATGCAAAAGATTCTTTGCCTCTTTGAAAGATGAACCTAAAGGAGGACATGTGGTGTGTGCAAACAATGCCTCTTATCCTATCATTGGAGTAGGAGAAATTGAGCTTACGGCTGCAAATGGAGGTGTGATTCTCTTGAAAAATGCTTTGTATGTGCTCGGTATCAAGAAGAACTTAATTTCAGTTCCGTTGATTGCCAAAGCAGGACTTCATGTACACTTTGTTGATGATAAGTGTATGGTTCATGATTTCAGCAATGGCGATGTTATCGTGATGTCCGGTACATTATGTGATGGTTTGTATTGCATGGATACATACAAGAGGGCTGCCTCGAATGCCTTGGTTGCTCATACTTCTTCCATGGCTGAAATGGAGCTTTGGCATGCTCGTTTTGGTCATTTAAACTTCAATAGTTTGCTCTACTTGCAAAAGAAGGACATGGTTATTGGCTTGCCTACACTTGAGTCCATTGAAAAGCATGCATGTGAAGGTTGCATTCTTGGAAAACTGCATCGTGCTTCTTTTCCAAAAGATAGTCACACACACACTACAAGAAAATTGCAACTTGTTCATAGTGATGTATGTGGTCCGGTCAAGACTCCATCTTTTGGGAAGCATGTATATTTTGTTACCTTCATTGATGATGCTACTCGCCATACATGGGTGTATCCTATGAAAGCAAAGAATGAGGTATCTTCTTGCTTCAAAGCATTTTTAGCTATGGCTGAAAATTTTTCTTCACAAAAGCTTTTGACTCTACGCATGGATCGTGGTGGTGAGTACATGTCACATGATTTTAATGCTTTTCTTCGTGAAAGAGGTATTTCACATCAATGTACGGTGCCATATACACCTCAACAAAATGGTGTTGTCGAGCGTAAAAATAGAACTTTACTTGAAATGGCACGATGTATGGTTAAAGGAAAGCATCTTCCTCATAAGTTTTGGATGGAAGCGGTCATGTGTGCAAATTATGTGTTGAATCGCTGCCCTACAAAAGCATTGAGAGTCATCACTCCTTATGAGGCTTGGAATGGTCATAAGCCTATGGTTAGTCATATGCGTGTGTTTGGTTGTTTGGCATATGCTCTTGTGCCATCACAACAACGTCACAAACTTGATGACAAGGCAAAGAAATGTATATTTGTTGGTTATAGTGCTGAAAGTAAGGGATATCGGTTGTACCATCCATTGACGAACACAATTATTGTGAGTCGAGATGTGGTATTTGCTGAAAATTCAGTTTTCCCTCTACTTGAATGCAAAAAACTGCCAACAGTTAGCTCACAAGATGTGTTCGATACACTCATGCCTTTGTTCCAAAATGGTGTGCTTGACTATGGCCATGTAGATCAGCCAACTGAGGTTCAAAGGGCTGAAAAATTCCAGCCAAATAGGGCTGAAAATGTGGATAATTTTCAGCCAAACATGGCTGAAAAAATTCAGCCAAAAATGTCAAAACTGTCGGAAATTTCTAGCCACATATGGCTGAACATTTGCGTCCAAATATGGCTGAAACTGAGCACAAAATTCAGCCCACACATGATGTACATATCGAAGATGTTTTACATAATGAACGCATGTCTATCAAGAGTGCACAATCTATGCCAAAGTGGCTGAAACAAACTTTGCAAGACAGCAAATTGAGTGCACCTTTACTTGGTAGAACAAGGTCAAACTCTCACCATGCATCAAGTAATTTTGTGGATTATTCTCTTATTGCTAAGCATGTAATGAAGAGCCACTTTCTTTTGAAGATGCATGTGACGATCCACAATGGATGAGTGCTATGCAATCAGAAATGGATTCCATACATAGGAATGGTACTTGGGAGTTATGTGAATTGCCAAAAGGAAAGAATGCCATTGGTACAAAGTGGGTTTACAAGATTAAGAGAAAATCTGATGGTAGCATTGATCGCTACAAAGCTAGATTGGTTGCCAAAGGATATGCGCAACAATATGGCATTGACTATGAGGAAACTTTTGCACCTACTTCACGCATGACTACCATTCTTACCGTGGTTGCATTGGCTACCCATCGAGGTTGGAAAGTGAATCAATTGGACATAAAAACAACCTTCTTGAATGGAGATTTGCAAGAAGAGGTCTATGTGAAGCAACCTCCTGGATTTGCTATGAAAGGAAAAGAGCATATGGTTTGTCGCTTGCATAAAGCCTTGTATGGTCTCGAGCAAGCTCCACGTGCATGGTATGACAAAATACATAAGCACTTGATTGCTCTTGGCTTCACATGTTGTCCGATTGAAAGCACACTCTATGTACGCAAAAATGGGGCTGATCTTATAGTGCTTGTTCTTTATGTCGATGACATACTCTTGACTGGGTCATGTAATGCAAAACTTGACATTCTTATGGATGATTTGCAGCATACTTTTGATATCACTTATCTTGGTCTTTTGAGCTACTATCTTGGCATCCAGTTTGTATCCGTTGAGGGGGGAATTGTTATGCATCAAGGAAAGTATGTTGAAAAACTACTTCAGCGTTTTGACTTTGAGGATTGCAAGCCAGTTTCCACACCAGTTGAGACATGATTTAGATTCTCAGTTGAGGATTCCAGTGATGCATTTGACACTTCTCTTTATCAGCAGGCTGTGGGATGTCTTATATATGCATGCAACACAAGGCCGGATATACAGTATGCAGTTTCCCAGTTGAGCCGATTCATGCATAGCCCTGGCACTAAGCATTGGCAAGCGGTGAAACGTGTGTTTAGATATCTTCGAGGCACTTTGAGCTTAGGTCTCTTTTATGGCAGAGATGTCCAGCCATGCTTGCATGCTTTTACAGATAGTGATTGGGCTGGTTGTTATGATACTCGCGTGTCCACTAGTGCTAATTGCTTTTTCCTTGGAGACTCATGCATATCTTGGTTGAGTAAGAAGCAACCTACAGTGGCGACATCGAGTTGTGAAGCTGAGTACAGGGCACTTTTCACAGCTATAGTGGAGTGTATATGGCTGAGACGCCTATTGATGGATCTTTGCATGGAGATTGATGCTGCTACGCATATTCTCATAGATAGTCAGAGTGCTTTGGCTGTTGCACGAAACCCAGTGTTTCATGCACGGACCAAACATATTGAGGTGCATTATCACTATGTGAGAGAGTGCCTTCATGCAGGAGATATTGATTTGGTATATGTGCCTACACAACATAATGTGGCAGACATATTCACCAAAGCTCTTCCACGGGAAAAGTTTGAAGCTTTTCGCAAAGCTTTAGGCTTATTACCTTGTGGGGGCTGATCTGTCACTCCCTGTATGTGTTCACATCATTCGCTCCAGGGGGGTTTGTTACACTTATGTGTTCCTCGTGTAGCTTTGATGTGAACCTTTTCCCTATACATGGGCACTTTTTACTCTAGTGTTGGCTAGAGGTTTTTTCCCCATGTTACCACATACTTGATACTCTCATATGTGGTGGTACTTTGTACTTAGGGATATTATTCAGCTCTTACTTCAGTTCAGTTCATCGATCAATAGAGTGAGCTATTCCAACCATCGTCTTCTCCGTGTGTCTTGCTACGTTTGTGCTCCTTTGTGTGTGCTTCTTGTGTGTCTCTCGCACTTCTACACACACCCAACAATTGGTTACACATATTTTGATTATGCTGGTTGTGTAGACAATCATAAGTCTAGATCAGGGTACATTTTTCATTTTGCTAGAGGTGCTATCTCTTGGAGATCTCATCTTCAAGAATGTACAACTGTTTGCACTACAGAAGCAAAGTATGTTGCAACAAGTGAGGCATGTAAGGAAGCATTATGGCTTTCCCATGTTACTTGTGATATTGGTCTACCTCAGCATGTACCTTGTTTGCTCAGTGATAGTTAGAGTGCCATTGCATTGGCAAAGAATCTGGTCTATCATGCAAAGTCCAAGCACATTGAGGTGCTGTATCATTTTATTAGAGAGTGCTTAGCCACTAAGCGTATTATTCTTGAGAAGTTTCATACTCGAGATAATGTTGCAGATGATTCGACTAAAGATCTACCATAGGATAACTTTCCACACTATTGTCACTTGATGGGGGTTACATGATCTTCACAACTATTGTATATTGTGTATCACGCCCATCAAGTGGGAGCTATAGTTTGTATACTTACACTCAGATATTCTTTATTTTTCTCCCATAGGCACTTTGTCCATATTTGCCTTTAATGGGAGATTGTTACCATTAATGCCCATGTGAAAGGCCAAATGGTCATCAGACACTCTTGTATATGTTCTTTAATAAAGCATAAAGTGGCCTGGTCAGCCACAAACTATAAGTCTGACTGCATTTGTATGACCTAAGAAATCTGTGTTTATGGTCTACATACGGAGTATTGTGTGTGCCATCTGGAACTTGGTTTTCTACTTCAAGGGTATCGTCGTGGAGATCTCAAGAAGGAGATTCCACTGTCGTGCATCGCTATCAAAATAGTTCATCTCCTAGATTTTTTCTATGGAACCATAAGAAGAACAAATCATAAGAAGCATGATGATTGCCATAAGAAGAACAAATCATATTGATCTATTCCTTGAAGGTCAACAATATGCGAATATGATTTCTGTATTCATGATGTTCTCAAGCTCTTTGCCAAAGAATGGAACTTTGTTGATATTGAGGAAAGCATTCTCTATAGTGATCATGTGAGTCTATATGGCAAATGAGGTGCCTAGCTTTTACATCCTCTCAAATCCTTTTTGTTGGATGTTGGATATAGATCCAATCGCATGACATACATATTGATTGGGATCAAGTAATGGATCTTGGCTCACAAATTGTCAATCTAAGAGATGAGTAGGTGACATGAAGACCTTCACCATGCTAGTAGTCATACTATTCTTTTTTAAGGGGACAAAGTGCATTTAGTAGGAAATTTTTAGTAGGTTGAGGTAGGTCTTTTTAAAGGCTTTACCAAGCTGTTCTCTCTCTTATTCGAGAGAGAGAGAGAGAGAGAGAGAGAGAGAGAGAGATATTCTACTTTCCACATCATCAAACTTGTGCATGCATGTGAATAAAAAATGTTTTTTTAAAAGCCTATTTTCAGTGTTTATTTACTTGAAATAGCCCATTTTTTAATATATGTGTTAAAAGTGATTTTTAAAAGCTCATTTTAAGATTTTTCTTAAAAAAAAGGGAAATATTTTCAAAATCCCGCCAAAAATAAAGTGCCATATAATCAAATCCATAACCATGCTTCTTTAATAAAACGACTTTATGAAAATCTCATCATTTCTAGTCATACACAAGTGGAAAAACACTCTTTGATCCATCCACATCCAAGAAAACACGTTTTCCCTCCAAAACACATGCTTTAGAATCCCTTCCAACTAATTTTTCCCTTTTCTTTCATATTGTTAGTTGTTGGAAAAAATGGTGTTGAAACCTATTGCAAGCCTCACATTGGAACATCTTCATGCCCTTCCAACAAGTATCCACGTTTGTGTGCCTAGAGAATTTGCTCAAAATACATGGTGCAACAATGATGTGAATTCTCAAAATGAACATCATGTAGCCCAAGAAAAGGGTATTGACCTTTGGGCTCATGGTTCATTATATCCGCATGATCTAATGTTTTTTTTTACCATCCAACATTTCATAACCTCTCAACTCTACTTTATTTCATTGGTGTGGGTGAAGCTAGACTATTAGGTTATTCCACATGATTATCTACACATTCAAATGCTATATCTTTACACTAAAAATGAAAGCAAAACTACAAAGTAAAATGCCAATCTCCAATAGTTGAAAGAGAATCCACTTGGTATAAGATATAGGAAAGAAGCATTATCATTCTTTGAAGCTCTTGCAATTAATGGTGGAGCATGCAAAATATGTATTTTTGCAACAAGATTAGTGTTCATTTTTTTAATTTATTTTAGTGAAGGTTGAAATTTAATCTTTCATTGTATAGGTCATTTATTCAAGACATAAGTGCTTCATCAACAACAAAAGAAAAATTGATTTTTTTGAGTAGTTGTATAAGCTATAAAGAAATACAAGCCAAGGGAAAAAACCTCCTAAAGAGGGAAAAATTTACCCTGATGGTCCTAATGTGTTTACACACATCACTACCAAAATATATCAACAAATCCCCCCTAGGAGTGATGTGGTGAAAAAGGAGCTAGTACTCATGTATAAGGAAGTGCTAAGCTATGCAAAAAGAGATCAATCCACAAAAGGAAGTAAGCCCAAAGCTTTGCAAAAAGCTTCAAACTTCTTCCTAGGCAAAGCCTTTGTGAAAAGATCTACAATGTTATCTTGTGTGGGCACATATGCCAAAATGATCTCTCCAACAGAGAACCTCTCCCTGACATAATGGTAGTGCACCTAAATGTGCTTCCTGCGAGAAGCAAACATAGGGTTCCTCACAATTATCAATGTGCTCTAATTGTCAATGAAGATGGTGGTGGCAGAAGACTGACCGACACTCAAATCAGCCAAAAGGCATCTGAGCTCAATAGTTGTTGTGAATTCTATCCTATAATAAACCTTAAAACTAGAAGTGGTGACAATAGGCTGATTCTTGCTCAACCAAGATATACATGAGCTACCAAGCATGAAGCAAAAACCACTAGTGGATGCACAAGTGTCATAGAAACGAGCCTAGTTAGAGTAAAAAAAATGCAAATCTGGTGGTAGTGATTCCACCTTGGGATAAAGCAATCGAAGTATCGGAGTACCACTTAAGTAGGAAAATATGCCTTCCAATGCTTGACACCTATGCAATGCATAAACCTGCTCATCTAAGAGACAACAAATTGAATATCAGGTCTAGTTATGCATAAGTAAATCAAGCATCCAACATCATGATGATAGAGAACAACATCAAAAGCATCTCGAACATCATGAAGACTCAACTGTAAACTTGTTTTCGTAGGAGTGGCAATAGGTTTGCAGTCTTCAAGGCCAAAACATTGCAATAATGTGTCAATATATTTTCGTTGGCACAAAGTTAATTCACCATCAACTTGCATAAATTGAATGCCTAAGTAATGATGCAAATGCCCCAAATATGACATCTCAAAAGAGGCATGCAAATCAACCTTAAAATCAACAATATGCTTCTCCTTAGGACTAGTGAGCAGCATGTCATCAACATAGACAACAATGATCAGAATCATATCATTTGCATGCTTAACATATAAGGTGCTCTTAGTTGGACTATTCTCAAAACCATGTGCAATCAAGTAGGCATGTATCTTTTCATACCAAGCACATGGTGCTTGTTTCAAACCATATAATGCCTTTTCGAGTGCACACTTTTTTTCATGCCCTTTCTATGCAAAACCATAGGGCTAAAATACATAGACTTCTTAATGTAAGTCACCATTCAAAAATGTAGTTTTAATGTCCATCTAATGTAGATTCCAACCATGATGAGCTACAAGTGCAGAGATGCTATGAACATGGTCATTTGACTAGTGGGTGCAAAGGTCTCATCAAAATCAATGCCTCTTTCTTGAGCATAACCTTTTGCGAAAAAGCCTAGACTTATACCTATCAATTGTTCCATCAGGTTTTTGCTTCAATTTATACACCCATTTAGTGCCAATGGCTTTTTTACGTGGAGGAAAATCACATAAAGAACAAGTACCATTCTTCATAATAGCATCATATTCTGATTGCATAACAGCCATCCAATTTTCTGAATTTTGTGCTTCATCAAAAGAAACAAGTTCATTCTCATAAAAAAGACTAGAGGTAGCCATATCACAACGATATGATGCAAAAGAAGCACCATGAGATCCTACAGAGTATGATATGATAGAGGTGCATCTAATTTGCTATCTTGCAAAGCTTGCACTAGCCATTTAGGCATAGTTTTTGCCTCCTCTATATCAATTCTCTCATCAAGAAGTGCATCATGTAAATCTAAATCAGAAATGGAATGATCTGTATCATCATATGAAACCTATAAAGGCTCAAAAATTACCTCATTTGGACTAGCACTTGAGTGTCCACCTATAAAAGGAGGCAGCAAAGTGTCATACACATCTTTGGAGCTAATTGAAGTCTCCTCAGTACATGAAATTAATGGCTGAATTACATCTTCCACAAAAAAAACATCTTGGATAATCAAAATGTGTTTATTATGTGGATGATACAAACAATAGCCTTTGATTTTAGAACCATACCCAAGCATCCTTTGGTATTTTGCAAGAGCAAATATGAGGGATAATGGTAGGTTTGATAGACAAAGCTATGAATGCATGTGTCTGAGCATCTATGCCGTCTCAAGGAAGTTTCTCTAGAGTAGGTGCAATGGGAACCACAACATAAATAAGAATCTGAAGATCATCATTTTCAACACCATCTGCATCACCTTCAATAACTGTATTTCACGAACACGAGCTTAAAGAACTTCATCTTCAACACCATCCACTTTACCTTGAGTAGCTATATTTGCAGTTATAGTAGGATGTTTTTTAACTTAGTGCACAATATTCCACAGTCCTTTTGCAACCAATACATGACACATCATATATGCCCATAATGGGTATTCGGTATTGTCCGGCTTATCCTCAATAGCCAACATATAGAATACATCACTACTTTCATCCATGGCCACTGGCTAAAATACCTTTATGTAGTGTCACTGATTGAAAACTTTTCTCACCTAGGCACTAATACTACAAGCTTCGGACAGGTCCCAACCTTTTCATGTCTTTGTGGTTGCTTTAGAAATTTCCATTGGTTTGGTTTCAATCCTAGTGTGTGCGCACACATCACTACCTAAATATATCAAAAAATCCCCCTTGAGGATGATGCAGTGAACAAGGAGCTAGCACTCATGTATAAGGAAGTGCCAAGTTATGTGGAATCAATCCACAAAAGGAAGCAAGCCCAAAGCTTTGTAGAAAGCTTCAAACTTCTCCCTAGGTAGAGCCTTTGTGAAAAGGTCTACAATGTTATCTTGTGTGGGCACATATGCCAAACTGATCTCTCTACCAGAAAACCTCTCCCTAACATAATGATAGTGCACCTCAATGTGCTTAGTGCGAGCATGGAACATAGGGTTCCTTGCAACTGCCAATGTGCTCTCATTATCAGTGAAGATGGTGGTGGTAGAAGACTAACCAACACCCAAATCAACCATAAGGCATCTGGGCCACACACACTCAATAGTCACTAGGAAATTTGCCCTATACTCAGCCTCAAAACTAGAAGTGGCCACATTAGGCTGCTTCTTGCTCAACCAAGATATACGTGAGCTACCAAGCATGAAGCAAAAGCCACTAATGGAAACATGAGTGTCGTAGCAACCAGCCCAATCACAGTAAAAAGAAAGCATGTGAACCTGGCAGTAGTGATCTACCCTTGGGATAAAACAACCCAAGTAGCTGGGTACCACTCAAGTAGCGAAAGGTGTGCTTAACCACTTGCCAATGCTTGACACCTAGGCAATGCATAAACCTACTCATCTATGAGACAACAAACTGAATATTTGACCGAGTAATGCATAAGTAAATCAAGCATCCAACAACTTGCTGATAGAGAACAACATCAATTGCATCTCCAACATCATGGAGACTCATTTGTAAACCTATCTCCATAGGAGTGGCTATAGGTTTATAGTCTTCAAGGCTAAAATGTTGCAATAATGTGCCAATATATTTTGTTTGACACAAAGCTATTCGATCATCAACTTCCATAAATTGAATGCCCAAATAATGATGCAAATGACCCAAATCTGACATCTCAAATGAGGCATCTAAATCAGCCTTAAAATCAGCAATATGCTTTTCATGAGGAGCAGTGAGTAGGATGTCATCAACATAGACAACAATGATAAGAAGTACATCATTTGCATGCTTAACATATAAGGTGCTCTCAGTTGGACTGTTCTCAAAACCATGTGCAATCAGGTAGGAATGTATTTTTTCATACCAAGCACGTGGTTCTTGCTTCAAACCATATAATGCCTTTTTCAACCTACACACTTGGTTTTCATGCCCTTTATGCACAAAGCCATGGGGCTGAAAAACATACACTTCTTCATGCAAGTCACCATTCAAAAATGTAGTTTTAATGTCCAACTAATGTACATTCCAACCATGATGAGTTACAAGTGCACATATGCTAGGAACAATAGTCATTCAACATGTAGGAGCAAAGTTCTCATCAAAATAATGCCTCTTTCCTAAGCATAACCCTTCACAACAAGCCTTGCCTTATACTTGTCAACTATTTCATTAGGCTTATGCTTTAGCTTGTATACCCACTTAATGCCAATGGCCTTCTTGCGAGGAGGCAAGTCTCATAAAGACCAGGTACCATTTTTCATAATAGCATAATATTTTGATTGCATAATAGCCATCCAATTTTTTGAATTTTGTGCTTCATTAAACGAAACTGGATCATTCTCATCACAAAGATTAGAGGCAGCCATAGCATAGCAAACTGATGCAAAAGAAGCACTATGAGAACCTTAATGAGTACGATATGCTAAAGGTGCATATAATTTATTATCATGCAAAGTCTGCACCAACCATTTTGGCATAGTTTTTGCTTCCTCAATATTAGCTCTCTCATCACCAAGTGCATCATGTAAATCTGCATCATCACAAGAAACCTATAAAGGCTGAGAAGTTGCCTCATTTAGACCAACACTAGACTGTCCACCTCTAAAAAGACTCTCATCACAAGTACATCATCACAAGAAACCTATAAAGGCTGAGAAGTTGCCTCATTCAGACCAACACCAGACTATCCACCTCTTAAAGGAGGCATCAAAGTGTCATACATGTCTTTTGAGCTAACTGATGTCTCCATAGTACATGAAAGCAATGGCTGAATAACATCTTCCACAAAAACAACATCACAGTTAACCAAAATGTGTGTAGTCTGTGGATGATACAGATGATAGTATTTACTTTCAAAACTGTACTCAACAAAAATACATTTTCACTACTTTATCATACAATTTTGTGCATTGTTGTTTAGGCACTAATGCATAGGTGAGACAACCAAAAACATGTAGGTGAGCAACAGATGTCTTATGACCATGCAAAGCCCCATATGGAGTGAAGACTACAATGCTTTAGTGGGACACCTGTTAAGAACATATGCTGCAAACAAAACAACCTCAAGCCAAAAACTATGTGGTAGCTTGACTCTTGACCATACATCTCGCCATCTCCATGAGTGACCTGTTCTTCCTTTCAACCACTCCATTATGTTGAGGTGTAAATGGCATTGTGCACTAATGTTTTATCCCACGTTCAACTAGAAATGCCTTAAAAGCAGAAGACATATATTCCCCCCCACGATCCAAATGGAGGGTGCCCATTTTACATGCTGATAGATTTTTAGCCAAAAATAGAAACTGTTTGAAGCTCATAAACACTTTAGACTTTGCTTTCAATGGGTATAACCATCCATGCCTAGAAAAGTTATCAATGAAGTCACGAAGTAAATATAATTCCCAAAAGAAGATGTTTGCATAGGACCACTGACATCACTGTGAACAAGCTGCAATTTTTGAGTAGCTTGAACTAAACCATCTTTTGGGAAGGAGGAATGCTACATTTTGCCCAAAATACAGCCTTCACATACGTGTTTACTAGGTGTGTCAAGTTTGGGCAAAGAGGACACCATTTTTCTTGATCCTTGGCACAAATAAAGCATCTGACAATGTAAAAGAACTACGATAAAAATAGTGAGAATGATCTTACCAACTCCCATATCAGGATAAGAGGAGTTGTTGGCACATGTGATAGTATTCCATGTAGGGGGAGGCTCAAGTGAAGTGAAGAAACTACACTGGGGGGTAATATGTTTGGTTGCCCCATTATCAAAGTACCAAACATCTGAGTCTACTACAGTCACACACTGTTCATGAGAAGGTGGGTCATAACTGCAAACAGTAGTAAATGCCCATTATTCATTTGCACAACATTGGCAGATTTTGTTTTTAGTGTAGAGGCCTTTGCAACAACCATTCTAGCCTCCTTCTTCTTTGCCTCTTTTGCAGTCAGTTTTGAGCAAATCTTTAGGATCGGCATCATTGCTCCTCTTGCTTGTGCTCCACCTACTATTGATGAATCACCTTGATTCGTAGTCATAGATGATGGCACATCACTTGACATGTTCTCTCTTTTGTTTTTGAAGCTTGTGAAACCTCTACATTTCTACCTTTGCACTACTTAGAGCCTCCTGAGCTCTGATACCATGTAAGAAATAACAACACATTGGAATAGACCAATAGACAGAGTTGAGAAAATAATGTAGACAAAGAGATACATAGAGTAAGATGTAGAGAACTGGATTTCTCGAATTGCTGAGAGTAATATAGCTATAAATATGGTGGTATCCACCCATGCACTCTGAACGTGAAGCTTATATGGCAGTCTAAATAGAATTTAGATGAAGGGCTTACTAGTGTGCAATACTATGAAAAACTACACATGGCTCATGATTATATAGCTTTTACAAGGGGAGTCAATACAAATAAACATAGAATGGAGATACAAAATAGTTGGAAAAATATACAATCTGACACTACCTCCATGTCCAAAAGTTTTACCATCTTGGCCCTACGCTCTGAAGGGATAGCCCCATCGACCCCACAAAAGGGGGGCACGGCCCCCTCTGCACTCCCCACATTAAGGTTCTATGGGGAAAATGCATGATGCCACAAGGTCTTTATTTTGGCCTTGAATGGAAACCCAATGGCCCAAAAGTTTATGCGTCACCTAACCTAATGGCTAGGCTCACAAATATCATCTATTACCATCAATGGTCACACATAGAACTCATCTAACATGGAAGTTAGGGTTCCACTAAGGTGTGGGATCTAACAATGTTTTCTCCTCATAATGGGAGCCCTACAACTTAGAGCTCCATGGATCATTTGTGGTCACTTGAAGGTGGAGTATTGAATATATCTAACAGATTGGCCACACACTCTCACAATTGTAGTTGACCTTTTGAAGTACTTTTCTAAAGTGAGGTATCACTTCACTTTAGTGTTCTTGACCGCTTCAATGTTTTTGGGGATGATTGATTCCTCATTTCTCACTATCATTGTGGGAGCTCCAAAATAAAGAGATTAAGATTGTTGCTCTAGCACAATGGTAAGTACCACAATGTTGATATATTTAGGTCGTGATGTGTGTGAACACTCTAGGACTGCCGTGGCACTTTTTTCCCTCTTTAGGAGGTTTTTTTCCCCCGGCTTGTATATACGCCTATTGCCCTAATGAGCTACTAATCTTTGTACATTCTCTAGTAATACATTCAGTATTGTGTGTTGTGCTCCAAGCTTCTTCTTCTTCCTTGTGCTGTTCGCATGCTTTCGTAGACATCTATCTCCAACAATTGGTATCAGAGCAGGTCGTCGCTTCATCTAGGGCACCATCGACACTCCTCCGTTTGCAGTCTCAGAATCGCACGAATTTTGGTGAGCATACTCAGAATCACAATTTGAGCTCATTTCGACCTCCGAACGCACTATCGTAGTGCTTGTGCAGGCTATTCCGTCTTCTTGTGCCAAAGGTATATACCAGTTTTTGTTTGCTAGTATAAGCATCTCGAAGTCTGCTACAGGTCTAGCAGAATTCGTTGGGGCAGTTCTGTTCAACTTTTTGAGATACAGTCAATTTTTTGCATCAAGGTATTTTAGTCACCGGCCATGGCTGAAAGCAATGATGTATTCCGTATGTTGGCTGTTGAGGATAAGTTGGATGGTACCAACTACCCATTATGGGCTTATATGATGCGACATGTATTGGTTGCAAAAGGATTGTGGAACATTGTGCAAGGGGTTGAAAGACGTCCTGTTACACCTCTGACTACAGGTACTGCAAATACAGGTGCTGGAGCTGATGAAGATGGTGTCGAAGATGATATTCCGCAGATTCCTGTTCGTGCTGTTGTTTTTGCTGCACCTCCTATAGAGCAGATTCGTTGGGATGGCAGAGATGCCCAGGCACATGCATTTATGCTTTGTCTGTCAAACATGCCATTATTCCTCACATTCGCTCTTGCAGAACAACTAAGGATGCTTGGGATACACTTACCACATTGTACCAAGCTAGGAATGAGGCTCGTGTTGCTTACCTTCGAAAATAGTTGGAGAGTGAGCACATGAATGAAGGTGATTCTATGGACATTTTCCTAACGAAGATCTAAGACTTGAAGGAACAATTGATTTCTGCTCATGAGGTTATACCAGATAGCTCACTTGTGCAGACCGTTCTGAATGGTCTTCCTGATTCATATCAGAGTTTTGCTTCTACTCTTCGGTTGATGATGAAAGGCAATCCAAATGCCTTATCATTTGAGGAGTTAGTCTCTATTTTGTTGCAGGAAGATCAGTCCAAGCAAAACACGTCCATTATGCGAGTTGCAGATCAAGCTTTCCTGGCTAGTCAGAAGGGCAAAGGAAAATGGAGCTCTTCAACTAGTAAGCAGAAAGATGCTAATTCTGCATATTCCAAGAAGGAAGATAAAGATGAGAAGAAATCAGAAAAGCAGAAATTGTTTTGTAAGTACTGTAAAGGGAATGATCATATCATAAAGAACTGTCCAAAATTGGCTGCTAAAGAGGCAAAGAAGAAAGAGGCTGGAATGGTTGTTGCAGAGGCCTCTACACCAAAAACAGAGTCTACAAATCTTGTGCAGGAAGAAGAATGGCCGTTTACTACTGTCTGCAGTTTTGACCCATTTTCTCATGATCAGTGCATGTCTGCAGTAGACTCAGATGTTTGGTATTTTGACAGTGGGCCAACCAAACATATTACCGCACAGCACAATTTCTTCTCTTCACTCGAGCCTGCCCCTACAGGGAATAGTGTCACATGCGCCAACAACTCCTCTTATCCTGTTGTGGGAGTTGGTAAGATCATTTTGACTACTGCTGATGGTAGTTCTTTCACTTTGTCAGATGCTTTATTTGTGCTAGGGATCAAAAAGAACATGCTATCAGTTTTTGCATTAGCCAAGATTGGCTTGGTTGTGAAATTTGTTGATGACAGGTGTACTGTTCATGATATGTCAAATGGCGATGTGATTATTGCTTCTGGCATTTTATGTCGTGGGCTGTATAAGCTCATAGACTATGAAAGATCTGTAAATGATTTGGCATGTGCACTAAATGATTCTCAGGCTATGTCAGATGCAAAGCTTTGACATACACGCTTTGGTCATCTGAATTTTGCTAGTTTGCTACACCTGTAGAAATCTGAAATGGTGTCCTCGTTGCCCAAACTTGAGGCACCTGGAAAACATGTTTGTGAAGGCTGTATTTTGGGCAAAATGCAGCGTTCATCCTTTCCAAAAGATGGTTCAATTCGGGCTACTCAGAAATTGCAGCTTGTACATATTGATGTCTGTGCTCCTATGCAGACACCTTCTTTTGGGAATTATCTTTACTTCGTGACTTTCATCGATGATTTTTCCAGGCATGCATGGGTATATCCATTGAAGGAAAAGTCCGAAGTGTTCATGTGCTTCAAATAGTTTATGGTTTTGGCTGAAAATCTGTCAGCATGTAAAATGGGCACCCTCCGTTCTGATAGAGGGGGGGAATATATGTCTTTTGATTTTAATGCATTTTTGGCTGAACGTGGGATAAAACACCAGTGTACAGTGCCGTATATACCTCAACAGAATGGAGTTACTGAACGAAAGAACATGTCACTCATGGAGATGGCAAGGTGTATGGTCAAGAGTCAGGCTTTACCACATAGTTTCTAGCTTGAGGCTGTCATGTGTGCAACATATGTACTTAACAAGTGTCCCACTAAAGCACTACAGTCTATCGCTCCATATGAGGCTTGGCATGACCGCAAGCCATCTGTTGCTCATCTGCGTGTTTTTGGTTGTTTGGCATATGCACTAGTGCCTGAACAACATCGCAGAAAATTGGATGATAAGGCAGTAAAATGTATTTTTGTTGGGTATAGTTCTGAAAGTAAAGGCTATCGTCTGTATCATCCACAAACTAAACACATTCTGGTTAGCCATGATGTTGTCTTTGTGGAAGATGCTATTCAGCCATTGCTTTCATGTACTAAGGAGACATCTGTTAGCTCCAAAGACATGTATGATACTTTGATGCCTCTTTTTACAGGTGGACAGTCTAGTGCTGGTCCTAATGAGGCAACTTCTCAGCCTTTGCATGTTTCATATGATGATGCAGATCATTCCATTTCTGATGCAGATTTACATGATGCACTTGTTGATGAGAGAGCTGATATTGAGGAGGCAAAAACTATGCCAAAATGGCTGGTGGAGACCTTGCGTGACAACAAATTAGATTCACCTTTGTCATATCATATTTGTTCAGGCTCTCATAGTGCCTCGTTTGCATCAGATTGCTATGCTATGGCTGCGTCTAGTCTCTGTGATGAGAATGAACCTGTTTCTTTTGATGAAGCACATAATTCAGAAAATTGGATGGCTGCTATGCAATCTAAATATGATGCTATAATGAAGAATGGTACATGGTCTTTATGTGACTTGCCTCTTGGCAAGAAGGCCATTGGCACTAAGTGGGTATACAAGCTGAAGCATAAACCTGATGGTACAGTTGACACGTATAAGGCTAGGCTTGTTGTTGTTGGTACAGACCAATCACCAATTGAAGGCTTGGAAGATCAAATGATGAAGGAAGAATCAATTCCTAAAGTGTGGAAGAAGATTACATTCAGAGAACAAGAGAAGTATACACATATGTACATTAGTATAGTCATAGCTGACTTAGATCTTTTGTTTAGTAAGAATCATGTACAAATTTATCTATAAATACTTTGAGAAAAGTCGGGGCAAGTATGAGAGCATATGTGAAAATAGTTAGAAGCCAAAATTGAGGAAGTTAGAAGTCATGAGATAGAGGAAAAGTTAGTTGAGTTAGCTCTCATCACTCAACTGTATTTCTTCTGAGTAATTGAAAATTTTTGCGCCCGATGTTTCTGCGTGTTCTCCTTCTACAGTAGATCAATTGTGAAATGCTTTTGTACAAGTCTAAGTTCGAAGTTGCTTGACCTCTGTGCAAAGTTTTAGCTTCCAATTGTAATCAGGCTGAGTGAATTAAGTGTAGGAACATTCATATGTGAAGTGTGTTCACAGGTTCCTAAAACAGGTGCAAATTTCGAAGTCAATGTTTTGGTCATTTCTCCCAGCACAGTTTAAAGTTTTGCATGAGTGAGAGCTTAATCTTTAAGTTGAAAGATAAGCTACTCATGGCTAGAAGCATTTTGGAAAACGGGTTCTATTCAAGGAGAACCAAGTTTTAAAAGTTGCAGGTGTAAAATCGACTGTTCTGAATTACAGTTTCTGATATAGGTAACTTGTGAAGTCAATTTCTCAAGTTATACTAAAGCTTTTGAAGTAATTCATCTTGGAGGCGATGCGCAATCTCTAGGAGATGATTCGTACAAAGTTTCATAAAAAACTTTACACGTTTGATAGGTCAATGTGAAGAAATAGTGCAGCAGACTTTTCTGTGTATCATCTTCTTCACAGATTTGTTAATTTTTGATAGTTAGCAATTGATCCTCTAAATTAGTGGAGTGTTTGACTTACTCTTGGTATAGAGGTGCTCTAATCACAAGAGTAAGTTGTTCTTTTGGAGATTAACATTCTCCATCAGTGGTATCAGAGCAGGAGACATCAATTTGAAGAAAGGAGGATCCCGACTGCTGCAGATTCAAGAAATTCAACACTTGAAGGACTAAGAAGTGAAAGCTTGCAGTCAAAGCTCGAGGAGAAGACTATTTGACATCAAGAAAGGCAAAAGGAGTTCAATTCGAAGTAAAGGTACATACATTGTTTGTAAAGCTTGAAGATTTCAATACACAGGTGGACACAAGATGGGAGAAAGCTTGCAGATTGATAAGCTAGATAGGGAGAACTATCCAGCATGGTCCATGAGGATGGAAGCACACCTCATGAGCAAAGATCTTATATCATTTATTACAGGAGATGAAGAAAAACCTGAGTTTGCAGATCCAAGTATTCCTACTAGGGAAGAGCTTGCAATGTTGAAGACTTGGATGAGAAAGGATGCTCAAGCAAGGAGTATCATCTACATGGTTGTAAATGATTACCTTCTACCTCACATCAGAGGTTTGGAAAGTGCCACAGATGTTTGGAATGCCTTGGAAGAGCATTTCCAAAATACAACTAAGTCAAGGAAGTCCTCACTATGGGCTGAGTTCACAACCTTCAAGAAGAAGAGCTCACAATCAATTTCAGATTATGTGGCAAGGATGAAAGATATTGCAGATAGCTTGGGAGCAGTGGATGAAGACATTGAAGAGGAAAAGTTGGTAAGACAAATACTTACAGGTTTGAGAGGAGATGAGAAGTGGAAGCCTTTTATATTGTCCATAGAATTGTCACTTGATCACTTTACTCCTGATCTTAATCAATTGCTAGGACACATGCTAACCTTTGAGCAGGATCTTAAAGGAGACAATGATAGAAGTACAAGTCAAGCTATGTACTCTAAGGACAAGAAAAAGAATGGCAAGGGAAAGCAATTAAATGATGATGAAGGGAATTCAAATCAAGCTAATTTCACAAAAGGGAAGACAAATTTCAGAGGTAAAGGAAGAGGAGGTAAGAACAAAGATAATGCTAAAGCTTGTTGGATTTGTGGCAGAACAAATCATTTGGCAAATGATTGTTGGTATAACAATCAAAATGGTGGAAACAATAATCAGAATTATAGTCAAAGAGGTAGAGGAGGCAGAAACCAAAGAGGCAATTTCAGAGGAAGAGGAGGTAGGACATCATATGGTAGAGGAGGTGGAAGAAACTTCCAATCTCAGTACTATAACAATAATTATTACAATTATGCATCAGATCAGAAGGATGACATGACTCTTATCTTGAATGCAACTCATGAATCAATGGGAGAAGATCAAAGAGTGTTTTATATTGACTCAGGGTGCAGCAACCATCTGAGTGGGAATCTATCCTTGATGACTGATATGGAAGCAAGGGTGAATGGACATACAGTTCAGACAGGTGACAATACCAAACATAAAGTGGAGAGCATTGGATCAGTGAAGACAAAGAGTGGAAGTACACTTCTGAGCAAGGTACTTTATGTTCCTACTATTCCTAAAAATCTGATAAGTGTAGGGAAAATTGTGGAGAAAGGATATGAGGTAAGATTCACAAATGATGGTGTTTATGTACAAGATCCAAATCAGGGATATAGAAACATAATTGCAGGAAAAAAAGAAGGAAGATTGTTTACTCTCAAAGTCCAAGGTAATGTGGGACATGCATTGTTTACCTATGGAGGTCAAAAGGTGTCTGAATTAGACCTATGGCATAAAAGGCTAGGTCATTTCAATGAGAGAGCTATAAAGGAGATGTCAAAGAATCAGATAGTGCTTGGATTGCCAAACATTGAAGGGCAACATATGGTGTACAAGTGTGAAGCTTGTCAATTAGGTAAAGCACATAAGAGTTCTTATAACAAATCAGGGTACAAGTATTCAAATATGCTTGAATTGGTTCATACAGATGTATGGGGTCCCTCAAGGGACTATAGCATAAATGGATCCAGATATTATGTGTTGTTTGTTGATGATGCAACCAGGTGGATTACTTTGTATGTAATCAAGGACAAATCAGAAGTTTTCAAGACATTCAAACACTTTCATGCTTATGCAGAAAGGATCACAGGGCAAAAGCTCAAGAGGTTAAGATCAGATGGAGGGGGAGAGTATTTCTCTAAAGAGTTTGATGATTATTTGTGGAATGCAGGTATCAAAAGAGAAGTAACTTGCAGGTACTCCCCTCAACAGAATGGAGTAGCAAAAAGGAGGAATAGGACTCTTGTAGAGTTTGCAAGAGCCATGATGAAGGAAAAGAATTGTCCAAATTACTTATGGGCAGAAGCCATTAACACTGCAACATATCTTGTGAATAGGTTGCCTTGCAAAGCTTTGGATGGAGGAACCCCTTATGAAGCATGGTGGGGTAAGAAGCCTAGTCTTGATCATTGTAAAGTATTTGGATGTATTGCATATGCTTATGTTCCTTCACAATTAAGACATAAGCTAGAACCAAAAGCAAAGAAGTATGTGTTTATTGGAGAGGATGATAGACAGATGGGTTACAGGTTGTGGAGTCCATCCACAAAGCAATTTCTTGTTACTAAAGATGTGACATTTGATGAGCAAAACATGTGGTATACAGGATCACCAAATGAGTTTGCAGGTGTTGAAGAGATACAAAGAAAAGGAAAGGCAAAGGTAAAAGTATGTGAAGAAATTGTTGATGAAGTTGACTCTAGAAGTAGAGTGCAGGATCATGTAGAAGAAGGGCCAAGATTTGATCCAGAGTCAAATGAGGCTGAAACTTCAAGAAGTGCAGAAATCAGAAGATCTACAAGGGAAAGGAAAGAACCTATAAGGTATAGTTATGATACATCTTTCCTAACAACAAAAGATTATGCTTACATTGTGAAAACAGAAGAAGATCCAACCACTTATGAAGAAGCTAAAGGTAAACAGAATTGGGAGAAGGCAATGCAGGAAGAGTATGATGCTCTACTTGAAAATGAAACTTGGGAACTAGTACTAAGACCAAAGAATCAGAAGGTCATTGGATGTAAGTGGGTATATAAAACAAAAAGGTTTGCAGATGGTAAAGTGTCTAGATATAAGGCTAGACTTGTGGTCAAAGGTTATGCCCAAACTTATGGGGTAGATTATGATGAAACCTTTAGTCCTGTTGCTAAGATGTCTACAATTAGGACATTGATTGCTATTGCTGCTTGCAAGGGATGGAAATTATCACAATTGGATGTGAAAAATGCATTTCTAAATGGATACATTGCAGATGAAGTATATATGGAGCAACCAGAAGGCTTCATGGAATCAATTGGATCAGATTATGTGTGTAAGCTCAAGAGAGCTTTATATGGGTTGAAGCAAGCCCCAAGAGCTTGGAATTACAGATTGGTCAAGTTCTTGAATGAATGTGGATTTCAAGCATCAAAGGCAGATAGTAGCTTGCTAGTGAAGGCAAGTGAAAATGGATACATTTACATGTGCATTTATGTTGATGATATTATTGTTACAGGAACAGATGCTCAAGGAATCAATGAACTCAAAAGACAAATAGAGAAGGAGTTTAAGATAAGTGATTTGGGAAACTTATCTTATTTTCTAGGAATGCAGATTGTGTATACTCAACATGGAGTATATGTTTCACAAGAGAGATACTTGAAGAATCTTCTAGTCAAGTTTAACATGGAAGATTGCAGGACCTCAACTACACCATTGGAGGTAAATCATAAATTAAGCAGGTATGGAGGTGAAGAGTTCAATGATATGAAGAAATATCAGAGTTTGGTAGGTAGTTTAATCTATGCTACCTTGACAAGGCCAGATCTATCATATGCAGTAGGTGTGTTGTCACAATTTATGCATTGTCCAAAGAAGACTCATTGGATTGCAGCCCAAAGGGTACTCATATATATCAAAGGAACCCTAAGTGAAGGTTTGTATTATGGTTTCACTTCTGACACAAGAATCAAAGTGTTTAGTGATGCAGATTGGGCAGGTGACTCAGATGATAGAAGGTCTACTCATGGATATCTCTGTTATGTTGGAGATAAGCTAGTTTCTTGGTGTTCAAAGAAGCAACATACAGTTGCTTTATCATCCACAGAAGCTGAGTATAAGGGAATGGTAGAAGCTGCAAAGGAAGTGATATGGTTGAAGACCTTGATGAAAAGTTTTGAGATTGATCATAGTACTCCAATAACTTTTGGAGACAATATGAGTTCTTTGTATTTGGCAGCTAACCCTGTTTTTCATGCCAGGACTAAGCATATAGAGATTCAGTATCATTTCTTGAGAGAAAAGGTACTAGATAAAGAGATTGAAGTGATGTACACTCCAACAAAAGAACAAGTGGCAGATATGATGACAAAGAGTTTGGATGGACCTAAGTTACAAAGGTTCAAAGACATGGCAAGTATCAAGAAGACAGAGAAAATCTCAATTGATGATTGAGGGGGAGTTGTTGGTACAGACCAATCACCAATTGAAGGCTTGGAAGATCAAATGATGAAGGAAGAATCAATTCCTAAAGTGTGGAAGAAGATTACATTCAGAGAACAAGAGAAGTATACACATATGTACATTAGTATAGTCATAGCTGACTTAGATCTTTTGTTTAGTAAGAATCATGTACAAATTTATCTATAAATACTTTGAGAAAAGTCGGGGCAAGTATGAGAGCATATGTGACAATAGTTAGAAGCCAAAATTGAGGAAGTTAGAAGTCATGAGATAGAGGAAAAGTTAGTTGAGTTAGCTCTCATCACTCAACTGTATTTCTTCTGAGTAATTGAAAATTTTTGCGCCCGATGTTTCTGCGTGTTCTCCTTCTACAGTAGATCAATTGTGAAATGCTTTTGTACAAGTCTAAGTTGGAAGCTGCTTGACCTCTGTGCAAAGTTTTAGCTTCCAATTGTAATCAGGCTGAGTGAATTAAGTGTAGGAACATTCATATGTGAAGTGTGTTCACAGGTTCCTAAAACAGGCGCAAATTTTGAAGTCAATGTTTTGGTCATTTCTCCCAGCACAGTTTAAAGTTTTGCATGAGTGAGAGCTTAATCTTTAAGTTGAAAGATAAGCTACTCATGGCTAGAAGCATTTTGGAAAACGGGTTCTATTCAAGGAGAACCAAGTTTTAAAAGTTGCAGGTGTAAAATCGACTGTTCTGAATGACAGTTTCTGATATAGGTAACTTGTGAAGTCAATTTCTCAAGTTATACTAAAGCTTTTGAAGTAATTCAACTTGGAGGAGATGCGCAATCTCTAGGAGATGATTCGTACAAAGTTTCATCAAAAACTTTACACGTTTGATAGGTCAATGTGAAGAAATAGTGCAGCTGACTTTTCTGTGTATCATCTTCTTCACAGATTTGTTAATTTTTGATAGTTAGCAATTGATCCTCTAAATTAGTGGAGTGTTTGACTTACTCTTGGTATAGAGGTGCTCTAATCACAAGAGTAAGTTGTTCTTTTGGAGATTAACATTCTCCATCAGTTGCAAAGGGTTATGCACAGGAAAGAGGCATTGATTTTTATGAGACCTTTGCACCTACATGTCGTATGACTACTGCTCGGAGCATTTGTGCACTTGCAGCTCATCATGGTTGGAATGTACATCAGTTGGACATTAAAACAACATTTTTGAATGGTGAGTTGCATGAAGAAGTGTATGTTTTTCAGCCCCGTGGCTTTGTGCAGAAAGGGCATGAAAACCAGGTGTGCAAGTTAAAGAAGGCATTATATGGTTTAAAGCAAGCACCACGTGCTTGGTATGAGAAGACACATGCCTATCTGCTTGCACATGGTTTTGAGAACAGTCCAACTGAAAGCACCTTATATGTTAAGCGTGCTAATAATGTGCTTCTAATCATTGTTGTCTATGTTGACGACATGCTGCTCACTGGTCCTATTGAGAAGCATATTTCTGATTTCAAGGCTGATTTGCATGCCTCATTTGAGATGTTTGATTTGGGGCATTTGCATCACTATTTGGGTATTCAATTTATGCAAGTTGATGGTGGAATGGCTTTGTGTCAAACGAAATATATTGACACATTATTGCAGCATTTTGGCCTTGAAGACTGTAAGCCTAGTGCCACTCCTATGGAGACAGGTTTACGATTGAGTCTTCATGATGCTGGAGATGCATTTGATGCTGTTCTCTATCAGGAGGCTATTGGATGCTTGATTTACTTATGCATTACTCGGCTAGATATTCAGTTTGCTATCTCACAGATGAGCAGGTTTATGCATTGCCCAGGAGTCACGCATTGGAAGGCGGCTAAGCGCATCTTTCGCTACTTGAGTGGTACTCATCTACTTGGGTTGTTTTATCCCAAGGGGGGATCACTACCACCAGATTTGCATGCTTTTTTTGACTTTGATTGGGCTGGTTGCTATGACACTCGTGTGTCCACTAGTGGCTTTTGCTTCATGCTTGGTAGCTCATGTATATCTTGGTTGAGCAAGAAGAAGCCTACTGTGGCCACTTCCAGTTGTGAGGCTGAGTATAGGGCAACTTTCACAGCTACTGTTGAGTGTGTATGGCTCAGATGCCTTATGGCTGATTTGGGTGTTGGTTAGAATTTTGCCACCACTATCTTCACTGACAGTCAGAGCGCATTGGCAGTTGCGAGGAACCCTATGTTCCATGCTCACACTAAGCACATTGAGGTGCATTATCACTATATTAGGGAGAGGTTCTCTGTTGGGGAGATCAGCTTGGCATATGTGCCCACGCAGGATAACATTGCAGACCTTTTCACGAAGGCTCTACCCAAGGAGAAGTTTGAAGATTTCCGCAAAGCTTTGGGCTTACTTCCTTTTGTGGAGTGACTTCCACATAGCTTGGCACTTCCTTATACATGAGTGCCAGCTACTTGTTCACCGCATCACTCCCAGGGGGGATTTGTTGATATATTTAGGTCGTGATGTGTGTGAACACTCTAGGACCGCTAGGGCACTTTTTTCCCTCTTTAGGAGGTTTTTTCCCCCGGCTTGTATATACGCCTATTGCCCTAATGGGCTACTAATCTTTGTACATTCTCTAGTAATACATTCAGTATTGTGTGTTGTGCTCCAAGCTTCTTCTTCTTCCTTGTGTTGTTCGCGTGCATCTGCAGACATCTATCTCCAACACACATTAAGGAGCTCCACATCCTTAATGTCATTCCACAGAAGAGATAGGAGTGATATGAAGATCGTGAATGTGAAATGTAGTGAGAGTGAAGGTGAGAAGCATAGAGATGCACACACACATACACACACACATGTAAGAGACAAGCAAGACACAATGGAAGGTAGGAAAAAAGACTCTATTGCTTAAGATCACTCTTACAATTCAAAGTAGCTCTAGGATCTTCTCTACTCACACAAGCTAACCTAAAAAATGAGCTCTCTAGCTCTTTTTATAGTTTTTAGACTAGTTTTGACCAGTTTCACATCTAGTGACTGGCATAGTTAAAAAATAGGTTCTAGGTGCTATTTGAAAGGGTAAACGGAATCTAAAAATAGCCAAAACTGGTAGGCTCGTTATACCTAAGATCCTCAAGCTCGAGGACTCCTTGGCTTGCACAAAATGGAGCTACTAATTACAAAAGGAGTGCTTCTATGTTACATATGATACAAGAGTGATGAAAATCACTGTTGAAGGTTTTGAGAAAGTAATATAAAACATATTTCTTTGAAAAAATAATCTGACTGGCTCCCCACTACTTCGTTGTGCTCTATCTTCACATACTTCCTCGATGTCTGTGCCTTTTGCTACTGCCAACACCCCCTCCCTCTCGCTTCTATCCTCCTCGACAGAACCTTGTTGTGGGGTCTGTCGGATATAATTTTGTAGGAGGTCCTGAGCGAGGGTGTGCTATGAAATGCGAATACCTCTTGCAAGATCTACTTCGAGTTTTTCCCAATCTATGGGTTGAGGTTCCTCTGGTGGTGGGAGTTTGTAGTGCATGGAGTACACCAGTTGTTCATATGCAAATAATTGGAGTAGATGTGTAGGCCTGCTTATGAACACCTCTGAGTGATACTCCCCAAAATTTGTTGTAAACATTTCTTCAAAGGTCATTTTATAGCATGCCGATAGATATTTGATGCGACAGTGCCAGACATAACACACCGGGAGCAATGGTGTCCTAATCATATCATATGCTAAATCTTGATTGCCATGCTCGAATCCCGGGGTGTTCACGCTCAAATCCCGGCGTGCCTTGATGCGACGAAAGACTTTGAATACTATTTGCATCATGTCAAAGATTTTGACAGTCATATGTACTGCTACATAATCCATTCATCGTAAGCGAGGGAGCCAGTGGAGAATAGTTGCCATCATATAGCCTACCGTGGGTGCTCCGATGGGTGGAGTGAAATACGGGTAATTGAGCCAGTCCTGGCACTACTTGTTGTTTTGTACTTTGATTGCAAAGGCCTTCCAGGAGCAACGATGTGGCATTGGTCCCCAACATGGGTTATCCTTTAAATGGAGTGGTGCCTTGACCCATGTGCTCATCATTTTTGGATATTCCTGTAATAAATCCTAGCGCCAAGTTGGTTGAAAGTTTTCTCCTCTCTGTGCATCCGTTGGCAAGTCTTCAGGCTCAAACTGAGTTGCATGGGATGGTTTGCCTGTTTCCTTTTTGATGGCCAGCTGATATTTTGCCATTAACATAAAATATGGCTTATATTGCAGCTCATGCCCAGATATATACCTACGAAGGGCCAAGTGAGTGAAATATGGAGATTGTAAAATACATTCCTCTATCATGGCCATTTTGTGTAATTGTGCTTCCACCCTTGCTGAGTGGGACTTGCCAAGTTCTTCTACAGTCTTCATCCATGCGGGGAGTTGGGAGTTCGAATGTGGTCTGGCCCTTGGCCATGATGTGTCCGCCTGGGATGGGTTGGGGTTCATAAGCTTCTTCAAAAGTGTCCTCCACCTGGATAGTCACTGTTTCTTCATCCGCTGGTAGTTCCGGTGGGGAATCTGGCCTAGGGGGTGCTTCATATGTTGCTATCTATGTTTGAAGAGTCAATACCTGGGCCCGTAAAGCATTGAGTTCCTCTATGATCTCAGGACAGGTGGCCGCAGGAGCTGGTGTTTCTTACTATACAGGTGCTCGTAACTATATATTTTGTGTTCCTCTTTGAGCTTCTAGTATTCCTCATTCATATTGTCATAATCCTCTAGTAGTCTGACATGATCATCCAATCATATCTCATGGATTCTGAGGGGAAAACTTTGAAACGACTGGGACTCAAGGGTTCGTCTGGTTGGTCTAAAGCAGCTTCAAGGTTTTCTCTATTCTGTTCCTATAAGCATTGATTCTCTTCTTTTGCTGTAGCTAAGTGGCGTCTTAGTAAGGCCATGTTTCTAGTGAGGGTCGCATTGCGAATGGTTTGAGCCCTTAACAAATTATCGATATTTGTAATGGCCTCTTTTGTCTTCTGTTCACTGTTGAGTTCAAGTTTATGGTAGGCCTAGTGTTGGCAGCAGTCAGGGAACCGAAGGAGCCACAAGACGAAGAGAGTCAGAGCGAAGGGACAGCACAAGCAGACATGGCAGTCAAAGAAGATCTGGCAAATATGCCAATAATTTTCCTCATGAAGAAGCAAGTATGAGCATTCACGCAAATCTAGCACTTAGGCAACCCTTTAACTTTTCAAAAACCCTTACACCAATTAAAAGTGATTCTCATCACTAAACACCATTGTAAATACCATTTAATATTTTTGTAGCTCCATTTTGTGCAAGCCAAGGAGTCCTTGAGCTTGAGGAGCTTTAGAAGTATCTACCTGCCAATTTTTGTAATTTTTGGATCTCGTTTGAGCCCTCAAATAAGCCCTGGAACCTAATTTTTAACTAGGCCGGACACTAGGTCTGAACAGGGCCAAAGCTAGTCAAAAACTATAAAAGGAGCTAGAGAGCTCATTTTTGAGGTTAGATTGTAATTGAAACAAATTTGTAAGAGCTTCTTGAGAAGTGATTTAAGAACTCCATTGATTCTCGCTCTTTGTCTTGCCGTGTGTGCGCGTGTGTGTGTATGTGTGTGCATGCTTGTGTGCTTCTCACTCACGCACTTGTGCCGCCACTTGCTCGAGGTCTTCATACCATCCTCACGTCTTCCCGGATTGACATTAAAGGAGGTGCTACTCATCACTGAGCTACACCAAATTTTGGCGCCGTTGCTGGGGATCGAGCTTTGAGGACGAGCGTGTGATGGTAAGACGTAGAGTTGACGCGTTGGAGTTGTAGGTAATTTCTTTATTTTTCCTATTTTTCTCCTTCTTATCTCACCACCATCATCACCATCATCATCATCACCATCTTCCACCTCCATCTCCATCATCGCGAAAATTTCAGTTTTTTGAGTATATCACCATCTCCACCTCATTTCCCTCATTTCACTTGTGAGAGAGAGCGAGAGAGCGAAATTGTGTGTGCTGTTTTTGCGTGTTTCTTGAGCTGTCTTGCAGGAACAGGTCACATCATCGTCCCCAGCACTCTGCGCAGGTACGGATTTCGAAGTAACTGTCTGTGTGTCGCCGACCTCTGTCAATCACGACCGACAGAAAAAACGCTCAAATCACCAAACAAAGTGCAAAACCATGATCTACAGGCCTAGAGCTTCCCAAAGATGTGTTTAGTTTTTTGAAATTCCTCAGATTTCTGTCAATCGCGATCGCTTTGTCAATCGCGACCGACAAACCACGACGGACAGATCTGTCAATCGCGATCGACAGTCCACGACGGCTCTGTCAATCGCGACCGACAGAGTCAACGACCGATTGACCACGACCGACTGACCATACGCGTGACACGTGTCAATCGCGATCGAGTCATCAATCGCGATCGACTCATCAATCCCGACCGACACAGTCAACGACTGTTTGACCACGATCGACAGACCCTCGCGACCAACCTGTCAATCGCGATCGACCCATCAATCGCGACCGTCAGAGTCAACGACTGTTTGACCACGATCGACAGACCCTCGCGACCGACCTGTCAATCACGATCGACCCATCAATCACGACCGACAGAGTCAACGACCCTTTGACCACGACTGATTGACTTTTCGTAACCCCTGTCAATCATGACTGACCAGTCAATCGCGACTCACAGCCACGACGGACCTGTCAATCGCGATCGACATGTCGATCGCGGCTGACCTGTCAATCGCGACCGACAGACTTTGCGAACGCGTTAGAAGGGCAAATTAGGTCAAATTTTTAAGGCAAAAATAGGGGTCTCAATTTTGGCCAAGTGTGGGACAAACATTAGGGTGTAGCATTGCATTACGAGGGCACGACCCAAGTAACTCTAGAATTCCTGTTTGCCTGTTAACCTAGCTCAATCCTGTTTTAGCCCCAAAACCCTGAACCGGCATAACTTTCTCATACGAAATCCGTTTGTCGTGATTTTTGTTTTGTTGGAAAGCTCACAGGGAGTAAATTAAGATCAGGAATATTTGCTAGGGTATTTTGAAGTTGACCATACCCAGGGGGAACAAAGTTCAGGGATCTCTAGAGTTGTGTCCAAAAAATCATAGTGCCAATTGGTGAAGTGTTACATGAATGAAAGTGATTGGTTCTGTCTTTTGAATGTAAGTCTTGAGCTAACAGTGGGCCTTTTACAGGTCCTTTGAGAGCAGCGAAGGGCACGCAAGGCAAGAGTAAGTGCAAGCTTGGGAACACGCGTCCTGGGCACACCAGGGCAACCATACAAGGAAAGGAACTCAAGGTTGGAAAACCCGCAACACCCTCTGTCAATTCTTAGTTTAGGCTAAGTGCGGGTAGTGTTAGAAGTAATTCCAGGCAACGATAGGCACGAGATAAATCAAAGACCATCTAAGAAAATCAAGTGCAAGTTAAGAGATAACCTGTGTGTGTGTGAACGACAACTTTAAAGGAAAAAAACCTAACGTGAAACGACCAAACTAAAGTGCAAAATTAAACTCAAGTATTCCTGACGACGTGATATCAGACAAGAGTATAAACACGATAATCAACATAAAAAGAACTAAGTGACCGATACAAAAGGACTCAGAAACGTGGTTGTACGTAGGAAAAATTGGGTTAATCAGTTAGGCATATGAACCTTAGATCAGGACGACACCTAGTAAGAGAGAGACAAAGCCTTAGGTCTTCAGAGGCTAGTGTCAATCACACTGCAAGGTCTTGGGCCCAGCAGTTGAGTCATCACTCGCAGTACCCTAGCTCTGAGACCAGTGAGTCAGAGATGTCTCAAGGCATGGACAGACCTATGGGAAGTTCAGGAGTGCCTTACTTGTACAGGGTAGAAGGCCCTTACAAAACACAGTTGGAATACCTTAGGACCAACCGATTAGGTGCTAGCATCTATGAGGACGGCCTAGGAAGATCTGTGGTACATATTAAGAATCCTGATCAATCCATAGGACTAGAGCACCCAGCAGTCAAGTTTGAAAATGGTGCATACCTGGACAAAGAAGGAACCATATACGTAGTCACCAGTCACCCAGACAGGACAGATGAATTTGGGAATGTAATCTCAGAGGCGGACTTAGGTGACTTGGAACAAGGAAACATGGGTGTAGAACCTAGAACCCCCCGAGGCAAATCTGTTCTCACTAGGATTATCACACCTGAGTGGGTTCCCCAAGACAACAAGAGCATAGATTTGCTCCTCAATCGAGAAACTGACGAAGCCTTTTGGAGGTATAAATCTAATCAGCCAACTGATATAGGAACAATCATGATCTATGAGTTTAAGGATCCTGATAGCCCAGGCAGAGTGACCTACTTAGATCACGCTTCAAAAAGGATCTTTGTGGTTACGGAAAATGATAGGCATGCTTACACTTGGAAGGGTGAATTCGTTTTCCCCCAACCAAGATCGAATGTATCATATGGTCACCCTGGAGCTGGAACATCCCAAGCTCATGGAATCCAAAGAGACAGAAGTAGAGATAGACCAGAAGTAAGCTTTGCCAACCCAGTGGGCAGAGAAAGAACGAGGACGGAGACGAATAGAGTAGAACCTGAGATACTTAGAGCTCACAGGAATCAAAGAAATGAGGATGAGTTCCCTCTACCACGACCTAGAGAGCACACAAGAACTTTGAGACCGACTCAGCTAGTTAAGTCCATGAAGAACTACTTCGACGGCACTGGAGATCCATACGATCACGTGGCCGAGTTTAGGCAAGTCTTGAGAGCTGAACAAGTGGAGGATCTATTCACGCAGTACAATGCCTTTGGTCTGACCCTTAGGAACACTGCCCTGACATGGTTTCAGCCACTAAATGAGAGGCAGTTCAGGAGCATAGACCAACTCCTAGAGGCTTTCATTATTGAATTCTCTAAGAGTGGCATAAGGCATAATACCTCCTCGCTGATTCACAGCTTCAAGCAAACCCCTCAAGAGACCGTGAGACTTGCAGGAAGAAGATTTAGGCAATATCTTGAAAGATGCCCTGTGTCGGAGCTACCTACACCAGCCAAGCAAGTAGCCTTATTCTTGGATGGATTGCTAAGTACCAAATTAAGATCATATGTGTACTTGAAGGACCCTAGGACTATAGAAGAGTGTGTACGCATGTGCATTGACATTGAGGATAACCTAGGGGAGGAGTTAGAGCTTGCTAAGATATACAAAGATTCGGATAGTGCCTCTAGCCTCTCTTCCACGCAATCCACATCAATCGAGGAACTTGCAGAGAAAGTAGCTCAGAAATTAGGTGTAACTAGCAAACAAATCCCAAGGTTTGCCCCTGTGAAAAGGTGCTATACTTGTGGCGACCACATGGCGAATGTCTGCCCCATTATGGCTCAGCCCCAAGTAAATCCTAGTAGCCAGTACTGCACCATAGAACGGAGATACACCAATCACACTGCACAAGATTGCCCATACAACAAGCAGGCAGTTAGGCAACCCTACCCTCAGCCATACCCCCAGCAAGGAAGATACCAGAACCCGTACCCTCCACAACCATATGGCAGGCCACAACAATCGTATCAGCAACCCTACCAAAACCAACAAAGGCCTCAGCCAGTGTTAGCTCAACAACCCCCTACCCCAGCTAATGTGATTCCGGTAAAGTATGCTGTTGCAGAAGAAAACCTGAATAGAGCTATAGTCTCTGTAACACCCTTGCTTTCTGAAAGTGACCCGAGTGACCATAGCTTTGATTCTACACATGTTGATAGTCCCCAGGCGTACTACATGCAGTCTCCAGAACATGGTGAGCCCTATTACAGCGAAGAGCCAAATGAACCTAGTTGGGAGTCAGATTATACAAACGTCATGTATGCAAACCCCAACCCTAGGCAGGTAAGACCTCCATTCCCAAGAGGACCGTGCTACAGATGCCAAGGAGATCACCTCATTCGTGATTGTCCCTTACCTCCACCTACACAAACTCAGTCCGTGACAATCCAAGGCTTTTGCCCAGAGTGTGGAAAGGAGCATCTCTTACGAGATTGTCCTAAGAATCCTAATAATATGCCAAAAATCACTCCCATTAATGTGATTGGGTTGGTTGTAGATTCCTCAGGAAGTGTCACTTCCACTGCACCAGTACAGGTAGTCACTAGAGCTCAGGCATTGCAGCAAAACCAAGGGGCAAGCCAGGAAAAGGGCCCAGAGGCTAGTGAAACTGAGAGCATAACCAAGAAAAGGACTAGAGCTTGGAAAGATAGTCGGGAAAGAATGAAAAGACAATGGGTTAAAAAGATGAGCAAACTTGAGGAAAGCATAAGAGAAACCAAAGCCAGGATAACTGAACTCACCTCTCAAACCCCCTCTCACACTATCCCACCACCACCATTCCCATCGCCATCAGACCCGCCACCTTCCAACCCTCCTCATATAATTCCACCACCCCCTAGAGTAGGATCAGTATTAGCTGATCCCACTCCTGAAGATATAGACATGATGCTTAAAGCATATCAGGCCAGAATTCAAGAAGGGCCAAATGTCACAGATCATGACAAGTGTTACCCTAGAGCTGACCTAGAGATAGAAAGAACCAAGCTTTGCGCGAAAATGGTCGCATTGGCTCAGACTATGTTTGAAGCTAGTCGCCTTTTCAATTACTCAGGCTCAGCCAAGACGCAATTACACTTGGATGGACTTCTAGAGAAGTTAGAGGGCATAATTGCAAGATCTGCCAAGGAAGAAAAAAATCAAGAAAGGGAGAAAGCAAGCAAAAACATGACCCATCCCCCATCAAAAGCTTATGTGGCCAATTCCACTGAACCAGACAACTTCCACCCCTTAGAAAGAATAGAGAATCTAATGGCACAATCACCAAAGGAACCAGCCTCTCAACACAAGGGCAAGGTAAGTGAAAGGGTAAGCATTCCTGCTCAAGAAGCCTATGTGCCTGAAGCCTATGTGCCTAACTCTACGGAGCCAGACACATCATCTTCTATAAATCGATTCACACCAGAATTCCTACGAGAGATTCAAGAAGACAAATGGGCTAAAGAGAGTGAAGTCCCTCCTCCTATTGAACTTGTGGATGATGCACATGACCAATTCCCACAAGATATCCCATCCATTTATGGAGAGCAGGAGAGCATCCAATCTCAAGAAAGATTAGACTTCGAGTCTAATTCTTTACAGGAACTACCCCATTTTACAGGCCCATGGGAAGCAAGGTCCACTTGTATGAGAGCACCTACAGTCATGGTAAGAAACGAAGATTCAGTCATACCTAGGAACACAGAGGTAGTGAAGAACACTAACGTGCAGTGCAATCTCAAGTTAGAAGAGCTACTCAAGGTTAGACCTGAATTATGGAAACATGTCGCCAAACAAGTACCAGAAGTAGCCAAACCTCGTTCCCAGGTAGGATCCCATAAGACAGTGCCAGAAATTCCCTTGGATAAGATAGGAGATATGTGTGAAGGTGAAGAAGGGAACACCTATCTTCCCATCACCTACCAGGAGTACACCACCAAGGCAATTTTGGACTCAGGTGCAGGAGTTGCAATTGCCACTACTTCCCTATGGAAGCGTTGGGGCAAGCCAGCACTCAGGCCAATGAGAATGAAATTGCAGATGGCCGATGGTCACATAGAGAGACCCCTAGGATTGCTAGAAGGAATAACTCTCACCACTTGTGGTGTCGAGTTTGAGCATACATTTGCTATATGTGACTTCAGCAAAAATCATGCCTATGAGATGATTTTTGGAAGACCATTTATGCGACAGTTGCAAGTGGTACAGGATTGGGGAACCAATTGGTTGTACTTGCAACACTTAGGTGTTACGACCAAAGTCAATCTCAAGGATTATTCTCATAGAGATGTCCCTCCTATCCAATGGAACCCCATCCATAGAGCCAAAGATGATACAGAATCGGTGCATTCCATAGGGTCAGGATCCTCTTGGATGCATGAAGACACCCACTTATGGATGTGCAAAGTAGCAGTAGAGGAAGAGAAGAGAGAAAAATCCAGAGAGCTAGGTGCAAAAGAAACCCATAGATCAATCCAAGACCCAGCCTATGCACCTGTAGTTTTTCCAGATGAGGAATTTGAACCCCATGGCTGGGCAGAAATTTTAGCAACCATGGACGTAGCCATCAATGAGGAACAATGGACTCCCCACTGTGATGAAGATGGCTATGACATTTCAGTCTTCTCCATAGAGCCAATCATGGGAGAGGCAATTCTAAAAGAATGCGAACCTAGCCCTGATGCATTTGAGGATGCAAGTGACTCCGATCTAGAGTCAATCATTATGGACCCACCATTTGCATCAGATGAAGAATACTTCCATGAAGTAGAATGTCAACCCCAGAGGCATGGAGAGCTTACAAATGATGTAAGATTAGCGACACATGTGACCCCGAAGGAAGAAGGGAAGAAACGAAAGAAGAGAGAAGTCTCACCAGAAGAGGAAGAATCTTTGTTTGAGGTCCCAGAAAATTTTAAGAAGTATGAGATAGACGACAGGAGAGTCATGATAAGAATGCCTAAACGAGAGGCACAAGTGGGAGAGGCCTATGATAACAAAGAAACCACCAAGAAAATAGTAGTGGCCATAGAAGAAGGAGAGGAGAGATGCACGTACATAGGCCATGACCTAACAGAAGAAGAAGAGCATGCATTAATTGCCTTGCTAAGAGAATACAGAGATGTATTCGGTTGGAGTTACAAGGATTTGAAAGGTGTTGACCCTGACATATGCTCACACACCATCCCCATGACTTCAGATGCCAAACCCACGAAGCAAAAACCCTATACATATAACGATAATTACGCTGCTAAGATCAAAGAAGAGATAGATAGATTGGTTGAGGCTGTATTTATCTATGAAATTGAGCACACTGAGTGGGTATCCCCCATAGTAGTGGTGCCCAAGAAAAATGGAAAGCTGCGCGTATGCATTAACTTGAAGAAGGTCAATGCAGCTACAATTCGAGATAACTATCCGCTTCCCATCACAGAACATCTCTTAGAAAGAGTGGCAGGCAAGGAAGTGTACAGCTTCCTTGATGGATTTTTGGGTTACAATCAAGTAGCCATAGCTCCAGAGGATCAGCATAAGACAGCCTTTGCCACAGAATGGGGCATTTTTGCCTTTAGAGTAATGCCATTTGGGCTTACCAATGCACCAGCTACCTTCCAAAGGCTGATGTGCCATGTATTTAAAGAGTTCTTGAGGAAAAACTTAGAAGTCTACGTTGATGATCTTTGTGCTCATTCCAACATTAGACAAACCCATATCCCTGAACTCAGACAAATCTTTGACAAATGTAGAGAATATCAAGTCTGCCTGAACCCAGAAAAGTGCGTTTTTATGGTCAGGCAAGGCAAGATTCTAGGACACATAGTGTCAAAGAATGGCATATCTACTGACGAAGAGAAAGTGAGAGCTATAGCAGAGCTACCTAGGCCAAAGAATGTCAAGGAAGTACAAGATTTCATGGGGCATTGTGGTTATTACCGACGATTTATACACATGTATGCTATCATTGCAAAGCCCATGTACGGACTTCTGACTAACTTTGAGTGGACGGATGAATGTGAGAATTCCTTTCAGGAGCTTAAACGAAGATTATGTTCGGCACCAATCTTGACCACACCAGATTAGAATAAGCCATTCCATGTTCATGTGGATGCATCCAATTATGCTATTGGATGTGTGCTTGCACAACCTACTGGTGAAGGTAATATGGATCTTCCAATTGCCTATGCCAGTAGACAATTGAATGCGGCTCAATGGAACTACACCACTACAGAGCGAGAAGGATTAGGCATGGTGTATGCGGTTAAAAAGTTTAGACATTATTTGCTTGCAAATAAGTTTAAGTTTTTTACTGATCATCAGGCATTGCTATACCTCGTAAACAAGCCATGCAATACAGGAAGATTAGTGAGATGGTTTCTCTTGCTAATGGAATATGATTTTGAGGTTGTGGTAAAGGGAGGACTCACTTAAGAGCTGATCATCTTTCTAGGCTCACATCGGGAGAAGCCCCACAAGGAGTATCAGATGACCTTCCTGATGCTTACTTGTTTAATTTGGAAGTGGTGCCGCAGTGGGCTAAGCCATTGGTACCAGTATTGACATACGGGCCTAACCATCCAGTGGTAAACACACGGAATAGAGAGGTTGTAAAAGCCCAAAAGTACCACATCATGGCAGGAAGTATGTACAAGCACACAGATCAAGGGATCTTGGCTTGTTGCGTAGAAGAGGATGAGTACGCTAAATGGTTGCAATTAGCACATGTAGGTGCGTTAGAGCAACACTACTCAAGGCAACGAACTTTACAGACGCTAAGGAGACTCGGAGTGCATTGGCCGACTATGGAAGCGGATGTCCAAAAGTTGTGCAAGGAATGCCCAATCTGTTGCATTAAACCACCAGTGGAACACGCCACTCTTTATCAAGTATCCATTGTGCCAGATTGGAGTGAACCTCTAGTATCCTTCCTGAGGACAAACACATTCCCTCCAGACATGACTCTGGCGAGGAAAAGGAATCTAGAACAAGGAGCCCTGGATTACTCACTCATTGGTGATAATCTATATAAGCGTGGTAAAGATGGTTACCTGAGGCTATGTGTCCATGAAAGTGAATATCTCAAGATCTTGGAAACTGCTCACCAAGGTGTAGCAGGAGGACACTTTGGACCGGATCGGGTGATCAAGGCAATATTATTTGCGGGCTTCTGGTGGCCTACCCTTCACATGGATGCACATACCTATGTGAAACGGTGTGATGTCTGTCAGAGGACTCAGTATCCTATACGCAAAGATGAGATGCCACTGAAACCTATGATGGGTGGACGTGCGTTCTCTAAGTGGGGAATAGACTTCGTAGGTCCTATTAATCCCCCAGCTAAGGGTTCTCATGCGGAATACATCATTGTTGCAACAGACTATCTAACTAAGTGGGTAGAGGTAAAAGCTACGACAAAGAATGACGCTCAGACAACTGCTAAATTCTTGTTTGAGAATGTATTCACAAGATATGGACTACCTATAGAGCTTGTAAGTGATAGAGGCACTCATTTCTTGAACGAAGTGATTGAAAATTTACTCCAAGAATTCTTGGTAGTACACAAGAAGTCTGCCCCCTATCACCCTCAAGCTAATGGACAAGCTGAGAGCACTAATAAGATCTTATGCAATGTACTGACGAAATTAGTGAACACTAAACGCTCTGATTGGGACAAACAGCTACACCATGTTGTTTGGGCATACCGATTTGCCTACAAAACGGTACTCCAAGCCACCCCCTTTCAGATGGTATTCGGCCAAAACGCTGTGCTACCTTTGGACTTCTTGATTCCTACATTGAGAGTAGCACAAGAGCACGAATGGACAGGTCATGAGCTCTCCTCTAGGATCTTTGACCTTGAACGATTAGGGGAAACAAGACTGAGAGCCACTGCAGGAATATATGCAGCTAAGAAGAGACAGAAGGCATACTTTGATGCCCATGTGAAGGATAAGGGTTTGAAAGCAGGAGATCTAGTTTTAGTCTACACACTGAAACAACACGCGAGGAAGCTAGAAAAGAGAGGCTACGGACCTATGATCATCAATAGGATCTCCACGAGTGGAGCAGTACAACTAGCCACGTTAGAGGGTGATGTTCTCCCAAACTATATTAGCGGTTGCAGAGTCAAGTTGTATCAGGAACCCCTCACGGAGGAAATGCTCAGCCGACTCAACACTGCTAAGAAACGCAAAGAGGAAGAAAAGCGAATTAGAGAAGAAGCTCAAGCAGAAGCTTTAGAACACATCAGAAGGATGAAATTATGAAGGCAAGGTAGAGATCAGCCTAGAACAAATGACTATGCAGATCAAGGATATCATTTGGCAATGTGTGAAGTCGCAGGAACAAGCTCACATAGGATAACTGATCGACGTCCTTTCGTAACCTTAGATATAGGACAAGGAAAGAGTGCAAGGACCGTAAGAGCCTTGATTGACTCAGGTGCAGCCACTAGTGCTGTTCAATTGTCTTATTGTCAAGAGTTGCAGTTAACTGTCAATCCTGTGGAAGCATATCTCATAGGATTGGGAGGCGTGGAAACCCCTTGCATGGGCGAGGTGGAACTCCCCCTCTACATTCATGATGAGGCAATGACAGTTAAAGTACTAGTGTGTCAAGACGAGGATCTCACTGAACCCCTTGTCTTGGGTCAAGACTGGATCTATGACCAAGCAGTCAACTTAAACCTAAGAAGTGGACTTCTTCAGGTATGGGTCAATCATAGTCGAATCACAGTAGAGTTAGGTAATGGAGCACTCAAAGAACTAGGAAAGGCACAGACTCCTGGTCCCTCCAGGGGTACACATGAAGATGACCATGCTGTTCTTGTCCAAAACTATGTGTTGCAGAGGAATGATATTCTCAAAAAAGGAGTCAGGGATGAAACGGAACTCCCTTCTTTTCCAAAGGCCAGAAGGAGGCAGCAACCAAAGGTGGATCAAAGGCAGAAGAAGCAGAGTACTACCCATGCCGGAAATCAAAAGTACCTGCGCAGCAGAATGTCCCAGCAAGTGAAACAAGTGTGGGTGCGGAAAGGCGAACACCCGGTTGCACTCCCGCCAACCACACGGGCAAAGCCTCTTATTAGTAACCAACAACACGACACTAATAAGAAGTCTTTCAGAAATTCTCCTGCTAACGTGAAATCTATTTGGGTGCCCAAGAAGTCGATGAAGGCTAGCCCACAATCAAGACAAATTTGGGTGCCTAAGGCTTGCTTGCGGGCGCAAATAGCTACGCCGAGGCCACAACCTATACAGCGTAACCAATTCATTCGCACAGCCAGCATTCACTCGTTTTCAACACTCAAGAACACACCAAGGCCCATGAGCACGAACAGAATCGCTTGTAAATGGGTCCCTAAAAAGCCTCATTTTCAAGTCGATACACCTATAAAGCTCCCTAGAGTCTCTACGAAACCAAGAACAAAGCCCATCCACTGCATTTGGTAGCCTAAGACCTGTAATAAACCCCCCGACCCCAATTTGTAAATTCATCCCCACTTACTAACTTCATTAGTCTCCTAGGACTACCCAAGCATTAACTACACACACTGTCTTCGTGCACTTACTAACCACTAACTCACCATCTACCTCATGTTAATGTTGTAACGGGGACAACAACGGATTTATTCTGTCCATTACGATGTTAACACGTGGTTCTATATTCTCACAGAACCAACCAGCAAGCAGGGCCATGGCAGAAGCAGCAGGTGCCAGTTCTCAAGCCGGATCTGGTGCACAGATTGTGGACATAGAAACACTCCTCCTCGAGCCACATCTCACCGCAAGGCCGCAAGAACTTCAAGCCGTGCATGTGCTCCCCATTCAGGATCCTCCTCAAGGGCACACTTCTCAAGTAGGTAAGCACGCGCATTGGTTCAGTGATGTCGCTGGACCATTGGGCGATGGAACCTATTTTTGGGAAGCAGAATTGGAATTTAATGGCAAATGGGGACGATACCACTTTTTCACGCGCGAGTTTGAAAGCTATCAAAACGACGAAGTCATGCGATCAGTTTGGACCAAAGCTGGCGTGGACAGTTATTTCAGGGCCCACTTACCAAAGCCGGATTTCTTACGATGTTCATATCTGATCAGTACCATCCCGCGCCCAGGAATTCCAGAGAAGACTATCAGCAGTAGGTCCCCCATCAAAGAAGATGAGGGGGGGAGTACAACTACCCTGTGCTCAACCAAGGGGAGCCACCACTACACCAGAAATTACCCCTCCCCAGACACGACGCGTTAGGCCATTCACAATCCGGCTACCAAGACGAAGCACAGATGGGCCTAATCTGGTATTCCCACCCTTCCCATCAGATCTGGAATTCCCACAGGGTTTTACTCTAAATGATCTCACGGATGAAGAAGTAGCCCGATTGATCTATGATTCTAATCTCGAGACGGAAACAGAACGTACTCAGGAACCACAACCCCAGACAACCACAGCAGCCCCCACCCGACCAGAAGAGGTAGAAGTCGACGTAGAGGAACAAGAGGCAGAACAAGAGGAAGGAGCCTACGAGGAACAAGAATATGACGAGCTTTCATAGCTAGCAAGTGCCCCTGCGTATTCGGCACAAATCAAAAGACTATATCGAACCATGCAACTGGTTCAAGAACAGCATAAGATGTCACTGGAATCGGGCAAGAAACTCATGAACCAGTTGCTAGCTGAGGAAGGTGTGGACGAGTTGTTCATTGAGTCCATAAACCTTCATGCCGACGCAGTAGGAGTGGATGAGGCCATCCATGAGGCAATGGCTTACATTCACAGATTTGAGAAGAGGGTTCCCGTTCGTCCCAGGAGGTCCGGGAAACAAATTCATATAAATGTATCAGCACCAGGAGAGACAACGCAAGCAGACGAATATCAGGAAGCACCACTGTCACCACCATCCCCACCTCGCACTACACAATTCACTCCACCACATGACACTAGCACCACCATGTCCACTACCACCACCATTGTCATGGGAATCCCACTCTCTCCGGGAATCCAATTCGGGGGAGTCACCATGCCCACTTTCACCACTCTGTTCACTGACGTCACATCCACTCCACCCACGATCCCCATCTACACTGTCACTCAAACAATTGACATTATGGAAACATCTCCTGCCACAACACCGCTCCCTCCCCCCATGCCACCTTCATCTCCCATACCCCCTCCACCCACATCTCCACTTGCATCCACATCATTCACAACTCCCATCCTCGCCCCCATTCCCCCTGCATCTTCACCCCTCCCAGCATTATTTAATGTAAATAGCATATTTTTAGCATTAAATCAATGTGTATATCAGCTCCAGAATGAGTACAGAGCTCTGGACGGCCGGTATCAACAACTGACAACACACCATCAGAACTTACAAAGGCAATTTCACATTCTACAAAAGGAAAATGCAGAAGTGAATCAACGCTATACAATGCTTGAGTAGGCTCACCAAACACTATTGGAGGCACCCCAACCATCGATAGAATCAGGTGTCAAACAACTAGAAGCTTTGCTCGAAGTATACCAGGCCGATAACCTACGAGTCAGACGCAACTTGGCGCTACTATGGAAACATATGGCCACAGCACTGGAGGAGAACAAGAGACTGCAAAAACAAAATGAAGAGAATCTGGAAGCGGAAATGGAAGGCTCCCCTCACGAGATAGATCCAGAGCAGTTCAAGGCAGTTCCCACGGAGACGATGAAAACCATTTTGGAAAGCTATGCAGATCTCCTGGAAGCCCATGATGACTTGGAAAGAGAGCATGACACACTTCAGAGCAGACTTAAGGAACAGGAAGAACAACCGAAGAGTGTCCCATCAACCTCCACCTCAGACGAAGTAAAGGCCTTAACTGAGCAAGTAGTAGAGTTACAGCAGAGGTTACTGACATACGAAAGGCAGCCATCTCCAGTGGTAGATCCAGAGCAAGAAGAGTTGGTCCCTATTGAGGTGGATGATTCGTACGAGGAACCGTATGTTCCTATGCCAATGCCAGGCGGGCGACAAACCTCAGAGGGACTAGACACATTAGAAGTGGAAGCACCTGAGTGGCTTCAGACACTGGAAAGGACAGCGAACACCCACGAAGAACGGGTGGCCATTCAGATCCAATCACTAGCGAACTTAGAAGAAACTGTCATAAAGTCTGAATACTTCAGAAGCATGTCTCATCATAGATGGATCGGCACCAATAATGACCAATACGTGCCATTCTGTATACTTTTGGCCGATTACAACGCGGAGATTCAACGACAATGTGGCAAGCCTCCCACATTTGCTACACAATTTGGTCCAGACGATATACCGGAAAGTGCTCAGCGTGGGTCCATCCATCAACGCACCTGGAGAATCAGGCTTTTGGAAACGTATCTTGAAATGGTCCGAACCTGGAATAATATGCCGTTGTTTATTAAATATAATCCTTGTTACATTCCAGTTCTTCGACGACGCACCTGGCCTGAATTCACTATACTGTCAGAGACATCAAAGCCAGTGCAAAATGGTTGAATTATGTTTATCTAGCACCTCCACGAGGACCCCCCACAGTCAACTACATGATTTCTACAATCCGTCACTAGAGTACTCGGCTACGCAATAATCCTGATGTGATGGCCCAGATGTGCATGAAAATATTTGAATTAATGCTGATCACTTTCAGGACGTTTAAGAACATTAAGGACCCTCACTTCTCAGGAGCAGGCTTTGTGACAGGAAACCAGGATCTAGTGTATGATATGAGTACCACCCCGTCCATTGAAGTAATATATGCCTGGCACGCCAGAATCAAGTACCTCCCAGCCTGCTTTAAACAGACATTTGAGGAGATGTTCATCACAGGATTCTGGGAATATCACTCCGAAATCTTTATACCCAGACCATCACATCTCCTCCAATTATTTGCTGTGGAGAGAACTATTTACTCAGAACAATTGAGGGTGCCTCATCCAGATGTTCCCGGTCCTGTGAATTGGGATGATTTGCTCACAGATCTAGCATGTGGCCTGCGACTCGAAGAACACCACCTAGCCTCCGATGTCGTCCAATACTATGTTCAAAAATCCTCTAGACAAGGGTCTGTCAGGGGCGACAGACGCGAGAGTGGGGGGGGTGTTGGCAGCAGTCAGGGAACCGAAGGAGCCACAAGACGAAGAGAGTCAGAGCGAAGGGACAGCACAAGCAGACATGGCAGTCAAAGAAGATCTGGCAAATAGGCCAATAATTTTCCTCATGAAGAAGCAAGTATGAGCATTCACGCAAATCTAGCACTTAGGCAACCCTTTAACTTTTCAAAAACCCTTACACCAATTAAAAGTGATTCTCATCACTAAACACCATTGTAAATACCATTTAATATTTTTGTAGCTCCATTTTGTGCAAGCCAAGGAGTCCTTGAGCTTGAGGAGCTTTAGAAGTATCTACCTGCCAATTTTTGTAATTTTTGGATCTCGTTTGAGCCCTCAAATAAGCCCTGGAACCTAATTTTTAACTAGGCCGGACACTAGGTCTGAACAGGGCCAAAGCTAGTCAAAAACTATAAAAGGAGCTAGAGAGCTCATTTTTGAGGTTAGATTGTAATTGAAACAAACTTGTAAGAGCTTCTTGAGAAGTGATCTAAGAACTCCATTGATTCTCGCTCTTTGTCTTGCCGTGTGTGCGCGTGTGTGTGTATGTGTGTGCATGCTTGTGTGCTTCTCACTCACGCACTTGTGCCGCCACTTGCTCGAGGTCTTCATACCATCCTCACGTCTTCCCGGATTGACATTAAAGGAGGTGCTACTCATCACTGAGCTACACCTAGCATAGCTCTTGGTAGCGTGTGTTAAGGGAGGCATTCTCGATTGATAACAAATTTAGCTACGACTGTAAGTCATTCGTGGTCTACTGCAGCGTCTGATAACTGATGCCTAGAGATGCAAATTCATCTCTCACTTGTGTCATACATGCAAACATTTGACAGAATGCAGTGTCCATTGTGGGTGATAATATTAACGATGGAGTGAGTGAAGATGCTGTGGGTGTGTTTGTTGATGCAAGGGGAAGAGGAAATTGTTCCTTCTTTGTCTATGTATGTGTCTCTCTCAAATTTCACCACTGGACGTTCCAATCCAATGGGTTGATCAGGATTGAGCACTTGCACCACTGATCTTCGCAAACCATCCTCATAGATGTGAGCACCTAAGTGGTTGGTTAGAACATATTCTAATTGAGTTCTATAGGGTCCTTCGGGTTTTTCCAAATATGCTATGTTTAATCCCCCTTCTGGTCTTTCTATGCTAAAAGCCATTTCCAATTCACTCGTATCTGAGCCCAACTCGTAGGGATAACTATTCAATTGCTAAGCCCACGAACTTGTAGTAGTTCCTACACTTGCTTCTGATGATCTAAGGCTTCGTCGGTTTCACTTACCTATATGCTTGCTTGATCTAAGGTTCATGAATTTACTTCCTGGAACTTCTGATTGTCAATGGTTCTTTGTTCTTTATTTCTTGTTTCTTTTTAAATTCCTTTAAGTTCTTGTCTTGTCTCGTTGTATGCGTCAGGAATCGACTTTTCATTGTACTGTTGAGTTATCGTTTCGTCAGACTTAAGTTCTTTCCTTTGGGTTTTCGTATCACACACTTTTACTTTAGTCTTGGACTTGAAAAATTAAGTCTCTTGAACTTGATATGTTCCTATTTTCGTTCTAATTTAATCCACAATGCTAGACATTTAGCCTAAGCTAATAATTGACTAAGGGGGTTGAGTATTCTTCCAACCTTGAGTCAGCTTCTTTGATTGCTCTCTTGCCCAAGAAGTCGCACTTCCCAAGCCTTACGTTCTTCACTGCCTTGCCTTGATTGCCCTTGATAGCCCTTGCTAGACCTGTAAAAGTTCAATGTTTAGACCAATTCTCAATTTGAAAATCAAGCACTTTGATATATACACCTTTTAAGTCCTTTCTCCTTTGGCCCAAAATTTTTAGTGCCCCCTTTCTTTTCTAGTCCCCACAATGGGTCAACCTCAAATTATCTTATCTAAAAAACAATGTCTTATTTTTGAAAAAAATAGTTGAGCTCACATAGTACACGTAAAGAGCTTTCTAACGAGCTATAAAGCTCAAAAAACGGACTTCAAATGAAAAAGATATGACCGTTCAGACCCTCGGGGGTGAAAACTGACAATTAAGTTTTCTTCAAATATGAGCTAAGGGGTCTCCTATGAGCTTAGTCACCCAAAAATTTTCTCAAATTAGCCTCAAAATGGCCCAAAAAATGAAACCCTAATTTTTCCATTGAGGGTGAACAAGCGCGATGGTCTGGGACCGTCACGATGGCTCAGGTGAACCGTCGCGATAGCGTGGTACAATCGCGATGGTCCGATGGTGCGAGGCATCGCGATGGTGTGAGTGAAGCGTCGCAAAGGTCTGTGTGGCGAGCAATCCCGATAGCATGAGCCCATCGTGATGGTCAATGGTCAACACAACCGTCATGGCATGAGCCCGTTGCGATGTTCACGAGGCGCGATGGCTTGAGCCAATCGTGATGGTCCAACTTTGAGGCGTCGTGATGGCGTACCTAGTATCATCCCGATGGTCTATCTTGACACGTGTCAGATGAGTCGTCACGATGGCATGGGGTCGAGGGGATCGTCGCGATGGTCAGGGACCGTCGCGATGGCTCAAGTGAACCGTCGCGATGGTGTGAGACCATCACGATTGTCCGGCCGAGCCGTCGCGATGCTGTGACACAATCGCGATGGCGTGAGCCCGTCGCGATGGTCCACCAAAATGCAAATTTTGCAAATCCAAATGTGGATTTGTGTATGCGCTAGGATCACCTAGGAGAACGGATGGATATGGTGATTTTTTTGATTTTTTTGGAGTGGAAGAAGATGATGCAGTGATGAAGAAGGATTGTAAGGGAGGTGAAAAACACAAAAAAACTAATTAAAAACAATAACAAAAACTAAAATTTTACCTTCCAACGCCACTTCTTGCTATACTCTTACCATCACACATTCGTCCTAGACTCAATCCCGAGCAACGACGCCAAATTTGGTGTTGCTCTAGCACAATGGTAAGTACCATGTTAAGAAGCTCCACCTCCTTAATCTCAATCTGCAGAAGAGATAGGAGTGATATGAAGATTGTGAATGTGAAATGTCGTGAGAGTGAAGGTGAGAAGCATAGAGATGCACACACACATACACACATGTAGGAGACAAGCAAGACACAATGGAAGGTAGGAAAATAGACTCTATTGCTTCAGATCAATCTTACAACTCAAAGTAGCTCTAGGCTCTTCTCTACTCACACAAGCTAACCTAAAAAATGAGCTCCCTAGCTCTTTTTATAGTTTTTATGCTAGTTATGACCGGTTTCACATCTAGTGACCACCATAGTTAAAAGTAATTTCTAGGTGCTATTTGAAAGGGTAAACGGAATCTAAAAATAGCCAAAATTGGTAGGCTCATTCTACCTAAGCTCCTCAAGCTTGAGGACTCCTTGGCTTGCACAAGATGGAGCTAGTCATTACAAAAGGGGTGTTTCTATGTTACATATGATACAAGAGTGATGAAAATCACTGTTGAAGGTTTTGAAAAAGTAATATTAAACATATTTCTTTGAAAAAATAATCCGAGTGGCGCCCCACTACTTCCTTGCTCCCTTCACATACTTCCTTGATGTTTGTGCCTCTGGCTACTGCCAGCAAAGATCCTAATGGTCTTGGAATGTGTCATAACTCCTAAAGAGAATTATATTTTGTTGGAGTTAGACATCTGTGGAAGCACGCGAACAACACAAGGAAGAAGAACAAGCTTGGAGCACAACACACAATACTGAATGTATTACTAGAGAATGTACAAAGATAAGTAGCCCATTAGGGCAATAGGCGTATATACAAGCTGGGGGACAAAAACCTCCTAAAGAGGGAAAAAAGTGCCCCTGGGAGTGATGTGGTGAACAAAGAGCTGGCACTCATGTGTAAGGAAGTGCCAAGCTATATGGAAATCACTCCACAAAAGGAAGTAAGCCTAAAGCTTTGCAGAAAGCTTCGAACTTCTCCCTAGGCAGAGCCTTCGTGAAAAGATCTGCAATGTTCTCTTGTGTGGGCACATATGCCAAGCTGATCTCCCCAACAGAGAACCTCTCTCTGACATAGTGATAATGTACCTCAATGTGCTTAGTGCGAGCATGGAACATAGGGTTCCTCGCAACTGCCAATACACTCTGACTATTAGTGAGGATGGTGGTGGCAGAAGTCTGACCAACACTCAAATCAGCGATAAGGCGTCTGAGCCACACACTCAACAATCGCTATGAAAGTTGCCCTATACTCAGCCTCACAGCTAGAAGTGGCCACAGTAGGCTGCTTCTTGCTCAACCAAGATATACATGAGCTACCAAGAAGCAAAAGCCACTAGTGGACACATGAGTGTCATAGCAACTAGCCCAATCAGAGTCGGAAAAAGCATGCAAATCTAGCGGTAGTGATCCCCCCTTGGGATAAAACAACCCAAGTAGCCGAGTACCACTCAAATAGCGAAAGATGCGCTTAACTGCCTGCCAATGCTTGACTCCTGGGCAATGCATAAACCTGCTCATCTATGAGACAACAAACTGAATATCTGGCCAAGTAATGCATAAGTAAATCAAGCATCCAACTGCCTGCTGATAGAGAACAACATCAAATGCATCTCCAGCATCATGAAGACTCAATTGTAAACCTGTCTCCATAGGAGTGGCAATAGGCTTACAGTCTTCAAGGCCAAAATGCTGCAATAATGTGTCAATATATTTTGTTTGACACAAAGCCATTCCACCATCAACTTGCATAAACTGAATGCCCAAATAGTGATGCAAATGCCCAAAATCAGACATCTCAAATGAGGCATGCAAATCAGCCTTAAAATCAGCAATATGCTTCTCAATAGGACCATTGAGCAGCATGTCATCAACATAGACAACAATAGTCAGAAGCACATAATTAGCACGCTTAACATATAAGGTGCTTTTAGTTGGACCGTTCTCAAAACCATGTGCAATAAGATAGGCATGCATCTTCTCATACCAAGCACGTGGTGCTTGCTTTAAACCATACAATACCTTCTTTAACCTGCACACCTGGTTTTCATGCCCTTTCTGCACAAAGCCACGTGACTGAAAGACATACACTTCTTCATGCAAGTCACCATTTAGAAATGCTATTTTAATGTCCAACTGATGTACATTCCAACCATGATGAGCTGCAAGTGCACAGATGCTCCGAATAGTAGTCATACGACATGTAGGTGCAAAGGTCTCATCAAAATCAATGCCTCTTTCCTGTGCATAACCCTTTGCAACAAGCCTAGCCTTATACATGTCAATTGTACCATCTGATTTACGCTTCAGCTTGTATACCCACTTAGTGCCAATGGCCTTTTTGCTTGGAGGCAAGTCACATAAAGACCAAGTACCATTCTTCATTATCGCATCATATTCAGATTGCATAGAAGCCATCTATTTTTCTGAACTTTGTGCTTCATCAAATGAAATAGGCTCATTCTCATCACAGAGACTAGATGTAGCAATAGCATAGCAATCGGGTGCAAAAGAGGCAATATGAGAGCCTGAACGAGTACGATATTGTTGGGGGATTCTTTGACAAGAAGGAGTTTGAGGGTTTGTAGGAGAAAATGGAAGGACCAAAAGAGAAAATACACCTTGGAAGTCTCTGCCGTTTGATTGATTACAGTAAGAAAAGTACAATGTTTGAAATACAAGATACACCAATACCTCTGTGCACAATCCCGCAGAGTGCCCAATTACAAAATATCCAATATCCCAATGTCCTCTTGCTGCCGACCTCCTCTACAACAAACCTCCACCTGCTTCAAGCTTCTCCTTGTGCACACCTTGCACCAAGCTTCCACAAAGGGGGAGGAGTGAATACCTGCTGTCGGCAAGCGTACACTGCCAAAAGACCTTGAGATACTTGGGGGAACTATAGCTTAGCACTTCTCTGCACCAAAAATCCTTGGTCACTCTCTATGCACCTTGCACTTCCACTTCTGTGCGACGTACTCTGGTGTCTCTCGCACTTCCCTCTCTTGCTCCACTTAGCCTATGCTCTCTTGCTTACTCTAACCTTGGTCTAAGAATGGCTCTTGCCTTGATTTGAGTGTGTCGATCACGTACGCTCCTAACTGCAAGTGAATCTTGGTGCTCACTTTGATGTCCCAAGATTGCTCTCACAAGTGGCAGCCAACTACTCACTGTTTTGTCCTGTAGTGACTTTAGTCTAAAACCAAAAATTTTAATGGGGGCCATACTTTCACCTGTGCGTACACTTTGCCGCTTCACATGCCTTCACATTTCCTTTTAATTCTTCACTTTTGCACATAAGGGGGGTTCACCTGAACCTTCCAAAACACTTTAAAACACACTTTGAACCTTAGGGAAATTAGAGAAAGTACCTCTGCAACCTGCAACCTATTTTCTCCAATTTACCCTTTGTGGACAATTCATTGTGCACTACCTGTGCACTTTGACACCTGCACTTACGCACTTTGACTTTGCACCTGTTGATTTTGACCTTGACCTTGTTGACTTTGACCTGTTGACTTTGACTGCAGTTGACTTTGACCAACATGACATTTATGGGCTCAACAGTTGCCCACCACCTAATGTGCTCTCCGTCTCGGAGAGCATACAGACACCATGAAAAGAGTACTGTAGACGTGGAAGAGGACATCTGAGCAGCAACCAAATCCACCAAGAGCAGCAACCAAATCCACCAAAAGTACTGAGCCCTGTTGGGAGGGGAAAGGTGTGGAAGGGGGGGTTGTGGGAAATGATGGGGAGTGGAGGGTTGGGGAAATGAAAGAGACCAACCAATACACAGTCATAGTAATAAAACGAACAATAATAGACCCGAGAGTGCACAAGGAACACACCATGAATACTGAACCAGAAGCGCATATAAAAGCAGAAAGGAACAAGGAAACACTGTCCATGATAAGTACATGAAGTGCCCCGGAACCAATGATGGGCAACAGATCCAAAAGATAAGTATATGCATCCGACACTAAGCCTCACAACAAAAAGAGGCGAGGATAAAGCAAATGAAACTAGGGAAACCGAAGCGTGTAGAACTCCTAGAAGTAGGCGAGAGAGACGGAACATCTAACTAAGGCGCCGGCGGAGAAGGCGGCCTCTCCCCAGGGGGAATGTCGTCCCGAGGAAGAGGTAAGTCGGGTGAGGCAGGAGGGATGATGGCGGCCTCCTCAGTCCAAGCAGCAATCCGGCTCCTGTAGCGGCGGAGATGATCGCGCTCGCGTCGGACCAAGCGACACGCCGGGCTATAACAAATGCCTAAGGCCGCACGCTGGCTGATCTCCATAAGAGCTCGAGTCGCCGCATCAGCCTCATCTCTGTAGCGGTCGCGGTCCTGCTGCATGGCCCGCAATGCCTCGCGCGACGTCTGCCACTGAGCCGCTGCAGCCGCACGAATACGATCAATCGTCTGAGCATACTGCTGGTGAAGCGCAGCCGTCGCGGATACAGAATCAAGAGAGAGACGGGCAGCATCGGCCCCATCGCTCGCTACGACGCTCGCATCCCGAAGTAGGCCCAAGAAAGGTGGATCATCGTCTAGGCTGGCAGGGATGGAAGGCTGCGATGGGGGAGGTGGGGGTGGTGGTGCCGGAATAGGCTGTGGAAAAATGGGAGATGCTGGAGGCGAGTGATGCGGATGGGAGGTGGAGGCAGACTCAACAGAGATGGCAGGAGATGGAGGGGGCTGGGAGGCAACTGCCGGGGGGGTGACGGGATGGGTGAGGCAGGGACGGGGGTGGGAAAGGAATCCATCAGCCGGGTACGGACTCTCCGAGCGGGAGGAGGAGGGGAGGTTGTCCTGGAAGGAGGTGGCGGCGGAAGAGAGCAAGGATCCGAATGTAGGGCGACGGATGGCTGAGGATGGGCGTGGGGAGAATGGGCAATGGAATGTGTAAGATGAGGGAGGTCAGTACAATGGCTAGATGCTATGGTGCGTGTACCAGGCAAATGGAAAAGCCAAGCTAAGACGGGGGCAGAATAAACAGAAAAGGAACGAGTTCCGCGATGGAGGGCATCATGGAAACGTCGAGAACGAAGGAGAAATGACTGGAACATGAGTGTCCCATAGGGAAATGGTCGGCCATGTAAAAAACAGAAAAGCGGGTCGGCTATATGGATATCATGCAAGGGAAGTTCCGAGGATGGACTACGAAATAAAAAGAAGAAAATGAACGAGTGAAGAACGGCGAGCTGGTAGTGAGTGGGGATGGCATCCACGCCATATAAAGACAAACAGAAAGCGATGGTATCGGCTCGAGATAACCCCGAGTAGAGGGTCTGGGGAGCATGAAACGAAGTGAGGCTCGAACCTATACCCGCGGCTACGACCGCAGGGGTGAGTGAGCCGGAAGGAAAATGAGGGAAATCAAGCAGCGCCGTGCGAATGTCGGACCCCTCTGCCTCGGATAAGAGTAGGGAGGCCAGGCGCCACAGACCAGCCTGACGGAGGCAACCCTCTGGAAGGAGATCTATGAGCGGAATTGGAGGCAAAGCTAAATGCAGGCGGAGGGATATGGTCGAAGATGGGTCTCTATGGTCAACTATGGACGACGACGGGGGACGGGGAACGGGGGAGGTGGAATGACTACCTGAGCTTCGAGCGGGGTGTCCACTAGACCCATCGGATTGTGTCGGCACGGCTATGTGGGGTGCTGTAACGGGAAGGTGGTGACCAGGGGGAAGAGAGCCGGGGCTATATAACGAGGAACCTGAGAGGGATACACACGGAAGTGAACCCGCGAAGGGCTGGCTACCAGGTAGAGGGATAGGGGTGGAAGGTGTGACAGGGCGTGGGACTGGTGCGCGAGGGACTGGGTGGACAATGGGGGGGAGGGTTGCCCTAGGGGCATGAGAAAGGATCGTGACAGGGACGGGCGGGTTGGGGGCTAGGGGGGCAGAGAGGGACGAGGTCCTAGGGAGAAGGGGGCCTACCGCAGGATGGAGAGTACCGAGAGCCAAAGCTGAAGGGGCAAACTCTGAGTATGCCTCAGTAGCCATGGATGAATCCTGCTGAGGAGCGGAAGATGCCATATGTGCAGACGAAAACTCTGTCACAAGTGCTGAATCACAGGAAACAAGGTTGTAAGAAGGCTAATCGATATGGTACATGAGAACTGAGGAAAAATACCTAAACTGAGAACGAGAACCCAAAAAATGGATCCGGCACGATCAATTATCCTAAAAACGACTATAAGAACATGAAAAACAGAGAGGTGGAATAAGAAAATTAAAAGAAACAAAGAAAAACAATGCTATACAAAAAAGCAAATACAGAAAATAAAAAGAAAGAAAAGAAAGAAATAAATAAGGAAATAAAAAAAAATAAAATAAACAATAAAAATAAAAAGAAAGAATAAATAATAAAAAAACAAGAAATAAAAAATAAAAAATAAAAAATAAAAGAGAAAGAAAAAAAACAAAAAAAAAAAGAAAATGGGTACCTGGAGTTGCGCACGGCTGCCGGCTGAGGCGGAAAAGAAAAAGGGGGGGGGCCTTTATATATAGGGGGTGGGGGGGGGGGGGTGGGGGGGGCAGGGGGGGGGGATTTTTTTTTTTTTTTTTTTTTTTTTTTTTGGGAACCCGAAAATTCCCTAGGGGGCTTTTTTTTTTTTTTTTTTTTTATATATATAATTTTTAAATAGCCCAATTTAGAGAAAAATCAAGGAAAAATCTTAAAAAAATGCCAAAAATTGGCCAAAAAATTCTAAAAAAATTCTGATGAAATTTTCTTCATGTGGAGCCTAAAATCCTTCATCAAACCACAGAGACCCTCCATTTATTCCTCAAATTGGGCAATAAAAAGACATCGGAAAGGGATAAAAATTGCTAGAAAAATGCTAAAATTGCTAGAAAATTTCCAAAAAAAAGCTTGCTTGGCCGTGGTTTTGAAATATCTTCTAGGTTTTCTAAAAACACCAATAACAAAGATGAAATTGATAAGGAAAACTACTAAAACTGAGCAAAATATGATGAGAAAGTTATGTACAACCTGGACATATTTGGCAGTTCCAGGTGATCCATACGTCATTAAGTGTGTTGATGATAGGCCTTCAACCTTGAAATGTTGACCAGTGGCAAGGCCTCTCCTTTCAGCGTCTCTAACTCCACAGCTCCCAAGTTTAGCATTGTTTTGACTCTATAAGGTCCTTCCCAATTTGGAAGCCATTTTCCTCTCAGTTGTGTATGAAGGTTAGGTCTATGGAGAAGAACCAACATGCCTGCTTCAATGTTGTTGTTCCACAGGTGTCGATCATGTGCCTCTTTCCTCTTCATCTGAGTCTCGATCAATTGTTTTGTTGCTAGGAGACGAATCTCCTCCACTTTATGTAGTGCCCCTATTCTCTGAGAGACATCACAGTCTTTTTTGCCCTGCATGTATGCTATCTTAGGTGAGCCATGTAAAAATTCAAAGGGCTCAATGGGCAATATTCCATAAACCAGTTGAAATGGAGAATATCCTGTGGCCTCTTTGTAAGCTAACCTGTATGCCCATAGGGTACCTTGATAAGCAATGCCCCAGGAAGTGGGTTGTAACATACATTCCTTCCTTAACATTGAGATCAAAACTTTATTTGTCGATTCAGCCTGTCCATTGGCTCTTGGATAGTAAGCACAAGAAGTCCTATGTAGAATTCTATACCTGTTAAAAATTTCCTGCAGGACCTTATTGACAAAATGTGTACCTTGATCTGTACAAATTTCAAATGGGCATTCAAACCTGCAAATGATGTTACTATAAATGAAATCGGCAACAGTTTGGGCAGTGCAGTCGGGGGAAGCAATAGCTTCAGCCCACTTGGTCGCATAATCGGTAGCTATCAAGAGATATTTCTCTCTTTTTGGAATTGTCGGAGGATAGATGGGCCCTACAAAATCCAGCCCCCACTTTTCAAATGGTTGCCAGGAAGTGGAAACAATCAAGGGGTTATGTCTCTGCGTTGTGGGCTTAGGTCCACACCTCTGGCAAACGTCACATGCCTTTCCCCATTCATCTGCATCCTTAAACAGTGTAGGCCACCATAGACCAACATCTAATATCCTCTGACTCATAATATGCCCTGGAAGGTGCCCACCACCTGGTCCTTCATGTGCAGAGTGAAGGACTTTCCTCACTTCTTCTTCCTCCAAGCACTGCCTAAGTCTGTCATCCTTTCCCTGTCTATATAATTTATCTTCAAGGAAGGTGTATGGTCTGCTCTTGAGTAGCAATCTCTTCCTTTGCACAGCACTAGCCTTTTCTGGATACATCCCTGTTTTAATGAAATTCTTGATATCATAATACCAACCTTGGGCCTGGACAGCAAACAGATGAGCATCTGGAAAATCATCATTGATTCCACTAACTTGCTCCATCATGTTGATTCTGGAAAGGTGATCCGCCATAACATTCTCTTTACCTGGTCTGTGGACCACAGAAAAATCGAACTCTTGGAATAACAATAACCACCTCCATATTCTACCAGTGGCTTGTGGTTTGTTGAGCAAGTACTTGAGAGGCTGGTGGTCAGTTATAATAACGAATTTTACTCCCAACAAGTAATGACGAAATTTTTGGACCGCAAAAACCATTGCTAAGGCTTCCCGTTCAGTGGTGCTGTAATTCCTTTCAGCCTTAGTCAAAATTCTACTAGCATACTGAATTGGTCTGTCCATCTTAAATTCTTCACTAGGTTGTGTCAAAACTGCCCCCACTGCGTAGGCACTGGCATCTACATGTATATGAAAGATTCTTGACCATTCAGGTGTGATCAAAATAGGAGCAGACACTAACCTGGACCGCAATGTTTGATATGCTTTTTCTTCCTCTTCTTCCCATGTAAAAGGTACTTCCTTACCTGTAAGTCTAGCCAGAGGTCTGGCTATCTCTGCATACATTTTAATAAACCTTCTATGGTATCCAGTATGCCCCAAAAAACTCTGGATCTCTTTAGGGGATTTAGGTTTAGGCAACTTTAAGATAGAAATGATTTTGTCAGGATCCGGGGCCATACCTTTAGCTGACACCACATGTCCTAAGAGAGTTCCTTCTGTCACAAGAAAATGACATTTGTTTGGATTGAGCTTTAACTTAGTTTCTCTGCATCTTTTGAAAACATTATGCAGCTGCCTCAGATGGTGGTCCAAACAATCTAGAGGAGTTTCTTTGTGAGATCCTGAAAACGAAGAGAAGTCATCCATGAAGATTCTAAGTGATTCCAGCAATAGGGGGCCAAAGATGAGATTGACCGTTCTGTTAAAGGTGGCTGGGGCATTTCTGAGCCCAAATGGCATTTTTACATACACATATGTTCCCCAAGGTGTGATAAAAGCAGTCTTTTCTCGATCCTCTGGGTGTATTGATATTTGATTATAGCCACTGAATCCATCCATAAAGCTATATAAGGCATGCCCAGCTACTTCTTCAATGACTTGTTCTGCAAAAGGCATTGGGAAACCATCTGGAATGGTCACCTTATTGAGTGCTCTAAAATCAACACAAATTCTGATTTTATTAGTATTCTTCTTTGGTACTATAACCATAGGGGAGAGCCACTCTGAGTGTTCTACAGGAATGATGATTCCTGCATCCTCCATCTTCTAGATTTCCACATAGACAGCTTCAGCATATTTTGGGTTAAGTCTATAACTCTTCCCTCTTATAGGTTTTGCTCCATCAACCAGAGGGATTCTATGCTCTCCATAAGTTGCAGGCACTCCTTCTAAGTCTTTATAATGCCAAGCAAAAACATCTATATATTTGGTCAAGAATGATTTTACCTTTTCAAGGAGCCCTGGGTGGCTCCACAACCAAGTGGCCACCAAAACTGGCCGATCATTGTCTTGATTGCCTAATTGTATTTCTTGGACAGGATTTCTCTCTACCAGAGTATCCTCCTTCTCCTCTCCTTCCTTGTCTTTGTCTTCTAGCTTTTCTTGCATTGCTTCATAAGCAGGGGTGTTTTGGATTTCAATCTGTTCTTCCTTATCCTGCATCCATCCTGCAGGTATTTCTTGAATTGGAAAAGAACACTCTTCACTAGAATCTTTTACCTTGCCTTTATCTTTATTAACTTCATTTTCTGTAGTAGTCATATCCTCCTCAAAAATGCATTTGAGGGTTGTCTTCCTGCCCCTTCTGTGGTTTGTAATGGGCTCTCCCAATCCATCAACCTGGACTTTTTCCTTATCTTCATCATAACCTTCAATTGTACAACAATTATTAAGAAAAATTCCAAAACAAGAGGAAGAGTTGCCTGCTTGGAGCCAATTTAGAATATCCTCTTCTTCCTCAAAATCTATTTGGGGTTGATCCTCCGATTCTGTTTCCATGCAAATGCCAACTGCTTGCATCATGCTAGTGTTTCCTTGATTATCTGGGCCCTCTTCTAAATGAATCTGTGTCAGCTCCTGCCCTTTCTTTTGTACGCACATAGTATCCTTGCCCCAATCATGAATGACACTTGCGTGCCTCAGCCATGGTCGTCCAATTAAGAGAGGAAATCCTCCTTCAACCTGGGGTAATCTTAAAACCACAAAATCCAGGATGAATAAATTACCTTGTACTTCAAGTGGAACTTTTGGGATTACTCCCAAGGGCCTTACTTTGCTCTGATCTGCCAAAGTGACAGTGAAATTTGCAGGCCTTGAAGGGTGGAGTCCAATTCTTTTCATTGTATGTTCAGGCATCAAGTTAATGCCAGAACCACCATCCACAATAACTCCTTTAAATTCATGACCCTTGATAGATACTGTCAGCCGAGGACTTTTATAATCTGTAAGGGGTGCTTCCCTTACAATTTTTCCTTCATGTACAACAGCAGTCTTTGCCACCAAACTTGTAGTGGAAGCTTCATCAATTATCTGCAAGAGTTCTGACCTGAACTTCCCATCCATCTTTATTAAATCAAAAATACTAACCTCCTTTTTCATGGATTTGAGCAGTCTGGAGGCTTCTGATTCCTTAAGAGCTTGGGCTCCATTTGACTTATCCAACTCCTCATGAGCCCTGCTGAATGCATGTCCAATGGCATCACTGGTACCTGTGCAATTTTCCTTTTGCCTTGTGTCTGCACTTGTGGTGGCTAGGTCTTCGGACACACCTTTGTCTCTGTTTAATCCATTAATCAATGATTCTTGACCCATGTCCACTGGAGCCTTCCCCTTGCTTCTTGTCTGCACAGTAAAAGAGTCAATTTCTTCTAACTGCACCACCCTGGTAGATGGTGATGGCACCTTAACTTGATTTGCCATTTCTTCTTCCTTCACAGAAATCATTTGGATATGGGGCCCTGATGAAGAGGCTTGATTCTTAGGACAACCATATGTATAATGGTCTCTGGCCTCAGGGCAGTTCCTGCAAGGAGGTGCATTCTCTGGTAGGGTGCACCTACTTTGGTAGTGCCCACATTCTCCGCACCTAAAACAGATTATTGGCCTCCTAGGCCCATTTCCAAAATTATTCCTCTGTCTAGGGTTATAGTTGTTACCTTGATTTTGTGCAGCCATCACATTTGTGGTTGTTGGGGGTCCTCCTTGGGTCCAGTATGTCGTTGCAGGCATTCCTCTTGATTGGCATTCATGGGCCTCATGGCCAACCTTCCTGCATAATTGGCAAGTTACACTTAACACAGGGCACTCACTTACTATATGCCCTTGTTTGCTGCACATGGAACACCAAAGACCACTCTTGATGCCTCCTCCTTTGAGCTCCTGCAACTCCTGTCGCAGCTGAGCTGATTCCTCTGCCTGGGCTTCCTCTTCCTTTTGGAGCTTGAGTGCTTCAATCTCCCTTCTCAATTGAGCCACAGCAGTCTCCTCCTCTTTGTAGGGCTTATTTCTCTTTAAGCCCTCCAACTCCCTCCTCAGCTGGGTCACTGGATCCTCCATGTCTGTACCATATGTTGGTGGTGAAGAAGTTGTCCCATATTGGTGCCTTATTTGCTCCAGTCTTGTAGCCGTGGTGATGAACTCCTCTATGGAGGCTGTAGGTAATACTAATTCCTTTATTTTGCATTGAGTGGCTACTGGTAGGGGCTTGGCTAACCATTTCTTGACAAAAAAATCATGGGGTGGATCTGGTAATTTGGCCATTAGTGCTTTGGCTCTGGTCACAAATTCTGGGAACTTTTCTCCTGGACCCAATCTCAAGTTCTCTAGCTCTTCTATGATAATCTTTGCTGTGTTCCCCTGCTGGAATTGATTTCTAAAAGCATCCTTCATCAAATCCCAAGTGGTAAAGTGGTTTTCAGCAAACTGGCTGAACCACTTGTCTGCCAGTCCTTCCAATGTGGCTGGGAAGAGTATCAAGAAAGCATCTTCCCTACCCATTAGCCCCCTAGTCTTACATAATGCAAGAAATCGTCGAATGTGCTCATCTGGGTCCTCCTGGGCTAAACCCCTGAAGGAGGGAAATTTTATGTTTAATCTGGAGAGCAAGATTTCTAGGTCCACCTGTCCTGCCATGCTTCCTACCGATGAAGTCGATGAAAGTGGACTCGATGATCTTCTGTTCGTCTTTCTTCTTGTCTGCTTGCACTTGATTCTCAAGGTTTGTGACCGGGTCGCGGTCATGAGCTATGCATAGTCCACTTAAAATAAGACACTTGATAAAAGTATGCACCTTTTGGCCCACTGGAGTAATGTTGTCGACCCTGGAATATTGTCCTCCAATGGCAATATATAGCCTCCTATGCTCAAAGCTCCTTGGAAGTCCCACCGGGCGTGCCAAATTTGTTGGGGGATTCTTTGACAAGAAGGAGTTTGAGGGTTTGTAGGAGAAAATGGAAGGACCAAAAGAGAAAATACACCTTGGAAGTCTCTGCCGTTTGATTGATTACAGTAAGAAAAGTACAATGTTTGAAATACAAGATACACCAATACCTCTGTGCACAATCCCGCAGAGTGCCCAATTACAAAATATCCAATATCCCAATGTCCTCTTGCTGCCGACCTCCTCTACAACAAACCTCCACCTGCTTCAAGCTTCTCCTTGTGCACACCTTGCACCAAGCTTCCACAAAGGGGGAGGAGTGAATACCTGCTGTCGGCAAGCGTACACTGCCAAAAGACCTTGAGATACTTGGGGGAACTATAGCTTAGCACTTCTCTGCACCAAAAATCCTTGGTCACTCTCTATGCACCTTGCACTTCCACTTCTGTGCGACGTACTCTGGTGTCTCTCGCACTTCCCTCTCTTGCTCCACTTAGCCTATGCTCTCTTGCTTACTCTAACCTTGGTCTAAGAATGGCTCTTGCCTTGATTTGAGTGTGTCGATCACGTACGCTCCTAACTGCAAGTGAATCTTGGTGCTCACTTTTATGTCCCAAGATTGCTCTCACAAGTGGCAGCCAACTACTCACTGTTTTGTCCTGTAGTGACTTTAGTCTAAAACCAAAAATTTTAATGGGGGCCATACTTTCACCTGTGCGTACACTTTGCCGCTTCACATGCCTTCACATTTCCTTTTAATTCTTCACTTTTGCACATAAGGGGGGTTCACCTGAACCTTCCAAAACACTTTAAAACACACTTTGAACCTTAGGGAAATTAGAGAAAGTACCTCTGCAACCTGCAACCTATTTTCTCCAATTTACCCTTTGTGGACAATTCATTGTGCACTACCAGCAAGAACTATCCGAGGGCTGACCTAGAAATTGAGAAAACTAAACTTTGCATGAAGATGGTAGAATTAGCACAAGCAATGTTTGAAGCCTCTAGATATCTTAATTGGAATAACATGGCAAAACTGGAATTACACTTTCAAGGACTAATGGAGAGGCTAGAATACTTGATTGAAAGTAAGGAGAAGAGGAATCCACATAGGAACCCTATTGTTTTGGAGACACAGGAAAGGAATGCACCACCCCTGTCTCAAGTACCAGATACAGAGGGTGAAGACAATTTGTCTTTCATACATAAATATTCACATGAATTTTTAAGAGAAATACAAGAAGAGAAACGGAGAAAAGAAAAAGGAACTCATCCTCCTATTCAAGAAATAGATGACATGCAGGAACAATTTCCCCAAGACATCCCCTCTATTTACGATGATGTAGAGGAAGAGCAACTGATTGAACACACATGTTTTGAATCCAATTCTTTACAAGAATTACCTCACTTCACAGGAACTTGGGAAGCCAAATCTATTAGTATGAGAGCACCCACGATAATAATGAGGAATGAAGAATCAGTGATTCCTAGAAACACGGAAGTGATAAAGAACACCAAAGTTCAATGTAATCTCACCCTAGAAGAATTGTTGAAGGTTAAACCAGAACTGTGGAAGCATGTAGCAAATCAATTCCCTGAGCTTGCTACTACTGCCCCACAGATAGGAAAACACAAGAAGGTACCGAAGATACCCGTAGAAAGAATCAGAGAAGTAAGCGAAGGAGAGGAAGGTAACACTTATCTTCCAATATCCCATCAGGACTACACCACGAAAGCCATCTTGGATTCAGGAGCTGGAGTAGCCATTGCTACCACTACTTTATGGAAACGTTGGGGTAAGCCAGCACTAAGACCTACCAGGATGAAGCTACAAATGGCTGATGGACACATAGAGAAACCATTAGGCTTACTAGAGGGCATATCTCTCACCACTTGTAATGTGGAGTTTGAGCATACCTTTGCCATTTGTGATTTTGCAAAAAATCATGCTTATGAGATGATATTAGGAAGACCATTCATGCGTTAGTTACAAATTGTACAAGATTGGGGAACTAATTCTTTGTACTTACAAAATTTAGGAGTGACTACTAAAGTCAATCTTAAAGACTATTCTCATCGAGATGTACCCCCAATACAATGGAATACTGCCCATAAGACACAAGAAGAAACGGAATTGGTGCACTCATTAGAATCAGACCCCTCATGGTTGCACGAGGACACTCATTTATGGATTTGTAAAGAAGTGAAACAAGAGGAAGAACGGTTAGAAGCCAAGACTTTAGGTGCAGAGCAACATCCACGAACCCTTCAAGACCCAGCTTACGCACCTGTAGTATTTCCAGACGAAGAATTCAAACCCCATGGTTGGGCAGAAATCCTAGCAACCATGGATGTAGCCATCAATGAAGAAAAATGGACACCCCACTGTGACGAGGATGGCTATGACATTTGAGTCTTCACAATAGAGCCAATCATGTGTGATTCGATTATTGAAGAATGTGAGCCTAGCACTGATGCATTTGAGGATGCGAGTGATTTCGATTTAGAGTCAATTATTATGGACCCACCCTTTGCATCAGAGGAAGAATACTTCTACGAAGTTGAAACTCACCCCCAGAGACACGAAGAAATTATGAATGAGGTAAGGTTAGCCACTCAAGTGACGACCAAAAGTGAAGGAAAGAAAAGAAAGAAGAAAGAAACCTTGTCAGAAGAAGAAGAATCCTTGTTTGAGGTTCCCGAGAACTTCAAGAAGTATGAAATAGAAGATAGACGAATCATGGTACGAATGCCTAACAGAAAAGCTGACGTTGGAGAAGTATATGATAATCGAGAGAAGACCAAAAAAATCATAGTAGCCATAGAAGGAGAGGAACAAAAATGTACATACATAGGGCATGATTTGACGATTGCAGAAGAAGAAGAGTTAGTTGCCCTATTGCGGGAATATAGAGACGTGTTCGCTTGGAGTTACAAAGACTTGAAAGGAGTAGATCCAGATATATGTTCTCATAGAATCCCTATGACTCTAGATGCAAAACCTATGAAACAGAAACCGTACACATACAATGATAACTATGCTACGAAGATTAAAGAAGAAATAGATCGATTGATAGAAGCAGGATTCATTTAAGAAATTGAGCATACTGAATGGGTATCCCCCATTGTGGTAGTGCCCAAGAAGAATGGAAAATTGCGTGTGTGTATTAACCTTAAAAAAGTTAATGCTGCCACGATTAGAGACAGTTATCCTCTTCCTATCACGGAACACCTATTGGAAAGAGTTGCGGGCAAGGAAGTTTAGAGCTTTCTTGATGGTTTCTCAGGCTATAATCAAGTAGCCATAGCTCCAGAAGATCAACATAAGACAGCTTTTGCCACAGAATGGGGCATATTTGCATTTCGTGTAATGCCTTTTGGCTTAACAAATGCACCCGCCACTTTCCAACGACTCATGTGTCACGTTTTTAAGGAATTCTTACGCAAGAATTTGGAAGTCTATGTCGATGATCTATGTGCACATTCTAATATGAGGAAAACTCATATCCCAAAATTAAGGCAAGTATTTGACAAATGCCGAGAATATCAGGTTTGTCTGAACTCAAAAAAATGCGTTTTCATGGTCAAACAAGGAAAAATTCTAGGACACATTGTGTCAAAGAATGGAATCTCTACTGATGAAGAAAAAGTGAAGGTAATTATAGATCTACCTAGACCGAGTAATGTAAAAGAAGTACAAGCATTTATGGGACATTGCGGTTATTACAGAAGATTCATACACATGTATGCAATCATAGCCAAGCCTCTGTACTCTATTTTGACTAAGTTTGAATGGACAGATGAATGTGAGGAGTTCATTTAATTAACTTAAACGACATTTGTGCTCAGCACCTATATTGACAACTGTTGGTCTAAGAGCCCAAGGAAAAGATGATTGTGGAAGCTTTTACTTTGCTCAAACCCCTCGGAATCGGTCCAATTGGATTACCTGGAACCCATAATTATCCCTCTAGAAATTCTTCCTTTGTATATGTACTAGTTCATATGCTTCCCGGCAAACGCACCAAAATGTTTGATTCTAACGCCCAAGGAGAAATGTCGATATATGCTTACACTTGATCTTAATCACTCAAAATCGGTCCATTCCTCTTGTTTAAGTCAATAAGTCATACTTGAATGTATCCCAAACTTTTTCTCGCACATGCACTCTCTTTCTAACTAATTCGCATTTCCTATTCTCTTTCCTACTCTCAGTTCCTTCGGTTCACTCACCCACATACACACATATGGCCTCCTATCCTTTGCCTCACTACTCGCTTCCAAGTTCATATACGTACCTAGTCACACCCATAGTGTACACACTTGTGCATCTCCACCCACGCTTTTACTCTCTTTCACCTCTCTCTCTCTCTCTCTCTTTCCCAATCACTTACTTCCCATTCAAACATCTTTTCCTATCCTCGCACACCCATGCTCACACACACACTTGTACACACATCCACTCTCATATCCCTCTACCCACACACACACACATATTCGCACACACCACATCCACATGTGCAATTGCCCCCTTGTGTACACACACACACTCCCTTCCTCTCTTATTTTTCACTACTTTTCTTTCTCACCCAATCATCCAAACAATTTCACACCCTTCTTCATCCTCCATCTAGAATACCGTCTCCCTATGTCTCTATTTATGTTGTCACAGGAATCAAAGCCTACACACCGAGGGTATTCTATGCATGCCAAAAAATGGCCACAAGGGTTTGCATTCAAGCCCTTAGGTTCACCTACAGAGTGATCATGAAATGTGTGAAATGCGATGTTGTTTGAGTTAGGTCAAATTACCAAACTTCTACTTCAAAGCCGGGTTGCACTTGGAATGTCCAATGGACTTATGAAGAAAACAACGATCCCAGAGACTAGAGAGTTCCATGATGACTGATGTAATTCCACGGGGAGATTCCTTCAATGATAGTGACGTGAGATTGTCAATCTCATCTTGAGATGCATGCCTAGAAGTGCAATCTCAAAATATATTTTTAGCCGGAATTACATGTTTTCCTATATCGTTTTGGAAAGAGAGTCTCAGAGCCAAAAGTGAATTCGAAACTAAAATAATTAAGGTCCATCCAGCTCAAATGGTTCCCTTCCAATAGTTGCTACACGAGTTTATTTTGGGACAGTGATGTGACACCAAATGGAACTACATTGCATCAACATCTTGAAGTCTCCCATATGTTCAATCAAAATCAATCGTTTGTTTATCTCTCTCAAACGTAGAAATTAACTCATACAAATGAGCAAATTGGTTCACAACCCTCCGCATCAAACCCTCAGACCATAGAAAATCAATGAGTTATTTAGTCAATTATCTCAACATATCAACGAGTTCAAGCATGTAAACAACACCACCCTTATGAACTCTTAAGGGAACGACAAAGAAAATCCTCCATACACTGGAACCAACCAAGAAAATTAATTGCTTAGTGTATCATACATACTTAAGTTCACAACACAGCCCAGTCATATCAATTCATGAAGTGATCGCTTGGTCCATTGGCGTAGCTTCGCTGTATGGCGCAAGAATATGGAGGGAACAAGTAAGACACAAGGTGTTTTAAAGCAAATAGAATTCTGCTTCTACAATTGCCAGGTGCAGCCATTTATCACAGTAGTCATGGAAGACTCAACTTTTGGTGAGACAAAAACATAGAAAGAAGCACAACAGATTATTGCATCAATTCGATTTCTTTTGTAGCAGAACAACGTTAAACATCACACTGATGCGTTCAGTTTACCGAATCCTTCACTATCTGCTCTCGGACAGAACTCTGTTTCTGAGGCTTATAAGATCTCATATATGAGCGAACACAAGTATGGCGGGACTTTTTAATCTCATTATCCTCAGTTGAAGTAGCAAAAACAAGGAATGCAGCAGTTATGGAAAGATTTAAGAGACCATACCGCATTGGCTTGTGTGCGAGCTTATAGACTTCAGTCTTGGTGGGGGAATAGAGGTGACACCCAGTAAGGAAGCCCAACCGTGCTTTTTCGCTTCTGCTCGAAGTTCTTCCCCTCACCACAGCAAGTAGATGTTCCTCGATTTCAGGAAGATGGCACCCAAACTCTCCCCCTTTTTAAGGTCTTCTTTGCTTGCTGCTTGGTATGTCCCAGAACTGCTGTTCACCTTGTCACAGAAAGTACATCTCCACTGACACATACTGGGTGCAATGATGCTATAAAGATTGGAAAATGCACCATCGAGAAGGACTTTGCCCGATAGTAGGAGGACTGGGAACTACGGCTCTCCCAAGACAGATTATTGCACCAAACCCCAGACTTGGGATATTAAGTGCCTTTCTTTCCTACAGAACCGTATGAGCTGTGAAAAGTACGAAAAAAGCGGCCGACCAATTTGTTCAGTCATTTGAGACGCCATACTGCAACTCAGCCCCGTTCACAATCCTCTCCAAACCCCTTGAATGAGAAAAAAGAACACCATCCTCCTCTTGTGCTTTCCCTCGAATGTCCCCCTGGTCTCCAGGAAACGAGCACGAGGAAAAGCCCCAAACACCTCCCTTGCTTCTGTATCTCCCGTACACGCCCAGAAGAAGAAGCCAAAAAATGTCTCCTGCCCCAAAGGCCTGCTGCGCACCCTCGCCTTCTCCTCTCTGGCTGCCCTCGTCACTGCACACAAAACGAAGAGAGAGCGAGAGAGAGAGCGATTCCCCTTTTTTCTTCTTTTTTTTTTTGTCGTTCCCCCCCTGGACCTCTTCGTATATGCAGAAAAGACAAGCCCAAAAATGCGGTTCAATGAACCTGCCTAGTCCGAATGAAGTCTGAATGCATATGGCATGATGTCACATGTGGCAATTCGGGATTTCCCCCTTGGAGCGCATCACCCATTTTGAACTGCTTTGTCGTTAGCGGAATCCTCATATACATCCCATTTTCATGCATAGCAAAAGTCTTTCCCTACCATCCGGTAAGGTCATTAAGAAGGCCCCACATCTCTGCAATCTCCTTAGAAAGTCACAGGATCTCCATTTTTGGAAACAAACACCTCTATAGACTTGATTTGATGGGTTCCTCTTATTCCGCACGTCCGCAATGAAAGATGAAACTCGATTGTGGGGCATATAATCCATTGATTTTCCAACATAGTAAGTTCAAAAGAATGCATGACTTCCTATGCATTGGTTATGTGAAAAATCGATGACCGAGATTTATGTAAGTCTCTAATCCCCACAATCACCAATGAGCCACCTTCCTTTGTGCACAACAGCTTGTATTAAAGACACGTCATCAGGCATCAATAACTCCCTTCAAACGCACCGTAGGAGAGGCCCTACACACTCCAAATACTTATCATCAATCGTCGATTCCACTCTTCAAATACCTGAAATCAAACGTATTTTCCTGCCAAATAGAACCACATTAGTGCATAAAACCAACCATTTTGTGAGCTAACATACTCCCCTCTTCTCAATTGCGAAGTCATCCTCGACGAGCCACTATTGCTGCCATATAATCAAAACAGCCACGAAAATGTCAGTGTACAACTAGTTTGCATACCTTCCCATCGAGCCAATATTCCAAGTGGACCTGCACTCATTGAAGCTATTAGTGCTCAAAAAATCACTTATGAATACATACAATCCATTCACCTCAAAATGATCCAATACACATATGTGCAACTTTATATTCCCACATGCATCAGTTTGCTCATGCATTCCATTATGAAATTAGTCTCAACCAAAATAACACATGCATACCTTTCCATGTTTTACACATTCAACTATCATTGCGAAAAACAGAAACGGAAATACCGAAATAAACAACAACAACTGAAATGAATTCAATAGGAGATGCAACATACCCAAAATGCATACCCCATTATTGCACCTACCATTCGCTATGTACAATTATTTCATGACTAGACGTTCCCTAAGAATCTCCATCGTCGTCCCACAAAAGTCATCGAAACCCGAGTGCAAGTGAAGACCTACATAAAAACCCTGGAGTGTCCCCACACACTGGAAAACCCTCGGATAGAGCACACAAGTTGTAAAGCAAGACCGTTGCATTACCTCGCTAAAGCCTCATCCATAAGTACATATACAGTCTCTGTGCCTTCAAGAATGTTGATTCAAAGTGAGCCGATCTGTCATAAGCCATAACATACCATTCACACAAGCAAATAACGTTCCCTTCCAGGCGATCATCGCCCTCTCCCCTCTCTCTCTCCCCCTCAGGAGTGGGGAATAACTCCATATGAAAAAAGTTTTATTTATTTTCACACGTTGGCCTACATTGACACTGGATGCGATTCGTGGACCTGACCACCCGATCAGGTTGATTCCACCCATCTACCAATGCAATGCAGCGCACAACACACAAACACACAAGAGTGACACATAACATATATCAGCTAGCCCATAACGAAGCTAGATGCGGCTCATGGTCGTGACCGCCCGACCACAATGGTTCCACTTACCTACCAACCCGTTATGGCGCGTAGCTAAGACACAAACATATACCTCCCAAGCCTATGGCGAAACTAGCTGCGGCTCGTGGTCCTAACCACCCGGCTAGGATAAATCCACCCACCTACTAGCCCACCATAGTGCATTGGTACGATCACAGCAACACAAATTTTTTCTTTTCTTTTCTTTTTTCCTTTTTTTTTTTTAGTTAATTAATTCACCCAAGTCCTGAGAATTAGGGAGAGGAAGAAAGGGACTTTCCCACTTTTCCCACACATGCATGCAAACATATACACACTAGCCTTTGACAGATCAACCACCTCTTCACTCCATTCTTTCAATTACAAACACTACATATGTATTCATCGAGTTGACATTTCACTAGGTAACTACAGCCGGCTATGCCTTAGTCCCTCGTATACCTATCCCTAGGTGTCCTAGAATGTGAGTCTCTGGAATGTCTCATATAGTCTCACATCGTACTCGCATCCCGACAACTTCCCTAGGGCAAGTCAGGCTCAACTTCGGGAGCTCCGTCATCACTTCCTATCGTTAGCACATCTGCCCAAGCCCAAGTGATATCGTTCTCTTCGTTAGGCATTTCCCTAGAAGGATCGAAATAGTAATATCGATCTCCCGCCCATCCTACATGTCGAGTCAGGTATTCCTCAGAACACTCAATGTAAAATGCAACACCCAAACCCTGGTTTATAAAGCATACCAGCCAATGCGCTTCCTCTACATCATATTCCGTCTCAAAGTCGTCGACATGTATGTCCATGCGGGCGAATGTTTGGTCCGAGAAATATATCCTTAGCTCGTACAAGTAGAGTTGCGTTATTTGGTCTGCCATTTTGTTACTTAGCTCCTAACAGTCTCTGCATAACACGAAGAATATTAGAAGTCCAAAATTCTTGAGCTAGCACAGGATAATATTTATGACAACAAAAATCATAACTAACATATGCGCATATAATATATATATATATATATATATATATATATAACTATACATGTATGTACAAGGATTCTTCTTCGTCATTCTGCTTGGATCTCGTCAGGCTTCTCTCGTCCTATTGTCACGTGAAATATGGTTTAACTCGAAGCGCGTTAACCTTCACAGGAGCATATTCTTCTCCTAAATCTTGAATTTGCATGGAACCATTGGAATTGCGTTCCACCACCTTAAACGGTCCTGCCCATCTTGTCTGTAACTTCCCCGGGAATTTATAATATTTACTATCATAGACTAGCACCAAATCCCCTTCTTGAATCACATAGGTCTTGAGATTCTTATCATGCCTCTCCTTACGTCTCTTCTGAATAGCTTCCAAACTTTGTTGTGCAATGAGTCTCTTTTCTTCTAGCTTGACCAGTTGTATGTACCTGTCCTTCAATGACTCTTCCTCTCCCATCCTGGCCTCGATGGCCACTCTTAGTGTCGGAACTTCTTTTTCGATGGGAAAGATGGCTTCCTCGCCATATACTAGAGAGAACGGGGTGCTCTTAGTCGTCACTCGGTAGGATGTTCTATACGCCCACAAAGCTTCCAAAAGTCTTTCATCCCAGTCTCGCCTATGCACAGCTACTGTCTTTGTCAGAATCTGTTCCAGTACCTTGTTGGTGACCTCCACTTGTCCATTTGCCCTCGGGTAATATGGAGTGCTTTTTCTATGTTTGATCTTATATAATTCCATTAATTCTTCGATCAGTTCGTTGACAAAATGGGTTCCTCTATCGCTTACTATTTCCAACGGGCATCCAAATCGGGTGATGATTTGTTCGTACAAAAATTTAGCAACATCAACGGCTCGGTCAGTCTTCAGAGCTTTGGCTTCTACCCACTTGGTAACATAGTCAGTACAGACCAAGATATACCTATTGGATCTTCGACGTGAGGGAGGATCAATAGGCCCCACAAAATCAATTCCCCACTTCTCAAAGGGCTTAAGAGCGAGCACCGGCGTGAGAGGAGCTGCATGTGCTAATGTGGGTTTGCCCATTCGTTGGCATTTGTCGCATTTCTTACAGTATGTGTGCGAGTCTTTGAACAGCGTTGGCCACCAATACCCAGCCAATAAAATCTTTCTTGCCGTCAGTTCACCAGCAAAATGCCCACCGCAGGGTTCATCATGTAAAGCCCTCAACACTAGGTTTGCTTCTTCTTCCTCGAGACACCTCCGATAAATGTTCTCCTGAACAAAATATCGATAGAGTTGCCCTCCAATGATGCTATGGTGCTTCGCCAATGCTAACAGTTTTTGCTTCTCTCTCTTGCTTGCTCCTGGCGGATATTTAGTGGTGCATAAGAAGTTCACCAAGTCGGCATACCAAGGTACTTTAGCATCAACCTGGAATAGATGCCCATCAGGAGCATCGTCTGGCACACCAGAGATTGGCTCCTCATTAAAAATTCGAGATAGGTGGTCAGCCAATATATGCGCTTTGCCTAGTCTGGTTACCATTGTGAACTGAAATTCTTGGAGAAGTAGCATCCACCTCATCAATCGCCCTGATAACTCTGGTTTATTAATGATATACTTAAGGGCTTCATGATCCACATAAAACGTGAAATGCTTTCCCATCAAGTAATGCCGATACTTGTTCACCGCAAAGATCATCGAGAGGCATTCCTTCTCTGTAGTCGTGTAGTTCCTCTCAGTGCTATTCAGGTTGCGACTTGCGTAATAAATAGGGTGGTCCAACTTGTTTTCATCGGCTTGGCATAGCACTGCTCCAACCGCAGTATGAGAAGCGTCGGTATGCACATGGAATTCTTTCGTCCAGTCGGGTGCTACCAAGATTGGTGCATTTATCAATCTCTCTTTGATCGAGTCGAATGCAACTTGACACTCTCCAGTCCATTGGTATTGTTGGTCTTTCCTCAAAAGATTCGTCAGTGGTGCCGCTATGGATGCAAAATTTAATATAAAACGTCAATAATAATTAGCATGCCCCAAGAATCCTCTGAGTTGCCGCAAGTTTTGAGGACGTGGAAGTTGTCCGATCTTTTCCACTTTATCCTCGTCAACCGCAATCCCTTTTTCGGAAATAACATGTCCCAAAAGCAATCCTCTTCGTACTCCAAATGTACACTTTTCAGGATTTAATGCGATGCCTTTGTCAATGCTTCTTCTTAAAATAGCTTCGATCCTCTCCATCATGTTTTCATCGTCGCCTCTGATCGCAAAGTCATCGAGAAATATCTCCATCCAATCCTGCAAATAGTCTTGATATGCAGCTATCATTGCTCTCTGGAATGTGGCCGGTGCATTGCATAATCCAAATGGCATCACACGATATGCGTATGTGCCCCATTCCGTGGTGAAAGTAGTTTTTGATTGATCCTCTTCATGGATTTGGATCTGGTTGTACCCACTGAAACCATCCAAAAATGAGTACAATTTATGGCCAGCCACTCTGTCCAAGATTTGATCAGTAAACGGCAAGGGGAAGTGATCCTTCTTTGTGCGCTCGTTCAACTTTCGATAATCTATGCAAATACGGATTTTCTTATTTTTCTTCGGAACAACTACAATTGGTGATACCCATTCATTGGATGCGATGGGATATATGAATCCTGCTTCCAATAATTTAGTCAATTCCAACTTGATCAATTCCGAGTAGACTGGATTTGTCCGCCTAAGTCGTTGACATATTGGTCGTGTGCCTTCTTCCAAGTCTATATAATGTTGGCAGATTCAGGGATCAATTCCTCTTAGATCACTGTATGACCATGCAAAGGCCTTGCCGAAATTTTTGAGTGTCATTTTAATACAATCTCGTACCCCATCTGGTAGCTCTGACCCCACGCTCAAGAACTTTTCTGGAAAAACTTCCCATTTTTCCAACTGAGCTTCTCGCGAGTATTCCTTATTCCTTGATGACACTGTGATTGGAACGTGCTCTCCGATCACGCGTGCATGGTTGGCCAGTAAATCATTGTTTTGTTCTCTTTCGATTGAACCTAATTTCTTTAGTTCAGCTTTTGCAATGGCTTCCGACACTTTAGTTTTACTCTTCGCTTCTTTTTCCAATTCTTGACTTCTCTTTAGAATCTCTGCTTCTAGCATTCTAACTCTTTCTCTCAATTGTTGCACTTCCATTGTCGGAGCTAACTCCAGCTCCAGCTCTTCTTTTGAAGTTCCCTTCTCCAGGGGTTGAGTAGCTTTGTTTTTACTTGCGTCTATACTCAACATGTAGCACTCAAATTCTCTTGTATGTGTCAACCATCTCAACAATTCGTGATCGGAATCGTCGTTATAGAGAAATGGATTTTGATACTCTCCCATCTTCGTGTCTTGATTCTTAAAGAGCTGCAAGTTGAACCCGTCTTGAAGTAGATTCTTGTAGGTGTCCGTGTTCAAGGAAAACCTAGCTCGTGCAATCTCGTGCCTTGCTTTCTCCTTTTCTTTCTTTTCCATCTCATCGACTATTATTGTTTTCTTCTTGTTGCTCGAGGGTGGGGATACTTGTATTTGAATCCGATCAGACTTTGGCCCTATTGAAATAAAACCTGTGCGCCAGTCATGCACACATTCGGCTTGCACCAGCCATGGCCGTCCAAGTAAGATCGAGAAGGTAGCCTCTGAGGTCCTTGGTCTTACTATCAGATAATCAACTTTAAACTCTAAACCGCCCACAACTGTGCTTACATTCTTCAAAAGACCCGCAGGCTTCACTTGTGTTTGATCCGCCATTCTCAAGGACATCGGCGTTTCTTCCATGTGGTTGAGGCCCAAAGCTTTCATCATGAACTCAGTCATAAGATTGACTGCGGCTCCACTATCTAACTGAGCACCGGGAACTGCATATCCTTTAATCTCGACCGTCACAGCTGGAGCATTCGAATCAATTTGCATCGTAATACTTTGAATGATTCCTTGGACATCTTTATCTTGTCTCTTTTTATCTCGAGCTTTCCTCGGCTTCTTAATATATTCGTTGTAGAATTGTTTCCTATAGGCAGGTGAACATTTCAGCAATGTGCCAATGTCCAACGTGACTTCTGTGTCAGCGAGCAACTTTACAATATCTACTTCTTCCGAACTTTGTCTTTCCTTTCTAGACTTTGGAGCCCTTAATCTTTCGGGGAATGGTGCTATGCCTGGCACAAACTCCTTGGTCACTGGTGGAAGGATCTCAATTTCTTCCCCATCCTCAAACTCTTGCTGCTCAGCAAATCCTCCAACTTGGTTTTCTACCTCTTCACGCTCAACGATCTTCTCTTGACTCTCTTCTTCACCTTCGCCTCCTTGGTTCGTCTTCGAATACTCTTGAGTCCTTGTGACTACTGCCACAGTTGGATCTTTATGCGGGTTCTTGGTGTTGGTGTAATTCAAGCCTTAACACTTGGCTTGGATATCAACCTTGAAGACTCAACATAAAGCTTGGACCTTGGAAGCCTAGCTTGGATTAATTCATGAAGATATCACTTGATGAATGAGCCATAGGAACTCATGCTTATGTGTTCTAATTTTTTACTCATTGAAAAAGTCAATATGACTTTAACCGCTCATGTAATCACACCTACTAGTTTAATTCGTGGAAAAAGTGATTGTTTAGTTGAGAGAATATCTCAGTCAATCTTTAGGTGAAAGATTCTAGGAGATTGACATGAATTTGAAATTCAAAATCTCACTCAATCTCTATAAAAGTTGCTAGGAAAATGTCGCGGACATCCTTCACTCTTCCTGAGGCATTTATGAGTAAATCATTGAGTGTGTGTGTGCTACACCATAGCCAACACCTCTGAGTACCATTGAGCATCACATTCTATGCCAATGGGAATGTACAATCAATAGAATTAATACATAGCATTACATTCATAATCTCTGGTTTCTCTGAGTGACTATCTCCAAGTCTGTCAACTTCCAAGAGGCAAATCTCAAGATTTGCTGATCCAAATTGGATGATTCAAAAGTGCATTGGATTCAGCTCAAATTCTACTACATACCTACAAAATTTCAAGGCCATTGGATCAACCATTACAGAGAAATCTCAGTCGAGGTGCTCACTGGTCTGTGACTGTAAGTCTCCTAAAAAGTCGGGGGTGTACCTTATTTTGCTAAATTGATTTCTCAGAGTGTGGTTTATCATTTCCTTTCATTCTACTTGCAAATGGGAGCTTACTAAGCTAATAGAATATCTCTAGAAGGAATTTTGCTAATTGTAACTACACTGGTCACACTGAGCATAACACTGAGCAGGTGTCACTACCAAAATAGCAAGTTTTTCTGGATTTTGAAGTCACAAGTAGTCTGTCTTGATTTGATCATTACTTATAACATTTGCAAAGCACATATATGGTTTCTTGGTATCATTTGGAAGCTCAAGGAGTCTACTAAGCATTTCTGGAATCAAAGGAGGGCAGGTGTGAAGCAGGTCTAGCAGCACCAACTCATTTCTTGAGTGCATCCAACCATCACTCCCAACAGTGGTATCAGAGCATATAAGGTAACATGGGTGAAGGTTTTCCTTCCTTCATTGACAAATTAGACAGGAACAACTACCAAGCTTGGTCTCTAAGGATGAAGACCTATCTACAAGGAAGGAGCTTGTTTGGATTCATATCAGGAGATGAGGAATTGCCCTCATTTAAAGCTAGAGGCCTACCCACCAAGGAAGAGCAAGAGAGACTCAATCAATGGTGTGCAAAAGATGCTTTGGCAAGCTCATATCTTCTAAACTCTATTTCTGATTTCCTTCTACCACACATAAGGAATTGCAAAACTTCCCAAGCAGAATCTATTGAGCAGAGTATTGTATGTTCCAACTATCACCAAGAATCTGATGAGTGTAGGTCAGATTGTGGAAAAAGGTCTACAGGTCAGGTTCACTCAACATGGTGCATATGTGAAGGATCCAAGACATGGATTCAGAAGGATAGCTAAGGGAGAAAAATCAGGTAGATTGTTTACCTTTGAACTTGAAGACACTAAGAATATTGCTTTGTACAACTATAAAGATCAAACCCTATCAGAATTGGAGATTTGGCACAAGAGATTAGGTCACATTGGAGAGAGGACCTTAAAGCAAATGAGTAGGGATCAATGTGTGCTTGGGATACCTAATGTATCCAAGCAACACATGATATACAAGTGTGGGGCTTGTCAATTTGGTAAGTCACACAGATTGCCCTATAACAAGAAAGGTTTTATGCATGAAGATTATCTGGAATTGGTGCATACAGATGTTTGGGGACCTAGCAAGGAGCCATCCATATCTGGATCAAGGTACTATGTGTCCTTCATTGATGACTATAGTAGGTGGACTGTCTTATATTTCATGAAACATAAAGATGAAGTATTTAATTGTTTCAAGAGGTACCTTGCACTAGTTGAAAATCAAACAGGTAGACATTTGAAGAAGCTAAGGTCAGATGGTGGTGGAGAATACTTCTCCAATGACTTTGAAGATTTCTTGCAGGAAAGAGGCATCAAGAGGGAGATTACTACAAGGTACTCACCTGAACAAAATGGGGTAGCTGAAAGAAGGAATAGACTCATTGTAGCGACAGCTAGGTCTATGCTAAATGAAAAGAAATTGCCAAATTATCTTTGGGCAGAGAGTGTATCTACTGCCACATATTTAATTAACAGGTTGCCATCAAAGACACTTGATGGAATGACACGCTATGAGGCTTGGCATGGTAAGAGACCATCTCTGGATCATTGCAAAATCTTTGGTTGTGTTGCATATGTGCATATTCCCTCACAGGTTAGGGGAAAGCTAGACCCTAAAGCTGAAAAATGTATCTTCATTGGTTATGATTTGAATCAGAAGGGATACAGATTCTACAACCCCTCAAACAAAGGCTTCAAGGTAAGCAGAGATGTCATCTTTGATGAGAATGATTCATGGTATGAAAATGAATGCAGGAAGGTTAGTCTACCTTATGACATGGAAGAAGACTTCCCCAAGCTTATCAAGGAAGAACCAATCCAGAAAGAAGACACAAGCTCAGATGATGAAGACACCATCAACATTGAATAGTTCAAGGCTTGGAAATCCAAAGGGAAAATGAAGATGAAGAAGCTAGAGGATATACCAGAATCCTCAACTCAAGCTATGAGGAGATCTCAGAGAGAAAGTAAGAAACCTATTAGGTATGGGTATGATACTTCCCTTGTAACCAAGCATTCTGTATATCTTGCAAAGGATCTCTTGAATGAAGAACCAGGTACATTTGAAGAAGCAATCACTAAACCAGAATGGAAGGAAGCAATGGATGAAGAAATGCAGGCTCTCAAAGAGAGTGACACTTGGGACTTGGTACCCAAGAAAGAGTCTATGAAGGTAATAGGATCAAGATGGATCTACAAACTAAAGAAGAATTCAGATGGAACAATAAACAGGTACAAAGCTAGGTTGGTAGCCAAGGGTTTTGCACAAACCCAAGGCATTGATTATGAGGAGACATTTTCTCCTGTGGCCAAGATGCCAACAATCAGAGTTATGGTGAGTGTAGCTGCATCCAAGAATTGGAATATGTACCAATTAGATGTGAAGAATGCATTCTTGAATGGATGGATATCTGAAGAAGTCTACATGTCACAACCACCTGGCTATGAAGATCCCAAGAAGGTAAATCATGTTTGTAAATTGAAGAAGGCTCTGTATGGATTGAAGCAGGCACCTAGAGCATGGAATTACAGGTTGACAACATACCTCCTAGACCAAGGATTCATAATGAGTAAAGCAGATACTTCATTGTTCATCAAAAGGAACAATTCAGAGGTAATATACTTGTGTGTCTATGTTGATGACATCATTATTACAGGAAATGATGTTCAGGGAATTAGACACATCAAAGGACAGATGATGAAGGAATTCAAGATTAATGATCTTGGATTATTGAAGTACTTCCTAGGACTTGAATTGGTCTATACAAATTCAGGTATCTTTATTACTCAGAAGAAGTATATTCAGGACATGGTCAAGAAGTTTAATTTGCAGGATGCTAAGGTCTCAAGCACTCCTATGGAGGTCAACCATAAACTCAGTGCTCATGAAGGAGAAGAACTCCAAGACATTACAGGTTACCAAAGTTTGGTAGGTAGTCTAAATTATGCTACCTTAACCAAGATTGATATATCATATGGTGTTAGTGTACTTAGCCAATTTATGCACAAACCAAGAGTACCTCATTTAGAGGCAGCAAAGAAGATAGTAAAGTACCTAAAGGGAACACAAAATCATAGTTTGTACTTTCCCTATTCATCAGATATTGATATTAAGGTATATTCAGATGCAGATTGGGCATGTTGCAAGGATGACAGGAGAAGCACATCAGGTTACATATGTTTTGCAGGTGATAAACCAATTTCTTGGTCATCCAAGAAACAACCCACAGTAGCTTTATCATCTACTGAGGCAGAGTATAGAGGGCTAGCAAATGCCACTCAAGAAGCTATCTGGTTGAAGCTTTTATATTCAGAATTGGGCCTATACACAAGGCCACCAATCATATTTGGTGATAACACAAGTTCTCTTCACCTTGCAGCTAATCCAATTTATCATGCCAGAACCAAACACATAGAGGTTCATTACCACTATGTGAGAGAGAAGTTGTTAAGCAAAGATATACAATTGACTTATGTGTCTACTAATATGCAATGTGCAGATTTGCTTACTAAAGCTCTGGATGGAAGCAAGCTATGCATGTTTAAATCCATGATTGGATTGCAGGAAGTAATTGAAGATTAGAGATGAAGACTTGAGCCAAAGTGTTTGGCTTGAGAGGGAGCTGTTGGTGTAATTCAAGCCTTAACACTTGGCTTGGATATCAACCTTGAAGACTCAACATAAAGCTTGGACCTTGGAAGCCTAGCTTGGATTAATTCATGAAGATATCACTTGATGAATGAGCCATAGGAACTCATGCTTATGTGTTCTAATTTTTTACTCATTGAAAAAGTCAATATGACTTTAACCGCTCATGTAATCACACCTACTACTTTAATTTGTGGAAAAAGTGATTGTTTAGTTGAGAGAATATCTCAATCAATCTTTAGGTGAAAGATTCTAGGAGATTGACATGAATTTGAAATTCAAAATCTCACTCAATCTCTATAAAAGTTGCTAGGAAAATGTCGCGGACATCCTTCACTCTTCCTGAGGCATTTCTGAGTAAATAATTGAGTGTGTGTGTGTGCTACACCATAGCCAACACCTCTGAGTACCATTGAGCATCACATTCTATGCCAATGGGAATGTACAATCAATAGAATTAATACATAGCATTACATTCATAATCTCTGGTTTCTCTGAGTGACTATCTCCAAGTCTGTCAACTTCCAAGAGGCATATCTCACGATTTACGGATCCAAATTGGATGCTTCAAAGTGCATTGGATTCAGCTCAAAGTCTACTACATACCTACAAAATGTCAGAGCCATTGGATCAACCATTACAGAGAAATCTCAGTCGAGGTGCTCACTGGTCTGTGACTGTAAGTCTCCTAAAAAGTCGGGGGTGTACCTTATTTTGCTAAATTGATTTCTCAGAGTGTGGTTTATCATTTCCTTTCATTCCACTTGCAAATGGGAGCTTACTAAGCTAATAGAATATCTCTAGAAGGAAGTTTGCTAATTGTAACTACACTGGTCACACTAAGCATAACACTGAGCAGGTATCACTACCAAAATAGCAAGTTTTTCTGGATTTTGAAGTCACAAGTAGTCTGTCTTGATTTGATCATTACTTATAACATTTGCAAAGCACATATATGGTTTCTTGGTATCATTTGGAAGCTCAAGGAGTCTACTAAGCATTTCTGGAATCAAAGGAGGGCAGGTGTGAAGCAGGTCTAGCAGCACCAACTCATTTCTTGAGTGCATCCAACCATCACTCCCAACACTTGGCCTCGTAAGCATCCACAAAGTGCATTGACGAGCTAGGGCCTTCTTGAGGGTTCGGTGTTTTGAACACTACTCCGATTGTAGGAACGTGCTCTTGAGCTCTCGATGCAGAATGCATCTGAGTATCAACATAATTCGAGGACCCTACTGGTCCTTTTTCCTTGCCGGTGGCAGCTCTTCGTTTTGGACAATCTTCATCAAAGTGGCCCTCTCCACTACAGTACCTACATAGTGGGGTATAATCAATTGGTTTCTTTTCGTTTGGACATCTAGATTGAGTATGGCCAAAGCCATGGCATCTCCAGCACTGGATTGGACCATCTCTCCTTTGATCACGTGAGACTCCTCTTGGATAGTCTCCTCCTTGACCTTGAGCACCATATCCATATGTCGGTCTGTTTTCCCAACGAGATGTAGGTGGGACACTTTGCGCGGGCAATCCCGTATAAGGTCTTTCTCTTGTATCTCCTGATTTCATGGTCCTCTCTTCATAGGCTCTCTTGTTGTAACATCGGTCCTCTGTGTGATTTGTTCTTCCACAAAAAGTGCAACGCATTCTAGGTGGTGATCTATCTGGGAATACTCTTGAGACTATAGGGCATTCTGAAGCCAAATGGCCATAACCATGGCACTTTCCACACCATGTATTTGATCAAAACACTTGATTCGGGTTTGTTGTGACCTCTGGTTTTACTGTGTATGTCTCCTGAGTCATTGTGGTAGCTTTTATAGCTTGCGTGACCAATTCCAATATTCGTTCTTCAGTTAGCGCAGGCTTTACCTCTCCTGGCGTGCTAGTGGCGGCTACAAAAGCTGGGGTCGTCAATGCGAGACTTCCTTGGCCCGGATCTTTCATCGGTATGCTCCATGGGCCTCCCATAGGCTCGTATAAGAGCTCCATCTTCCTTTGTTGGCATAATTGTACTTCCTCCCAAAGCCTCGCTTGTTCCTTAGCATCCATTAAAGTCGCAGGTCTTGTCAGGCTGATATGCTGCTGTGCCGTAGGATCTCTCAATCCCGAAATGAATCTTCTTTTCAATGTCTCATCGTTCGGGGCATTCGCGCCCATCTTTCTTACCAACGTTTCCATTCTCTGAATATAGTTATCGATGCTCTCATTGACTCCCTGTCGCAAATAATCCATTTGTTGGGCCAATCTGTCTTGGAAGGCTTGTCGTCGAAACTTTGCCAAGAAGGCTTCCTTGAGCATTTGATAAGTTCCACGCTCTTGTGGTGTCAAGTTCCCATACCAATTGGCTGCCTCATCGCGGAGAATAGCAGGAAAAATTCTCAACCTTTGATCCTGGTCAACTATGTCATTGGCCTCACAAGTAACCTCAAACAACTAGATAAAACTATCCGGATCTTCGTCCCAAGTACCTGAAAACTTGGTGAAGTCCCCCAAGTGAACCGAAATCCGCTGAGCCATTTCGAACAGAGGTGTGATGTCAATATCACTTCGATCCCAGAAACTTAGCACACGTGGCCTCAGGATCCCTCCTTCAAACTTTCGCACTTGATTCGCGACTCTCCTACGAGAGTACACGTTTTTGGCCGATTTCTTCGAACCAATCGAGGTCCACTCACCTGGCGGTTCCCACCTTCTCCTTTCTCTTTCAAGGGCTCTTCTCTGAGCGCGTTCCTCTCTTTGAGTTTGTGTTGCTCCTGACGATGAGCTCCCCTCGCTCATGTACTAGATCTTGGGGTCCGCAAGCTCGGCCAGCCTGTGGTGCTAGGCGAACCTATGGCACTCTCTTATAGAGACGTACCAAGCTATTTCCCGGCAGACGCACCAAAATGTTTGTCTAAGAGCCCAAGGAAAAGATGATTGTGGAAGCTTTTATTTTGCTCAAACCCCTTGGAATCGGTCCAATTGGATTACCTGGAACCCATAATTATCCCTCTAGAAATTCTTCCTTTGTATATGTACTAGTTCATATGCTTCTCGGCAAACGCACCAAAATGTTTGATTCTAATGCCCAAGGAGAAATGTCGATATATGCTTACACTTGATCTTAATCACTCAAAATCGGTCCATTCCTCTTGTTTAAGTCAATAAGTCATACTTGAATGTATCCCAAACTTTTTCTCGCACATGCACTCTCTTTCTAACTAATTTGCATTTCCTATTCTCTTTCCTACTCTCAATTCCTTCGGTTCACTCACCCACATACACACATATGGCCTCCTATCCTTTGCCTCACTACTCACTTCCAAGTTCATATACGTACCTACTCACACCCATAATGTACACACTTGTGCATCTCCACCCACGCTTTTACTCTCTTTCACCTCTCTCTCTCTCTCTTTCCCAATCACTTACTTCCCGTTCAAACATCTTTTCCTATCCTCGCACACCCATGCTCACACACACACTTGTACACACATCCACTCTCCCTCTACCCACACACACACACACATATTCGCACACACCACATCCACATGTGCACTTGCCCCCTTGTGTACACACACACACACTCCCTTCCTCTCTTATTTTTCACTACTTTTCTTTCTCACCCAATCATCCAAACAATTTCACACCCTTCTTCGTCCTCCATCTTGAATACCGTCTGCCTATGTCTCTATTTATGTTGTCACAGGAATCAAAGCCTACACACCGAGGGTATTTTGTGCATGCCAAAAAATGGCCACAAGGGTTTGCGTTCAAGCCCTTAGGTTCACCTACAGAGTGATCATGAAATGTGTGAAATGCGATGTTGTTTGAGTTAGGTCAAATTACCAAACTTCTACTTCAAAGCCATGTTGCACTTGGAATGTCCAATGGACTTATGAAGAAAACAACGATCCAAGAGACTAGAGAGTTCCATGATGATTGATGTAATTCCACGGGGAGATTCCTTCAATGATAGTGACGTGAGATTGTCAATCTCATCTCGAGATGCATGCCTAGAAGTGCAATCTCAAAATATATTTTTAGCCGGAATTACATGTTTTCCTATATCGTTTTGGAAAGAGAGTCTCAGAGCCAAAAGTGAATTCGAAACTAAACTAATTAAGGTCCATCCAGCTCAAATGGTTCCCTTCCAATAGCTGCTACACGAGTTTATTTTGGGACAGTGGTGTGACACCAAATCGAACTACACTGCATCAACATCTTGAAGTCTCCCATATGTTCAATCAAAATCAATCGTTTGTTTACCTCTCTCAAACGTAGAAATTAACTCATACAAATGAGCAAATTGGTTCACAACCCTCCGCATCAAACCCTCAGACCATAGAAAATCAATGAGTTATTCAGTCAATTATCTCAACATATCAACGAGTTCAAGCATGTAAACAACACCACCCTTATGAACTCTCAAGGGAACGACAAAGAAAATCCTCCATACACTGGAACCAACCAAGAAAATTAATTGCTTAGTGTATCATACATACTTAAGTTCACAACACAGCCCAGTCATATCAATTCATGAAGTGATCGCTTGGTCCATTGGCGTAGCTTCGCTGTATGGCGCAAGAATATGGAGGGAACAAGTAAGACACAAGGTGTTTTAAAGCAAATAGAATTCTGTTTCTACAATTGCCAGGTGCAGCCATTTATCACAGTAGTCATGGAAGACTCAACTTTTGGTGAGACAAAAACATAGAAAGAAGCACAACAGATTATTGCATCAATTCGATTTCTTTTGTAGCAGAACAACGTTAAACATCACACTGATGCGTTCAGTTTACCGAATCGTTCGCTATCTACTCCTAGACAGAACTCTGTTTCTGAGGCTTATAAGATCTCATATATGAGCGAACACAAGTATGGTGGGACTTTTTAATCTCATTATCCTCAGTTGAAGTAGCAGAAACAAGGAATGCAACAGTTATGGAAAGATTTAAGAGACCATACCGCATTGGCTTGTGTGCGAGCTTATAGACTTCAGTCTTGGTGGGGGAATAGAGGTGACACCCAGTAAGGAAGCCCAACCGTGCTTTTTCGCTTCTGCTCAAAGTTCTTCCCCTCACCACAGCAAGTAGATGTTCCTCGATTTCAGGAAGATGGCACCCAAACTCTCCCCCTTTTTAAGGTCTTCTTTGCTTGCTGCTTGGTATGTCCCAGAACTACTGTTCACCTTGTCACAGAAAGTACATCTCCACTGACACATACTGGGTGCAATGCTGCTATAAAGATTGGAAAATGCACCATCGAGAAGGACTTTGCCCGATAGTAGGAGGACTGGGAACTACGGCTCTCCCAAGACAGATTATTGCACCAAACCCCAGACTTGGGATATTAAGTGCCTTTCTTTCCTACAGAACCGTATGAGCTGTGAAAAGCACGAAAAAAGTGGCCGACCAATTTGTTCAGTCATTTGAGACGCCATACTGCAACTCAGCCCCGTTCACAATCCTCTCCAAACCTCTTGAATGAGAAAAAAGAACACCGTCCTCCTCTTGTGCTTTCCCTCGAATGTCCCCCTGGTCTGCAGGAAACGAGCACGAGGAAAAGCCCCAAACACCTCCCTTGCTTCTGTATCTCCCGAACACGCCCAAAAGAAGAAGCCAAAAAATGTCTCCTCCCCCAAAGGCCTGCTGCGCACCCTCGCCTTCTCCTCTCTGGCTGCCCTCGTCACTGCACACAAAACGAAGAGAGAGCGAGAGAGAGAGCGATTCCCCTTTTTTCTTCTTTTTTTTTTTTGTCGTTCCCCCCCTGGACCTCTTCGTATATGCAGAAAAGACAAGCCCAAAAATGCGGTTCAATGAACCTCCCTAGTCCGAATGAAGTCTGAATGCATATGGCATGATGTCGCATGTGGCAATTCGGGATTTCCCCCTTGGAGTGCATCACCCATTTTGAACTGCTTCGTCGTTAGCGGAATCCTCATATACATCCCATTTTCATGCATAGCAAAAGTCTTTCCCTACCATCGGGTAAGGTCATAAAGAAGCCCCCACATCTCTGCAATCTCCTTAGAAAGTCACAGGATCTCCATTTTTGGAAACAAACACCTCTATAGACTTGATTTGATGGGTTCCTTTTATTCCGCACGTCCGCAATGAAAGATGAAACTCGATTGTGGGGCATATAATCCATTGATTTTCCAACATAGTAAGTTCAAAAGAATGCATGACTTCCTATGCATTGGTTATGTGAAAAATCGATGACCGAGATTTATGTAAGTCTCTAATCCCCACAATCACCAATGAGCCACCTTCCTTTGTGCACAACAGCTTGTATTAAAGACACGTCATCAGGCATCAGTAACTCCCTTCAAACGCACCGTAGGAGAGGCCCTACACACTCCAAATACTTATCATCAATCGTCGATTCCACTCTTCAAATACCTGAAATCAAACGTATTTTCTTGCCAAATAGAACCACATTAGTGCATAAAAACCAACCATTTTGTGAGCTAACAACAACTCCAGATTGGAGTAAGCCATTCCATGTACATGTGGATGCATCCAACTATGCCATAGGATGTGTGTTAGCACAACCCACGAATGAAGGTAATATAGATCTCCCCATAGCTTACGCGAGCAGACAGTTGAATGCAGCAGAAAAAAATTACACCACTACGGAACGAGAAGGATTAGGAATGATCTATGCAATAAAGAAATTCAGGCATTATTTGTTGGCAAATAAATTCAAATTCTTTACAGATCATCAAGCATTATTGTACTTAGTCAATAAGCCATGTAATACAGGATGATTGATACGTTGATTTCTATTACTCATGGAGTATGATTTTGAAGTAGTAGTCAGGAAAGGAAAGACACATCTTAGAGCTGACCACCTCTTGAGACTAACCTCAGGAGAAGCTCCTCAAGGGATAGTGAATGAATTACCCGATGCATATTTGTTTAACCTTGAGATAGCACCAGAATGGGCTAAGCCGATAGTCCCTATTCTCACGTATGGAGCCAAGAATCCTAGGATAAGGATCAAGCAAGGAGAGATTACCAAGTCTCAAAGATATCAAATAATAGCAGGAAGTATATATAAACAGGATAATAAAAAAATTCTAGCTTGTTGTGTAGATGAGTCAGAACATGCAAATTGGTTGCAATTAGCACATGTAGGTGCATTAAAGCAACATCACTCGAAACATCGTACATTGCAGACTCTGCGTAGACTAGGAGTCTATTGGCCTTCTATGGAAGCAGATGTCTAGAAATTGTGTAAAGAATGCCATGTTTGTTGTGAAAAACCACCTGTAGAACATGCTACATTATATCATGTGTCTCTCACACCAGAATGGAGTGAACCTTTAGTGACGTACTTGAGGATGAAAACATTCCCTCAAGGAATGACCTTAGCATGACAAGAAGTCTAGAGCAGTAAGCTCAAGACTATTCACTTATCGGCGACAATCTATACAAACGAGGACGAGATAGATACCTAAGACAATGTGTTCATGAAAGCGATTATTTGAACGTGCTAGAGACTGCACACCAAGGTGTTGCTGGAGGTCATTTTGGACCTGATAGGATAATCAAAGCCATCATCTTTGCAGGATTATGGTGGCCCACTCTTCACATGGATGCACATACCTATGTTAAGATATGTGATGTGTGCGAAAGAACTCAATTTCCTAATCGCAGAGATGAAATGCCATTGAAACCCATGATGGGAGGACATGCATTTTCTAAGTGGGGTATAGACTTTGTAGGACCCATTAACCCCCCTGCAAAAGGTACACATGCTGAAGAACTCATTTTCTAAACCAAGTCATTGAATATTTGTTACAAGATTTTATGGTGATTCACAAGAAATCCACACCTTATCATCCTCATGCCAATGGTCAGGCTGAAAGCACTAACAAGATCCTTTGTAACGTACTGACGAAACTCGTGAACAACAAACGTTCAGATTGGGACAAACAGTTACACCATGCTGTTTGGGCATATCGAGTGGCCTACAAGACCGTACTCAATGCAACTCCCTTTCAGATGGTTTTTGGTCAGAATGTTGTGCTTCCTTTGGACTTCTTGATATTGAACCTTAAGGTTTCATAAGAACATCAGTGGACCGGCCATGAATTATCATCAAGAATAATGGACTTCAAACGATTAGGAGAAACCAGGTTGAAGGCAACATCAGGAATATACGCAGCAAAGAAGCGATAGAAAGCATATTTTGATGCACATGTGAAAGATAAAGGCTTAAAAGAAGGAGATTTAGTCCTAGTATATACACTAAAACAACATGCACAGAAGTTAGAAAAGCGAGGTTATGGACCTATGATCATTAACAGACTCTCGACAAGTGGAGCAGTACAATTAGCCACCTTAGAAGGAGACATAAGGCCTAATTACATTAGTGGCTGTAGAGTCAAGCTTTATCAAGAACCTCTTACTGAGGATATGCTTAGAAGACTCACATTGACAAAGAAGCATAAGGAGGAAGAAAATAGGATACGTGCTGAAGCTCAGGTAGAAGCTATAGAACGCATTAAGCGCATGAAGTTAAGAAGACAAGGACTAGGGAGAGAACATTATAACCATCTGGAAACAACACCCAGATACCCCATGGTCATGTGTCAAGTAAAGTCAACCACTCATCCTAGCATAGTGGATAGGAGACCATTCATTACAGTCAGGCTAGAGCACGGCAACCCTTGCCAAGAGCTCATGGCTTTAATTGATTCAGGAGCTGCGACTAGTGCAATTAGATGGTCCCACTATAAGGACTCAGGAATAGAAATGTAGCCAATTGAGGCATACCTCATAGGGCTAGGAGGCATGGAAACCCCTTGCATGGGTGAGGTGGACCTTCCTATCCTCATAAACGAAGTGACCATGACAGCGAAGCTACTAGTGTGCCATGATGACGACCTGATAGAACCCCTAATCCTTGGCCAAGATTGGCTATACGATCACTCAGTGGACCTAAATCTTAGACAAGGCTCCTTATAGATTGGAACCTTAGATCAGAAGCGAGTGACATTGCTTGAATTCCCTAACAACCCTCTGCTTGAGGTATATGACCCGTGACCCTATGAAACGCTTGCGACAGAGGACTGGAAGATATTTGGTCAAAGCCCTCGGCTAAGCACGCTCCTTCCAAAGTCAACCCATGAGAGCTTGGTGATGGATCGTTGCCAGATAAAAGATTGTCAAGAGATTTTCCCTTGGTCTTCCACAACGGACAATTGGGGATGATTGTCAGACAAATGGGGACAATCAATGGTCAGGTGGGCTGCATCAGCAACCACATGGGCAAAACACCCTGTAGTGCCCATCCTTTCACACTTACTGTGGACTGGCCTAGATTAATAGTACAAAACAGAGCACTTCCTAATGGGCAGGTTTGGCAAGTGTTGGACCTCCCTTCTTTTCCAAAGCAGAGCGTCCATCAGACCTCTCAAACTCAACCACAACAGAGGAACCCAGACTGACGACAATATCAGACGACACAAGGAGGAAAGCAGTATCAGCATCACAAAGCAAGCGGCACGAGACAAATATGGGTGCCAAAAGGACAAAAACCATCGACAGATCTCAACAACGCGGACAATGACAAGAAGAAGTTACGACAGAATCAGAAGCAGTATCCAAAGCCTTTTCTATCTTCTTCTATGAGTTCGAACATTCGATAGATTTGGATCGCCAAGAAGTACCTTATGAACCGACCCACACCCACGCAGATTTGGGTACTCGGACAATATATTATAGCTCAACCCTCAAGCCATGTAATATATAACCCTCAGAAATCTCTTCACCCTTCAATACCACCACATCCGATATCACCTTTTGTCCCTCAGCAGAAACATATCACCCGCTCAGAAACTCTTAGGAAGTGGATACCAAAACGTATCCAGACGTCTTCTCCGACCCCTTATCTAACATTACTCCCATCCCGACTAAACACTACCCTTTTAATAACTCATTCACGACTGAACCTTGTACAAATCCACTAACTATAACCCAACATCACTTGTAATAACATCTCATCAAGAAATGTATGCATTATCTGAAGCATGTAGGTGTCTAGAGACCTGCATTAGTTTTGCAAACATCATCCCATACATCACCTCACAACACTCGGCTACACGGGTTAGACATCAGTTATGGAAAGGGATTGTGGTCTCACTTTAATGGGATCATGATTAATTTCCATACTAATGTGTTAATCTTTTGTAGAAGATCTACTACACACTCGCATCATTCATCATGCAGGCAGAAGGACCATCTGAACTTGGCCCCAGCATACCTATGGCAAATATTGGTGAATTACTGGTTGAACCACATCCTACGGCTCAACCACTAGAATTTTAGGGATCACTGGGACCTATGCCAATTGACAATCCTCCTAGGGGATATACTAAAAAAATTCATCGCAACTCGCATTGGTTCCAAGGTTTAGCAGGCCCATTGGAGGATGTAGATTTCCTTTTTGAGGCCAATTTGACTTTCGATACCCGCACATGGGGCAAGTACCAATTTTTCTCAAGAGAGTTTGAAGGACTATAGAATACAGAGGACTTAAAGCATGTTTGGGCGAGATCAGGCTTCATAGAATACTTTAGTGATCCTTTACCTAAACCTGATTTCTACAGATGCTATTATCTGGTAACCACTTTGACGGCTTCTGAGAACAAGGATCTACCAAGCACATTCATCTTGTTGTCCTTGGTGAATGACTCCCCATTCAAAAGGTTTTATTTGACAAAAGATTTGATTAGAGCTACTATTAAGATACATGGAACGCACACGCCGATCGATGGAGAAAGGCTAATTCCAGAGCCTATGAAACATGGTGACATCATTAAGTGGAAAGATATTTCAGCAATCACACATGAGCTTTCTAAACCATTGAGGATATGCATGCAGCACTTCGCTTTCCCCGCTTAGGATAGATTCACCATGCCCCACAAGCGCATCTAGTTTGGCTTATATTTAGCTTGTACTGGGCCACAAACAGTTGATCTGGCTAGCTGGATCATTGATCAGCTATACTTAGCACAACACCGATGGGAAAGGAAGAAGGTAATCCATGGATGCTGCGCTCTTACAAGAATTGTATATATGTGTTTGGCATACGACTTGCCAATCGAGCGTGCAATGACCAGCAAGGAGTTGAAAGCATTCAAAGGGACAGCAAAGAAAGCTAGGAAGGCCAACAAAGGACGAGCAGGAAAGCGCATGAGAGGAACTATCCCCTGCCTACAGGTCCAAGAATCACCGTCACCGCAACCCTCTCCAGAACACTCTCCGACGGAAGCCCCTACAACTGTACAACCTATTCGCATACGATTATCACGACCTATCATTACAGAAGGCACTACTAGTGCGATTACCTCACAACCAACATCAGTTCAGGAACCTACCACCACTACAGCAGAAGTTCCCACCACTATTGGTGCACAAGCGTTTTCTTTTCCAATACCCAACATTGAAGCGGAACCCATAGATACAACATTTGATTTCAAAATGCCAAATGCCTTTTCAAATAAATTTCAGTTTTCTGACGGCCAGATTTTCTCTCACGAATATGAACGTCCAAGCTACCCGACCACTCCACCTGATCAACAGCAAGGACAAGTAGTGTCCAGCTCTGAAGAGGAAAGAACAGAAACAGATGATGATGAGGGCGATGATGAAGCCAACCAGGGCACTCATGACTGCCAAGAAAATGTGTAGATAGATGAACAAGGACAACACACCAACACCCAAGGTGACACGATCACACACAAGAAGAAACATTTGAAGTAGCAGCCTACACCTTGGCAATCAAGAAGTTATATTGCACCATGGAAAAAGTTTGGGCACGTAAGAAGTTAACTGAGGAAGAGAGCCAAGCACTCATAGAGCAAGAACTTGTCTCAGGCATTTTCGAAGAAGTATACATCAAAGGCTTCAGGGAACTTGTTAAATCAGTGGGATCTAACGAAGCATTGCGATATCTGCAGAGAAAACCACTTCCGCAATATGACCCCCGATGAGTACGTTTACTATCAAAACCAGGCGAATACATTCGTGTACCCACACGTGGCCAATCTTCAGAATAGGCCAAGGAAGCCCGTCTCGTCCTTGAAGGCTCATCAGCAGAAGACACCATTGTCATCGACTCCCCACCCCACACTACTACTATACATACCACCACTGTTACCGAAGTACCTACCACACCAACTACTCCTCCTTCACCCCCCATCTCTCCACTCTCCCCTGTACATCCGCTCTCTCCCAGACCATCCACATCTTTCGATAGTGCTGTAGTAGAAGCCTTTGTTGCTTCGATTCCTCTAACCCTTCCTGCACCTATGCAACCCAGTGTACCCCCTAGGACTTCTACCCTTCTATCCAACCCATTTCTCCATCCATCTTTCCCATCCTTCCCCGCACCTCCAAGACCCCTTTTTCCATTTCTAACCTCGTTGACATTCTCCCCTGTATCACCTCCCCGACCCACCATTTTTTCGCTTTCCCCTTTCCACTAAGGAGTACAAGAGACCCCCTCTATAAATTACTCTTCAACCTTTGTAAACCCTGAATTTACACCCATGCACACACCCACTATCACTCCATTATTCACAGTCACGACACTCGACACCACATCGAATGACATGTATATCTCCCCACCCACTGCACCACCACTCCCTTCATTCATCTGACCACCACACATAGGCACATTAGAATTTTCCACAATCACCACCGCATCCACTCTCCCATGTTGGAGTAGGACAATCAACAATTGGTGATTATATAAAGCCTAGAAGTGAAGAAATGAAGAAAAGATTGAAGCCCAACTTCATGGAGTAAAGAGAAGATTCAGATAGTAAAGTTCTTTAAAACATATGTACATTATCTTTGTAAATACTTCAATATACTTGAAGTAATGGCGAATCAATACTCGTATGTATATATAGATACGTGTAGATGGTCGTATGAGAAGGATGAGATGAAGCATAGATGAATAAATGATGTGTATTGGATGTATCATCCATCAGATGTATGAAGAGTTGAATAGAAAGAATGTTCAGAGAATTGCGCATCGATCTTTCCTCTAGTTCTCCTTCTGTGTTTGATTTTATCAGAAATCCTTTTGTACAATCTAAGTCCATAGTTAATCTATCTATGGTTAAAGTTTGAGAGTCCAATTGCAAACAGGCTGAGAGAATTTTGTGTAGGAACATCTATATGTGAGAAAGTGCTGAGTGTCTTCTGAAACAGGCGCAGATTTGATGGTCAAAGAAATGATCAGTTCTCAGTGCAAAGTGTAAAGCTTTACACAAATGAGGAGTCAAAATCTAAGTTGGAAGGTAAGCCATCTATGGCTAAAAGCATTTGCTTAAAAGGGTTCTAAGTTTGGGAGAACTATGTGTTAGAAGTTGCAGGTGTCAAAGTCGATTCTACAGGAAGGTAGTTTCAGACATATGTGAATTGTTTGAAGCATTTCTCATAATCTACTGAAGCCTTTGAAGTGTTTTAACTTGGAGGAGGTGTGCATACTCTAGGCAACACATTCTACAAAGTTTCATCAGAAACTTTACACAAATGGTTAATCAGTGAGTGATTAATGTGCAACATACTTTTCTGTGAAATGACTTTCTTCACAGTTAGCTAATTTCTTGATAGTTTGGTGATTGTCTTCCAAAATTGGTTGAAGTCTGAAGTTATTCTTGATATAGAGGTGGTCTACATCAAGAATAGCTTGTTCTTTTGGAGAACACTCTCCATTAGTGGTATCAGAGCAAGAAGTATCAAAATTGAGGAAAGGAAGACCCCGACTGTTGCAGATATACAATTTCACATCTTGAAGGATCAAAAGGATAAATTGGGGAAGAAAGACTCAAAGAAGACACACAAAAGCAATCAAAAGGATCAAAAGGAGTAAACTTCGAAGCTAAGGTACATTCATTCTATTGGAGCAAGTCTATGGTAAGCCTAAGTATTGGCTTGAGTCCCACAAAGTCATAGAAGAAGCCTTAAAATGAAGACAATGTAAAGTTCACTTGTGAACTACCTCTTGTAACTTTTGAAGAGTTTACTTAATGTAAAAGTGAAAGAATCTTAAGTGGTTGAGTCCACTTGATCAAAAAGGGAAAGAGGAGCCATGAATTTGTGATTTGTGGTAGGTAGAGAATCAAATCAATCACTGATTGTTTGGAGAGTGATTGAGGGAAGTTAGCCTCCCAAACTCAACTATAAATAGATGGCAGTTTTAGTCGTGGTTAGAGAGACCTATGTGAAGACCTCCAAGAGCTGAGCTTTATGCCATATCAAGGTGTGATTCCAAGGCACACATATGTATCAGTAATTCCATTTTATTATACAAGCAATATACTTTCATTTTCATTATCATTTGGGTTCATATTTCCATGTTCTTGTGAAGTGTACTACTCACTGCCATATCTCTCAGTTTTCTCAATCAGATTGCAGAGATGGTTTCTCTCAGCTTGGTGCATTCTTTTCAGTGATTTAAATTGGTAAAGTTATCTCTATAAGTCTATTATATGCTTATCAATTTTCATTTCATTTGGGTATTGCAATCTTCAGTTATGTTCAGTTGAAGTCAACCCTGTCTGTCATTTTCACTTCTCTGTCAGGTACCTGACTTTTTTTACTCATCTTGTCAGAGCTTTTTCTCCATGTGTACTTGCTTAAATTCAATGATGTAAATTTTGTTGGATTCAGCTTATTGTCTAGTATAATCGTACAAATTTGCATAATCATTGGATTCATAAATCCCGAGTTATATGCATTTTTCTGCTCACTGGTCTCAAATTGTAGCAGCCCATGAAAATCGGGATGATGTCATGAGTTGCTAAACATCAGTCTCAGTGTGTGGTTCATTATTTTTTATGAGATTACTCTTAAAAGTTAGCTCTTTAAGTTAACTAGAATTCCCCAAGAGGAATTAAGCTAATTGCTGCTGTGCTCAAAGAATTATGCAAAACACTGGACATGTGTATGAACCTAAAATAGCAAGTTCTTAACCTCTGAGCTAACTCCAACTTATCTGTTTTGATCTATCTTTTTGAGAGTGATCTTCCAAGGTACATGGGTGTCTAATACATCCATTGGCAAGCTAAAAGGGCCCACCATATACTCCTGGAGTTCATTTGGCTGGTGTAGATCAAGGATTTTGCAACACCTCTTCATCTTCAGGCACATACCTATCCATCTCTTCACAGTGGTATCAGAGCAAGGTTGGACAACATGGCATATGGATTTCCTTCATCAATTGACAAATTGGACAGAGGTAACTACTCAGCTTGGTCATTAAGAATGGAAGCTTATCTCCAAGGTAGAAGTTTATATGGTTATGTGGCTGGAGATGAAGTTATGCCAAGTTTCAGGAACAAAAGTCAACCAACACAAGAAGAGCAAGAGAGATTGAGCACATGGTGCTCCAAGGATCACTTGCAAGGTCTTATCTCCTCAAATCTATCTCAAATTTTTTGTTGCCTCACATTAGAAGTTGTAAGACATCTCAAGAAGTGTGGGATGCACTTGAAGCTTTCATCTCTTCAAGTACTAAAGCTAGGAAGCATCAACTATGGCTGGATTTCACAACTCTCAAGAAGGCTCCCAAACAAAATGTGACCGATTTTGTCACAAAGCTCAAGGACATAGCAGATCAGTTGGGAAGCATTGGAGAGGTAATAGATGAATAGCAAATTCTAAGGTAGGTCATCAATGGCTTGAAGGCAGATGACAAGTGGGAAGCATTCACCACAGCTATGGATTTGTACATGGACATGCATGTACCTGATTTCAATACACTCATTGGACAACTACTTACTCAAGAGGCAAAGCTTATCAAAAATGGAGAAAGCTCTAAAGGTAATCAATCTTCAGCTTTATACACTGATAAAAGCAAGTCCAAAGATAACAAAGGAAAGGCAAAGAAAGTGGATGATGAAGCAGGTACATATCAAGCTAACTATGCAGGTAGAGGAAGACATGGCAGAGGTAGAGGAAGAGGAGGTAGACAAGGCAGGGGGAGATCCCAAGTCTCACAACCCATGTTCTATTTGTGGACTAACTAATCATACAACTGAAAATTGCTTTAGGAATTCCAGGAATCAAAGAGGCAGAGGATACAATAGAGGAAGTTATGGCTACTCAAGAGGAAGGTTCAACAATTATCATGGCAGCTACAACAACTACAATCATTCAAACTATCAAGGAGGCTACAAAGGAACGAGAGACTACAATAACTACACAGAAGACTCAAACAAAGAGGATTCATTATTGATCATGAACATGGCTATGCCACAAGGTAAATCTGATGAGCATGTTTTCTACATAGATTCAGTTGTTCAATTCATGTGGTAGGAAATGTGGCACTCCTATCAGATTTAGAAGATCCAATGAATAAGCATGAGGTACAAACAGGAGATGACACAAAACATCCTGTGGAGAAAATAGGCAATGTCAAAGCACCTGATGGAAACATCAACCTACTCAGTAAGGTACTCTATGTCCCTACCATTACAAAGAATTTGATAAGTGTTGGACAGATAGTAGAGAAAGGGTTGCAAGTCAGGTTCACAAAAGCAGGAGCATTTGTTGAAGATCCAACTCAAGGATTCAGAAGAATTGCAAAAGGTGAAAACACAAGTAGATTGTTCACATTTGAATTACAAGACACTAGAAACATTGCTCTCTGGGCTGAGGATGTATCTACAGCCACTTACTTGATTAACAGGTCGCCTTCAAAATCCCTTGATGGGATGACTCCATATGAGGCTTGGAATGGAAGAAGACCAAGCTTAGATCATTGTAAAATTTTTGGATGTATTGCTTTTGCTCATGTTCCTTCAATAGGTTAGAGGCAAGATGGATCCAAAGGTAGAAAGGTGTGAATTTATTGGATATGACAACAATCAAAAGGGCTATAGGTTATACAACCCTACCAACAAAGGATTCTTGGTAAGCAGAGATGTAGTTTTTGATGAAAACAATTCATGGTATGAAGATTCATGCAGGAAGATCAATTTACCATATGATCTTGAAGAAGATTTTCCAAAGCTTGGTAGAGAACAACCAAAGATTGAAGAACAAGACACCTCGGAGGATGATGAAGAATCTCATATGGAAAAGATCAAAGCATGCCTAAGAAGATCTATGAGGGAAAAGAAAAAACCAGAAAGGTATGGGTTTGACACCTCATTAGTAACTAAACATTCTATCTACATAGCACAAGACATAAACCAAGAGGAGCCATCATCCTTTGAAGAGGCCAAAGCAAAATCAGAATGGAAGCATGCAATGAAGGAAGAGATTGAAGCACTTGAGGAAAACAATACTTGGGATTTGGTGCCCAAGACTGCATCCATGAAGGTAATAGGCTCAAGATGGGTCTATAAACTCAAGAAGAATTTTGATGGTTCCATTAATAGGTATAAGGCAAGGCTTGTAGCAAAAGGCTTTGCACAAACTCAGGGAATTGATTATGAGAAGACCTTCTCTCCTGTGGCAAAGATGCCTACTATTAGGGTTTTGCTTAGTATTTCCTCTTCCAAGAATTGGAAGATACTTCAACTAGATGTAAAGAATGCATTCTTGAATGGTTGGATAACAGAAGAGGTATATATGGCACAACCACCTGGTTTTGAGAATCAAGTTTATCCTGATTATGTGTGTAAACTTAACAAAGCATTGTATGGTCTCAAACAAGCCCCAAGAGCTTGGAATTTCATGCTTCTTTCATTCTTGCAGGACAAAGGCTTTCAACCAAGCAAGGTAGAACCTTCACTCTTTATTAAAAAGAGTAATTCTGAGATCATCTACCTATGTGTATAAGTAGATGATATTATATTGATAGGAAATGATGCAGATGGTATGAAGAATATCAAAGATCAGATGAGAGAAGAGTTCAAGATAAGTGATTTGGGTTCACTTACCTACTTCCTAGGTTTGGAAGTTGTCTACAAAGATCATGGTTTGTTTCTCACTCAAAGAAAGTACATTAAGGACATGTTGGAAAAATTCAAGATGCAAGATTGTAAGATTGCAGGTACTCCAATGGAAGTCAATCACAAATTGAACTCACATGAAGGTGAACTCATAGAGGACATCACATCATATCAAAGTCTAGTGGGTAGTCTCAACTATGCCACATTGACAAGAGTAGATATATGTTACAGTGTGAGTGTGCTAAGTCTTTATGCACACACCAAGGAAACCACATATGGATGCTACCAAAAGGATTCTCAAGTATCTCAAAGGAACCATAAATGAAGGACTTTATTATCCTTATGTATCTGGTTTAGGTTTGAAGCTATTTTCTGATGCAGATTGGGCTCGTTCCAAGGAAGATAGAAGGAGCACTTCAGGTTATCTTACCTTTGCAGGTTCAAAGCTATTTCATGGTCATCCAAGAAGCAACCCACAATTGCTCTCTCTTCTACTGAAGTTGAATACAGAGGTCTTGCCATAGCTACACAAGAAGCTGTGTGGATGAAGACATTATTCAAAGATCTTGGATTGGAGTTTGGAACTCCAACTATTTATGGTGACAATATGAGTTCTATTCATTTGGCTGCTAATCCTATTTTTCATGCAAGGACTAAACATATTGAAGTTCATTATCACTATGTAAGAGAGAAGGTTCTAAGCAAAGAGATTCAAATATCATATATGTCCACTCATCAACAATGTGCAGATATTCTAACCAAAGCATTGGATGGTACAAAGCTTTGCAAATTCAAGGCTATGATTGGTTTACAGGTTATCTTGGAAGATTGAAGACCTCAAGCATACTTGAATTGAGGGGGAGCTGTTGGAGCAAGTCTATGACAAGCCTAAGTATTGGCTTGAGTCCCACAAAGTCATAGAAGAAGCCTTAAAATGAAGACAATGTAAAGTTCACTTGTGAACTACCTCTTGTAACTTTTGAAGAGTTTACTTAATGTAAAAGTGAAAGAATCTTAAGTGGTTGAGTCCACTTGATCAAAAAGGGAAAGAGGAGCCACGAATTCGTGATTTGTGGTAGGTAGAGAATCAAATCAATCACTGATTGATTGGAGAGTGATTGAGGGAAGTTAGCCTCCCAAACTCAACTATAAATAGATGGCAGTTTTAGTCGTGGTTAGAGAGACCTATGTGAAGACCTCCAAGAGCTGCGCTTTATGCCATATCAAGGTGTGATTCCAAGGCACACATATGTATCAATAAGTCCATTGTATTATACAAGCAATATACTTTCATTTTCATTATCATTTGGGTTCATATTTCCATGTTCTTGTGAAGTGTACTACTCACTACCATATCTCTCAGTTTTCGCAGTCAGATTGCAGAGATGGTTTCTCTGAGCTTGGTGCATCATTTTCAGTGCTTTAAGTTGGCAAAGTTAGATCTATAATTCTACTATATGCTTATCAATTTTCATTTCATTTGGGTATTGCAATCTTCAGTAATGTTCAGTTGAAGTCATTTTTCACTTCTCTGCCAGGTACCCGACTTTTTTACTCATCTTGTCAGAGCTTTTTCTCCGTGTGGACTTACTCAAATTCAATGATTTAAATCTTGTTGGATTCAGCTTACTGTCTGGTATAATCATAAACATTTTCATAATCATTGAATTCTTATATCTGGAGTTATATGCATTTTTCGGCTCATTGGTCTCAAACTGTAGTAGCCCGTGAAAATCGGGATGATGTCATCAGTTGCTAAACATCATTCTCAGTGTGTGGTTCATTATTTTTGATGAGATTAATCTTTAAAGTTAGCTCTTTAAGTTAACTAGACTTCCCCAAGAGGAATTAAGCTAATTGCTGTTGTGCTCAGAGAATTATGCAAAACACTGGACAAGTATATGAACCAAAAATAGCAAGTTCTTAACCTCTGAGCTAACTCCAACTTATCTGTTTTGATCTATCTTTTTGAGAGTGATCTTCCAAGGTACATAGGGTGTCTAATACATCCATTGGAAAGCTAAAAGGACCCACCATATACTCTTGGAGTTCATTTGGCTGGTGTAGATCAAGGATTTTGCAACACCTCTTCATCTTCAAGCACATACCTATCCATCTCTTCACACATTCCTTATAAGGATTAAAGATTTGATAGTACAGGTGAAGAAAGGATGGGAGATAGTCTGCAAATTGAGAAGTTGGATAGAGAGAACTATCCAGCTTGGTCTATGAGAATGGAAGCTCATCTTATGAGCAAAGATCTGATGGGATACATCACAGGAGAGGAAGAAAAGCCAGAGTTCAAAGATTCTAGTGTTCCAACTAGGGAGGAGCTTGCAGATATAAAGGTTTGGATGAAGAAGGATGCTCAGGAAAGGATCATAATCTACATGGTAGTGAATGATTATTTTCTTCCTCATATCAAAGGACTTGAAAGTGGAAGTGACATTTGGAATGCTTTGGAAGAGCATTTCTAGAATACAACCAAATCAAGGAAAGCTTCATATGGGCAAAGTTTACTACCTTCAAGAAGAAGGCCTCACAATCAATATCTGATTATGTGACAAAGATGAAAGACATTGCTGATTCTTTAGGTGCAGTTGATGAAGATATTGAAGAAGATAAGTTGGTAAGACAAGTTCTCATAGGACTAAGAGGAGATGAGAAGTGGAAGCCTTTTATTTTGTCTATAGAACTTTCATTAGATAATTTCACTCTTGATTTGAATCAATTGTTAGGACATATGCTAACTTTTGAGAATGATATCAAAGGAGATGTTGATAAGAGTGCAGGTCATGCAATGTATTCTAAAGACAAGAAGAAAACCAACAAAGGAAAGCAACAATCAGTTGAAGATGAAGGTACTCCAAGTCAAGTAAACTTCCTAAGAGGAAGAGGTAGTGGCAGAAGTAGAGGAAGAGGCAGAAATAAAAAAGATGATGTGAGAGCTTGTTGGATATGTGGTAAGACCAATCACCTATCTCATGATTGTTGGCATAATAATCAAAGCAATGGTAATTTTAATCAGAAATTTAATCAAAGAGGAAGAGGTGGCAGATATCACCAGTCACAGACTTTAAGTTCGACTGCATTTGTAAGACCTACAAAGTCTATCTTCGTGCTCCCTTTGTATTGTGTTTTTTTGCATATTCTACATGGAGTACCATGTGTGGCCTTAGGAGCTCGGTTTTGTACTCCGAGGATATCATAATGGAAATCTAGAGAAGGAGAGCACACTATGGTGCATCACCATTGAAATACTTCGCTGGTATCAGAGCAGTTTGATACAAAAGCTTTGTTCCTTTTGTGCGAGCGAAGTGAGCACCCCTCCCTCGGCTTTCTCCAAGGCTTACGACTAAGGTGACAACCAAGGCATAAACCTTGGCTATTGGGGGATTCTTGGACAAGAAGGGATTTGAGTGTTTGTAGGAGAAAAGGGAAAAAAAAGAAGAAAGATACACACTAGAAGCCTCTGTCGATTGATTATGATAAGACAAATACAATGTTGAAGCACAATACAATCCAATGCTTCTGTGCAAAATCCCACAGAGTGCTCAATTACAAATACCAAATACCCAAGGGACTTGTTGCTGCCGGCCTCCTCTGCACCAAACCTCCACCTTCTCCAAGCCTGCACTTGTGCACACCTTGCACCAAGCTTCCACTAAGGGGGAGGGATGGGTACCTTCTGTCGGCACGTGCACACTTCAATAAGACCTTGGGATCCTTGGGGGACTAGCTTAGCACTTCTTTGCACACTTCCTTGGTCACTCTTCATGCACACCTTGCACTTCAGTTCTCTGCATTGCACACTGTGTGTCTCTTGCACTTCTCTCTCTTGCCTTGCTTAGACTATGCTCCCTTTTGCTTACACTTAGGATAGTCCAATAATAGTCCTTGCTTTGATTTGAGTGTCGATTCGCGTATGCTCCTAACTGCAAGAGTATCTTGGTGCTCACTTTGATGTCCTAAGATTGTCTTTACAAGTGGCAGCCAACGAATCTCTGTTTTGTCTTGTAGTGACTTTAGGCTAAACAAAAGAATTTTAATTGGGGGGCCATACTTTCACTTCTGTGTATGCTACCGCTTCACATACCTTCACATTTTCCTTTTAAGTCTTCACTTTTGCACATAAGAGAGGGTTCACCTGAACCTTCCAAAACACTTTAAAAACACTTTGAGCCTTAGGGAAATTAGAGAAATACCTCTGCAACCTACAACCAACTTTCTCCAATTTACCCTTTGTGGACAATTAATTGTGCACTACCTGTGCACTTTGACCTTTAGCACTTTGACTTTGCACCAATTGACTTTGACCTTGACCTTGTTGACTTTGACCCGCTTAACTTTGATCTTTTGACTTTGACTATGATTGACTTTGATTGTGGTTGACTTTGACCAATATGACTTTTATGGGCTCAACAATTGCCCACCACCTAATGTGCTCTCCGTCCCGGAGAGCTACAGCCAAAACTCTGAGCATAGAGTATACCATAATGCTTGGGCTGCCAAATCTGCAAAAGGACACTTGAGCAGCTACCACGTCCACCAGGAGTAGGAGAGAATAAGCACTAGAGAAGAACCAAAAATTGGAATTTTTGCATGGAAAAGCAAAGGAAGGAAATGGAAGGTTAGAAAAGAGGGTAAATGGAGGGCTGAGGGGCTGAGATGGATAGGGCAGGGAGGGGCAAGGATGTGGCTGGGCAAATGGGTAAAGGGATACTGAGTTAGAAGGATGATGGGGTCTAGAGAGGGGCAAAATGATCAAACAGTAGAGCTACAGAGGTTGCATATGGGAAATTTTGAAATATAAGGTAAAACGAAGTGAGAATAGACCATGTGGACAATGCGGTAAAAGAAAAACATGTGAAAAATGTGCTCAAAACATGTGGGTTTTGACCAAAAGTTAGAGAAAATGTGAGAATTTGGAAAAATAAAGCCAAAGACTGAGTCCAGAGGTTCCAAAAAACATGAAAATGACCCCAGTTTTGAAAAAAATGGCCATCCGAGGTGCGATCTAGAGCCAAAAGCTTTTAGCCATGAAAAATAAAAAAAATAATATAAATTTATATTTTTTCTAAAAAACGAAAAAAGAAATATGTCCTCGTTCCTTTTTTTTTCTCTCGAACGCCCAGACCTGAACAAAAAAAAAGAAAGAAAATAAAAATTTCATGTGCCTCCTTCCTCTTCATCTGAGTCTCTATCAATTGTTTTGTTGGTAGTAGACGAATCTCCTCCACTTTATGTAGTGCTCCAAGCCTCTGAGAGACATCACAATCTTTCTTTCCTTGCATGAATGCTACTTTAGGTGATCCGTGTAAAAATTCAAAGGGCTCAATTGGCAATATGCCATAAACCAGTTGGAATGGAGAATATCCCGTGGCCTCTTTGTAAGCTAACCTGTATGCCCATAGGGTACCCAGGAAATGGGCTGTAACATACATTCCTTCCTTAACATGGAAATTAATACCTTATTAGTTGATTCAACCTGTCCATTGCCTCTTGGATATTAGGCACAAGAGGTCCTATGTAGGATTCTATACCTGTTGAAAATTTCCTGTAGGACCTTATTCACAAAATGAGTACCCTGGTCTGTACAAATTTCAAGTGGACATCCAAACCTGCAAATGATGCTACTGTAAATGAAATCAGCAACGGTTTGGGCAGTGCAGTCAGGGGAGGCAATAGCTTCAACCCACTTTGTCGCATAATCTGTGGCTATCAATAGATACTTCTCTCTTTTTGGAATCGTCGGAGGGTAGATGGGCCCTACAAAATCTAGCCCCCACTTCTCAAATGGTTGCCACGGAGTGGAAATAATCAAGGGGTTATGCCTCTGTTTTGTTGGCTTAGGTCCACACCTCTGGCAAACGTCACATGCCTTTCCCCATTCATCTGCATCCTTAAATAGTGTAGGCCACCATAAACCAGCATCAAGTATCCTCTGACTCATAATATGCTCTCGAAGGTGCCCACCACCTGTTCTTTCATGTGCAAATTGAAGGACTTCCCTCACTTCTTCTTCTTCCAAGCACTTCCTAAACCTGTCATCCTTTCCCTGTCTATATAATTTATCTTCAATGAAGGTATAAGGTCTGCTCTTGATTAACAGTCTCTTTCTTTGCACAACACTAGCCTTCTCTGGATACACGCCAGTTTTAATGAAATTCTTGATATCATGATACCAACCTTGAGCTTGTACAACGAATAGATTGGCATCTGGAAAATCATCATTGACTCCACTAGCTTGATCCATCATATTGATCCTGGATAGGTGATCTGCCATGACACTTTCTTTACCTGGTCTATGGACCACTGAAAAATCAAACTCCTGGAACAAAAGTAGCCACCTCCATATCCTCCTAGTTGCTTGTGGTTTGTTCAATAAATACCTGAGTGGCTGATGACAAACTTCACACCTAGCAAATAATGATGAAATTTTTGTACTGCAAAAACCATTGCTAGATCTTCCCTTTCTGTTGTGCTATAATTCTTTTGAGCTTTAGTCAAGATTCTACTAGCATACTGAATAGGCCTGTCAAGTTTGAATTCTTCACTATGTTGAGCCAATACTGCACCTACTACATATGCACTGGCATCCACATGCACATGAAAAATTTTTGACCAATTTGGGGTGATAAGAATTGGTGCAGCCACCAATTCGGACCTTAATGTCTGATAGGCCTTCTCTTCTTCCTTTTCCCATTTAAATGGCACTTCTTTACCTATAAGTCTAGCCACTGGCCTGGCTATCTCTGCATACATTTTTATAAACCTTCTGTGGTATCTAGTATGCCCCAAGAAACTTTGAATCTCTTTAAGAGATTTAGGTTTAGGCAACTTTAATATAGAAATAATTTTATCAGGATTTGGGGCCATACCTTTAGCCGACACCACATGTCCCAAGAGAGTTCCTTCTGTTACAAGGAAATGACATTTGTTTGGGTTGAGCTTTAGCTTAGTCTCCCTGCATCTCTTAAAAACATTCTGCAGCTATCGCAAGTGATGGTCCAAGCAATCTAAAGGGGTTTCATTGTGAGAGCCTGAAAATGAAGAGAAGTCATCCATGAAAATTCTAAGTGTTTCCAGCAATAAAGGACCAAAAATGAGGTTGACAGTTCTGTTAAAGGTGTGTAGCTTAGTGATGAGTAGCACCTCCTTTAATGTCAATCCGGGAAGACGTGAGGATGGTATGAAGACCTCGAGCAAGTGAAGGCACAAGTGCATGAGTGAGAAGCACACTAGCATGCACACACATACACACACACACACGCACACACACAGTAAGACAAAGAGTGAGAAGCAATGGAGTTCTTTAGATTACTTCCAAAATGATCATACAAGTTTAGATCAATTACAAGCTCACCTCAAAAATGAGCTCTCTAGCTCTATTTATAGTTTTTGACTAGGTTTTGGTCGTGTCCAGACCAAGTGTCCGGCTTAGTTAAAAATTAGGTTCTAGGGCCTATTTGAAGACTCAAACGAAGTCTAAAAATTATGAAAATTGGTAGGTAGCTACTTCGAATGCTCCTCAAGCTCAAGGACTCCTTGGCTTGCACAAAATGGAGCTACAAAAATATGAAATGGTATCTACAATGGCTTGTAGTGATGAAAATCACTATTGTTGTAGGGATTTCTTCTAACTATTTGACATACATATCTTCGAGCTCCCTACTTGCTCCTTCTCCTTGTGTGTCCACCTCTTTGATATGCTTTAGTGTCCTAAAAAAATATTGGCCTACTTGCTAGATCGTCGTTGACTACTCTGTCTGCTTGTGCTTTCTCTTATCTCTGACTCCCTTCGTAAGCTTTCTTGCCTTGTGAGTCCTTCAGTTCCAACACACCCCCCCTCTCTTGCGTCTGTCGTCCTTGACAGACCCTTGTTGGGTGGGTTGTTGGATGTAATATTCTACAACGTCTTGTGCTAAGTGAGATGTTCTGCAATTCTCAACCCTTTGGCTAAGTCCGTGAGTAGAGCATCCCAATCTACCGGCCCGGGAACCTCTGGATGTGGTACACGTAACTTTTCTGAATGGAGAGCTTGTTCCACTGCAAACAACTGCAATAAATGTGATGGTCTGGGAATGAATATCTCTGAATGATATTCCCAGAATCCCATGACAAACATTTCTTTAAACCTCTGTTTGAAGCAGGCTGGTAGATATTTTATATGCGCATGACATGCATATACAACATTAATAGATGGTGTGGCGCTCATGTCGTAGACAAGGTCCTGATTACCTTCATTAAATCCAAGAGCTGACAGATGAGGTTCCTTGACATTCTTGAAGGTCCTGAAGGTGACCAACATGAGTTCAAAAATTTTAAGGCACATTTGGGCCATGACATCTGGTACATTTTTGAACCGGACCCCCCAATGGCGAATCGTCGAAATCATATATCCTATGGTAGGTTGGCCTTTAGGTGGTGCTAAGTAGACATAATTGAGCCATTTAACACATCCTTTGGTTGTCAGCACTGTTTTTGTGTATTCCGACCACGACCTTCATCGAAATATAGGGCAGTAGCATGGGTTGTATTTGATATACAAAGGCATGTTATTCCATGTCCTTACCATCTCAGGGTAGGTTTCCAGCAGACGAATCCTCCACATAGGTTGGTGTATATTTCCTTGCTTGGCACTTGCTGGGTTGTCGTCCGGTGCAAACTGTGTAGCCGAGGTTGGTTCTTTTGAGGTGTGGTGCTTGATTTCAGCATTGTAATCCGCCATTAAGACACGGAAAGGAACATACAAATCGTCGGATGTGCCGATCCACCTATGATGGGAGAGGTTTCTAAAGTAATCCGATTTTATGACTACCTCTTCCAAATGTGACATGGAAGCTATCTGAACTGCCACTCTGTCATCATGGGTTGTGGCCACTTTCTCTAACCTCTGCATCCATTCAGGAGCCTCGATCTCGATGGTGTCCATGCCCTCTTCTGTTTGCTTGCCCCCTGGTGCAGGCATGGGAACGTATGGGTCTTCGAAGGTTTCCTCTACTTCAATTGGCACTAAGTCTTCAGGTTCGGGTTCTACAAGGGGAGAGGGTTGACGTTCGTATTGCATGACTTTACTTCGTAATTCTTCTAGTTTTGCTCTGAGTTTTTTGACTTCTTTCGATGTGTCAACTGCGGTTGTGACTTTGCTTGGTGACTCCTGCTGGGTTGCCAGCTGCTTCAATAGATCATCTCTTTCTCTTTCTAATGCTGCATGGGCTTCCAGGAGGTCGGCATGGGTTTCCAACACAATTTGCATATTCGCTGAGGGTATGGCCTTGAATTTATCTGGGTCGATTTCCTGTGGGGAACCCTCCATGGCTGCTTCCAAGTTTTCTTCGTTTTGTTTTTGTAGTTGTTTATTCTCCTCGAGTGCAGTAGACATGTGTTTGCGTAAGAGGGCCAGGTTGCGGCGAAGCTTTAGATTCTCTGTTATCTGGGAGTGTAGCAGATCATCCATTTGTTGTTTTTCTTCTGCATCTGATTGGGGTGGATTGGCTACTAACTGCTCATGTTGTTCCTCTAAAGTGACATATTGTTGTTGTAGTAGCCGCTTTTCCCTTTCTAGATCAATGAATCGTACTTGAAGTTCTTCATAGCTTCGGAAGAGTCGCGTATGTTGGTTATCTAGATGCTGGTAGTGCTGCTGTAGTTGCGACATACACTCATACATATTATTAAATACATTATTAATAGGGGTGGATGCGGGAAGGGTGTTGAATGCAGAAGGGAAGGGGAAGGGGAATGGGAGTGTGGATGCGGTGCTGGAAAATGGTGAAGTGGGAGGTGGGGGAATGGCAGATGGTGGGTGTATGGGGGGAGGGAGAGGTGCGGAGGTGGGTGATATGTCCATAAAATCAACAGGGGATGCAGTAGTGGGAGTGATTGTGAATATTGGAATTGTGGGTGCGGTGATAGTGATGAAAGTGTACAGTGGTGTGTGCAATTGTGAATACGAACTGCCAGGAAGTGTGATCAGGGGAATGAGGTTTTCCGTGGCTGCGGTTAGAATTACTATGGTAGTGGCCGTATAGACATGAGAGGTGGAGATAGGGTGTGTGGGTTGTGTGGGTTGATTGACGGTCTGTGCTTCGGTATGGGTAGTAGACTCGGAGGCGGTGAGAGTAGTGGTTACACTCGTAGTGGGAGGTGAATGTGGTGGAGTTGGAGGCAGGGGTGGCAAAGGGGGGACGAGGGTGCACTTGATGTATGGGTTTCCTCAGTATCAGGAACGGTCTGTGCAGTGCCCGTGGTTGTGGATGTTCCTTGTGGTTCTAATACTAATACATTCATCTGTTTTCCTCATCGTGGGGGGCGTCTGCCATATCTTCGCTCCATTCTTCGTGATTGTGCAAGGGCGGTATGCACCATCTCAGGTACTCCTAAAGCATTAGATATCATATCAAGTGTGGCGCGGTATTGCTCGTCTACTCCTTCCTCCTCAAGGATTTGGTTCATGAGAGCTTTTCCTGCTGCGAGGGACAGTCTATGTTGCTCTTGAACCCTGTTCATGGTATCATAGAGCTTTTTCAATTCCTTAGTATAAGCCGGGGCACCCTCAAGTACTTGCAGAGCTTCCTGATCATATTTCTGCTCTTCTTCCTCGGATTGTCCACCATGTTCCTCCTCTTGTTTTTCTTCTTCTTCGCCCTCCACATTGACGACATCTGGTTGTCTAGGATGGGGTTGGTCTGTAGCAGTTTGTTGTCCACTAGCTTGCTCTGCCTCGACTTCCGCATTAACAACTTTGATTATTCTGGCAACCTCCTCATCAATTAGGTCTTCTAATGTGAATCCGTGAGGAAACTCTAGGTCGGTTGGTACAGGTGGGAACACCAGATTTGGTCCATCAGTGCTGTGTCTTGATAATCTGATAGTGAAGGGTTGTACCCGTCTCGGAAGTCGTGGAGTTGTCTCAGGTGTCAGCGTCGTGTCGTGGGGTTGTGCACATGGTATTTGAACTGCGCCTCTCATTTTCTTAGATGGCGGTCTTGCGGTTGATAGTCTACATTGAAATTCCTGTACCCTGGTCAAGATTAATGCCCTCTGAACTGGCACATCATAAGCCAAACATCTATACACAATCCGGGTGAGAGCACAACATCCATACAGTACAGACTTTTGTTTTTTATACCACCTTTGATGAGCCAAGTGGATTTGGTCGATAATCCAGTGGGGCATATTGATTGTCAAATCAAAAGCGTCAGCCAAGTATAGACTAAACCATATCTTTTTGGGTGGTATTGTGAACCTCTCCTGAGCAGGGAATGCGAAATGCTGCATGACCATGCGCAAATGAATGGCACTTGTAGGTGTCATTGCCACCATGTCCTTTAATTTTGTCAGATTCCTGTTCTTCATATTGTCGGGGACCATAGTCTCTTTCTCCGTAGGAATGTGCATACCTTTCATGTCTAGAGCTTCCCTTACCAAATTGATAGTCAACCTGAAGCGCTTTAGCTCATTGCCCCTTGTGAGAGATGGGAGGACAAAGGTGCTGTATCCCTTTTTGTCTTTGCTCGGAGTGAGGGTGCTAATCAAATATGAGCATCTTAGAAAGTCGGGCTTTGGCAATTGGAATTTGAAGTAATCGTAGAGTCTTGCCTTCTTTTATATAGGTTTCAGTCCTTCATTATTTTGTAGTTTCTCAAATTCCCTGGTGAAGAAGTGATATCTGCCCCAACGCCCATTGAATTCTATCTCGGCCTCCCACATGTAGGTGCCTTCGCCCAGAGTTCCTGCCACATCACTAAACCAATGTGATTTTTTGCTGATCGGCATTGTGTTCCCTTGTGGAGGATTCTGAATCGGTATGGCGCCAGTAATGCCCTCAATGCCACTGGGCGTTCCTTCAATTCCTCCTCAACTGAAAGACTTTCAATGTCCACGACTTGGGGGTTGGTGCCTGCCTAGGAGCTAGTTCCTGCCGTATCTGCCATGTTACTTCTTGCCTCCTAACTCTGTGAGAATATAGAAACATGTGTTAACATTGTAAAGGACAAGATAGAACCGTTTTAGTCCCCATTACAACATTAACATGAGGTTCAGGAGAGATTAGTAGGTTATTAAGTGCTCGGTGCTTGTGCTTGTAGTTAGGAATTGGGTAGACCTAGGAGCTAAGTGGAATGATGTAGTGTGAGAGTGATGTAGTTAGTATTTGGGCATGGATTTACAACTGGGGTCCGGGGGTTTATTACAAGTTTTGGGTTGCCAAATGCAGTGGGTGGGTTTTGATCTTGATTTTGTGGAGACTCTGGAGAGTTTGATAGGAGTATTTACTTGAAAATGAGGCTTTTTAGGGACCCATTTACAAGTGATTCTACTTGTGCTCATGGAAGAGTATGTGTCCGTGCGTGATGTATAAGAATGAGCATCGGATGTTCGAGTGAGTGAAACATGTTGTACTGGGTGTGGCCTCGGTGTAGCTATTTGAGCCCGCAAGCAAGCCTTAGGCACCCAAATTTGTCTTGATTGTGGGCGAGCCTTCATTGACTTCTTGGGTACCCAGATAGACTTCACTTTCACAGAAGGATTTTTGGAGGACTTCTGATTAGTGTCGTGTCGTTGATCACTAATAGGAAGTTGAGCCAGGTGTTGTGGCTTGACCGCAATAGGATGCTCGCTTTTCCGTACCCACACATGTTTTGGTGGTTGAGACACCGTGCGTCGTATTTTCTTTGTGCCTCGAGCATAAGTAGTCTGCTGCTTCTACATTTGATCCGCTTTAGGTTGCTGCATCCCTGTGGCTTTTGAAAAAGAAGGGAGTTCCATCGTATCCTTAACTTCCTTGTTGAGACAATCTATTCTCTAGTTTCCTCGCATGTTGTTTCAAAGTGTAGACTAGTACTAGGTCGCGTGCCTTCAAACCTTTATCCTTAACGTGGGCATCAAAGTATGCCTTCTGTCGTTTCTTAGCTGCATATATTCCTGCTGTAGCTCTTAGTTGGGTTTCACCTAATCGTTCAAGGTCAAAAATTCTCAAAGAGAGTTCATGACCCGTCCACTCATGCTCCTGTGCTACTTTCAATGTAGGTATTAAGAAGTCCAACGGTAGCACTGCATTTTGGCCAAATACCATCTGAAAGGGTGTGGCTTGGAGTACCGTTTTATAGGCCACTCTGTATGCCCAAACAGCATGGTGTAGCTGTTTGTCCCAATCAGAGCGTTTATTATTCACCAATTTGGTAAGCACATTGCATAGAATCTTGTTTGTGCTTTCGGCCTGGCCATTAGCTTGTGGGTGATAGGGGGCAGACTTCTTATGTACTATCAAGAACTCTTGGAGCAGATTTTCAATAACTTCATTCAAGAAGTGAGTGCCTCTATCACTTACCAGCTCTATAGGTAGCCCGTATCTTGTGAACACATTCTCAAATAGGAACTTAGCAGTTGTCTGAGCATCGTTCTTTGTCGTAGCTTTTACCTCTACCCACTTTGTTAGATAGTCTGTCGCAACAATGATGTATTCAGCATGTGAACCCTTGGCTGGGGGATTAATAGGACCTACAAAGTCTATTCCCCACTTAGAGAATGCACGTCCACCCATCATGGGTTTCAGTGGCATCTCATCTTTGCGTATAGGATACTGAGTTCTCTGACAAACATCACACCGTTTCACATAGGTATGTGCATCCATGTGAAGGGTCGGCCACCAAAAGCCCGCAAATAGTATTGCCTTCATCACCCGATCTGGTCCAAAGTGTCCTCCTGCTACACCTTGGTGAGCAGTTTCCAAGATCTTGAGATATTCACTCTCATGGACACATAGTCTCAGGTAACCATCTTTACCACGCTTGTATAAATTATCACCAATGAGTGAGTAATCTAGGGCTTCTTGTTCTAGACTTCTTTGTCTAGTCAGGGTCATGTCTTGAGGGAATGTTTTCGTCCTCAGGAAGGATACTAGTGGTTCACTCCAATCTGGCACTATGGACACTTGATAAAGAGTGGCATGTTCCACAGGTGGTTTAGTGCAACAGATTGGGCATTTGTTGCTCTAAGGGTTGCCCATAATTTTTCTCATACTATGGCATCCTTTTCCCTTCATGAATACTATGGTTGTAAATTAGGAGATGTCCATATGAACACTCTCCTAAAACCCCTTTTTAATATTTCTTCATACTATAGGATAGTGTCTCTCACCTTTATGACCCTTCTAGAAAGATTCCCCACGTAGAAAACCCACGCATGCTCTTCTTGGAGATTGGGTTGTTACAAATTTGATCTTTAGAATATCCTAGAAGATTGGCAGCTAGAGAGAGAATCACCTTTTTGACTTTTCCAAATGAGCACATGGGGAATTATGCAAAGCCTATAAGTAGAGGCTCACTTCTTGTAAAGGGGAGGTCCCTTGGCCATGGCCTTGGCCTCCATTTTGGTAATGGAAGAAGGTGTCATTTGTTACTCTCTTGCCTCCTTGTGTGCAATGGCGTTGGTCTTGGTGTATGGATTTGCATGTGTGTGTGCATGGTTGGGAGGATGTTCCCCTTTGCTCCTTGTGACGTTGGCCATTGTTGCCATTGCTCCATGAGCGTGGGTGAACCTCTCCTCTCATTCTTTGCCCCAACTTGGAGAAACTTCTCACTTCCATGTGAGGCGGCTAGGGTTTGTTGTTCCCCTTTTCTCAACAATTTGGCGCCGTTGCCGGGGACGTCGGCCTTTCGCCGTTGGTTTTTCCAATTTTGCGTGTCCATACTTCGTGAGATGCACCTTGACACTTGGAGGAGGATGAATACGTGTGGCCTTCGGTTGGCCTAGGGTACCTCTTGTCTTTTAATTTTTGAGTAATTTTATTCTTTATTTTTGTTTGTTTCACAAGAAAACCACCCCTAACCCCCTTCTCTCTCTCTCACTCTCACACACACACACTTCCACACATTTGAATATGCATCACTTTCCAAAATTTTTCCGTTTCTCGATTTGAGTGGTGCTTTGGAGAGAGAGATGGGAAGTGCATTCTCTCTCTTGTTCCCACCTCTTATTATCCAAAAAAAAAAAAGGAAAATACTAAATTGCTTGGTAGCTTGAAATTCAAATAAAGCACATTGCACAAATTGAAATATCGCACGCGTGTTGAAATAGGCTCCATTTGAATGGCATAAGTTTGGGTGTGAGATGTCGCTAGTTCCCTCATAACTGTTCTGAAGTTAAAGTTGTGCATCATGAGGGACCCCTTGGCCAGGGACGTGTGCATTTAATGTAGCCAATGAATAAAGAGGCTATTGGTAGGACTCAACAGACTTCAGGAGTAGGTGAGTAGATTATTCTCGTCCTTTTGTGTAGAGAACTTAATGTTTACATGAAGTTTGTAATATGTGCACTTTAACACTTCTGGAGTGGAGGAAATCGTGGGAATAATCTTTCAGATTTTTTCCCTTCAGCTAGTCATTTCAAAGAAACTCCTTCTTCGCGTCCCACCTCTTCTAACTCACTTTTGGCCCTCTGAGTCGTTGTTTCATATACGTGAGATATGGATCCTCTTTGTCTTTCGGCTTGAGATTGAGTCATGCTCTCCTTTATCGGCAATACTATTCCTGTAACTCGTGAAACCATGGCTACTCAGAACTTGCTCTAGCTCTCTTTGGAGTTTCTCATGTCCCTATCCTCTGAAGTTCCTACTAGGCTTAGGGTCGAGCAATGCTCCCCCTGCCATTCCCGTTTTTTCTTTGCCTCTTGGCCTGGTGGAGCATGAGGTCTGCGCTAATAGAAAATAACAGCTACGCTGCCCTGCCAGGATGCTCTAAGAGACGGATATGGGTGTGGTTGTAGTTCTATTGAGCCTCTAAAGGAGTCTATTATTGTCTCGTATTATGACTTCGGGTCTGCTCTCAATGCCAGGCGTGCTCCTCAGAATGAAGTATTGTGTTGAAGGAAGTTGGATATGCAAACTCCGAAGGGAGAACCTCTGCGCCCTCTTCCTTCTGTATGCTTCGTGAGAATTTCTTGAGGTCTCTTTTTTCTATCTGTTGTTGCACCTGAAGATTCCTTCGACAGCAAGATTGGGGGTCCCTCTTGCCCCTTTCTTCTCCTCTGCTCCCTACTTACTCTCGCGTGCAATTCGAAATGCTGTTCTAGTGACTACATTGTCTTTGTTTTCCGACTGATTGGCAGGTCAACACTCATGCGCTTAATAATGTTGGATCGTGATAAGGTTCAGTTCTGATGACCTTGGATCCTTTGCCATTCACTATCTTCATGCTCAATCTGTAGACTTTATCATTATTCATGCATCGGATAGGCATTTGTGCACGTTTGCATCTATTTCCATTTACTTATGCGTGCCCCAAACGTTCTTTGATGAATCCATTCAACCATATTGAGGGGTTAAATGTTTTGTGTCACTAATCTCCCATGGAGGGCTGAAGGTAGTCCACCTGCAATGCTAAGCATAAATTGAAAAGGTTGTTTTGCTCATCTCTATCTTATTTTCCATATGGAAGAAGAAAGTGCTATGTTGTTATTGTTATACTCTATTGATATTTCCTCTCCTACTATGTCCGAAAACTGTTGGCTGGATGAATGATGCATGCTCTTTGCTTCTTGTTGTTCACACAAGGTCGTTCTCCTTATAAGGCATGCAAGACTAAATGCATGGGGGGTTCTCGATCTCTCTCGTTAGTGATTGGGAACTTCCCATGGTGAGATTTGGGACATTTTGTGTGAATCATACCCTAGAATCAGGGGCATTTTATTTTCATTTCTGTTTGAGACGTATCTTTGACAAAGGAGAGGTTTGTCGAACACATTTATTGCATCATACTTGTGTGAAATTTGGGAAGCATGATATGAGTGCTACTTCGGTCATTACTCCCCAAAGCATTGCATTTATACCTGCACACCTAAAGGTTCACAGATATGGCTTTTGTAGTACATAGGCAAAGAGAAGTGAAACCAATGCTTGTCATACTTATGTTTAATATTGATAGAGCCCACAATGGCTTATTTTACTCCACACATGTGTGTCAAAAAGTGCAATACGGTATCATTGAATGTTTACGGCCAGTGGCAACTAAATGGGGATTTGTTTTCTTAAGGCTGTGGGGTTTCCTATGACGTTCGTATAGATGGGGTGTAATATTGATGCTTTTTATTTCCTTGGTGCTCATTGAGATATTGTAATTTGTTGCCCATGAACTTTCATGCCAATCTAATGAATGGTGACATAGGACTTTGAGTGGTATTCTAGTTTTTCGCACTTGTGAACGAGCAACCACGTAGTAAGACATGTGCAATCGAGACAGAATGTTGGTCCAACCTGAGCATTTCTATTTTTGAGCCCTTATCCACTATGTGATGTTGAATCAAGCCATTATTCGCGACAGATTATGATTATGCTCTCATTAGGTTACTTGTGTAAAAAGTTTTTCCCTCTTGATTGGTGGCTATTTGCAGGTATGAAGGTTCACATGGGTGTCAAGATAGCCTCTTGTGCTCTTCAAAATGTTTACATACAGAGTGTTCTATTTCAAAGATGTTATGCCGTTGTGGCAACTTGATGCTTGTGCTCAATTTCACTATTCATGTGTGAATGCTTTATTGAAGACAAGAAGCCAAAAATGCAAAAGTATTCGAGTTCATTTTTAAATAGATTTGAAAGATCAACATCAGGATTGTGTTTCAAACCTTATGATTTAGATCACCAAAGGTGGACTCTGCTGCATGTTCACTTTTTATGCAGCTGAAGAGTAATTTTTGGCCATGACCAAGAGACTTGTTTTCTTTTTGAGCTTCTACCTCAAGGACAACTTAATCTGTGGTCTTTTATATGTTGGGGTTGGCATCCAATAAGCTATTACTCTTTTGGATGATGCACTTCTTACACAGAGGGTTCAAGTCTCTTCCCTCTTAGAGATCCACATCCCTCTTGAGTGGTATTAACTGCATATACCATGCCTAAGCCTTCTCTCTCAGTAGTGGTCTAATTTTGTTCAGCTGCATTCAATTGTCTACTGGCATAGGCAATTGGGAGATCCATATTACCTTCACCAGTAGGTTGTGCGAGTACACATCCATAGCATAATTGGATGCATCCACATGAACATGAAAGGATTTATTCCAATCTGGTGTAGTCAAGATTGGGGCTGAACATAATCGTCGTTTAAGCTCATTGAAGGAATTTTCACACTCATCAGTCCACTCAAAGTTAGTCAAAAGTCCATACAGAGGCTTTGCTATGATGGCATACATGTGTATAAACCGTCGGTAATAATCACAATGCCCCATGAAAGCTTGTACTTCCTTGACATTCTTTGGCCTAGGTAGCTCCGCTACGGCTCTCACTTTCTCTTCATCAGTGGATATGCCATTCTTTGACACTATGTGTCCTAGAATCTTGCCTTGCCTGACCATAAAAACGAACTTTTTTGGGTTGAAGCAGACTTGATATTCTCTACATTTGTCAAAAATTTGTCTGAGTTCAGGAATATGGGTTTGTCTAATGTTGGAATGAGCACAGAGATCATCAACATAGACCTCTAAATTCTTCCTCAAGAACTCTTTAAACACATGGCACATCAATCTTTGAAATGTAGCGGGTGCATTGGTAAGTCCAAATGGCATTACCCGAAAAGCAAATATGCCCCATTCAGTGGCAAAAGCCGTCTTATGCTGATCTTCTGGAGCTATGGCTACTTGATTGTAGCCCGAAAAGCCATCAAGGAAGCTGTACACTTCCTTGCCTGCTACTCTTTCTAAGAGATGCTCTGTGATGGGAAGCGGATAGTTATCTCGAATTGTGGCTGCATTGACCTTCTTTAAGTTAATGCATACACGTAGCTTTCCAATTTTCTTGGGCACCACTACGATGGGGGATACCCACTCAGTGTGCTCAATTTCATAAATGAATCCAGCTTCAACGAGTCTATCTATCTCCTCTTTGATCTTAGCAGCATAATTATCATTATATGTGTATGGCTTTTGCTTAGAAGGTTTGGCATCTGGGGTCATGGGGATGGTGTGTGAGCATATGTCAGGGTCCACGCCTTTCAAATCCTTGTAACTCCAAGCGAATACATCTCTGTATTCTCTTAGCAAGGCTATCAATTCGTGCTCTTCGTCTTCCGTCAGGTCATGGCCTATGTATGTGCATCTCTCCTCTCCTCCTTCCACGGCTACCACTATTTTCTTGGTGGTTTCTTTGTTATCATAGGCCTCCCCTGATTGCGCCTCTCGTTTAGGCATTCTGATCATGACTCTCCTATCATCTATCTCATACTTCTTAAAATTTTTTGGGACCTCAAACAAAGATTCTTCCTCTTCCGGTGTGACTTCTCTCTTCTTTCTTTTCTTTCCTTCTTCCTTCGGGGTCACATGTGTGGCTAGCCTTACATCATTTGTAAGCTCTCCATGCCTCTAGGGTTGAAATTTTACTTCATAGATGTATTCTTCATCTGATGCAAAAGGTGGGTCCATTATGATTGACTCCTGTTTGTTATTGATCTTTGGAGTTGTCCTCTCCAATCATTTAGCATAAAGAATCAACAAGACATCTTTATTTTGTCAATCCTGGAAGTATTCTTGAGACCACAGCCCCTTCAAGATGATAGAATCCAAGAAATAAGAGAATAATGGCTTGAACTCTGAGAATAGTGAAGATGAAGAGGAAATTTCTAGGGTTTGGATTATCTTGAGAAAATCTACACCATTTTCTACAATCTTGGTGTCTATTCCATGCTATTTTATCAGCAGAACACAATTATGAAGTCAAAATAGAAAAATATCACCTAGATCATACAGACGAGACAATCGCGATTCTGTGCAAACAGACGATTTTCAGCTCCAGCACCATTTTTCATCAACTCATCACTCAACACAACAGTACTCAGCTCTCTTCATACGCATTCTACAGATTTACACAATAGAAACTCACAAATCTCCATGGATACACAAGATCTAGACTCACAAATCAAAGAAACCACATAGAAGAGGAGAACCACGATTTTCAGCAGAAACTCCTTCTCTATTCACTTGGATAGCATGTACACAAATGATTAACCAACCCCCTCATAATAGAGGAAATTAGCTTATATACATTTTCAAGTGTCCCTTTTCACACTTGGATTTCGGTCCTTTCCTCTATTATTCTAAAAATATGCTATCTAGGAGTTTCCAAAAATTCTAGAAAAAATACATAAGATTCCATCCTACATAAGGAAGACTCTTCCTTATTTTTACAACAATTGCATAAATATTTCTACAAATTTCTATCATTTTACAATTACTTTCCTTCAAAAAGGTTTCCAAAAATGCATCTTCCAACATCCTTCCCCTCCTAAGCCTTTCGGCTCTTGACGAAAGATTTTCTAGCTCCTCTACACTGATCACTTTTCTTCATTTCTTCTTTCTTTGATATACTTGTGACAGCAAATCATGACTTTTTCTTTCTGTTATATTTAGATTGTTGACCATCTCGAATAACACCTTTCTCCACTGTACTGGAGCTTCGGGTTCAAGTATTATGTATAAGCAGCTTCATATGCAGTAAGTCTGGATTTTGTAACAACTGATAGGTTTCCAAAAATCTCTGACTCCCTCTCAAAAAAACCATAATCAAAGGCTGTAAGTAGTGACTACCCAAAAATATAATTCTGCTGTAATAGGCCATTAAGCAGATTCTGTCAGGTGTTTCGCTCAAATCAAATAATCGGACCTCCACTTAGTTTCACCCAAGTTTCATCCTGGTCATGGATAGATCACCCAGGTTCGGGTAAGGCGTCTGTTGGAGAATTAAAGCCGATATAATTCAAGGTTCTAATATCTGTGTCAGTATAAGTTTCTATACAAGCCAAAATTAGTCTCATTATTCTTACAAGTAGTATGCAAGCAGGGTCATTGACATCTTTATATGTAGTTATTACCGACTCAGCAGTATTCACCATATAACTCTTGGTAGGCCATGTGCCTGCCTTTGGACCTGCTACTTTCGGGAAATTCATCCACTTTGGTGGAATTTGACCTTCTCTTCTTCTATCCCAAAAAGTTGTCCATTCTCTTCTTCATGCCACTGGACAATAGGCTGGATTGATCTTTAAATGAAGAGGTGCCTCTTTCCAGACTTTCCTACATTCTTTGTTGGCATCGGGTTGGCTCTCTCAAATAGTTCTTTAGTGACATTGATGTCCTCTTCATACTCAAAGTATTTGTTTGGAGGTAGCCCAACTCTGGCCATCTGGTAGTTCTTTATACTCTCCAAAATCATACAAAATGGTATCCCCAATCCATGTGCTGCCCCGTGATGCTGATCTGGATTGATTCCCTTATTCAATGCGAATGTGACAATTTGCTCTTCGTACTCATCATGCATCTTTCTGATGAACTCCATTCTAGAATCTCTACTTGTCAGCAATTTCTTCACAAAATCCTCTGAATATTCCTCTTCTGATCTTTTGTCTGCTTGTTCATTGTCATGTTGTATTCCCGCAATATTTTCTACCCCATATTCTTCTGCATGTGTGGTTTCCACATGTGTCTCTTCCTAGATTTGTGGCTTATTCAATTTCTTTTGCAATTCTCCTATAGTCAACATCAGACTCCCATTCTGTTGTGCCCATAATTCCCTTTCTTTTTTCCACTCATTCCGTTCCTTTTCTCTCTTTGTCTGCCACTCACCTCTTTCCTTTTCCATATCCAAGTATAGCTTATTATATCCTCTCATAGACGTAGCAGCATGTGTACTAGCCTGCTTTTCTAATTCTTTGGCTTCTTTCAATTCTCCTTGTAATCTCTGAATCTCTTTATGTAATCCTTCTTTTTCCTCCTCTGCCAACTAGGCTAATTTCCTCATAATAGAGGAAATTAGCTTATATACATTTTCAAGTGTCCCTTTTCACACTTGGATTTTGGTCCTTTCCTCTATTATTCTAAAAATATGCTATCTAGGAGTTTCCAAAAATTCTAGAAAAAATACATAAGATTCCATCCTACATAAGGAAGACTCTTCCTTATTTTTACAACAATTGCATAAATATTTCTACAAATTTCTATCATTTTACAATTATTTTCCTTCGAAAAGGTTTCCAAAAATGCATCTTCCAACAACTCCAGATCGGAGTCACTTGCATCCTCAAATGCATCAGGGCTAGGTTCACATTCTTCTAACACTGCCTCTCCCATGATTGGCTCTATGGAGAAGACTGAAATGTCATAACCATCTTCATCATAGTGAGGTGTCCATTGTTCTTCATTGATGGCTACATCCATTGTTGCTAGGATTTCTGCCCAGCCGTGGGGTTCAAATTCTTCGTCAGGAAAGACTACAGGTGCATAGGCTGGGTCTTGAATTGATCTATGTGTTTCTTTTGCACCTATCTCTCTGGCTTCTTCTCTCTTCTCTTCTTCTACTGCTACTTTGCACAATGAGACTGTACCTCGATTGCCACACAAGTGCATATAGTGGGAAATCAACACACATTCAAATGTCAATCCGATCAAACGACCTAACCAAGTGTATGAAGACATGTGCACACATGATGGAAAATGAAGTGGTTAAGCTAGCATGCATGAGAAAAGACTAATCCACTTCCCAAACTCACTGAAATCCTGAAAGTGTTTGCCGCGATACCTCTTACAACAGTTTTCAGAAAATCAAGGATTTCTCCTAGCTTCGGACTCTGAATATAGGCAATAGGGTACTCGTTTCGAAGCTCTCGACGAGACGCATCTATTAGAAGTGGTTTCACTTGATTTTGAGAACTCTACTTCAAGTTATGGCCAAAATAGTAAATGGCGGGAAACACCCATACTCACGCCACAACTCCTTCTAGCTCGCACACACACTACATCAGCTCAAAATCAATGGGGAGGGGTAGACAACAGTCCTACACACATATTTCAAGAAACACAAACACATACAAGATCAAAATAAAGATCAAAATCTGCAAGGAAGAGGCGAATTCGAAAATTCAGGAGTGCTCCTTCTTCACAATGGCAAAAAGTCTCTACAAAGAGTCACAAAGTGACTTATATACATGTGCCCTAAGTTTGGTCCTTTCACACAAGAGACCGGCACTTTATTCACTAAAAGACTAATCTCCTACTATTTTACAAGGGATATTTTACAACAACTTGGGATTATGCAACTAGAGGACTCCTCTAGTGCATTTACATGGCTTGGGGGAATTCTTGAAGACCTCGAAGAAGAAAAAAATATGCCCATCATTTTGAAAATTTTGGGGCTCTACTCTTATGCTCCTTTGCTCTGCAACACCCTCCCCCTCTTTGTCTCTGTCGTCCCTTGACAGGCTTTACTTCTTGTTTGTCTCGATCAGTACATGCATCCTTTGGTCAGTCCTGCCTGATTCTTGATCTTGCATTACGTTTTAGAGGCGCTTTGGTTTGTCCTGGTTGCACTTATCGGACCTTGCTGTATTACTCAAAGCCTGTTAATTCGGTTTGCCACGCACGCCATCAGTGCACATATGAGGATGTAGCTCGTAAGCCTTGATCTGAATCCTCTGTAACTCAAGAGGTTGAAGCACCCTCATATGGAATACTTGTTGGCCCTGGTTCCTCCTCTTAGCTGCGTGCTTTTCCTTGGTGTGTGTGCCCCTACGGGGCTCTGTGTAGAGATGAGTGATGCGCCCCTGCGGGGCTTCTTGCAGGGACTTGTTTTTGTTAGGTTTATTTCTATTGAGCTGTTCTAGACTTTGATTTTCTTCTTCTTTTCTTTTTGCTTGATTGTCCCTCTACACGTCCCTCTTCCTGAACTCTGTCGTCCTCGACAGGCTTTTTGTGGCGACGTGTGTATGTTTGTATGGCTTGTTGTTCTCTGTGATTTAGCAGATTAGCGTGACAAAGCATAAATTCTTTCCATTGTTGTGACTTTACACCGTCCTCTGACGCCTGTCGATGATCCGCAAAGAAACTGGTTTCATAGGCTACCAGTCGCGCATTCAAGTTGGAAGTCATTTTGACAAAGATTTCTGAATCAATGTCAAAGAAGCCGGTGAAAAATGCTTCTTTGAAAGTTTGCATGTATGTCGAAGGCAAAAACATTAAGCGAGAATAATATGCCATGATAGTTAGGTGGCTGGGAATAGTAGATAAATAAAAAATTAAGGCTTTTGAACCTTGCGTAATGCCAATGAAATTCAAAAAAGTATATTTCGCGTGTTGAAAAACTTTAAGCACTGTGAGTAGCATACTGAAGATTTTTTTAGTCATCTTAACCGCTAAGTCGGGAACTGTAGCATATCTGGCAATCCAGAACTCCATGGTTTTGACCATATATTCCTCGGTCGGTCAGTAATTATGCGGAAGACTAGGTAACAGGGGATAATTGAGCCACTGATTATTAATGCTACCCTGGCGTTGGCCTTCCCAAAAATGCGTCCAGGAGCGTCTACGGGGCACAGGATAAAAAGATGGATTTACTTGAAGCTCATACGGTGATGCTTCCCAGTGTACCCGCAGTGTGGGATTCTTTTCCAAAATTTTCCTCCTCCAGATGGGATCCGCCTTCTCAAATTCTTCCTGTGTATAGCTGAAAGTATCATGCCTGAATTGGAGGTTATGATCCGGATCTTTATTTGTCGTAGACCTTATATAAATTTGTGTTTGTTCTTTAAGTAGGCCGTATGGTACATTGAAGGGCTTCAAAATTTGTTCTAATTGCTTGTTATCTATTTGCGCGTCCCTCATTATCTTTATGATCTGATCTTCAAACTCAGCAGTGAGTTGGGACACCCGTAGTGCCCGCTCCGATCGGCTTAGTTCTCATTCTCCACAGTAGCCTCTGCGGACTTCGGAACTACTGGTGTCCCCTCGGTATCTTTTAGTGCTAATTGATCCTGGAGGTGTTTAATCATTTCCTTTTTCTACTTAATCTCCTCTTGGGCCTGCAAAATTGTTGATCTATTTTTTTCAATTTCCTCAGCTACAATTGCTAGCTGATCGGCATCCTCTTTACAATGTAAGAGGTATCTATTTTCCGCTTTTTTCCATTTGGCTCGTAGAGCTGCAATGTCTTCCATGTATCTTCTTTCCCATTCAGCAACGGTAGCTCTTTCCTTTGTTAGTGTATCTTCATACCTAGCAACTTTGTCCTCCAGTTCTTTGATATTCTGTTCTGGTTTGGCTTGCACCTCAATCGGTTGATTGCTTAGAAGTGCAGTCATAAGTTCCTTGTTGCGTTGTCTTAAGCTTTCCACTTCCTCCATGTACACTTTGAGCTGAGATTCTAATACTTTGTATCCTGATGTTAGTCGTGCCTTCTCAGCTTCATTGGCTTCTAATTTTCTTGTGACTTCCTGAAACTGTTCTTTCAATCTTCCATTCTCCGTCTCGAGCATGTGGTATTTCTTTTTAACTTCTTGAAGTTCGTTTTCTTTTTCCCAAACTTGTTCTTTTACTGTCTCCAATTCTGTGGAAAGACTCTTACCCAATTTTTGAAGTTCTTTTTTGTCTTGCATGGCCTGATCATAATCTTCATCAGCTTCTAGCATCAATTGTTGTGTATCTAGAGCAGTTCTAATCATGTCCTGCACCACGGGCTTGAGCTGAGCAATATCCACATTCAACCACGTCTTTGGTATGCTCGGGGTTTCTCCCGTTTGTACATCTTTGCCTTTTTCCACATGGATAGTTTCGTTGTGTGGTTGTCGAATTTGTAATTGTATGTTTTGTACATTGTTTTGTTCCTCCAGATTGCTAGCTTTGGTGGCACTTCCTTGGAAGGTGATATCCATTGGGGAGGGTTCTGCCACTACTCTGATAGGCGTGAAAGGTTCCTCTTCTTCTATTGTGTTTTCCTGAGTCCCCTTGACTTGGATGTTTGAAGTTTCATTAACTGTTATAATATGCTTTCCGTCCTGTTCTTCCTTCTCACTTATGATGCTCTGATCAACACCGGTGGGTTGATCTTCCACCTTAGGGTCTTCTGCTTCCTTGTTGTAGTCGAGTTCATTCAGTTCCTCCCATTGTCCATCATCTTTCGATTCACTTTGAATATCGACATTTAGTAATGAAGTGTTTTGTTCTTCTTGGTCCTCCGATACAGAACTAGAGTCATCCAAGCCAATCTCCCTATATCTATGGACTTTGGTGAGTTTGCTCTTTGTTTCCATTGATTGCTTTGACTGTTGATAGTGGTGACCTTGTACTGGTAAATTAATTTGCCCTTCCGTATATTGATGGGTTTCTTCCAGGGCTTTAGCTAAATCTTCCTCCGTGATTTTTGTCTGACCTTTCATAGTTGTTTTGGGAAGTACATGGATTCTTTTCGTCATTGGGGCTTCCTCTTCCACTAGCTTGACTTCCCGGAGTCTTTTTGTGCCTCTCATTTTGGGTTGCGAGCTGGTTTCTGCCACTTCCACTATTGTTGCCCCCTTTTTCTTCTTTGGCACGGTGGTGACTTTGACATACCTAGCCATATCACTTGAAGATGGCATTTCCTGCAAATGTTCTCTTATGCCCAATGCGTGGTAAATCATGATAATCAGGGCCATGGTACCATTGAGGAACTTCTTATTATTCCATTGCTTCTTTGCCTCAAATAGTCGTTCTTGATTTCCGATTTGTTTAATGGCATGAGACAATAATTGAACTATGAGTTTTTGGGGAGCCGTGTAGCGATTCATGTTGGGGAAGCAGAAGTGTTGGTGAATCAGTCTGACTTCCTCTTCTATATCCACTTTGTTAATGTCAACAAAAGTCCGTGTCTTTGCTCCACGACTTTCTTCTTTTATCATTGTGACACCGTCCTTTTCCGATCTGAATGCTTCCTTAATCAATTCATGTGTGAATTGAATGACAACCCACTCTCCTCCTTTATCCATAACTCTGGCTTCTGGCACCAGTGGATCATGTAGTGCTGGCTGTAGGGTGTTCATGACTTGCGTGCATCTTTGGAAATCAGGTTTATATATGGGTAATTCAAAATTCTTGTGAATTCCTGCTTTCTTCATTATGGCAATTGTGGATAGTAACTCATGTAAGACTCTGAAATCCTAGGACATAATAGGAAAGTGATGCTCTATATCCATAATTTTTATGTTTGCCAAAAATAAGTACTCCTGAACTGGTTGCTCATCTCTAAACCAATGCCCCTTTGCTTTGGTGAGACTTTGAGGAGGGAATTCCTGCATCTCCTCTTGTACTGTTGGTTCAGAGTCTTCAGAAGCCATTTGCACTTGTAACGAAAAGTGCGTTAGCTTCAAAGGAAAGTATGCAACTGTTCAATGCATTGTAGTGATTATTGTCGTTTTTCACTCCGTTTTCCCATCATTGAGTGAGATCTCTTACCACCTCTTTTTATAACTTTTCCTGAAAGAAGACAATCGTTAGTATAGCCGAAGCATTTATTTATGTACATAGTAAGTCAATTCCTATCAAAGTGAAGCTAAGATCTAATCTCTCTTGGAGAATGTGCACCACTAGTTTTATTATGTACATCATGTGCCAAATGCTTGACCATGTAATGTGGCCCTATTATGCATACTTGAGGTGCATTAGAGACTTCATGAGTGCAATGGAAATCTTTGTTTCTTCGATCGTCCAATCCTTGCGGTTGCTTGGGTTTCCAGATCCATTTCGTGACCACTAAGAGAGGTCGTTTTGTGTCTTTGATCCTTCCTGCTTCATGTGTTCTCTTTGCTTTCTCCATTACTCGAGTGATATTGGCATTGCTTTTCAAGTTTCTTGGATGACTCTTATGTGGTTTTGTCCTTCGCCCCATCTGATGTACCGCGTATTCCTGCGTACTTATAGCCTGTTTAGCTGCTTGTGTGACCTTTTTGTGAATCCATATCTGACGTCACGATCTTTGAGCTTCAATCAATGGTTTGGGGATCCATATCTGCAAAAGTCCTTTTGATGTGGATTCCGGCGTAGTTGTCTTTGTGATCTTTGCTTCCTTTTCAAGATTGGGTTCTGATTTTACCTAGTTCTGCATCTGATCCTTGCGTACCCATTTGTATTTGTGTCGTCCTTCATATGAGTGTCTGCTTGTGGTTTTCCAATATTGCGGTTTTTTTGCTTGTTGAAGGGGTCCCTTAGCGTTGGTTTCCCTAGTGACTGGTTGTTCTTCAACTGAATGTGGTGAGTGCAACTTTTCGGTGGATTTCGCATGGTCGGGACTTCCTGTTTCTTCTAGGTGTGTTTCTGAGATATTAAGACTGGGATCATTCTCCAACGTCTTTTCCTGGCAGGTCTCTGAACTCGCGATTATGTTGGGTGGGAGTAAAGGTTTTTCTCCTAAGAAACTGAAAATTTCCTTGTGCCCTATCTTGGCTGAAATGTAACCTTGAGCTAGATGGATACACACCTCATTTTCAACAATCTAGTCTTGTCCTAGAATTAAGTCTTCTATTAGATCCTCATCTTTGCACACTAAGACTTTCTGTTCCATGGAGGAATTGCCTAGATGGAGGGATACATTTGTTGTTCCAATACATTCTAGGGTTTGACCTCCAATTCCGATCAATCGGGCTTTTGTGGAATTCAAATTTAATTGCAGATCTTTTGCGATTCTATCTCGTATGCAACTAAGTCCTGCTCCTGAGTCTATCAATGCGTCTATCAACTTGTACTCTCTCTTGCCAATCCCTAGGTTTAGGTAAGGTTGCGTTTTACACACACCCGTGGTATCATGATTATCGACTTGATAATTAGCCATAGGGATAGGCTCTTCTCCTTGTAGATAGCGTTCATCTCGTTGCCTAATCCATTCTTTCCGTTTCCTAATGCGCTCCAGTGCTTCTTGTCGAGCTTCCTCTCTAATCTGTTCCTCTTCCCTCTTCCTATTTTGGGCACCTAGTAATCGTGCTAGCATTTGATCAGTCAAAGGCTCCATGAATCGTCTCACTCTACATCCACTGATGTAGTTGGGAAGAATGTCGCCATCTAGGGTAGCTAGGGAGACTGCTCCACCAGTCAAGATTCGATTTATGATCAAAGGTCCATATCGGCGTTTTTGTAACTTCTTGGCGTGTTGTTTTAGGGTGTACACTAAGACTAAGTCACCTTCTTTAAGTCCCTTGTCTTTTATATGTGCATCATAATATGCTTTTTGTCTCCTTTTAGCTGCATAAATTCCTGCCAGTGCTTGTAACCTAGTCTCATGTAATTTCTCGATTTGGTCTAGTTGTTGGGATAGTTCATGTCCGTTCCACTCATACTGTTGGGCCACCTTCAGCGTTGGTACTAAAAAGTCAATTGGCTAAATTGCATTTGCCCATACACTAAGTTAAATGGGGTAGTTCCAATAGCTGTTTTATATGCAACTCGGAAGGCCCAAATTGCGTGATGCAATTGTTTGTCCCAATCTGACCTTCCATTATTGACAATCTTTGTCAATACTGTACACAGTACCTTATTGGAACTCTCTGCTTGTCCATTTGCTTGGGGATGATATGGGGCTGATTTCTTATGAATCACTAAAAACTCATTCATTAGTGACTCAATTACTTCATTGAGGAAATGCGTTCCCCGATCACTCACAATCTCTATGGGTAATCCAAATCGGGTGAAAATATGCTCAAAAAGGAACTTGGCAGTTGTTTGAGCATCATTCTTTCTAGTGGCTTTTGCTTCTACCCATTTGGTCAAGTAATCAGTGGCTACGATGATGTACTCCGCATGTGATCCTTTGGCAGGTGGATTGATAGGTCCTATGAAGTCTATACCCCATTTTGTGAATGCTCTCGCACAAACCATGGGTCTTAATGGCATGTCATCTCTCCGAATTGGGTATTTAGCTCTCTGATAGGTTTCGCAGCTTTGCACATATGTTTCAACATCCATATGTAGAGTTGGCCACCACAAGCTCGCAAAGAGAATCATTTTGACAGTTCTTTCTGCCGAAAAATGACCTCCTGTAGCACCTGCATGTGCCATTTCTAATATGGGTAAATATTCTTCTTCATGCACACATAATCTGAGTTGGTTGTCTTTACCTTGCCTAAACAATTGTCTTCCCATGAGAATGTAATCCTTGCTCATTTCCTCTAAAGATCGCTTTCTTGCTAGACTAGCTCCTACCTCATGTTCTTTTGTTTTTAAGTATTTCACTAATGTTTTACTCCAATTGGGCGCTATGGTCGAAAAAGGTAGAGACATATGATCTTCTGGGATCGTCTCTTGGCATTCTGCACAATTACTTACGTGGTCGTGAACATTCTTGGCCATGTCAGGCCAGTACACTCCTAACCTCTTTAGTTCTCGGATTGTTCCATGAGTCCCTTGGTGTGTTCTCCATTTGTTCACATGTGCTTGCTCAATTAGTTGCTTTTGTTCATCCTCTTCGACACATCTGAGTAACACTCCATTGGGTTCCTTGTAGTATACACTTCCTGCCACAATGTGTAAGTTCCTTGATTGAAGAATTTCTTTCTTGCTATTCCTATTGATTGAGTGTTGAGGGCCATGGGTGAGTATAAGGATCAATTTTTTTTCCCACTTTGGGCAAACTTCTAGATTAAACAGATATGTATCTGGCAGGTCATCGGGCACTCCATTTGGTGGCTCTCCGTGTGTCAGCCTAGAAAGGTGGTCTGCTCTCACATGTGTGTTTCCTTTTTTCACTACTACTTCAAAATCAAACTCCATTAGTAGTAGAAACCATCGTACCAACCTTCCCGTGTTACAAGGCTTATTGACTAAGTACAACAAAGCTTGATGGTCTATGAAGAATTTGAACTTGTTGGCTAAGAGGTAGTGTCTGAATTTCTTCACTGCATAGACCATTCCTAAGCCTTCTCGTTCCGTAGTGGTATAATTTCGTTCCGCTTGATTCAGTTGTCTACTAGCATAGGCAATTGGATGATCAAGCTTACCTTCATCAGCTGGTTGGGCGAGGATACATCCAATGGCATAGTTAGAAGCATCAACATGAATATGAAATGGCTTGCTCCAGTTTGGTGATTTCAGAATTGGGGCTGCACTAAGCCTCTTTTTCAACTCGTTGAATGTTTTCTCGCACTCTTCTGTCCAAGTAAATTGAGTTAAGAGACCATACAAGGGTTTTGCTATTATGGCATACATGTGAATAAACCTACGGTAATATCCACAATGCCCCATAAAAGCTTGCACTTCCTTCGCATTCTTAGGTCTTGGTAGGTCTAAGATGACTTTAATTTTGTCCTCATCCGTAGATATTTCATTTCTTGAGACTATGTGTCCTAGGATTTTCCCTTGTCTTACCATGAAGACACATTTTTCCGGGTTTAAACAAACTCTATACTGTCTACATTTGTTGAATATCTTCCTCAACTCGGGGATGTGATCGTTTCTTTGATTGGAGTATGTGCAAAGGTCATCCACATATACTTCCATGCTTTTTTTCAAAAATTCCTTGAAAACATGACACATTAATCGTTGAAAAGTAGCCGGAGCATTAGTGAGTCCAAAAGGCATCACTCTAAAGGCATACACTCCCCATTCGGTGACGAATGCTGTCTTATGTTAATCCTCAGTCGCAATAGCTACTTGATTGTATCCGGAGAATCCATCCAGGAAACTATAGACCTCTTTTCCGGCTACCCTCTCCAACAGATGGTCCATAATGGGTAATGGGTAGCTGTCACGTATGGTAGCCGCATTCACCTTCTTCAAATTTATGCACACTCTCAATTTTCCATTTTTCTTAGGCAAAACTACTAATGGCGATACCCACTCGGTGTGTTCTATCTCATATATGAATCCTGCCGCTAGTAGTTTGTCTATTTCTTCCTTAATTTTTGCTGCATAAACCTCATTATATGTATAAGGGCGTTGTTTGGATGGTTTTGCGTCGGCCGTCATTGGTATTCGATGGGAACAAATAGTGGGTTCTACACCTTTGAGATCCTTATAGGTCCATGCGAATACGTCTCGGTACTCTCTGATAAGGTATATGAGTTCCTCTTCCTCCTCTTCAGATACATCTTTTCCAATATATGTGCACCGCTCTCCTCCGTCTTCCACTATTACCACAATTTTTTTGGTTTGTTCCTTGTTGTGGTATGCTTCTCCGTCTCGTGCCTCTCGTTTAGGCATTTGAATGGCTACTTTTCTTTCCTCTACTTCGTATTTTTTAAAGTGTTCAGGAACTTCAAAAAGATCTGGGTTCGACTCTACCTTACTCATGTCTTCCTTTTGCCTGTGTATTGCCGGAGCAGCTTCAATTGCTAAGATTTTTGTTGGTTCCTGTTCGTTCTTGTTCTGAATAGTGTTTAAGTAGCTTTCTTCGGAGTCAAATTCTGGTTCCATTTCTATGCTCTCATATTCCTCTTTCCATTCTTTTTCCAGGGTTTCCCCTTCTTCTACTTCTTGAAGGACAACCATATAGAGGTTTACATCATAGCCTTCCTCGTCTATACACTCGTTCATCGTCAAAAATTCTTCGTTTACGCACACATCTAAGGTTGCTAAGATTTCCATCCATCCATGCGGCTCGAAAATCATCTCAGGAAAGACTTGAGGCATGTAGTCTGGGTCTTCTACTGATCGATAGTTAGAGTGTCCTATCGGCCACATTTGTTTTTTTCTCTCCTCTCTCTTCGCTTCTTTACACATCCATAACTGGGCATCTTCATGCATCCAAGATTGATCACTAGATCCCGCACTGTGAATGGATAGGTCATCTTCTTCCTTGTGTACGGGATTCCATTGTAGTGGAGGGACATCTCGATAAGCAAACGTGTGCAAATTTATCTTGGTGGTGTTTCCTTGATGTTGCAGGTATAATGAATCTCTTCCCCAATCTTGTACTACCCGCATTTGTCTCATAAAGGGTCGCCCCAATATCATTTCATAGTTGTTTGCTTTCTCGAACTTACAAATGGCTAATGTATGTTCAAATTCTACTCCACAGGTGGTTAGTTTGATTCGTTCCAATATTCCTAAGGGTCTTTCCACATGACCGTCTACTAGTTGGAGTTTCATGCGTGTGGGTCGCAAGGCAGGTTTTCCCCACTTTTCCCATATCTCCTTGGTGGCAACTCCTACCCCGGCTCCCGTATCTAGAATAGCCTTGGTCATGTACCCATTGTGGGTGACAGGTAAACACGTATTACCTTCGTCTCCTTCACTAAATTCTCCCACTTTATCAACTGGAATTTGTATCGTTGATTTCCTTTCCTTTTCATTTCCTTTTGTTTCTTCTTTCTCTGGTGGTGGTTCTAATTGGTTTGCTAACTGCCTCCATAAGTGTGGTTTAAGTTGAAGCAACTCTTCCACCGTCAATTTGCATTGCACCTTTGTTTTCTTTAGTTCTGTTAGGTTGTGTGAACTCTCTTCCGAATTTCCTTTTCCTTTTCCATGTACTGTGGGTGCTCGTATTATTAGAGACTCTCTTTCATATTCTCCCATGTAATTCGGCAATGTCGAAATGCTCAGAGTTTCCTCTCTACCTCTATCAAGTCTTGATACTTCCTCATATGCTTCCTCTAGGTTGGGATGGGGTTGACAATCTTCCACATCAATTTCATCAAAAGGAGGCGGACTAACTCCATTCTTCCTCCATTGCTCTTCTCTGATTCTATTCCACAAATCTTTTGGCCAATCAGCCTCTAGGTCTGGTATCATAGACACCTGTTCATCTTGTGCTTTTCTTCGTTCATCTTGGTCGTCTTCCTTTCTAGGTTCTTCATCCTTGGATTTGATGCATTCTTCGTACAGACCATGTGCAATCCTTGTCTCTGGTAAAATTGGGATAGTCTTTTCTAGGGTTGCTTGTGCTACCTCGATAAGTTTCCTACATATTGCCAATCTTTCTTTTTCTAATTCTCCTTGAGGATAGAGTTTTTCATGTTGCTCTATATTTGGGCCCATTTTGATTCTAGCTTGGTAAGCTCTCAACCACATGTCTAAGTCGTCTGGCTTTGGGTCAGCTAGAATTGATTCTGGCTTCTCTTTTTCTGAGCAAATCCGTGAAGGCTCACGGATCTTCTTATGAGTTTTTTGCTCTTTATGCTCCGTCAAATCCTTAGTGTATTTCTTACTGTCTTGACTCTTATTTCATGCCCATTTTTCTTTGAGTTTTTCTCGTCTTTCCTTCCATTTTTGTACTTTTGTGTTTTGGGAGTTCTCACGTGGGTTCTCAGACTCCTCGACTACCTGAATTTCAGAGCCTACAGTTTTATTGCTCTCTTGTTTCTCTTCTGGTTGTTTTCCTTTTTGTTGCTTTGCTTGGGCTCTAGTAATAGCCTTTAGTGGTACGGTGTACTCCTTATCACTCCCCTATCCTTCTATGACCTCAATTATGTTAATGGGTGCAGTATCTTGAGCTTTGGCTGGATTCTTAGGGCAATCTCTAAAAAGATGTTCTTTTCCGCAATCACTGCAATATCCTTCCCAGATTCTAGGTGGTGGAGGGTTCTAAGGTCGAGGGCATTCTCTAATGAAATGGTCTCCTCCGCATCTATAGCAAGGTCCTCTCTGTATAGGTGGTCTAATAGGTGGTCTCACAGTGGGTTGTGCTTTAGGAGCCGTATACATTAAGGTGGTCATCTCTGCCCCATAAGTCTGATCATAGCCCTCATATCCATAATAAGCAGCATCATATGCCGTTTCATATTCCATCATGTTGGCTTCATATGGGTAGTACTCTCCTGGTGGATGTTCATATCCAAGGTTTGTTGATTCTACCTGGGTCATTGTCGCTGCTGGAACTAAAGCTCTTTCTAAGTTTTCTTTCGGTTGAGCATACTTTACGGATACTACCTGCTGGGGTTTTGACAATTGGGGTCCTAGCACTGGTTGTGGTGGTGGATACGGTGCTTGCTCGTATGGCCGTGATGCTTCTGCTGGTGTGGGATACGGGTTGTATCTTGGTATCTCTCTACCTGGTTCCCTAAGCGGGTATCCATAAGGTCTATACTGTGGTGGTTGAAAAGGGCGTACTTGCCTATTGAATGGACAGTTCTCAGAAGTGTGGTTGGTATATTTTTGTTCTATGTGGCAATACCAAGAAGTCCCTCGTTGTTGCTGTCGGTGGTATGGATACATAGATTGTGCACCAGCCCCTCCTCGGACACACAAGTGTGTGGGGTGCTCTCCTCCACCCGTAGCATAGGCACTCTTTGCGCTGGGTTTTGGTAAGCTCTTTGCCCCTGGACTCCTAGTTTCTTTGCTAATAATTCTGCTAATTCTTCCATATTACTGAAGTTGGATGTAACAGTGCTCCTTAAATCTTCCGACTTAGTGAGGTCGGTTGTACCTTTGAGATCCTCGGCAAGGTTATCTTCCAAATCAATGCACTCTTGAAGACACTCACTCAATGTTTGTAGCCTCTTCACATACACTCGTGTTCTTAGGGTTCCATTAGTGAGTCCATCTAAAAATAGTGAAATCATCTTTTGTTGAGTGGGTCTCTCAGCTACTGGGCATCTATCCACATACTAATTGAATCTTCGGGCAGCAGTCTTCACCGTTTCATTAGGGTTTTGTTTAAAGCTATGGATTAAAGACACAGAATTGTGTTTAATCCCTCTCTTTGTGAATTCTCCAATGAATTCTTGAAAGAATTGTTCCATGTTTCCAAATTGATTGGGATCTAAGGGCTGGAACCAAGTTAGAGCTGTCCCTGTAAGGGTGAGCCCAAAAGACTCGTACTGCACAAAGAAGTCGTCTACTTGCTCTGCTCTTAGAACTTGTTTAAATTCAGCGATATGATCATAGGGTTCTCCCAATCCATCATAATGGTTTCTTACACATTTACCAACTTGAATAGGTCTCAATCTTCTCATTGGTTCAGGCGGTCTGGGCATTACAGGGTAAACTGTGGCAGCTGGCTGTAATGGAGGTATTCCAGGCTGTCCTCCTACCGGTGGTCGTGGTCTGATTGGTGGTCGGTACCGATTACCTATCCCTGCATGGGTCTGATGGTGTATTTGCACTCCTGGAGTTGCAAACTGTACATGAGTGCGGTTGGGCACACTTTGTTGGCTGGTCTGTCCTGATGTGGTCTGTTCCGTCTCGTGTTGATTCCCAAAAGGATTTTGTGAAGTAGTTGCCTGATCTCTCTGAGAAAATACAGGCGCACCCATATATCTCAGTCGAGCCCTGTCTAAGGCACTCACAGGCCAATATCTCCTTTGATCCTTATCCAAGTAAGTGAGTCTAGTTTCATCATCTGGGTCTTTCAACTCATAGAATGTCATGGGGCTTTCTTCTCTCCCTAGAGCCGGTAAGTCGGTTTGAAGCAATAGTTCTGATCTGTGGATCATATAGACTTCCAACAGGTAGTCGTCTTGAGGAATAAAATCTCCTCTCAAGACCCATGATACTTGAGACCGGCCCCTAGGGGTAGTCACAAACTCTTCAGGGTGTGCTCTTTCGGAGTTGTCTGGGTTCACAAACTCTCCCCTTTCGTTGATCCTCTCAGGAAATTCAGTCACAATGTAGATATGACCAATTTTGTCTACATATGCACCTCCCTCGTATTTGACAACAGGTCGGGGTACAATTGTGGCATTCAGGGAAGTTACCATCCTAGCCACAGACCTATTTAAGCCATCCAGGTAGATAGGGATCTCCTGGGCATTAGTGGACACATACTGTAAGGAGGTACGGTAATCTCCTTCCACAGTAGACATGAAATTCCTGTTCGGTGTGGGACCCTACATATCCTCCGAAGCCATTGGTATCTCCTCTTCTGAATCGCTAGAAGTTTCTGAGTAGATGGAGTGATGACTAACCTGAGCAGCGCTTCCCACAGAAGATATGACACTTCGTCGGCTACTAAGCACTCTTCCTGACCTTAAGTTCATTCACTCACCTAAGTCTCTCTCAAAGTCCCAGGGCTTCTCCTTGAGTGGCTCTTCTAATGCCTCTGATTGTATACCAAGAAATACTAATGTCAATCTGGCCGATACCGTTTCCAGACGATACCATACTAGGCGATACTGCCTTGCCCGCGATACGATACCAGAAGTCCAAACGATACGATACTTGAATTCTACGCGATATGATACTGTCTGCAGCAGACGATACGATATTGTGACAAGCGGCGATACGATACCACTTTGGTGTCGCGATACGATCTCTGGTAAGGGGACGATACGATACTGTGACAAGCGGCAATACGATACCATCGGCTTGCACGATGCGATACTGAAAGTCGAACGATACGATACCAATGGGCTCAAGCGATACGATACTGGAACTTATGCTGATACGATATCAGTGTGGTATCGCGATACAATTCTTGAAGGGAAGGCGATATGATACCACGTGTACGATACGATACTTAAGATGCAAGACGATACGAGATCTCGATTCAAACGATACGATACCACAGAACCTAGACGATACGATACTTATGACAGTATCGCGATACTATCCAGGTGAGAGGGCGATACGATATCGAAGTGGTGTCGCGATACTTGATGCTAAGTGACACGATACGATACCAAAGATGGTAACGATACGATACCGCTGGTAACGATACGATACCAACTTAGGAAGGTGAGATCGCGATACCAACTTGGCGACATGATACCACAATGGTATCGCGATACCAAGACTGATACCAGGCGATACGATACCTTAGCAATGAACGACCACGATACCAGCTCGGGGTCACAATACCAAGACAGGTATCAAGCGATACGATACTTCGGCGAGTATCGCGATACAAGGGAGTTTTGGTATCGCGATACCAAACCTCAACCGATCGCGATACTCAAGCCAAAATGCAAGAAAATTCCAAAATTTTTGCACCCCCTTGCTCTCCTTACTCTCCTCTTCTCTCCTAGGCCTCTGTGTCACACAAAGAGATGGTAATGATATCAGTTTCCCCCCCCCCCCCCGCGATACTGCGCACATGTTTAATCACGTGTGTATGCATGTTTAGAGAGTTTTTGTCATATTTTCTTTTTGAAATCTTACTAGTGTATTGCCTAGCTTGCACCTTGAGCTCCAAACCTAGCTTTGACAGCCTGACAGCCACGATACCAACTCCACGATACTGGTCGCTGCTCGCCCACGATACCAGTACACTGTGAAGTGTCAAATGAGCCAAATTTTTTGGTTTTTATACTTTTTTTGACAGAATTTGATTTTTGCAAATTTTCTTGGTGATTTTTGGGATTTTTTAGTGATTTATGTCTACTCCTACTTCTCCTCTCCTCACTACTCCTCTTCTTCTAACCTAACCCTAACTCCTCCTTCTCTCCCTTCCTCCTAACACTAAACCTAAAACTTATCACACACACCTCTGAGATGTGAAGTAACAAGTGTTGAAATGATTGACTACTTGCCACAAGATGAATTCACTTCTACAAGTACGATTCTATCACACTCGATCTATAACCATCACGAAGGCACCTTGGTTGAGTGTTCCCCGGCAACGGCGCCAAAAAACGTATGTACCTAAGTCAAAATGACTCAAGGACTTGTGCCAATGAGACTGTACCTCGATTGCCACACAAGTGCATATAGTGGGAAATCAACACACATTCAAATGTCAATCCGATCAAATGACCTAACCAAGTGTATGAAGACATGTGCACACATGATGGAAAATGAAGTGGTTAAGCTAGCATGCATGAGAAAAGACTAATCCACTTCCCAAACTCACTGAAATCCTGAAAGTGTTTGCCGCGATACCTCTTACAACAATTTTCATAAAATCAAGGATTTCTCCCAGCCCGGACTCTGAATATAGACAATAGAGTACTTGTTTCGAAGCTCTCGATGAGACGCATCTATTGGAAGTGGTTTCACTCGATTCTGAGAACTCTGCTTCAAGTTATGGCCAAAATAGTAAATGGCGGGAAACACCCACACTCACGCCACAACTCCTACTAGTTCGCACACACACTACAGCAGCTCAAAATCAATGGGGAGGGGTAGACAACAGTCCTACACACACATTTCAAGCAACACATACACATACAAGATCAAAATGAAGATCAAAATCTGCAAGGAAGAGGCAAATTCGAAAATTCAGGAGTGCTCCTTCTTCACAATGGCAAAAAGTCTCTACAAAGAGTCACAAAGTGACTTATATACATGTTCCCTAAGTTTGGTCCTTTCACACAAGAGACCGGCACTTTATTCACTAAAAGACTAATCTCCTACTATTTTACAAGGGATATTTTACAACAACTTGGGATTATGCAACTAGAGGACTTCTCCAGTGCATTTACATGGCTTGGGGGAATTCTTGAAGACCTCGAAGAAGAAAAAAATATGCCCATCATTTTGAAAATTTTGGGGCTCTACTCTTATGCTCCTTTACTCTGCAACAGGGTGTCTTCATGCATCCATGAGGATCCTGATCCTATGGAATGCACCGATTCCGTATCATCTTTGGCTCTATGGATGGGATTCCATTGGATAGGAGGGACATCTCTATGAGAGTAATCTTTGAGATTCACTTTGGTCGTAACACCTAAGTGTTGCAGGTACAAGGAATTGGTTCCCCAATCTTGTACCACTTGCAACTGTCGCATAAAGGGTCGTCCCAAGATCATTTCATAGGCATGATTTTTGCTAAAATCACATATAGCAAATGTATGCTCGAACTCAACACCACATGTGGTGAGAGTTATTCCTTCTAACAACCCTAAGGGTCTCTCTATATGACCATCGGCCATTTGCAATTTCATCCTAGTGGGCCTGAGTGCTGGCTTGCCCCAACGCTTCCATAGGGAAGTGGTAGCAATTGCAACTCCTGCGCCTGAGTCTAGAATGGCCTTGGTGGTGTATCCTTGATGGGTGATAGGAAGATATGTGTTTCCCTCTTCGCCCTCACTCATGTCTCCGATCTTGTCCAATGGTATTTCTGGCACTGTTCTCTGGGTTTGTTCCCCTTGGGTATGGTCATCTTCAAAATACCCCACTAGCTTTCCAACAAAACAAAAATCACAGCAAACGGATTTCGTATGAGAAAGTTATGCCAGTTCAGGGTTCTAGGGTTAAAACAGGGTTCAAACAGACTAACAGGCAAACAGGACTTCTCAAGTTATTTTCTTATGGCCTCCTTATATGCTCTAGAGTGAAATGTTCATGCCCAAAATTAGCCAAAATCTTCAGATTACAAAACCCTAAAAAATAGTCGAAAATGGCTGTCAATCAGGATCGACTGAGCTGTCAATCGCGATGGACAGGGCTGTCTGTCGTGGCCTGTCAGTCACGATGGACACGTGTCAATCGCGATTGGTGGGTGTCAATCGCGATGGAGAGAGGGTATCGATCGCGATGGATAGGGGGTATCGGTCGCCATGGACTCCTATCAGTTGCGATGGACAGGGGGTGTCGGTCACGATGGACTCCTGTCGGTCGCGATGGACTCCTGTCAGTCGCGATGGACAAGGGGTGTCGGTCGCGATGGACTCCTGTTGGTCGCGATGGACTCCTGTCAGTCGCGATGGACAACTGTCAGTCGCGACGGACTAAAATTTTGGGTTTTTTTCGTGTTTATGTGTTGATCGGGGCTCTATACGTCGCGATGGTCAAGATTCTCGTCAAAATGGGGTGTCAATCGCGATTTTTCTATCAGTCGCGATGGACAGGGGTGTCTGTCGCGATGGACACGTGTCCGTCGGGGTCTGTCAGTCGCGATTGACTGGCTGTCCGTCGCGATGGACATTGTCAATCGCGATTGATGCTATCATTCGTGATGGACTGAAAAAATGCAACTTTTTCAAAATTTTTTGTGGATCTCAGCTGTGCAAGGTCTCTAGTCTACTGTGGTGCACTTAGTTTTACCAAAAGATGAAATTTTCTGTCGATCGCGATCGACAGAGGTCTGCGACACAGAGACAGTTCTGAGTTCGTCCGTACCTGCACAGCGTGCTGGTGGTGATGAAACAATCAAATCCTGCAGGAAACTCAAGAAACAGGCAAAAAAAACACACAACAGTTCGCTCTCTCACTCTCTCTCACAAGTGGAATGAGGAATTGGAATGGAGAAGGTGATAAGATCAAAACTGAAAATTTTTGCGATGATGGAGATGGAGGTGGGAGATGGTGATGATGATGGTGAGGTAAGAAAGAGAAAAATAAGGAAAGTAAAGAGATTATCTACAATGCCAACGTCTCAAATCTACCTCTTACCATCACACGCTCGTCCTCACAGCTCGATCCCCGGCAACGGCGCCAAAAATTTGGTGTAGCTCAGTGATGAGTAGCACCTCCTTTAATGTCAATCTGGGAAGACGTGAGGATGGTATGAAGACCTCGAGCAAGTGAAGGCATAAGTGCATGAGTGAGAAGCACACTAGCATGCACACACATACACACACACGTGCACACACAGTAAGACAAAGAGTGAGAAGCAATGGAGTTCTTTAGATTACTTCCAAAATGCTCATACAAGTTTAGATCAATTACAAGCTCACCTCAAAAATGAGCTCTCTAGCTCTATTTATAGTTTTTGACTAGGTTTTGGCCGTGTCCAGACCTAGTGTCCGACCTAGTTAGAAATTAGGTTCTAGGGCCTATTTGAAGACTCAAACGAAGTCTAAAAATTATGAAAATTGGTAGGTAGCTACTTCGAATGCTCCTCAAGCTGAAGGACTCCTTGGCTTGCACAAAATGGAGCTACAAAAATATGAAATGGTATCTACAATGGCTTTTAGTGATGAAAATCACTATTGTTGTAGGGATTTCTTCTAACTATTTGACATACATATCTTCGAGCTCCCTACTTGCTCCTTCTCCTTGTGTGTCCACCTCTTTGATATGCTTTAGTGTCCTAAAAAAATATTGGCCTACTTGCCGGATCGTCGTTGACTACTCTGTCTGCTTGTGCTTTCTCTTCTCTCTGACTCCCTTCGTAAGCTTCCTTGCCTTGTGAGTCCTTCAGTTCCAACAAGGTGGCTGGAGCATTTCTGAGACCAAATGGCATTTTTACATACACATATGTTCCCCAAGGTGTGATAAAAGCAGTCTTTTCACGATCCTCTGTGTATTGATATTTGATTGTAGCCTCTAAAGCCATCCATAAAGCTATATAATGCATGTCCAGCCACTTCTTCAATGACTTGATCTGCAAATGGCATTGGGAATCCATCTGGAATGGTCACCTTGTTGAGTGCTCAAAAGTCAACACAAATTCTGATTTTATTGGTATTCTTCTTTGGTACTATAACCATACATGAGAGCCACTCTGAGTGTTCCATAGGAATGATGATTCCTGCATCTTCCATCTTCTGTATTTCCACATAGACAGCTTCAACATATTTTGGGTTAAGTCTATAACTCTTCCCTCGTATTGGTTTGGCTCCCTCAACGAGGGGGATTCTATGCTCTCCATAATTGACAGGCACTCCTTCTAAGTCATTATAATGCCATGCAAAAACATCTGTATAGTGGGTCAAGAAGGATTTTACCTTTTCAAGGAGCCCTCCGTGGCTCCACAACCAAGTGGCCACCAAAATTGGATGGTTATTGTCTTGAGTGCCTAATTTTATTTCTTTGACAGGGTTTCTCTCTATCATATTATCTTCGTGCTCATCACCAACCTTGTTTTCTTCCACTAGCTTTTCGTGCATTGTTTCATAAGTAGGGGTATTTTGGATCTCAATGCATTCCTCCTTATCCTGCATCCATCTTGCAGGGATTTCTTGAATTGGGAAAGAGCATTCTTCACTAGTATGTTTTACCTTGTCTTTAGCTTTAGTAACTTCCTTCTCTATTGTTGTTACATCCTCCTCCAAGTTGTATTTGAGGGGTGTCTTCCTGCCCCTTCTGTGGTCTGTGATGGGCTCTCCCAATCCATCAACCTGAACTTTTTCCTGAATTTCATTATTAAGAAAAATTCCAAAACAAGAGGAAGAGTTGCCTGCTTGGAGCCAATTTAGAATATCCTCTTCTTCCTCAAAATCTATTTGGGATTGGTCCTCTGTTTCTGGTTCCATGCAAATTCCAACTGTTTGCATCATGCTGGTGTTCCCTTGATTATCTGGGCCCTCTTCTAAATGTATCTGTGTCAGCTCTTGCCCTTTCTTTTGTACCCACATAGTGTCTTTACCCCAATCATGGATGACACTTGCATGCCTTAGCCATGGTCTTCCAATTAAGAGGGGAAATCCTCCTTCAACCTGGGGCAGTCTTAAAACCACAAAATCTAGAATGAAGAGATTACCTTGTACTTTAAGTGGAACTTTTGGGATCACTCCCAAGGGCCTTACTTTGCTTTGATCTGCCAACGTAACAGTGAAATTTGCAGGCCTTGAAGGGTGTAGTCCAATCTTTTCCATTGTATGTTCAGGCATCAAGTTAATGCCAGAACCACCATCCACAATAACTCCTTGAAACTCATGACCTTTGATAGATACTGTCTGCCAAGGACTCTTATAATCTGTAAAGGGTGCTTCCCCTACCATTTTACCTTTATGCATAACAGTAGTCTTTGCCACCAAACTTGTAGTGGAAGCCTCATCAATTATCTGCAAGAGTTCTGACGTGAATTTCCCATCCATCTTTATTAAATAAAAAATACTAACCTCCTTTTTCATGGACTTGAGTAGTTTTGAAGCCTCTGATTCCTTAAGAGCATGGGCTCCAATTGACTTATCAAACTCCTCATGAGCCCTGTTGAATGCATGCCCAATGGCATCACTGGTACATATGAGATCTCCTTTTTGCCTTGTATTTGCACATGCCGTGGCTTTGTCTTCTTCATATGTCTCTTTGTCTTTGTTCAATCCATTAATTCTTGATTCTTGAACTATATCTACTTGAGCCTTTCCCTTGTTTCTTGTCTGTATTGTAAAAGATTCAATTTCTTCTAATTGTACCACCCTAGTAGATGGTGATGGCTCATTGACTTGATCTAATATTTTTTCTTTGAGCACAGAAATCATTTGAATGTGGGGCCCGGATGAAGAGGCTTGATTCTTAGGACAACAAGTTGTATAGTGGTCTCTGGCCTCTGGGCAATTTCTGCAAGGAGGGGCATTTTCTAGTAGAGTGCACCTACTTTGATAATGCCCACATTCTCCACATCTGAAACAAATGATTGGCCTTCTAGGCCCATTTCCAAAGTTATTCCTTTGTCTAGGGTTGTAATTGTTACCTTGATTGGGTGCAGCCGCCATTACATTTGCTGGTGGTAGGGGTCCTCCTTGTGTCCAATATGTTGTTGCAAGTATTCCCCTTGATTGGCATTCCTGGGCCTCATGACCAGCTTTCCTGCATAATTGACAAGTCACACTTAACAGAGGACATTCACTTACTATATGACCTTGCTTGCTGCATATGGTACACCAAAGTCCACTCTTGCTGCCACCCCCTTTGAGTTCTTGCAACTCCTGTCGCAGCTGAGCCAATTCCTCTGCTTGGGCCTCCTTCTCTGTTTGGAGCTTTAGTGCTTTAATCTCTCTTCTCAACTGAGTAACAGCATTCTCCTCCTCTTTGTGGGTCTTAATCCTTTTTAAGCCCGCCAGCTCCTTCCTTAGCTGGATTACTTGATCCTCCATTTCTGTAGAATATGGTAGTTGAGAAGAAGTTGCTCCATATTGTTGTCTTATTTGCTCCAGTCTTGTAGCTGTGTTGATGAACTCCTCTATGGAGGCTGTAGGCAACACTAATTCAATGATTTTGCATCGGGTGGCCACTAGAAGATGCTTAGCTAACCATTTCTTAACAAAAAAAATCATGTGGTGGATCTGGTAATTTAGCCATTAGTGCCTTGGTCCTAGTCACAAACTTTGGGAACTTTTCACCTGGACCCAATCTCAAATTCTCTAATTCCTCTATGATGATCTTTGCAGTATTTTCATGCTGAAATTGATTTTTGAATGCATCTTTCATTAAGTCCCAAGTTGTAAAATGGTTCCTATTGGAACATCAAGCTTACACTATGCTTGAGGTGGATTTGATCTACATCAAAGGCTATCGCGTCGAAAGAATATCCGTTGGAGAGTTGTTTTTCTTATGCTCATTTATTGTATTTTTTGAGAGATTTTTGATGGTTCATTTACCATTGTAAAAGCCTTGAGCTTTACACATGTAAAGGTAGAAAGATAGAGCCAAAATCCCACGAATTTGTGGTGGTTGAAGTTGCATTCAATCAAGCAATCAATCACCTAAAAGTAGATCAAACTAGATCTTCACTTTTCCTAGATTGTAGGGAAGTGAATTGATTCCCTCCAACAACCATTCCCACATTCATTTGAATTCAATTTTCACTTGTAGAAGTCCAGGAACACTCCTAGAGTCTATATAAAGACTTGGAATTACTTGTACAATACATGGAAGCAATATACATACATTTGTGACCATCATTGTCTTGCTCCTTCAATTCTCTGCATCATCTTCTTCGCCAACAGTAATCTTGCAGAGGCTGCTGCTCTCTCTCGAGAGCTCCAAATTGAGTGAAAGATGACTCATTGGCAAGGTATTAGTGTCTAGCTTATGCCTATAAATTTTCATAGCATGTGATTTGGTAGATTGGGAGAAAAGTGAGGTTTTCTGTCTCGGGGTCAATCTTTGCATATTCCTGAAAAATAAAAAGTACCACTGGTGAATGTCGCATTCATTCCTATAGCATATTTTGCTTATTACTTATACTTTTGTGCATTCCATACACTCAACCCTATGTGTATCACTCCCATAAAAGGATTTTTTCTAGTCGCTATGGGCATTTGAAGTTCATCGTCTCTTCCATAGATAGTAAGTTTTTTGAGCTAGTCGACCCGTGAACCTATCTGTTTTGTATCGACTCATTCTCCTTGATGCTCCAAAGTACATAGTGTGTTTCTTTGGACTTATCGCATGCCTATAAGGTCTATTTGAGTCTCCATAAGCTCAAGGGCTGGTCTTGTGCCAGTTGGCTTGACCAAACTTTGTCGCTTCAAAACACACTTTTCTACCTTCTACAAGCTTCTCCAAGTTCTTTCAGTGGTATCAGAGCTAGATCAAGATGGGTGATGGCTTTCCCTCAATGATCGAGAAGCTTGATCGACACAACTACGCGGCTTGGCAAATCAGAATGGAGGCCTATTTGCAAGGTAGAAATCTTTATGGAATTGTAGCAGGTGATGAAGCTATGCCTATTCCAAGATCCAAAGGAGGACCTACACAAGAGGAGACAGATAAGCTCACACTTCGGTGCGCAAGGGATGCTCAAGCAAGGTCGTACATACTAAAATCTATCTCTGACTTTCTATTACCACATATTAGAGGATGTAAGACATCTCAAGAGACTTGGGATGCCCTCGAGACTTTCTTTTCTACTAGTACCAAAGCAAGAAAGAATCATCTTTGGAACGAGTTCAACCAAATGAAGAAGACACCTAAACAAACCATCACAGAGTTTGTTACCAAGGTCAAGGAGGTTGTGGATCAGTTAGCATCCATTGGAGAGCTGATTGAAGAAGAGGTCATCATGAGACAAATTCTCAATGGCATTCAAAGTGATAAGCAATGACAATCCTTCACGACGGCTTATGGTCTCATCATGGATGTGCAGACTCCAGATTTCAACATCTTTCTTGGACAAATCTTCAATCAAGATTCCAACAATAGCATAAAGGAAGGTAACTCTTATCATGGTAATTCAAATAGTGCTCTATATGCAGAGAAGAAAGATAAGAAGCAGAAAGGCAAGAAGAAGGAAGAAGAGACTTCCCAAGCCAACTTCGCAAGCAAGAGCAAGTGGAAAGGGAAGAAGAAAGGACCAAAGCAAGACAAAGCCAAAGGTCAGAATGTTCAACCTTATGCCATATGAGATAAGACCAACCACACCACTCAGAATTGCTAGTTCAATGGAAAGACACAGAAAGGAAGTGGAAGAGGTGGATATGGCAGCAATAGAGGCAGAGGTGGACACAACTTCAACAATAACAATAGAAGCTATAATAGAAGGGACTACAACAATTATTCAGAAGATCAACCACATGAATACTCATTGCTTCTTATGAATCTAAGCCACAGAGAAGGTAAAGAAGATGATCATTTGTTCTACATAGATTCAGGATGTTCGAATCATGTTGCAGGCAACATTGCTCTTCTATCTGATTTGGAAAGTCCAAAGCATAAACATGAAGTGCAAACAGGGGATGACACGAAGCACAATGTGGAGAAGATTGGTAATGTCAAAGCTTCCAATGGCAGGACAAACATTCGGAGTAAGGTTCTCTATGTACCCACTATCACTAAAAACCTAATAAGTGTAGGCCAAATAGTTGAAAAAGGCTTGCAAGTTAGGTTCACCCAACATGGAGCTTTTGTGGAAGATCCATGTCAAGGCTTCAAAAAGATAGCCCGAGGTGAGAAGCATGGTAGGCTCTTTACTTTTGAAGTAGGAGAAACCAGGAACATAGCTCTATTCAACTTTGGGTCTCAAACCCTAAGTGAGCTTGAAGTTTGGCATAAGATACTTGCTCATGTGAATGAAAGAACCTTGAAGGATATATGCAGGGATCAAAGTGTTCTAGGACTACCGAACATATCAAAGCAACACATGATCAACAGGTGTGACGCATGTCAAATTGGGAAGGCACAAAGACAACCATTCAACCACAAAGGCTACATCCACAACAACTTATTGGACTTAGTACATACGTATGTATGGGGACCAAGTCAAGAACCTTCATTGGCAGGATCAAGGTATTTGCCTCATTTATTGACGACCATAGTAGATGGACCGTTCTATACTTTATCAAGAGTAAGAATGAAGTGTTTGATTGCTTCAAGAAGTATCTTGCACATGTAGAGAATCATACATGTAGATCACTAAAGAAGCTCAAATCTGATGGAGGGGGAGAATACTTCTCCAAAGATCTTGATGAGTTCTTGCAGGACAAAGGTATCAAAAGGGAAGTGACTACCAGGTACTCTCCTCAACTAAATGGAATTGCAGAGAGGAGAAACAAGACATTGGTTAGATCAGTCCGAACAATGCTTGAAGAGAAGAAGTTGCCACATTATCTATGGGCAGAAGCTATTTCACTGCTCTGTACGTTGTCAATAGACTACCATCCAAATCAGTTCAAGGTATGACTCCTTATGAAGCATGGCATGGAAGAAAACCTAGTCTTGGACATTGCAAGGTTTTTGGTTGTTTAGCTTATGTTCATGTACCATCACAAATAAGAGGTAAGCTAGATGAAAGGGCAACAAAGGTAGTGTTTATTGGATATGATTCAACTTAGATGGGTTACAGGTTCTTCAATCCTTCAACCAAGCAATTCACTACAAGTAGAGATGTTGTGTTTGAAGAACACAGGTCTTAGTATGATGAAGACAAACAAAAGGTAACACTACCATATGATCTTGATTCTGACTCTCATCAATTAGGAAGCAAGCGTGATACACAGGTCCAGGATCCAAGAAGTGATACAAACGATGACCAAGATGAAAGAGAAAAGGATTACAAGCTATGGAAGTCAAGAGGCAAAGCAAAGATGCAAGAGATTGGAGAATGCTCCAAACAAGCACCTAGAAGATCACCAAGAGAGAAGAAACAACCAGAAAGGTATGGATATGATTCCACATTTGTTACGAAGCATTCAATATACTTGGCAAAAGACTCTATTTCAGAGGAACCCTCAACCTATGAAGAGGCAAAGGGAAACGCTAATTGGGAAAAGGCCATGAAAGAAGAGATAGATGCATTGAAGGAAATGGACACTTGGGATTTGGTTCCAATATTGCCAAATCAAAAGGTAATTGGTTGCAGATGGGTATATAAAGTTAAAAGAAATTCAGATGGATCAGTTTGCAGGTACAAGGCAAGATTAGTTGCCAAAGGATGCTCACAAACTCATGGTATAGACTATGAGGAAACATTCTCACCAGTTGCAAAGATGACTACAATCAGGACATTGATAAGTGTAGCTACTGCAAGGAATTGGAGACTCCTCCAACTTGATGTGAAAAATGCATTCTTAAATGGTTGGATAAGTGAAGATGTATACATGTCACAACCACCAGGTTTTGAAAACCCTAATCATCCATCTTATGTTTGCAGACTTAAGAAAGCATTGTATGGATTGAAACAAGCTCCTAGAGCTTGGAATTACAGGTTGTTTACATAACTTCAAGATCAAGGGTTCAAAGCTAGTAGCTCAGATCCTTCTCAATTCATCAAAAGGGATCACAACGAGGTTATCTATCTATGTGTATATGTAGATGATATTATTGTGACAGGTGATGATCTAAATGGCATTCAAAGGATCAAGAGACACATGCAAAAGGAGTTCAAAATCAGTGACCTAGGTGAGCTCACATATTTCCTAGGTATGCAGGTGATATATACAAACGAAGGAATGTATTTGACTCAGAGAAGATACATTGAGGATCTTCTTCTCAAGTTCAAAATGGAGAACACTAAACCTGCAGGTACACCTTTGGAGATGAATCATAAACTTAGTGTTTATGAAGGTGATAATATTGAAGACATTAAAGAGTATCAAAGCTTGGTAGGTAGCTTGATATATGCTACTCATACAAGGGTAGACATCTCATATAGTGTGGGGATGCTTAGTTAGTTCATGCACTCACTGAGAAGACCACATATGGATGCGGCTAAGAGAGTACTTAAGTATCTCAAAGGTACAATCAACGAAGGTATATTCTATCCTCTTCAGATTTGGATATCAAAATCTACTTAGATGCAGATTGGGCAGGAGCTAAGGATGATAGAAAAAGTACATCTGGTTACTTAGCATTTGCAGGCTCGAAGCTAGTGTTATGGAGTTCCAAGAAGCAACCAACGGTTGCTTTATCCTCAACTGAAGCAGAGTACAGAGGCTTGACCATAGCAACTCAAGAGGCAATATGGTTAAAAGCATTGTATACAGATTTAGGACTTGTGAGTTCCAAACCTCACATATTTGGAGATAATGTAAGTTCCATGCATCTAGCAACAAATCCTATTTTCCATGCGAGAACCAAGCACATAGAAGTCCATTACCACTTCATCAGGGAGAAGCTCATGGCAAAGGAGATTGACATTTCTTTTGTTCCAACTGAAAAGCAAGTAGCAGATATGATGATGAAGGCACTCGATGGAATAAAGCTTTGTAGACTCAAAGCTATGGCAGGTATTCAACCTATCAGAGAATGAAGACTCAAGCATACTTTAGCTTGAGAGGGAGCTGTTGGAACATCAAGCTTACACTATGCTTGAGGTGGATTTGATCTACATCAAAGGCTATCGCGTCGAAAGAATATCCGTTGGAGAGTTGTTTTTCTTATGCTCATTTATTGTATTTTTTGAGAGATTTTTGATGGTTCATTTACCGTTGTAAAAGCCTTGAGCTTTACACATGTAAAGGTAGAAAGATAGAGCCAAAATCCCACGAATTTGTGGTGGTTGAAGTTGCATTCAATCAAACAATCAATCACCTAAAAGTAGATCAAACTAGATCTTCACTTTTCCTAGATTGTAGGGAAGTGAATTGATTCCCTCCAACAACCATTCCCACCTTCATTTGAATTCAAATTTCACTTGTAGAAGTCCTGGAACACTCCTAGAGTCTATATAAAGACTTGGAATTACTTGTACAATACATGGAAGCAATATACATACATTTGTGACCATCATTGTCTTGCTCCTTCAATTCTCTGCATCATCTTCTTCGCCAACAGTAATTTTGCAGAGGCTGCTGATCTCTCTCCAGAGCTCCAAATTGAGTGCAAGATAGCTCATTGGAAAGGTATTAGTGTCTAGTTTATGTGTATAAATGCTCATAGCATGTGGTTCAGTAGATTGGGAGAAATTTGAGTTTTTCTGTCTCCGGGTCAATCTATATGTATTCCTGAAAAATAAGAAGTACCACCGGTGAATGTCGCATTCATTCCTATAGCATATTTTTCTTATTCCTTATAATTTTGTGCATTCCATACACTCAACCCTGTTTGTATCACTCCCATAAAAGGATTTTTTCTGGTTGTAATCACGCTGGTCGCTCTGTGCATTTGAAGTTCATTGTCTCTTCCATAGATAGTAAGTTTTTTGAGCTAGTCGACCCGTGAACCTATGTGTTTTGTATCGACTCATTCTCCTGGATGCTCCAAAGTATATAGTTGTGTTTCTTTGCACTTATCACATGCCTATAAGGTCTATTTGAGTCTCCATAAGCTCAAGGGCTAGTCTTGTGCCGGTTGGCTTGACCAAACTTCGTCGCTTCAAAACGCACTTTTCTACCTTCTACAAGCTTCTCCAAGTTCTTTCAGTTCTCAGCAAACTGACTGAACCATTTATTTGCTAATCCTTCTAAAGTTGTAGGGAAGAGTATCAAAAAGGCATCCTCTCTTCCCATTAAGCCTTTAGTTTTGCATAGTGCTAAAAACCTTCTAATATGCTCGTCCGGATCTTCTTGAGATAGGCCTTTGAAAGAAGGAAATTTTATATTTAATCTTGATAGTAGGGTTTCCAAGTCTACCTGACCAGCCATGCTCCTTACTGATGAAGTTGATGAAAGTGGACTAGATGATCTTCTAACAACCTTCCTCCTTGTTTTCTTGCACCTGACCCTCAATGTTTGGGACCGAGTTGCGGTCATGAGCTGCTCATAGCCCTCTTAGTATGAGATAATTGATAAGAATATGTACCTCTTAGTCCACTGAAGTAGTATTGTCGACACTTGAATAGTGCTTCTCCAACTAAAATATGTCTTCTCCTATGCTCAAATCTCCTTGGAAGTCCCACCGTGCATGCCAAATTTTGTTGGGGGATTCTTGGACAAGAAGGGATTTGAGTGTTTGTAAGAGAAAAGGGAAAGACAAGAAGAAAGATACACACTGGAAGCCTCTGTTGATTGATTATGATAAGACAAATACAATGTTGAAGAACAATATAATCCAATGCTTCTGTGCAAAATCCCATAAAGTGCTCAATTACAAATACCAAATACCCAAGGGACTTGTTGTTGTCGGCCTCCTCTACACCAAACCTCCACCTTCTCCAAGCCTACACTTGTGCACACCTTGCACCAAGCTTCCATTAAGGGGGAGGGATGGGTACCTTCTGTCGGCACGTGCACACTTCAATAAGACCTTGGGATCCTTGGGGGACTAGCTTAGCACTTGTCTACACACTTTCTTGGTCACTCTTCATGCACACCTTGCACTTCACTTCTCTGCATCGCACACTGTGTGTCTCTTGCACTTCTCTCTCTTGCCTTGCTTATACTATGCTCCCTCTTGCTTACACTTAGGATAGTCCAAGAATAGTCCTTGCCTTGATTTGAGTGTCGATTCACGTACGCTCCTAACTGTAAGAGTATCTTGGTGCTCACTTTGATGTCCCAAGATTGTCTTTACAAGTGGCAGCCAACGAATCCCTGTTTTGTCCTGTAGTGACTTTAGGCTAAACAAAAACATTTTAATTGGGGGGCCATACTTTCACTTTTGCGTACACTACCGCTTCACATACCTTCACATTTTCCTTTTAAGTCTTCACTTTTGAACATAAGAGAGGGTTCATCTGAACCTTCAAAAACGCTTTAAAAACATTTTGAACCTTAGGGAAATTAGAGAAATACCTCTACAACCTGCAACCCACTTTCTCCAATTTACCCTTTGTGGATAATTAATTGTGCACTACCTGTGCACTTTGACACCTGCACTTTAGCACTTTGACTTTGCACAGTTGAATTTGACCTTGACCTTGTTGACTTTGACCCGTTTAACTTTGATCTTTTAACTTTGACTATGGTTGACTTTGACTGTAGTTGACTTTGACCAATATGACTTTTATGGGCTCAACATTGGCATACCTTGTCATCCGAGTCACCGAAGTCACCATTGGCTGCACCTGAGGGAGGACCTCAATGATCAAGGAATATAGAGGCTCTTGGTACTTCTCGTGAGGTCATCCATCCCAGTATTGTTCCCCCCAGAGCTCACTTAACCGTGGCAATCTCTTGCCACTAAGCTACACTCTTGTGGTGTCTGAAGAAGGGGAAAGACTAAGGTTGACATTACCTTGAACATGTTTTGGTCCCTCAAAGCTTCATTCTTTGCTTTCAAAGCCTATTTTTGAAGCATTTTTGGGGTGTCTTTTGGAGCCATTTTGGAGTACTTTCACACATAGTTCTCTTCACACAGGTCCAAGAACATCAAGAAGAGTGTTCTTTGTACTTCTTTGACAATAAATATCAACCTTTGGGCACGTGTTTTCAGCCACACTCGTAAACCTACAGGTTTCTTGAAAGATTTCAGTTTTGGTGCGAGCAGCCGTTGCAAATTTATGCAGGTTTTTTGAGCCAAAAACATCAGAGTTGACAGACACTTGTAGGTGTTCATGGCTAGTTTTTGGGCTGTGCATTCAGCCTTTTATTTTCATTTTACTGCATATATTGAACACATACACATCATGTATGCTTCTGTGGATACCGTTTATGTACGTCCATGTGGTCATTGATATAGTGGTTACATTCTTTGCATAAAGCCTTTTATGTTTGATAAAGAGGTTCATGGTGAGGTTTTCGTAACCGGGAGACACCTAGATGTTAGGGTCTCTTTGGTGATGCAAGTGGAAGACTTACCCAGCCTTGCCATAGGAGATGTATGATAGCTGTTCATAGGTGCTCGATAAGCCTAGTTGGCTTCTATTGGGTAACTGATTATATGTAGTGGAGTCAATGATTCACTATGCAAGCAAACATGTTAGTACTTGCAGTTTTATGATATTTCAACTCTATTCATACGCTCATTTTGCAAAGGATACTCTGAAAATTTTTTTCCAAATTTTTGGGTTTGTCGACTATACAGTGGCCGATTTACACCTTCATACACTTATTCGTTGGTGTTTGGACTTGTCTATCTCCATTATCATTCCATTCAGTTCTCTACCATCATGGCACCAAAGGTCTTAGGCACATCCGGTGGATCAGGGTCTACTACTAGTGTTCCAAGGAGGAGCTATAACTTATAGGGCAAAGACCATTTTGAGATCCGAAATTTTGATGGCACAAACTTTGCTCTATGGATGTATCAGATTAAAGATGTGTTGATTCAAAGGAGGCAATGGAAGCCAGTAAATGGAATTTCAAAGAAGCCTGCTGACATGGATGAAGATGGTTGGGATGAATTAGATGAAATTGTCAGGTCTACCATTCACTTGCACCTGGTAGATAATGTTTACTTTATAGTATTAGACTGTGAAATCATAGAGGAGCTTTGGAAGAAGTTATGCAATACATATGAAAAAGAGATGGCATCAAATAGAGTCTATCTAATGGGAAAATTATATGACCTTTGTATGAAGGACACAGATAGTGTTGCTTCTCATCTAAATGAGTTTGATGCCATATTCTCTCAGTTATAGGCTCAAAAAATGGATATGGATAGTGAAATGAAAGTAGTATTGCTATTATGCACCTTGCCGTCATCATGGGATACATTTTGCACAACTATTAGCAATAGTGCACTTGGTGGTAAACTCGTCTATGATCACATATGTGGGGCACTTTTGAGTGAGGAGATTCTTAGAAAATCTATGGTTGGCACTTAGAGTGGAGATGCATATAATGTTCATGATTTTTACCAAGGAAAGAATCAACAACGTGGCAAGGGCAAGAACAAGGAAAAGAATGGTCAACAGAATAAGAGTAGAAGTAAATCAAAGAAGAGGGATATCGAATGCCATTATTTTCATAAGAAAGGACACATGAAGAGAGATGTTTATGCATTAAAGAATGCTAAAGGTAAAGGACATAATGTTGATGGGCATGTTAAACAATTACCTGCACCATCTACTTCGATTGTGAAGATTGAAGAAATTAATGCTATTTCTGATGATGCTGATGTGTTGACACTTGATAGTACTATGCCAACTAAGGCTCTTATGGCTGATTCTCTTTCCCACACCTGGCTGCTAGATTCTAGTGCTTCTTTCCATCTGACACCATATAGAGAATGGTTCTCTAATTATGGAACAAAGTCTCTTGGTACCGTGAGACTTAGTGATTCTTACTAGTGTGATGTTGTGGGGATTGGAGATGTGGTTGTGCAGTTCATTGATGGTTCAAAATTTACTATGCACAATGTATGCCATGTACCTCAGTTATCACACAGTTTGATGTCAATTGGTCAACTTGATGACCTTGGTTACAAGGTGGTCTTCTATGCTTAGTCCTTTCGCATATCAAAGGGCAATATGGTTATTGCAAAAGGAAGCAAAGTTGGCTCACTTTATCCTTTATTTGTATCACAGAAAGAACACTTGTTAGCTGTCAGTGAATAGCCTATGGCTTGTATTTGGCATGGTCATTTGGGCCATATATCTTGTAGTGGAATGGAAAATCTTTCTCATTCTGGCTACTTACCTATGTTATCTTTCTTCGATTTTTCATTTTGTGAGCATTGTCAATATGGAAAGAAAACTAGAAATGTGCATAGAACGCACATTGACTCTTCAATTCAGCCTTTAGATCTCATTCATACAGATGTGTGTGGTCCTATGCCGACTAGGTCCTTAGGTGGTTCTCTTTACTTTATCACTTTCATAGATGATACTACTAGAAAATTTTGGGTATATTCTATCAAATCGAAGGATGAGGTATTCCCTACTTTCAAAAATTGGCTTGCTTCAGTTGAGACGGAAAAAGGAACTAAGCTTAAGGCTTTACGTTGAGATAACAGGGGTGAGTATACCTCACATGCATTTAGCCTTTTTTGTCAGTCTAGAGGGATTCATAGAGAGTTTACAACTCCTTATACCCGAGTACAGAATGGTGTAGCTGAGAGGATGAATAGAACTATTCAAGATAGAGTAGTCTCTATGTTGCATCATGCAAACCTCTCACAAGGTTTTTGGGTAGATGCAGTATTGACTGCAGTTCATGTGATTAACCTTTCACCTAGTACTACCAAAGGTTTGAAAGTGGCACAAGAGTTATGGACAAGGAAGCCACCATATTATGATCATCTTTGAGTTTTTGGGTGTGAAGCATATGTTCATATACCAAAGAATCTTAAACAAAAGTTGGATCATAAGTCAAAGAAATGCATTTTTTTTGGATATGGTCGAGAAGGACAATTTGGATATCGCTTATGGGTTCATGAAACATGATCAGTGATCAGAAGTAGTGATGTCATTTTCAATGAGTCTAAGATGCATAAACAACACATTAAGGAGGTTGAAGTGAGAAGAGTGGTGTTTGAGGATACTAGTCCTCCGGTTAGCATGCATAAAAATGCTGCACATAGGGATGTTCAAGAGAATGTCCATTCAAATCAGTCTGCACATATTCCTGTTCAACAACCATTGAGACGTTCTGCACGTGTCTCACATCCACCTGATAGATATGTTCCAAGTTTAGATTTTGTTATTCTAACAGATGCCGGTGAGCCTTCTTGCTACAAAGAGGCTATGCATACAGAGGATCATGTCAAGTAGGAGCATGCCATGAAGAGTGAGTTGGATTCTATTCACAAGAATGGTACTTGGAATTTAGTACCTTTGCCAAAGGGCAGAAAAGCTTTACCATGTGAATGGGTATATAAGCTAAAATTCACATTAAGTAGTGCTTCTCTAAAGTATAAAGCACGACTTGTTGCAAAGGGTTTTAAGCAACAACATGGTGTTGATTTCGTGGAAATCTTCTGTCCAGTGGTCAAGATGACTACCCTGCGCATGTTGCTTGGATTCATTGCAATGGAGGACTCAGAGCTAGTCCGAATGGATGTGAAAACTGCTTTCTTGCATGGAGATCTTACAGATGAGATCTATATGGAACAACCAGAGGGTTATGTAGTTCCTGGCAAGGAAAGTCTAGTTTGTAAGCTTAAGAAGAGCTTGTATGGACTTAAACAGTCCCCTAGACAATGGTACCAAAAGTTGGATGCTTTTATGAAGTCTCAAGGATATTCTCGAAGCAATGAGGATCATTGTCTCTACACAAAGAGATGCTCAGATGGAAGCTTGATACTTTATGTCGATGCTATGCTGATTGCTAGGAAGTCCTCTTATGGTTTGTCAATTCTCAAAAAGAAGTTGAGTCAAAAATTTGATATGAAGGATTTGGGGGATGTCAAACATATTCATGGCATGCACATTACTTGTGATAGGAGCAAAAGATGCATATACTTGTCTCAAAGTGAGTACATATCCAAAGTACTTCACAGGTTCAATATGCAGGGTGGAAAGGCATTGAGTACATCTTTACCTGCATATGTGAAATTGAGCAAGGATGATTGCCCCAAATTAGATGAGGAAAAGGAATTCATAACCAAAATTCCCTATCAGTCTGCTGTTGGTAGTCTCATGTATTCTATGGTAGCTACGAGACCAGACATTGCATTTGCAGTGCGAGTTGTGAGCAGATATATGTCTAATCCTAGCAAGAAACATTGGGAAGCAGTCAAGATGATTTTAAGATATCGGAGTGGCACTAAGGACAAGTGTCTATGCTTAGGTAGAGGGAAAGCATCCATTATTGGTTACACAGATTCTGACTATGCTGGTTGTGTAGACAATCATAAGTCTACATCAGGATACATTTTTCATTTCGCTGGGGGTGCCATCTCCTGGAGATCTCATCTTCAAGAATGTATAGCTATTTCCACCACAAAAATAGATTATGTTGCAGCAAATGAGGCATGTAAGGAAGCGTTGTGGCTTTCTCGTCTTGCTTGTGATATGGGTTTACCTCAGCATGTACCTTGTTTGCTCAGTGATAGTAAGAGTGCCATTGCTTTGGCTAAGAATCCGGTCTATCATGCAAAGACCAAGCACATTGAGGTGAGGTATCACTTCATTCGAGATTGCTTAGCCAGTGAGCGCATTATTCTTGAGAAGGTTCATACTCGAGATAAGGTTGCAGGATAGCTTTTGACATTGTTGTCACTTGATGCGGGTTACTTGATTCATGATCTTACATAGTCACTTGTATACTGTGTAACATGCCCATCAGGTGGGAGGTATAGTTTGTATACTTACACTCAGGTATTCTTTGTCATTCTTTATTTTTCTCCCATAGTTACTTTGGTCATATTGGCCTTTAGTGGGATATTGTTACTATTAGTGTCCATGTGAAAGGCCAAATGGCCACTGGACACTTCTTTGTATATGTTCTTTAATAAAACATATAGTGTCCTGGTCAGTCATAGATTGTAAGTTCGACTGCATTTGTAAGACCTAAGAAGTCTATCTTGGTGCTCCCTTTGTACTGTGTTTTTTCGCATATTCTGCAGTCTGTGTGCGGAGTACTGTGTGCAGCCTTAGGAGCTCGGTTTTGTACTCTGAGGATATCGTCATGGAGATTTGGAGAAGGAGGGCACATTGTGGTGCATCGCCATCGAAATAACACTCAGGTATTCTTTATCATTCTTTATTTTTCTCCATAGTTACTTTGGCCATATTGGCCTTTAGTGGGAGATTATTAACGTTAGTGTCCATGTGAAAGGCCAAATGGCCACTGGACACTTCTTTGTATATGTTCTTTAATAAAACATATAGTGGCCTGGTCAGTCACAGACTATAAGTTCAACTGCATTTGTAAGACCTAAGAAGTTTGTCTTCATGCTCCCTTTATACTGTGTTTTTCTGTGTATTCTGCAGTCTTTGTGTATGGTACCGTGTGCAGACTTAGGAGCTCTGTACTCCAAGGATATCTTCATGGAGATCTGGAGAAGGAGAGCACACTGTGGTGCATCACCATTGAAATACTTCACAAAAGAGGCAAGGGAGGACATGCAAGAATAGAGGAAGAAGGAACTAAAGTCCCCTTGTAGGTAGTTCATTTGGTTTTAATCATTTCATTTTCTTCAGTCTCATAGAATATGTCTAGCCCTTACCAATTTATGGGTAGCCTGACTACGAGAGTCATGTCTCTCAATCTATGTATCCATTGTTAGAGATTAAATATGTGTTAAAAGCCTTAACTTTTTTTCTTCCTTTGTCTAAATTATATTTGATCAAATTCATCATGTTCTATGAGTTATTAAGCTTTTAGTGAAGCCTAGTTTTTAACCTAATTGAGTGGACATGTAGCCTATTTTGAGGCAAAGAATTGCCAAACCAAAACTATGCCAAATTGAGTTTTTTGATAGCTCATTTGAAAGCTATTAGTTTCTATTTTGAGTAACCAAAGTCTCAAGTTCATTGTGTTTTTTAATCGATACCGGTTTTCACTTTAAGGTTCATTTGTAGGTGAAGTTCTTGATCCTGAGAAGGTCTTCTACACTTTCCCTTGGCATAGGAGAGGAATTCTCCAACATGCTTACTAGCAGAAGAGCTCCATTTTCCATTTCCTTTCTGATTATCCAGGAAATCTTGACCTGCAACGTGCATAATAGACTTGTCCTGCCTAGACTGATCTTCTTACAACATAACAAAAACTTACTCTTCAAATGTTAAAACATTTGGATTGCCTTTCGTCATCAACCTAACAGTAGAAGCAAAACTCTGATATGAGTCAGGAATGTTGAGATATCAAGATCAACATGTGATGATCTAGGATGACACGTACCAGTTTTTTGTTTCTCTGACATGTATAGTGGTCACACCGGTATATGTTAGGGATACTTCATTGAGCTTTATTAGATTTATCTACTGAGAGTGATGGCACATTTGTTCCTTGCCAGCTCACTCATTCGCGGACATTAGGTTTTTCCTTATGTATTGATCTTTATATACTGCACTTGTTGTATTCTTGTTTTTAGGTCATTCTTGTACATTCCTTTTTATGTAATAGAGGAAGAAGAAGATCATTCTTCATTGCCTCAATCTGTGTGTGTGCTTCTCCTTGAGAGTGAGTGTGTGTGTGTGAGCTCTCTTTCTTATCTCCTTCCTCGTGACATGGTATCAGAGCCAGCGTGGCTGTAGAGAGCTTGTGGAGAAGGCGACAATGAAGAGTACGCAGCAAGGCATGGAGAAAATGCAATTCACAAATGAGCTCCATTTGCTATGAAAATTGGCGTGAAGGTTGAAGACCTCAAAATATTTTTGTGAGTTATCCCTTTGGGGTCACTCGTTTTTGTCAGATCGAAGTTTCGGAGCCATCTCGACCTTCGTTTCGAGCCTGCAAGGTGGGGCCTGCAAAAAATCCAGGACAATTTCAGAAACTGTAACTTGGCTTCTGCTCGGCAACACTCATATATTCTAGGTCCAGAATTTCATGCGATTCCATGAACTCTTGATACACGAAAAGTGTGTTTTATCTGAGATCGAAATGTCACATCATAGTGCGAGTGTTCAAACAGAAGTGCTGCTGGTAGTGTTTTGCAGTGTTGTGAATTGCTGCAGAAATGGCAAACGTAGATGGAATGAGTCAACTTATGAGCGATAAGCTGGACAAGAACAACTTCCATGCTTGGAGATTCAAAATGACGAATTTCTTGATGGGAAAAGGCTTTTGGAAGTACATCGAAGGAGAGAATGAAAATGCTCCACTGAGTTACCAGAAAGGAATCCGACTGCAGATCAGGTAAGAGCATATGAGGAATGGAATCAAGGAGCATGAAAGGTAATGTACTGGCTATCTGTTAGCATACAAGATAGCATGATTGGACACATACAGGATGCCAAGACTCCAAAAGAGGCTTGGAACAGTTTGGTCACATTGTATGAGACCAATACAAAGGCACGAAAATTGCCACTCAAGAATGAGCTGCATACGTTGGAGAAGAAGAGCATGTCGGTAAGTGACTACACCTTGAAAATCAAAAGCATATGTGAGTCACTTGCATCTGTTGGCATGAATGTAGATGATGATAATAAGGTGGAACGTCTTCCTTCTTTCAATAAATCTGATCTTCAATAATCAATACTTGTATCTGAAACAAAATTTTTAGGATCCATAATCTTCTGTAACATAACAAGTATCTTCTTCTATTTCTCTCCAACACAAATATGAAAGAATATGAATCTTTGAATTACTTCCTCCAATGCTAAGAATCTTCACAAAAAAAGGATAGACAACTGACTCATAAATACTCAAGATCTTCATGATCATTTAAGATCATTCAAGATCATCCAAGATCTATGATCTTTGCAACAAAATACCTGTGTAGAATCTGCTCTCATCAAACCTTCATGACTAAATGTTTGATTTGTTACCTAAATGTCTCCAAGTATCCATGCTTCTCACAAAGTTGTAAAACTTTTCTTTCAACAAGTCCTTCTGCAACTCCTACTTGAAACATAAGTGGACAAACTTCTCACCTTGAGAACTCCAAAAGCTACAAGTTGATACTTCATCTTTTCATATTCTAGTCGGGTGAAATGTGATAGTACTTGCTTGATTTTCTTTTGGTTAACACCACTTCTAAATCAAGTGATAGGATCTGATGGAACACCTTTTTGAATACAAGCATGTATCCAAAAAACAAGACAATAATAGAAAGTGGATTCTCCAACTTACTGGTACATTAAAAAATTGAATTTTCTGAAGTTTTCTGAAAATACTGAATATGAGGTAACCTTTCCAAACATAAAACCTCAACCCAAGTCTTCAACATCTACTACAAAAAACTCTTTTACCTCAAGAGTTAGATAAAGAAGAAATATACTTCTTTGCAACTTGTCATATACCAAGTAGCTTTGTATTGACACTCTAAGAATTCTTTGAGGGAACATATTAGCTTCCTGCTTAAAAGCTTCAACTATAACTCATACATGTATGAGTCAAAACATATATCTGCTACTTTTCTTTCTCTCAATGCAATTCTTTGTCAAAACCTACTAAATCATGACCAAGTATAATGCAAAACAAGAAACTGCTTCTTTTTTATACAATCATCACACAAGATGTTCTCGTAGACTTGCCTTTGGATGTAGAGCATAAAATAGGAAAAGTATATGGGAAATATATGAGAAAAGGAAGCCTTACTTTTCTTTTGAAAATGATGGACTTTCTTCTTCTACATCTTTCTTCCACCTGATGATGATGTTGACATCTTCAATCTTCTCTTCCATACCTTTTGTTCTCTTCATCTTGAAGTAGCAATCACTCTTAACTTCTTCAAATGAACTCTTTCTCTTCCTCTAGTACTAAGAGTAAGAGACAAAACAAACATGGTATACAAATGGAAGTGAATATAGAATCATGTTTTACCATCTCCTCATATCTCTGAATCAAAATTCTGCTTTAAATGTGACTGATATGACTGAATTCACCAACCTTTTGTCTTAATGATGAATTACCTTTCTAGAGTTACCTCTCTAGATCAAATTTTGTACGTGGATATCCAACCAACTTACAACAAAAAATTGGCTGAACACAAAACTCATCCCATCTCCAAATTTGCCTTCTTTGATGAACTTTTCTTGCCATGAAAGAGATCTCTCAAAACTCTCTAGAAAAACCTCTAGATACCTGTTTCGATGTAGCCTTTAACTTTCAATTAATGAAAGTGTATAAAAGCACTCCTTGAATCCTCCGAATCTCTTCATAACTTCTCTTCTAAGATATGACCTGCAAATGATAATCTGATAGTAGAAACTGATACCTGTGGTTTGATGTTGATATGATCCTTCATCTTCTCTAAACCATTGTTCTTCCTTGAATTTGAAGTAGTCTTCTCTTCATCAAGTTTTGGTCTTCAAACAATACTTTTGTACATACTTTACAAAAGTATTCGGCTACTAACAGATAATCAACTTCATACTCCACACTGATAAATCAACATGTGACTGAATTGTCTAATTCTCAAATCTCTACTCATCTAGATTAAGTGTGTATGTTAAATGTCAAATGTTAGAAGATGCTCTTAAATCATATGTTTGTAAACCTGGAAGTCTGGAACCTGGGAATTTGAATGAGCCTTAATGAACTCTGATGCCAAAGCCCTAGAGCTCTGATACCAAACGTTGGAAATTTAGTAGGCCCATTGCTCATATCACAGGTCCAAGGTCCATAGGTCCAACATATACAACATAGGATCTAGCAATCTTCCAATATTGACAAAACATGAACATACCATACTTAATCACACAAATGATGAGACAAAGATAGAGAGAGACTAGACATGTGTAAAGTGTTACGTAAGCCAAGGCTTACTCACACTTTCATATATAGCAATGTTCAATGTACAATGTGGGAGCAAAAGTCTCAACCACTCTATGTGAACAAAAATAGATGGATGAGTGAATGTACAAATGTAACAAACATATTCAGATGTATGAACAGAAATCTGAATATACATGAGATGTGTGACCTAATAGGCTGTAGAAGAGTGAATATGAGTGAGAGAAAGAGGAAGGATGAGTCCAAAACTGATAATCAACAAACCCTCATCTAACTTTAGGCTTTGGAAGAACCTAAGTTAGACACATGTGTGAAAAGATCACATACTTGAAAAAGTAGCAAAGAATGCTAACACATTTGCTGCTAGAAATCCTCAAACTCATATGAACATATCTTATCTAACACCTCATCCAAATATGCATAATGCATACATATACTGATTCTCTTGTACCTATGTCAAATAGGACTCCTCCTGATATGGATGTCATTGCCTCCATAAACTCCAAGTAGTACCTTTGTGCGTAAAGAGAATATGTACCTGATTTCTTAACGTAAGATGCAAATCTTATGTTAACCACCATCCAATGTCTTTGAAGTAACCCAAAATCTTCATGTAGAAGACAATCTTCAAATACATCATGTGAATGGCCGATCCACACCATCAAGCTGTTGATAGGTAAGTCCTCTCCATAAGAAAAAGTGTGAGCACACTCTTCTTCTTCAAGAAGAACTCCATAGCCGCTCCTCAACATGCTCCAACAAAGCACCATGGCAGCCCCATGTGCTAAAAGCACTACCTCAAAGAGGTACCAAGCTTCCAAAGCTTGTGTTGTAATAGGTGATGGATGAATAACAATGAGCCAATGCTTCTTCTTATATAGTTTTGTATGTATCCTTGAAAAGCACATAATAAAGCACATGATTACTATTGTTATACGATTTCTTCCAAAAGCACAATACGTGCGATCGCTACGAACTTTGTGAAAAGCATTGGGAAAAAATATGTTTCCGCTCGTTAGTTACCCAAAAGCATAACAAAAAATTTTTTTCGCTTTTTGCACTGCGCCGTCTATGGGATCCGATCTCTGGTGGGTGATTTAGGACCACGCTAAAGTAGCCAAGGCACTCAGCACTTTTGTGTGTACAGGGAGTAATAAAAACATCTACAGATGTTGTAAGTCCTTGTTGTTGGAACTGAAGGACTTACAAGGCAAGGAAGCTTACGAAGGGAGTCAGAGAGAAGAGAAAGCACAAGCAGACAGAGCAGTCGACGCAAATCTGGCAGACAGGCCCTTCAAATTTTTCCAAATCAACATCTTTATAACAGTGATTCTCATCACTAACAATCATTGTAAATACCATTTCATATTTTTGTAGCTCCATTTTGTGCAAGCCAAGGAGTCCTTGAGCTTGAGGAGCATTAGAAGTAACTACCTACCAGTTTTCATATTTTTTAGACTCCGTTTGAGCCTTCAAATAGACCCTAGAACCTAATTTTTAACTAGGCCGGACACTAGGTCTGGACAGGGCCAAAACCTAGTCAAAAACTATAAATAGAGCTAGAGAGCTCATTTTTGGGGTTAGCTTGTAATTGATCTAAACTTGTATGAGCATTTTTGAAGTAATCTAAAAGAACTCCATTGCTCTCACTCTTTGTCTTGCCTTGTGTGCGCGTGTGTGTGTATTTGTGTGCTTGTTAGTGTGCTTCGCACTCACGCACTTGTGCCTTCACTTGCTCGAGGTCATCATACCATCCTCACGTCTTCCCGGATTGACATTAAAGGAGGAGCTACTCATCACTGAGCTACACCAAATTTTGGCACCGTTGTCGGGGATCAAGCTTTGAGGACGAGCGTGTGATGGTAAGACGTAGATTTGAGACGTTGGTGTTGTAGGTAATCTCTTTACTTTTCTTATTTTTCTCTTTCTTACCTCACCATCATCATCATCACCATCTCCCACCTCCATCTCCATCATCGCAAAAATTTTTAGTTTTGATCTTATCACCTTCTCCATTCCAATTCCTCATTCCACTTGTGAGAGAGAGCGAGAGAGCGAACTGTTGTGTGCTGTTTTTGCCTGTTTCTTGAGTTTCATGCAGGATTTGACTATTTCATCACCACCAGCACGCTGCGCACGTACGGACGAACTCAGAACTGTCTCTGTGTCGCAGACCTCTGTCGATCGCGATCAATAGGAAATTTCATCTTTTGGTAAAACTAAGTGCACCACAGTAGACTAGAGACCTTGCACAGCTGAGATCCACAAAAATTCTTTAAAAAGTTGCATTTTTTCAGTCCATCGTGATTGATAGCATCAATCACGATTGACACTGTCCATCGCGACAGACAGTCAGTCAATCGCGACTGACAGACCCCGACGGACACGTGTCCATCACGACGGACACCCCTGTCCATCGCGACCGACAGAAAAATCACGATTGACACCCCATTTCGACGCGAATCTTGACCATCACGACGTATAGAGCCCCGATCAACACATAAACACGGAAAAAACCCGAAATTTCAGTCCGTCGCGACTGAGAGCTGTCCATCGCGACTGACAGGAGTCCATCGCGATTGATAGGAGTCCATCGCGACTGACACCCCTTGTCCATCGCAACCGATACCCTCTGTCCATCACGACCGATACCCTCTGTCCATCGCGATTGACACCCATCAATCGCGATTGACACGTGTCCATCGCGACTAACAAGCCAGGACGGACAGCCCTGTCCATCGCGATTGACAGCTCAGTCGATCGCGATTGATAGCCATTTTCGACTATTTTTTAGGGTTTGTAATCTGAAGATTTTGGCTAATTTTGGGCATGAACATTTCACTGTAGAGCACATAAGGAGGCCATAAGAAAATAACTTGAGAAGTCATGTTTGCCTGTTAGCCTGTTTGAACCCTGTTTTAGCCTTAGAACCCTGAACTGGCAAATTGGTGTTTGTGTTACATGAATGAAAGTGATTGGTTCTATCTTTGGAATTTAAGTCTAGAGCTAACTTTGGAACTCTTACAGATCTATTGAGAGCATCGAAGGGCATTCTAAGCAAGAGTAAGTGCAAGCTTGGGAACACGTTTCCTGGGCACTCAAGGGCAACCAGGAAGGAAACAAAAGGTTGGAAACTCTCAACTCCTTTGTCAATTCCTAGCTTAGGCTAAGAACGACTAGTAATAGGAGTAGGCCAGGGCGGCGATAGGCATTTATCAAGTTGAAGACTACCTAAATACTCAAGTTCAAGCTAACGATGTAATCTTTGTACGGTCGAGAACTTTAAAGGAAAAAGAACGTAACGTGGAACGATCAACTTCAAGTGCGGAAATACGCTCAAGTATACTTGACGACGTGATATCAGACAAGAGTATAAACACGATAGTCAACATAAAAAGGAATCAAGTAATTGATACAGAAGAACTCAGCAATGAGGTTGTACTTGGGCAAAATAGGGGCTACTTAAATAGGCATATGAACCTTAGATCAGGACGACATCTAGTAAGAGATAGACAAAGTCTTAGGTCTTCAGAGGCTAGCGTTAATCATACTGCTAGGTCTTGGGCCCAGCAGTTGAGTCACCACTCGCATTACCCTAGCTCTGAGACTAGTGAATCAGAGATGTCTCAAGGTATGGACAGACCTACAGGAAGTTCAGGTGTGCCATATTTGTATAGGATGGAAGGCCCCTACAAGACACAGCTGGAATACCTTAGGACCAACCGATTAGGCGTTAGCATCTATGAGGACGGCCTAGGAAGATCCGTGGTCTAGATTAAAAACCCTGACCAATCCATTGGAATCGAACACCCGGCTGTAAAGTTTAAAAATGGAGCATACTTGGACAAAGAAGGAACCATATACGTAGTCACCAGTCACCCAGATAGGACAGACGAATTCGGAAATGTGGTCCCAGAAGCGGACATAGGTGACCTAGAGCAAGGGAACGTAGGAGGAGAGCCCAGGACCCCTCGAGGGAAGTCTGTTCTTACTAGAATCCTCAATCCCGAGTGGATTCCCCAGGATAATAAGAGCATAGATCTGCTCCTAAATCAAGAAACCGATGAAGCCTTTTGGAGGTATAAATCAAATAGGCCAAATGATGTAGGGTCAATCCTGATCTATGAGTTCAAAGATCATGATAGCCCAGGCAGAGTAACTTACTTAGATCACGCTTCAGAGAGGATCTTTGTGGTTACAGAACATGACAGGCATGCTTATACTTGGAAGGGTGAATTCGTTTTCCCTCAACCAAGATCGAACGTGTCCTATGGTCACCCGGGAGCTGGAGCATCCCAAGCTCATGGAGCTCAAAGAGACAGAAGTAGAGATAGGAAGCTTTGAATCAGGGGGAAGAGAAAGAACGAGAACGGAAACAAATAGAGTGGAACTTGAGGTACTTAGAGCTCCAAGGAATCAAAGAAATGCGGATGAGTTCCCTCTACCAAGACCTAGAGAGCACGCAAGGACTTTGAGACCGACTCAGCTAGTTAAGTCCATGAAGAACTACTTTGATGGCACGGGAGACCCCTATGACCATGTGGCTGAGTTTATGCAAGTCTTGAGAGCTGAACAAGTTGAAGATCTGTTCACACAGTACAATGCCTTTGGTCTAACCCTTAGGAACACTGCCCTGACATGGTTTCAGCCACTAAACGAGAGGCAGTTCAGGAGCATAGATCAACTTCTAGAGGCATTCATTATCGAATTCTCTAAAAGTGGCATAAGACATAACACGTCCTCGCTGATTCACAGCTTCAAGCAAACCCCTCAAGAAACAGTGAGACTTGCTGGAAGAAGATTTAGGCAATACCTAGAGAGATGCCTTGTCCCTGAGTTACCCACACCAGCTAAGCAAGTGGCTTTATTCTTGGATGGATTGCTAAGTACCAAATTGAGATCATATGTGTACCTAAAGGACCCTAGGACCATAGAAGAGTGTGTACGCATGTGCATTAACATCGAGGATAACCTAGGGGAGGAATTAGAGCTTTCAAAAATCTACAAAGATACTGATAGTTCTTCTAGTCTCTCTTCCACGCAATCCACATCTATTGAGGAATTAGCAGAAAAAGTAGCTCAGAAATTAGGTGTCACTAGCAAACAACTCCCAAGATTTGCCCGTGTGAAAAGATGCTATACTTGTGGAGGCGACCATATGGCGAATGTATGTCCCATTATGGCTCAACCCCAAGTAAATCCTAGTAGCTAGTACTGCACCATAGAACGAAGATACACAAATCACACAGCACAAGACTGCCCATACAACAAGCAAGCAGTTAGGCAAACCTACCCTCAGCCATACCCTCAACAAGGCAGATACCAGAGTCCATACCCACCACAACAGTATATTAGGCCTCAGCAAAATTACCATCCGCAATATCAGGCCCAACTGAGACCCCAGCCAGTGCTAGCACAACAACCACCTGCTCCTAGTAATGTGATCCCAGTAAAATATGCAGCTGCAGAAGAGAACCTGAATAAAGCTATAGTCCCTGTAACACCATTGCTTTCTGAAAGTGACCCGAGTGACCATAGCTTTGATTCGATGCATATTGACAGCCCCCAGGCCTACTACATGCAATCTCCTGAACATGGTGAGTCCTACTACAGTGAAGAACCAAGTGAACCTAGTTGGGAGCCAGAGTACACCAATGTAATGTACACAAACCCTAACTCTAGACCCCAACCTAGGCAGGTAAGACCCCCATTCCCTAGAGGGCCATGCTACAGATGTCAGGGTGATCACCTCATTCGTGATTGCCCCTTACCTCCACCTACACAACCCCAGTGAGTGATAATTCAAGGCTTTTGCCAAGATTGTGGAAAGGAGCACCTTTTACGAGACTGCCCAAAGAATCCTAATAATATGCCGAAAATCACTCCTATCAATGTCGTAGGGTTAGTTGTAGACTCCACAGGAAGTGTGACATCCACTACACCAGTGCAAGTGATCACTAGAGCCCAAGCCTTGCAACAGAACCAAAGCGTAGGCCAGGAAAAGAGCCCAGATGTTAGTGAAACGGAGAGCATGACAAAGAAGAGGACTAGAGCTTGGAGAGATAGTCGTGAAAGAATAAAAAGCCAATAGGCAAAGAAGATGAGCAAACTTGAGGAAAGCCTAAGAGAAACGAGAGCCAAGATAACCGAACTCACATCTCAAACTCCCTCTCACACTACCCCACCTCCACCATTCCCAACTCCATTCGACCCGCCACCTTCCAACCCGCAGATCCCACTCCCGAGGACCTAAACATGATGCTTAAAGCATATCAGGCCAGAATCCAAGTAGGGCCAAACATAAGTGATCATGAAAAGTGCTACCCTAGAGCAGAATTAGAGCTTGAACGAACCAAAATCTGTGCTAAAATGGTGGAGCTCGCTCAAACCATGTTTGAAGCGAGTCGCCTCTTTAACATCTCTAGTTCAGCTAAGACGTAGTTGCACTTTGAAGGACTGTTAGAAAGAATAGAGAGGCTGATTGCACAATAAGAAAAGGAACCCGCCTCTCAATACAAGGACAAGGCAAGTGAAAGAGTAAGCCTTCCTGCCCAGGAAGCCTATGTGCCTAACTCTACGGAGCTAGACATATCATCTTCTATGGATCGGTTCACACCCGAATTCCTACGAGAGATTCAAGAAGACAAATGGGCTAAAGAAAGTGAAGTCCCTCCTCCTATTGAACTTGTGGATGATGCACACGACCAATTCCCACAAGACATCCCATCCATTTATGAGGAGCAGGAGAGCACCCAGTCTCAAGAGAGATTAGACTTTGAGTCTAATTCTTTGCATGAATTACCCCACTTCACCGGCCCATGGGAAGCTAAGTCCACTTGTATGAGAGCACCCATGGTCATGGTACAAAATGAGGACTCAGTCATACCTAGGAACACGGAGGTAGTGAAAAACACTAAAGTACAGTGCAACCTCACCTTAGAAGAGCTACTCAAAGTAAGGCCAGAGCTATGGAAACATGTAGCCAAACAAGTACCAGAGATAGCAAAACCTCGTTCCCAGGTAGGATCCCAAAGAACAGTGCCAGAAATACCATTGGACAAGATAGGAGACATGAGTGAGGGCGAAGAGGGAAACACATATCTTCCTATCACCCATCAATGATACACCACCAAAGCCATTTTAGACTCAGGCGCAGGAGTTGCGATTGCTACCACTTCCCTATGGAAGCGTTGGGGCAAGCCAGCACTCAGGCCCACGAGGATGAAATTGCAAATGGCCGATGGTCACATAGAGAGACCCTTAGGGCTGTTAGAAGGAATCACTCTCACTACATGTGGTGTAGAGTTCGAGCATACGTTTGCTATATGTGATTTTAGCAAAAATCATGCCTATGAAATGATCTTGGGACGACCCTTTATGCGACAGTTGCAGGTAGTACAGGACTGGGGAACCAATTCCTTGTACCTGCAACACTTAGGTGTTACGGCCAAAGTGAATCTCAAAGATTACTCTCATAGAGATGTCCCTCCTATCCAATGGAATCCCATCCATAGAGCCAAAGATGATACGGAATCGGTGCATTCCATAGGATCAGGATCCTCATGGATGCATGAAGACACCCACTTATGGATGTGCAAAGTTGTAGTAGAAGAAGAGAAGAGAGAAGAAGCCAGAGAGATAGGTGCAAAAGAAACACATAGATCAATTCAAGACCCAGCCTATGCACCTTTAGTCTTTCCTGACAAAGAATTTGAGCCTCACGGCTGGGCAGAAATCTTAGCAACAATGGATGTAGCCATCAATGAAGAACAATGGACACCTCACTATGATGAGGATGGCTATGACATTTCAGTTTTCTCCATAGAGCCGATCATGGGAGAGGCAGTGTTAGAAGAGTGTGAACCTAGCCTTGATGCATTTGAGGATGCAAGTGACTCCGATTTAGAGTCAATCATCATGGACCCACCTTTTGCATCAGATGAAGAATACTTCTATGAAGTAGAATTTCAACCCCAGAGGCATGGAGAGCTTACAAATGATCTAAGGCTAGCCACACATGTGACCGCAAAGGAAGAAGGAAAGAAAAGAAAGAAGAGAGAAGTCACACCAGAAGAGGAAGAATCTTTATTTGAGGTCCCGGAAAATTTTAAGAAGTATGAGATAGATGACAAGAGAGTCATGATCAGAATGCCTAAACAAGAGGCACAATCGGGGGAGGCCTATGATAACAAAGAAACCACCAAGAAAATAGTGGTAGCTGTGGAAGAAGGAGAAGAGAGATGCACGTACATAGGCCATGACCTGACGGAAGATGAAGAGCATGAATTGATAGCCTTGCTAAGAGAATACAGAGATGTATTCACTTGGAGTTACAAGTATTTGAAAGGCGTGGACCCTGACATATGCTCTCACACTATCCCCATGACCTTAGTTGCCAAACCTTCTAAGCAAAAGCCATACACATATAATGATAATTATGCTGCTAAGATCAAAGAGGAGATAGATAGACTGGTTGAAGCTGGATTCATCTATGAAATTGAGCACACTGAGTGGGTATCCCCCATCGTAGTGGTGCCCAAGAAAAATGGAAAGCTGCATGTATGCATTAACTTAAAGAAGGTCAATGCAACCACAATTCGAGATAACTATCCGCTTCCCATCACAGAGCATCTCTTAGAAAGAGTAGCAGGCAAGGAAGTGTATAGCTTCCTTGATGGCTTTTCGGGCTACAATCAAGTAGCCATAGCTCTAGAAGATCAGCATAAGACGGCTTTTGCCACTGAATGGGGCATATTTGCTTTTCGAGTAATGCCATTTGGACTTACCAATGCACCCGCTACATTTCAGAGATTGATGTGCCATGTGTTTAAAGAGTTCTTGAGGAAGAACTTGGAAGTCTATGTTGATGATCTTTGTGCTCATTCCAACATTAGACAAACCCATATTCCTGAACTCAGACAAATCTTTGACAAATGTAGAGAATAACAAGTCTGCCTAAACCCAGAAAAGTGCGTTTTTATGGTCAGGAAAGGCAAGATTCTAGGACACATAGTGTCAAAGAATGGCATATCCACTGATGAAGAGAAAGTGAGAGCCATACCGGAGCTACCTAGGCCAAAGAATGTCAAGGAAGTACAAGCTTTCATGGGGCATTGTGGTTATTACCGACGGTTTATACACATGTATGCCATCATAGCAAAGCCTCTGTTTGGACTTTTGACTAACTTTGAGTGGACTGATGAGTGTGAAAATTCCTTCAATGAGCTTAAACGATGATTATGTTCAGCCCCAATCTTGACTACACCAGATTGGAATAAACCCTTTCATGTTCATGTGGATGCATCCATTTATGCTATTGGATGTGTACTCACACAACCTATTGGTGAAGGTAATATGGATCTCCCAATTGCCTATGCCAGTAGACAATTGAATGCAGCTGAACGAAATTACACCACTACTGAGAGAGAAGGCTTAGGCATGGTATATGCAGTTAAGAAGTTTAGACACTATTTGCTTGCAAATAAGTTTAAATTTTTTACTGACCATCAAGCATTGTTATATCTGGTGAACAAGCCATGCAATACAGGTTAGTAAGATGGTTTCTCTTATTAATGGAGTATGACTTTGAGGTTGTAGTGAGGAAAGGTAACACTCACTTGAGAGCAGACCATCTCTCTAGGCTCACATCTGGAGAAGCCCCACAAGGAGTGTCAGATGACCTTCCTGATGCTTACTTGTTTAATTTGGAAGTGGTGCCATAGTGGGCTAAGCCATTAGTGCCAGTATTGACATACGGGCCTAACCACCCAGTAATAAACACACAGGATAGAGAGGTAGTAAAAGCCCAAAAGTATCACATCATGGCAGGTAGTATGTACAAGCACACAGATCAAGGGATCTTGGCTTGTGTGGAAGAGGATGAGTACGCAAAATGGTTGCAATTAGCACATGTAGGTGCATTAGAGCAACACTACTCAAAGCAACGGACCCTACAGACCCTGAGGAGACTAGGAGTGCATTGGCCAACCATGGAAGTTGATGTCCATAGAATGTGCAAAGAATGCCCAATCTGCTACACTAAACCACCAGTGGAACACGCCACTCTTTATCCAGTGTCTTTAGTGCCAGATTGGAGTGAACCATTAGTAGCCTTCATGAGGACGAAAACATTCCCTCAAGATATGACCCTGACTAGACAAAGAAGTCTAGAACAAGAAGCCCTAGGTTACTCACTCATTGGTGATAATTTATACAAGCGGGGTAAAGATGGTTACCTGAGACTATGTGTCCATGAGAGTGAATATCTCAAGATCTTGGAAACTGCTCACCAAGGTGTAGCAGGAGGACACTTTGGACCAGATCGGGTGATCAAGGCAATACTATTTGCGGGCTTTTGGTGGCCGACCCTTCACATGGATGCACATACCTATGTGAAACGGTGTGATGTTTGTCAGATAACTCAGTATCCTATACGCAAAGATGAGATGCCACTGAAACCCATGATGGGTGGACGTGCATTCTCTAAGTGGGGAATAGACTTTGTAGGTCCTATTAATCCCTCAGCTAAGGGTTCACATGCTGAATACATCATTGTTGCCACAGACTATCTAACAAAGTGGGTAGAGGTAAAAGCTACGACAAAGAATGATGCTCAGACAACAGCTAAGTTCTTATTTGAGAATGTGTTCACAAGGTACGGGCTACCTATAGAGCTAGTTAGTGATAGAGGCACTCACTTCTTGAATGAAGTTATTGAAAATCTGCTCCAAGAATTCTTGGTACTACATAAGAAGTCTGCCCCCTATCACCCTCAAGCTAATGGCCAGGCTGAGAGCACAAATAAGATCTTATGCAATGTACTGACGAGTTTAGTGAACAATAAACGCTCTGATTGGGACAAATAGCTACACCATGTTGTTTGGGCATACCGAGTCGCCTACAAAATGGTACTCCAAGCCACCCCCTTTTAGATGGTATTTGGCCAAAATTCAATGCTACCGTTGGACTTCTTAATACCTACATTGAAAGTAGCACAGGAGCATGAGTGGACGGGTCATGAACTCTCTTCGAGAATTTTTGACCTTGAACGATTAGGTGAAACCCGACTAAGAGCTGCAGCAGGAATATATGCAGCTAAGAAACGACAGAAGGCATACTTTGATGCCCACATTAGGGATAAAGGTTTTAAGGCAGGCGACCTAGTACTAGTCTACACTTTGAAACAACATGCGAGGAAACTAGAGAAGAGAGGCTACGGACCCATGATCATTAATAGAATCTCAACAAGTGGAGCAATGCAACTAGCCACATTGGAAGGCGATATTCTCCTGAGCTACATAAGCGGGTGCAGAGTCAAGTTATATCAGGAACCTCTGACGGAAGAGATGCTAAGTCGACTCAACACTGCTAAGAAACGCAAAGAAGAAGAAAGACGAATTCGAGAAGAAGCTCAAGCGAAAGCATTGGAACGTATCCGGAGAATGAAGTTGAGAAGACAGGGTAGAGAGCAACCTAGGGCAGATGCATATGCAGATCAAGGATATCATGTGGCTATGTGTGAAGTTTCAAGTATTAGCTCTCATAGGATAATTGATCGACATCCTTTTATAACCTTAGTGATAGGACAAGGAAAGGGTGCAAGGACTATAAGAGCCTTGATTGACTCTGGTGCAGCCACTAGTGCTGTTAAATGTTCGTACTGTCAAGAGTTGAAATTAACTGTCAATCCTATAGAAGCATATCTCATAGGATTGGGAGGTGTGGAAACCCCTTGCACGGGCGAGGTGGAACTTCCCCTCTATATTCAAGACGAAGCAATGACAGTCAAAGTACTAGTGTGTCAAGATGAGGACCTCACTGAGCCTCTTGTCTTGGGTCAGGACTGGATCTATGATCATGCAGTCAACCTAAACCTAAGAAGTGGACTTCTTCAGGTATGGGTAAATCATAATCGAATTACAGTTGAATTGGAAAATGAGGCACTCAAGGAACTAGGTAAGGCACGAACTCCTGGTCCTTCCAGGGGTGCACATGAAGTTGACAATGCTATTCTTGTCCAAAACTGTATGATGCAGAAAGAGGGTTGTCTCAACAACGGATTCAAGGATAAGACGGCACTCCATTCTTTTCCAAAGGCCAGAGGGATGCAACAACCAAAGGCAGATCAAATACAGAAGGAGCAGAGTACTACCTATACTGGAGGCCAAAAACACGTGCGAAGCAGAATGTCTTAGCCGTTGAAACAAGTGTGGGTGCGGAAAGGTGAACACCCTATTGTGACCACGCCAACCCCACGGCCAAAACCTCTTATTAGTAATCGACAACACGGCACTAATAAGAAGTCTTCCATAAATTCTTCTGTGAAAGTAAAGTCTATTTGGGTACCCAAGAAGTCGATGAAGGCCAGCCCACAATCACGACAAATTTGGGTGCCTAAGGCTTGCTTGCGGGCTCAAATAGCTACACCGAGATCACACCCTGTTCAACATAGTTCACTCACTCGAATAGTTGTTACCCACTTGTATTCAATACACACAAACACACATTGGCCCATGAGCACGAGTAGAATCACTTGTGAATGGGTCCCTAAAAAGCCTCATTTTCAAGTAGATACCCCTATCAAACTCTTCTGAGTCTCCACACAATCAAGATCAACGCCCATCCACTGCATTTGGCAACCTAAAACTTGTAATAAAACCCCAGACCCCAGTTGTAAATCCATGCCCACCTACTAACTACATCACTCCCTCACTACATCATTCCACTTAGCTTCTAGGTCTACCCAATTCCTAACTACACGCACAAGCACCGAGCACTTAATAGCCTACTAATCTCTCCCGAACCTCATGTTAATGTTGTAATGGGGACAAAAACGGTTCTATCTTGTCCTTTACAATGTTAACACCTGTTTCTATATTCTCACAGAGTCAGGAGGCAAGAAGTAACATGGCAGATACGGCAGGAACTAGCTCCCAGGCAGGCACCAGCCCCCAAGTCATGGACATTGAAAGTCTTCCCATTGAGGAGGAATTGAAGGAACGCCCAGTGGCATTGAGGGCATTACACGCCATACCGATTCAGAATCCTCCACAGGGGCACACAATGCCGGTCAGCAAAAACTCACATTGGTTCAGTGATGTGGCAGGATCTTTGGGTGAAGGCACTTACATGTGGGAGGCCGAGATAGAATTCAACGGGCGCTGGGGCAGGTATCACTTCTTCACCAGGGAATTTGAGAGACTGCAGAACAATGAAGGACTGAAACCTATATGGAAGAAGGCGGGACTCTACGATTACTTCAAATTCCAATTGCCAAAGCCCGACTTTCTAAGATGCTCATATTTGATTAGCACCCTCACTCCGAGCAAAGACAAAAAGGGATACAACACCTTTGTCCTCCCATCTCTCAGAAGGGGCAATGAGCTGAAGCGCTTCAGGTTGACTATCAATTTGGTGAGGGAAGCTCTAGACATGAAAGGTATGCACATTCCTACGGAGAAAGAGACTATGGTCCCCGACAATATGAAGAACAGGAACCTGACGAAATTAAAGGACATGGTGGCAATGACACCTACAATTGCCATTCACTTGCGAATGGTCATGCAGCATTTTGCATTTCCCGCTCAAGAGAGGTTCACAATGCCACCTAAGAAGATATGGTTTAGTCTATACTTGGCCGATGCCTTCAATTTGACAATCAATATGCCCCACTGGATTATCGACCAAATCCACTTGGCTCATCAAAGGTGGTATAAAAAACAAAAGTCTGTACTGTATGGATGCTGTGCTCTCACCCCGATTGTGTATAGATGTTTGGCTTATGATGTGCCAGTTCAGAGGGCATTAATCTAGACCAGGGTACATGAATTTCAACGTAGACTATCAACCGCAGGACCGCCATCTAAGAAAATGAGAGGCACAGTTCACATGCCCTGTGCACAACCCCGCGGCGCGACGCTGACACCTGAGACAACTCCACGACTTCCGAGGCCAGTACAACCCTTCACTATCAGATTACCAAGACACAGCACTGATGAACCGAATCTGGTGTTCCCACCTGTACCAACCGACCTAGAGTTTCCTCACGGATTCACATTCGAAGACCTAACTGATGAGGAGGTTGCCAGAATAATCGAAGCTGTTAACGCGGAAGTCGAGGCAGAGCAAGCTAGTGGACAACAAACTGCTACAGACCAACCCCATCCCAGACAACCGGATGTCGTCAATGTGGAGGGCAAAGAAGAAGAAGAACAAGAGGAGGAACATGGTGGACAATCCGAGGAAGAAGAGCAAGAATACAACCAGGAAGCTCTGCAAGTACTTGAGGGTGCCCCGGCTTATACTAAGGAATTGAAAAAGCTCTATGATACCATCAACAAGGTTCAAGAGCAACATAGATTGTCCCTCGCAGCAGGAAAAGCTCTCATGAACCAAATCCTTGAGGATGAAGGAGTAGACGAGCAATACTGCGCCACACTTGATATGATATCTGATGCTTTAGGAGTACCTGAGACGGCGCATACCGCCCTTGCACAATCACGCAGAACAGAGCGAAGATATAGCAGATGCCCCCCACGATCAGGAAAACAGATGAATGTATTAGTATCAGAACCACAAGGAACATCCACAACCACGGGCACTGCACACACCGTTCACGATACTGAGGAAACCCGTACATCAAGTGCACCCCCGTCACCCCCTTTGCCACCCCTGCCTCCAACTCCACCACATTCACCTCCCACTACCAGTGTAACCACTACTGTCACCGCCTCCGAGTCTACTACCCATACCGAAGTACAGGCTGTTAGTCAACCCACACAACCCACACACCCTATCTCCACCTCTCTTGTCTATACGGCCACTGACACAGTAATTCTAACCACAGCCACGGAAATCCCCGTTCCCCCGATCACACTTCTTGGAAGTTCGTATTCACAATTGCACACACCACTGTACACTTTCACCACTATCACCGCACCCACAATTCCAATATTCACAATCACTCCCACTACTGCATCCACTGTTGATTTTATGGACATATCACCCACCTCCGCACCTCTCCCTCCCCCCATACACCCACCATCTCCCATTCCCCCACCTCCCACTTCACCATTTTCCAGCACCGCATCCACACTCCCATTCCCCTTCCCCTTCCCTTCTGCATTCAACACCCTTCCCGCACCCACCCCTATTAACAATGTATTTAATAATATGTATCAGTGTATGTCGCAACTACAACAGCACTACCAGCATCTGGATAACCAACATACGAGACTCTTCCGAAGCCATGAAGAACTTCAAGAACGATTCATTGATTTAGAAAGGGAAAAGCGGCTACTACAACAACAGTATGTCACTTTACAGGAACAACATGAGCAGTTAGTCGCCAATCCACCCCAATCAGATGCAGAAGAAAAACAACAAATGGATGATCTGCTACACTCCCAGATAACAGAGAATCTCAAGCTTTGACGCAACCCGGCCCTCTTACGCAAGCACATGTCTACTGCACTTGAGGAGAATAAACGACTATAGAAACAAAACGAAGAAAACTTGGAAGCAGCCATGGAGGGTTCCCCACAGGAAATCGACCCAGATAAATTCAAGGCCATACCCTCAGCGAATATGCAAATTGTGTTGGAAACCCATGCCGACCTCCTGGAAGCCCATGCAGCATTAAAAAGAGAAAGAGATGACCTATTGAAGCAGCTGGCAACCCAGCAGGAGTCACCAAGCAAAGTCACAACCGCAGTTGACACGTCTGAAGAAGTTGAAAAACTCAGAGCAGAACTAGAAGAATTACGCAGTAAAGTCATGCAATACGAACGTCAACCCTCTCCCCTTGTAGAACCCGAACCTGAAGACTTAGTGTCAATTGAAATAGACGAAACCTTTGAAGACCCATACGTTCCCATGCCTGCACCAGGGGGCAAGCAAACAAAAGAGGGCATGGACACCATCGAGATCGAGGCTCCTGAATGGATGCAGAGGTTAGAGAAAGTGGCCACAACCCATGATGACAGAGTGGCAGTTCAGATAGCGTCTATGTCACGTTTGGAAGAGGTAGTCATAAAATCGGATTACTTTAGAAACCTCTCCCATCATAGGTGGATCGACACATCCGACGATTTGTATGTTCCTTTCTGTGTCTTAATGGCGGATTACAATGCTGAAATCAAGCACCACACCTCAAAAGAACCAACCTCGGCTACACAGTTTGCACCGGACGACATCCCAGCAAGTGCCAAGCAGGGAAATATACACCAACCTACGTGGAGGATTCCTCTGCTGGAAACCTACCCTGAGATGGTAAGGACATGGAATAACATGCCTTTATATATCAAATACAACCCATGCTACTGCCTTGTATTTCGAAGAAGGTCGTGGCCGGAATACACAAAAACTGTGCTGACAACCAAAGGATGTGAGAAGTGGCTCAATTATGTCTACTTAGCGCCACCTAAAGGCCAACCTACCATAGGATATATGATTTCGCCGATTCGGCATTGGGGGGTCAGGTTCAAAAATGTACCAGATGTCATGGCCCAAATGTGCCTTAAAATTTTTGAACTCATGTTGGTCACCTTCACGACCTTCAAGAATGTCAAGGAACCTCATCTGTCAGCTCTTGGATTTAATGAAGGTAATCAGGAACTTGTCTACGACATGAGCGCCACACCATCTATTAATGTCGTATATGCATGGCATGCGCGCATAAAGTATCTACCAGCCTGCTTCAAACAGACGTTTGAAGAAATGTTTGTCACAGGATTCTGGGAATATCATTCAGAGATATTCATTCCCAGACCATCACATTTATTGCAGTTGTTTGCAGTGGAACAAGCTCTCCATTCAGAAAAGTTACGTATACCACATCCAGAGGTTCCAGGGCCAGTAGATTGGGATGCTCTACTCACAGACTTGGCCAAAGGGTTGAGAATTGCAGAACATCACTTAGCACAAGACATTGTAGAATACTACATCCAACGACCCACCCAACAAGGGTCTGTCAGGGACGACAGACGCGAGAGAGGGGGGGGTGTTGTTGGAACTGAAGGACTCACAAGGCAAGGAAGCTTACGAAGGGAGTCAGAGAGAAGAGAAAGCACAAGCAGACAGAGCAGTCAACGCAAATCTGGCAGATAGGCCCTTCAAATTTTTCCAAATCAACATCTTTATAATAGTGATTCTCATCACTAACAATCATTGTAAATACCATTTAATATTTTTGTAGCTCCATTTTGTGCAAGCCAAGGTGTCCTTGAGCTTGAGGAGCATTAGAAGTAGCTACCTACCAGTTTTCATATTTTTTAGACTCTGTTTGAGCCTTCAAATAGACCCTAGAACCTAATTTTTAACTAGGCCAGACACTAGGTCTGGACAGGGCCAAAACCTAGTCAAAAACTATAAATAGAGCTAGAGAGCTCATTTTTGGGGTTAGCTTGTAATTGATCTAAACTTGTATGAGCATTTTTGAAGTAATCTAAAAGAACTCCATTGCTCTCACTCTTTGTCTTGCCTTGTGTGCGCGTGTGTGTGTATGTGTGTGCTTGTTAGTGTGCTTCGCACTCACGCACTTGTGCCTTCACTTGCTCAAGGTCATCATACCATCCTCACGTCTTCCCGAATTGACATTAAAGGAGGTGCTACTCATCACTGAGCTACAGTCCTGGACAATTTTAACCAACAAGTCTACACATGATGTAATCTTTGGACAATTTTGACCATGGGATATTGAGACCTTGACCTTGGGACATTGTTTTCCAGCATTGCCTCTCTGAATCATGAGATATTAACACATCTTTACTCTCTGGTTTGTTGTCTAATGCACCCTGCAAATATCGAGAAGGTTCTATGAATTGCTAAACATCTTTCTCAGTGTGTAGTCCATCATTTTTTATGAAATCACTCATGATTGGTAGCTATCTAAGCTAATTAGAGTTTCCTAGAAGGAATTAAGCTAATTTCTATTATGCTCAGAGCACTGTTCAAAACATTGAGAAATTGTAGAGACAAGAATATCAAGTTTTAGTGATGAAAGATATGGCTGACGAGCTTGCAAGCATTGGAGAAGAGATAGAAGAATAACACATAGTAAGGCAGATCATTATTGGCATCAAAGCTGATGATAAGTGGGAGTCATTCACCAAGGAAATGGACCTCTACATGGATATGCAAGTACCTGACCTCAACACCTTGATGGGGCAACTCTTCACCCATGAGACAAAGCTCAACAAGAATTGTGACAATTCTAGAGGTAATCAATCTTCTGTGCTTTATACAGATAAGAATAAAAGTAAAGATAAAGGTAAACTCAAGAAGAATGAAGATGAGGCTAGTATCTTTCAAGCTAACTACACAGGTAGAGGAAGAGGTGCTAGAGGAAGGGGCAGAGGAGGAAAGCAAGACAGGGGGAGATCCTACAACAATCCACCTTGCAACATTTTTTGTCTTACCAACCACACCATAGAAGAATGCTTCAAGAACACAAAGAATCAAAGAGGAAGAGGCTTCTGTTAAACGTTGTGTTCTAACTGTCAGAAACGCGTTTAAACGTTATTTGGGTTCTTAGGAGTGGAAGGGATCTGTAAAAATAGAGACCCTATACTTGGTTCCCAAAATAACCAATTCAGATACAACAATATACTGATGCTGAGAGCTCTATCAAGATTCTGTTGTACTTAGACATTTACAGTTCACGGTTTAGCTCGGCCAACGTGTATCGAATACACTAAGATGCTATATTGCTATGCACCTAAACTTACTAAAAATACCAGAGACAAGAGTAATAATTCAACCTTTACCGAATAAGCACCACAATCCGATCAACATCCGAAGACACAGAGAATTCAATTGTTTCAGATACACCGTACTGAAGGTCCAGTACGCAACCCAAGAAATCCTTACTGTAGCTTAACCCTTACCGTATGATGACAGATCTCAATGCTGAAGACAACACGCTCCCGCACAGTGTTAGAAACACTACCACAGTTACATAGACTTCACCAGACAACTGGCAGAACATTCTAAGAACGAGTACTAACGCATACGCGAACTTAACACAACAATCGCAATAAGGATTCGTAGACGAATCACTTCAGACAACAGACCGAATGATCTACTGGATGTAGATGATACTCACAACCGCAATAGATACCAACAAACAACAGACAAGACAAGATACAGATACACATAGAATACTCAGAAATTAGGCAACAAACACCATAGTAACGCTCAGCTCTAATCACCCAGACAGACAGTCTGGTGATCTTTCCGAGCGACTGAAGTGTCTTTTTTCATTGCTTTATATAAGATTACAAGGTATATGTGTAAAAACTTTTCGTACGTGCACAGGGATATAAAAAGATTCTTGATTTTACAATTGCCAATCCGGCGGCCGACTAACACTCTGGCACGCACGGTGGACTCGAACCCGCAGGTTTTTACAGAATTACTGTTCTTCTATAATGCCTTCTAAGTACATATTTTTGGCTAATCTAAAGGTGCGGGCGATCTTTTTCTTTAGAGTTTCTAACATTTGTTTGAGGGTATCTGGTTCTACTAAATGTGCATCTACTATTACAGAACTTAATGCAATGGCTTCGGTGAGCAAAATCTCTGCTTGCGTTTGCAGAAAAGCCTCTTGTAAGTAGAAGTCGTTGGACAAAGCCGCATCTCTGGATATCTTCATTTCTGCAACCTGCTTCTCCATACTGATTACTCTTTCTTTTTTATTGTCCAGTTGATTTTCCCGTCTCTCGATCTCTTGATTCTGGAACTGGATGGTTCTGGAGTATGCGTCCCTTTCTCTTTGGAGATATGTTATTAGTTTCTGTAATTGTGCTTCTAATGTCAGTTTTCGCCATAGAATGTCGTTTACCTCGTCGAATTCTATCTTACATATCTGGAGTTGTTCGGTTGTTTTCATCGCCAGATCGTACTGTTCTTGGCCTCTTTGTACCACTTCATCGAGTTGCACTCTGGTCTCTTCTAATAAATTGCCTAAGGCTACTCTGGCATCTTCTTTATCCTGTAGATCTTGCTTTAACTGACTGATTTCGGCCTGTGCTTCGCTTAATAACTTGTCCTTTTGGTTGAGATCTGCCAGTGTTGTATCTCTCTGATTGGCAATTGTCTGTTGTTCTGCAAGCTGGGCTTGGAGATGGGTAATTTGGGAGTGCAACTGATGGTTTTCTGCTTTGACCGCATCTATCTCTTCCTGTAGAGGCATGATATCTGCTTCTAGGACATCCACCTTGTGTTGTAACTCATTTCGGATGTTATCAGTGACTTCTCTCATCTGGATTGGTAATTGGTGTGATAACTGTATTAACAGTTGGCCCATGTTTGCAAGTTCAGAGATCGTAGGGATTGAAGGAATTGGCAGCTGAGGTCGAGGTTGGGATGAGGACGCGGTGAGCAGCTGCTGGGAGTTCGGTGGAGAGTAGTTGGGGGATGAGGAAGAAGAGGAAGTGGGTTCGTTGGGGTGGATGGGTTGGATAGGGATAATGGGGTCGAGTGGCGGCTCCGGTGGGGGAGTGGGAAGGACAGAGTGAGACTGTGTTACCTTATCTATGGTTTGTTGTGTAGTGTCGACGGTATCAGCAACTGTAGATTCTACTGCTCTAAGTAGTTCGTCGAAAACATCCTTAACGACCTGTTCTTCATCTCTTTGTTTTTCCGGCTCCGATCGTTGTTGTGATGCCTCTTCTGACGAGCTTGTGTCGGCTTCAGTGTGATACTCCTATTCTTGTTGCCCTTCTGACGATGACTGCGCAGATGATTCGTGCTGCATAGATGTGGCGGTGTCATGGAAGGTTTCTTCGTCTTGCTTTTCTTGTTCCTTGTCATCTTCTTTGTTTCCTTCGGCTCATCCCTGGGCTTCACTTTCAGATGAACTGATTCTAATTCTTTTCCTGCGGAAGAGTTGATTTAGTTCTTCTTCGTCTTCTTCATCATCCTCTAATAATTGCACAAACTCTTCATGGAGTAGGACTGGGCCTCTGGGTGGTGGTTGTGCTGCAAGAATGGCTAGAAACAGGAAGGATAGGATATGAGGGAGTCTCGATCTTGGCATTCCTCCCTTGTTTACCTCTTTGATAATTGCCACGCATTCTTTGTGAATGCGGTGGAAGAAGTACGACGCAAAATTCACTGGTTCTCGAGCAACTAAATCAATAGCGGAGTAGAATGGATGCGATATTCCATAAGTACATTTCTGTAGGTTCAGGATAGCTACTAAGAACTGAAGGGCGGATCTCTCAGGTTCCGGTCGACATAGGATCGTGTATTCGTTTGATGAATACCTAGGAAATAATTGTATCATCGTTGCTATGGGGAGGTTCGGGCCATTTTCCTGACCTTGCAAAGGGAGTCGAAACGACTCAGCGAAAGTTTGGAAGGTGATCAGTGTACGGGATGGTAGGGAGGTGATTGGCCAACTCTGCTCGGTGGCAGGAGTGGCAGCGATGGCGGCTATTATCTGGGCATAGAAGGGGTGGCAATCCACTGAATGCCACGGCAGTTCAGCAAAATTGCTTAACCCTCTAATGCGCAGAAAATCTCCTACCTCGGTAGGGAGTCCATCACGGAAAGCGGCATAGTTCACCAGAGCTTCCATGGTGCACACAGAGAAAGCAATCACAAGTACACAAAACACAGGGTACGCACAATGACGCAAATCACACCAACACAATAGCGATTTTCGGCGAAACAGAAAAGGTTAAGTAGATGCGTTGCCGGGGAGAGAAATCAAAATCACTAATCATTGCGCAGTATCGAGATGATAATTCTTAACTTCGGTGTGCATGCATGAGTAGCTGGAAAAGGCAGGGCAGCTTTTGACATAATTAGGTATCAAAACGCGGATATTTACAGACTTATTTTATTAAGCATGCAAAAAATAAAAGAAAAGAAAAAAAAAGAAAAGAGAACGCCAAAAGACGCGGATTAGATGTTTGTTGATACGGTCGCAGCTTCGAACCGTTGAAACGTTTCATTGTTTGTTGAAACGTTTCATTGCGGATTAGATGTTTGTTGATACGGCCGCAGCTTCGAACTGTTGATGACTTTCGGAAGAGGAATTTTGGTCAAAGTAGTCAACCGAAAAGTTGCTGGGCCCACTTGTTCAGAAATCTGGTAGGGGCCAAACCATCGTAACTTGAATTTGCCAGCAGAGCGATTTGATTTTGCATTGTAAAATAGTACAAGTTGTCCCACCATAAAACCAGTAGAGCATGCTGAATGGATCTCACCAATTGTTATTGTCCCTAAAAAGAATAAGCAGTTACGAATATGTGTGGACTACCAAAAACTGAATGCAACTACGGTGCCCGATCCATTTCCGCTACCTTTTCTTGATACCATGCTTGATAGAGTAGTAGGACATGAAATGTATTCATTCCTAGATGGATACAGTGGGTATAATCAAGTTAGAATGGCTGAACAGGATATACCAAAGACCGCCTTCATTACCAACTGGGGTGTTTTCGCATGTACTGTTATGTGGTTTGGGTTAAGAAATGCCCCTAGTACTTTTCAGCGATGCATGCAAGAGATATTCTCACCTTACCTTACCTCATTTATGCAAGTTTATCTTGATGATTTTTTGTTATTTGGCAAAATGGTAGCACACTTGTTCCATTTACGGTGTTGCTTTGAAAAATGCAGAGAATACAGACTCTGTTTGAACCCAAACAAATCTGTGTTTGCGGTTTCATGTGGAAGGCTACTTGGCCACATTGTATCTGCACAAGGTATACAGGTGGATCTAGATAAAATTACAGCGGTGTTAGAAGCACCTGTGCCCACTACACCTAAGGAAGTAATGCACTTCATGGGCCAAGTAAGATGGCATGGACGACACTTACGACGGCTTGCTCATTTGGCAATACCACTGAACAGATTAATCACCAAGAATCCTCGACCATTTGAGTGGACTCAGCAAAGTTAGATAGCATTTGATCGTTTAAAGTGTTTATTAACACAAGCTCCCATCTTACAGCCTCCCGACTAGGATCACCCCTTTCATGTATTTGTTGATGCTTCAGATATAGCAATTGGCAGCGTTCTAATGCAACAAACCGATAAGTGGTTCAGACCAGTGTACTATGCAAGTCGAAGATTGGCCCTTGCTGAAAAGAATTACTCTGTAACAGAAAGAGAATGTCTAGGTCTAGTATATTCTGTCAAGAAATTCAGACATTATTTGCTGGGCCGTAAATTTACTTTCCATGTAGATCATGCTACACTTGTCTATCTAGTTCGGCAACAACATCTAGGTGGTTGATTAGCACGATGGGTTCTGCTTTTACAAGAGTTTGACTATGAAGTTATTCATCGGCCAGGCAGTTCACATGCCTTAGCAGATTTCCTTTCTCGCTTAGATTCCGGTGAAGCTTCGGTCGGTGTAGATGACACAACACTGGCAATTTATGTTTCTGAACCGACTAATGATGAAATTACAGACCCACCTATGCCATCTACATACTATGATCAGATATTGACCTTTCTCACTGATGGATGCCTTCCATCTCAGACTTCTACGGCAATACGCAGGAAAATTGCAGTTTTTAGCCACCGATTTCGATTGATTGCTGGGGAATTATACTATATGGAACACACTGGAGTTTTACTTCGTATTCCACCACACGAAGTTAACTCAGTCATTACTTTGGCTCACTCAATTCGTTCCGATGGACATTTTGCTACAGATTTAACACACCGGAAAATTCTGCAGAGTGGTCTTTGGTGGCCTACTATGAACAGGGATGTATTGCAGTTTGTCAAAAATTGTGATAATTGTCAGAGGACTGGACAACCTTTACAACACCATTTTTTTCCCTCTACAACCTGTCCTGCCATTAGATCCTTTTCAGAAATGGGGTCTAGATTTTATTGGACCTATTACTCCACCAGCAATACTCAGTAATAATCGTTATATTTTGACATGTACTGATTATGCAACCAGATGGGCAGAAGCTTGGGCTTTACGGTCTGCTATAGCTGTTGCAGTAGCAAAAAGTCTAATGAAAGATGTCTTTCCACGTTTTGGCTTACCACTGGAACTTGTTACAGACTAAGGCACTCATTTTGTCAACAATTTAATGAAAGTACTCACACATTCGTTTCAGGTCACGCATAAGTTTAGTTCTCCTTATTATCCTCATGCTAATGGTTTGGCTGAAAGTACAAACAAGACTTTGTTGAATATGCTTCGAAAATTGATTCTGGACGCACCAGAAAGATGGGATCAACTGTTACCTGCAGTATTATGGGCATACCGGACTACATACAAGGTAGCAACAGGATCAACCCCTTTCAAACTAGCTTATGGATTGGAAGCCATAGCACCGATGGAAATAGTTGTGCCAAGTTTACGAGTAGCAATCACTCAGAAACTGCTACCTGAAGAATCTCTGTCAATTCGGTTGGATACACTCAGAGAATTAGACGAGCATCGGTGGCACAGTTTCATGACTATTCAGGAAGTACAGCTAAGACAAGCTCGAACACATGATTGATATCTGAACCTTCAATAACCTATCCAGCTCTACCTTTACCTGTGATGCATAGTTCGGGTTCATCCAGTAGCTGGGTTGTTTGATTGGCTTTGCTTCTGGCTTCAACATGACCCTGTGTTGGTAGATGCGCGGGTCCAGAACTTTCATATCTTTGTAATCCCATGCAAATACATTAGAGAACTCTCGGATTAGCTGAATTAAGTCTGCTTGAAATATTTCTGGTAAGTTTTCCTTTATCTTGACAGGACGCGGATGGTCTTCATCTCCTAAATTATAAGTGATCAACTGATCCTCTGGAACATAAAATTATCGGGGCTTCTCTGTATCGTCAGCTGGCTTAAAAAGTTGTTGCAGTTCAGCATCATCTGTAGCAGCAGTATCTTCCTTCTTATCTTCTTCTGTTACAGGCATCACCGTACAAACTGCGGGATTCCAATTATCTACAATAGATTGTAGGTCAACAGTCCCTAGGGAGATCAAGTCAATGTTATTTTTCAGAAACTCTTCTTCTTCATCATCTGACAACCCATCTAGCATATGGACTAGTTCTGCAAAATATGGTCTAGCATGCAACTCGCAAGGTTGTATAGCATCTAATTTTACAACATATTTACGATTATTATCTTTGAAAGTGAGTTCCTATGCAGACCAATCTTGTATCACCTTAGCTTGCTTCAGTCAAGGACGGCCAAAAAGAATATTATAATCAAGGGTGGATTTCGGTAATTCTAGGACGACAAAAGTCATCTTAAATGTGGTACCCTGCAAAGTTATTGGTACATTTCGGACAAGTCCTACTTGATGGACTCTTGACTGGTCAGCCATTCTGACAAAGAACTGAACTGTTTCGATTTCAGTCCATCCTAACTTCTTACACAGTGAAGCAGTAGCAATGTTGACTCCAGATCCTCCATCAATTAGTACCTGTGTAATTTTATGATTTTTATATGATACCGTAATTAAAGGAACCGAATGATCGACCGTAGAATCAGGTTCCCGTTGCACTATCGCTGTGGCTGGAATGCAAGAAGGTACAGGACTGAACTGTTGTTGGAATTGCTGCCGAACTCCTGGTACTAGTGCAAGTAATTGGCCAAGAGGAAGAGTAATGGACGCTTTAGATAAAATTTCCCAGACCTTATGTGATTGAATTGTATTTTCCACAGATTCTGAAGATGATGTGCCTGCTGAAGATGATGTGCCTGCTGCTGAATTAGAATCCTGTTTTTGTGTTCCTTCCTTGGTTAGCGGAGCCTGGGTCACCGGAATAGGATCTGGAAACACTGGAGGTTCGGCGGTGGTCCATTGACTGGCCTTATCATACATCCTTTGTTGTTCACGTATGCCTGGTTCAAATACTTCTGTTGCTGGTTGCAGTTGCTTACCGGATCGGGTCTGAATTACTACAGCTTGCGTTTCTACTGGTGTGATTTGTACCATATTAGTCATTGGGTTGTGACGTTCCTTCTTCCTCTGATCATACTCAGCTGCATCCTTACAAAAATCTTCTAATGTGTCCAAATTCACCACAAAAATGACAGCGCGGTGGTGGCAAATTGGAATTTTCCTGTGCTGGTCCGGCCTGCCAACGGTTTGCATTGTAGTTATTATTTCTCTGTCCTCTGTAATTTCGATAACCTTGTTGCTGGTTGTTTCTCATTTGCGGAGGTACATAGTGATTGGCTGGATGTCCTGGTTCCTGTATGATTGCATTCACTGTTGCGGTTCCCTGCACTTTGGCATTGTATGCACAGTTTTCGGTGGTATGTCCGGTCATGTTGCAGATAGCGCAAAACAACTGATTAAGTGCACAAGTGGCACTAGTGTGCCCTGAATTCTTGCATGTGGTGCAAGATATCTATCTGGTCGGATCTTCTGTAACATTTTTATTTGCCTTTAATCATTCCAAGTCTTCTGTAAATCCTCCAACCTTGTTTTCCAGCTACAAAGCCATTGCGATCACGGCATCTAGCATCATAGCTCCTACACAGCGTATGATCATAATTTGTTTAAGTTGTGGAGTCAAACCATTGATAAACCATTGAGTAATAACGTCATCCGGCAGGTTGGCATGTGCTGGTGGCAATTGTCGCAAATGGGTTCTGAATAGAGTGGCATATTCCTGCACTGTTTGATTTATCTTTGGTCTATTGTTTTGCAAGTAGTCGAAAATTTCGGCTAGATTCTTCTTTAGCCTGAATCTTTGCAGAAATGCATCCCTTACCGCTTCATAGGTGCCGAAATGGTTAATATCATATTCTGTAAGCCATCTAGCTGCTTCATTAACCAATGTAGATTGGAAGACAATAGCTTTATACGCCGGATCAGGTGGATGATTGAGCACTGCGTAACTTATCTCAAATGTGCGTACATGAGCATCTGGGTCATCACCTGGAAATCCACCAAATTTGGTGTACGTCACTCCTGTTGGAGTCGGCCTGGGTGGGTATAGTTGTTGTTGTTACTGATGTTGCTACTGCTGCTGCTGTTGTTGTTGTTGTTGTTTTTGTTGTTGTTGTTGTTGCCCGTTTATCGTGTTGATGGTTGTAATGTGACTATCTTCTGTATCCCGAGGCTGAGTATCTGGACCGTCAGAATCTGTATCGTCAGCCGGTGCAGTTTCCGGGTCGATAATCTTGTTGAGTATGTTTCGAATCTCAGCTTCGAACAAGCTACCTTCCTTCTTGATGTCAAATGTAGGCAAGCTTACTCCCAATAGCGGTGACTAGGCTGAAGATTCACCAAAAAATGGTAAACCGTCGCCGAAAAATTGCGATCTTTCAGCAACTATTACCGAAAAATCACCAAAATGTGTCGATTATTCACCAATACAGGGTGCTTTTTCTCCCTTACTGATTTCTTTGGCTAAAGCATTTCTATTCGTAAACAAATTGGAATATTTACCCAATGTTGTTAAACCAACTTCAGGCTGCGTCCTGGTAGATTCTGGAGTTACTATCTCTTCGACAGACTGGGCCGAAATCGTACCGAAATCTACCAGAGATGAAGTACGTTCCACCGGAATATGACCGGAATCACTACTAACATTCTTTACATTCTTGTCAATTGGTTTGGACCTTCCTGCGCTTCTACCTCCTGGAGGTATCCTTAGCAGGTTAGGTACCCAAGGCTGTCTATTCTTTGGATACGTTTCACCGGATCGAGTAACTGGCATGTATCATCTTTTGGTACTAATCGCGTACTATTACTGTCGATTTACAATTTACAGTCATGTTTCCATAACTGATTTGCAACAATCTGATCTGTTGCCACCTTCCCACAGACGGCGCCAGTGTTAAACGCTCTGTTCTAACTATCAAAAACGTGTTTAAATGTTATTTGGGTTCTTGGGAGTGGAAGGGGTCTGTAAAAACAGAGACCCTATACTTGGTTCCCAAAATAACCAATTCAGATATAGCAATATACTGATGCTGAGAGCTCTATCAAGATTCTGTTGTACTTAGACATTTACAGTTCACGGTTCAGCTCGGCCAACGTGTACCGAATACACTAAGATGCTATATTGCTATGCACCTAAACTTACTGAAAATACCAGAGACAAGAGTAATAATTCAACCTTTACCGAATAAGTACCACAATCCGATCAACATCCGAAGACACAGAGAATTCAATTGTTTCAGATACACCGTACTGAAGGTCCAGTACGCAACCCAAGAAATCCTTATTGTAGCTTAACCCTTACCGTATGATGACAGATCTCAATGTTGAAGACAACACGCTCTTGCACAGTGTTAGAAACACTACCACAGTTACACAGACTTCACCAAACAACTGGCATAACATTCCAAGAACGAGTACTAACGCAATACGCGAACTTAACACAACAATCGCAATAAGGATTCGTAGACGAATCACTTCAGACAACAGACCGAATGATCTACTGGATGTAGATGATACTCACAACCGCAATAGATACCAACAGACAACAAGCAAGACAAGATATAGATACACACAGAATACTCAGAAATTAGGCAACAAACACCATAGTAACGCTCAGCTCTAATCACCCAGACAAACAGTCTGGTGATCTTTCCGAGCGACTGAAGTGTCTTTTTTCATTGCTTTACATAAGATTACAAGGTATATGTGTAACAACTTTTCGTACGTGCGCAGGGATATAAAAAGATTCTTGATTTTACAACTGCCAATCCGGCGGCCGACTAACACTTCCATAGAGGTAGCTATGGACAATCTAGAGGCAGATACAACAATGGAGTAAGCAACTATAATCATAACTACAAGCAAGGCTACAACAACAATAATTATCAAGGACGTTTCAGAGGAAGAAGAGATTATAACAACTATATAGAATACCAAGAGGACTCTCTACTCATCATGAACATGACATCCAAGCAAGGTAAAGATGATGAATATCTTTTCTATATTGATTCAGGTTGTTCCAACCATGTGGCTAGAAATGTAGCTTTATTATCTGTCCTTGATGAGCCCAAAGGGAAGCATGAAGTATAGATAGGTGATGACACTAAAAACTCAGTCAAGCAAATTGGAAATGTCAAGACATCTGATGGTAACATGAATATCTTGAGTAAGGTCTTGTATGTGCCTACTATAACCAAAAACCTAATTAGTGTTGGACAGATTGTTGAAAAAGGCTTACATGTCAGATTCACTAAACATGGAGCATATGTGGAAGACCCTCAATAAGGCTTCAAAAGGATTGCTAAAGGTGAGAAATCTAGTAGATTATTTACATTTGAGATTGAAGACACCAAGAACATAGCACTATTCAATTATAAAGGTCAAACCCTATCTGAGTTAGAGATATGGCACAAAAGGCTAGAACACATAGGAGAAAGAACACTAAAACAAATATCCAGGGATCAGAGTGTGCTTGGGATTCTCAATGTGACCAAGCAACACGTGATATACAAATGTGGAGCATGCCAATTTGGTAAAGCTCACATCCAATCATTCAACAGAAAGGGGTACATGCATGAAGACTACTTGGAACTTGTACACATTGATGTGTGGGGCCCTAGCAAAGATCCATCAATCTCATGTTCAAGGTACTATGTTTCATTTATAGATGATTATAGTAGATGGAAAATCTTTTATTTCATGAAGCATAAGGATGGAGTATTTACATGTTTCAAAAGTATTTGGCACTAGTTGAGAACCAAACAGGTAGAAGCTTGAAGAGGATCAGATCTGATAGAGGTGGTGAGTATTTTTCACATGAATTTGACTCATTTTACAAGATAGAGGCATAAAGAGGGAAGTAACCACAAGATATACTGCTGATTGAATGGAGAAGTAGAGAGACAGAACATGTTAATGGTTGAAGTTGCTAGGTCAATGTTGAATGAGAAGAAGCTACTACCTAATTACCTATGGGCAGAGTCTATTTCCACAGCCACTTACTTGGTTAATAGGCTCCCATCCAAATCCTTGGATGGAATGACACCCTATGAAGCATGGGATGGCAGGAGATCCTCTTTCGATCATTGCAAGATATTTGGGTGCATGGCTTATGCACACATTCCTTCACATATTAGAGGGGAGCTTGACCCTAAAGCTGAAAAATATTATATTCATTGGGTATGATCAAAACCAGAAAGGCTATAGGCTATACAATCCCACTAACAAAGCATTTATAGTTAGTAGGGATGTAGTGTTTGATGAAAATAGTTCATGGTTTGAAGATGATTGAAGGAAGATCAGGTTACCTTATGATTTGGAAAATGACTTTCCAACTCTCACTCAAGAAGAGCAACAATTACTAGAAGATTCAATTCAAAGGATGAAGAGCAGATTGACTTCAAGGCTTGGAAGTCAAGAGTCAAGGCCGAATTCAAGCAGTTAGAAGACATACCGGAGTCCTCCAATCAAGCACTCAGGAGATCTCAAAGGGAGAGTAAAAGGCCCATAAGGTATGGCTATGATACATCATTAGTCACCAAGCATTCTGTGTATATCACTAAAGACTCTATGACAGAAGAACCTTCTTCATTTGAAGAAGTTAGTAAGAGGAAAGAATGGAGAGAAGCCATGTAGGAAGAAGTAGAAGCACTTTAGGAAAATCATACTTGGGACTTGGTTCTCGAGAAGCCAAGCATGAAGGTAATAGGATCCAGGTGGATATATAAATTCAAAAATAACTCAGATGGTTCTATAAACAGGTACAGGGCGAGACTAGTGGCAAAGGGGTTTGCTCAAACTCATGGAGTGGACTATGAAGAAACTTTTTCACCTGTGATAAAGATGCCAAAAATTAGGGTTTTGGTAAGTATTGCTGCCTATAAGAATGGGAATCTATATCAGTTAGATGTCAAGAATGCATTCTTAAATGGATGGATATCAAAAGAAGTGTATATGGGACAACCACCAGGAATTGAAGATAAAGAGAAATCAAGTTTTGTATGCAAGATAAGCACTCTATGGCCTAAAGCAATCTCCTAGAGCTTGGAACCATAGGCTTGTTACTTATTTGCAGGATCAAAGTTTTGTGGCTAGCAAGGTAGACTCTTCTTTATTTATAAACAAGAACAACTCATAACTTATCTACTTTACAGGGAATGATGCTAATGGCATCAAGCAGGTTAAGGCTCAACTAATGGAAGAATTTAAAATCAATGATCTTGGTTTGTTAACATACTTTCTTGGCTTAGAGCTTGTGTACACATATTCTGGCATATTTATTACTCAGAGAAATTATATACATGATATGTTGGTAAAGTTCAAGATGGAGAATACCAAAATTGCAGGTACACCCATGGAACTCAACCATAAGCTTAGTTCTCATGAAGGAGAACTTCTTGATGATGTCACAGGTTACCAAAAGCTTGTAGGGAGCCTCAACTATGGTACCCTAACAAGAGTAGACATTGCTTATGGAGTAAGTACATTGCATCAGTTTATGCATGCACTAAGGAAGCCTCACATGGAAGCTACCAAAAGGGTGCTTAAGTATCTAAACGGTACCATGAATGAAGGGTTTTTTAATCCTTTCACTTCTGACTTAGACATAAAGATGTACTCTGATGCAGATTGGTCTAGCTCCAAGGATAATAGAAGGAGCCTCAGGGTACCTATCTTTTTCAGGTTCAAAGCTTATATCATGGTCATCTAAGAAGCAACCAATTGTGGTCTTATCATCTACAGAAGCAGAATACAGAAGTTTGGCAAGTGCAACTCAAGAAGCTATGTGGCTCAAGCAACTCTATGCAAATTTGGGGTTACACCCTTATACTCCAATAATCTTTGGAGACAACACTAGTTCACTTCATTTGGGTGCTAATCCTATATATCATGCAAGGGATAAGCACATTGAAGTGCATTATCATTATGTAAGGGAGAAATTTCTTAGCAAGGATATTCAACTATCCTATGTATCAACTCATGTACAATGTGCAAATATACTCACAAAGTCTTTGGATGGAACCAAGATGAACAAATTCAAATTGATGAGAGGCTTGAGGAGGAGCTGTTGGTTCAATAAAAACCAAGCCCACATACTTGGTTTATTGGCATAACTCATATGAGGCTCTATATGATCAACCTCTTGTAAAAGTCCTTCACATTTACCTTTGTAAAAGTGTTCTACAACCACATGGAGTTAGGAAGCTTTAAATCATGGTTTATTTGGTAGTTGATTGTTGAGAGAGTATATCCTATAGTTTTAAGTAGACCTTTTGAATTTGAATTCAAACAGCTCCAAACACAACTATAAAAAGAGGATCAAAGGACCCATGGGATATCTTGACTCCATGAGATCATTGTGAAGGGGATCTATTGTGAATTGAGAGCTCATCTCATACCTCATTCACCTCTCACACATTGAGCAATATATGATTGCCAAAGACATTGTATTTGTATAGGATTTAATACATATACTATCATTGCATTCTCATTTTACCTCTCTACTATGACTACATCAGAATAGTGACTTTCAAAGACCTAGTTCTCAGTGTATGATTGATCATTTGACATTATTTAAAGCATGCTAGATTCAGTGTACTGTCTAGTACATGACTACAAAGTCTCATTATCATTGCCTCTTTGATTCGTGAGATATTAATACATCTTTACTCTTTGGTTTTTTGTATGATGCACCCCAAAAATATCGGGAAGGTTTTGTGAATTGCTAAACATCTTTCTTAGTGTCTAGTCCATCATTTTTTATGAAATCACTCATGATTGGTAACTATCTAAGCTAATCAAAGTTTCTTAGAAGGAATTAAGCTAATTGCTATTGTGCTCAGAGCACTCTTCAAAACATTGAGCATGTGTAAAGACAAGAATAGGAAGTTTTTAGTCTTGGATCATCTTCCTACTAGATGATAAGATTAGAAGAAAAGACAAGAGCTCTCAAGTTTTCATTAATCCTCAAAATTACAAAAATGATCTTTTTTGAAAACGATTTATAATTGATGACTTAAATACTATTTCATGTTTCCCTTTTCACGCTTGAAATTAGGTCCTCTAAACTTCTATCCTAGATTTCTACTCACTTGAGAGCGTCGAAATTTCTCAAAAAATTACATAAGTTACATCTAATTATGAGGAAGACTCTTCCTCATTTTTGGTCAATCGGGATCTTCTACATGATAAAATTACAAGATATTTCTTTTTTTCTTTTTATAAAAAATAGTCTTCCAACATTCTTCCCCTCCTTTCCTTTTGTCATCCTTGACAAAGCTTTGTAGCAACCTTGTTTATTGTTTTTTCTTCCTTTGGTAAACTTGTACCACTAGGTCATGGATTTTTCTTTCTATTACATTAAGGTCTTTGAACATCTCAAATAGATATTTTCTCCACTGAAGAGCAGTAATCGGCTTATTTATTACATCCTTCTTGATATATTTGGTATGAGAGGCTTCATATGCTATCAACCTGGCTTTCATTACTAACTATATTTTATCGAATATTTTTTAGTCCCTTTCAAAGAACCAGTAGTCAAAGGCAAGTTCAAAAATTTGGACATAGATGATGATCGGGAGTTACTCCATTTTCTAAGGCGATTTCACTATTTGATCTTCATATTTATTATGCATTTTCTTGATATATCTCATCCTCACTTCTCTATGTATGAGCAACTGCTATATGAATTCATCAATTTGCTCAATAACTCTTTGATCTTCTGCATACATTTCTTGCATAGGAGAGAATATTATTTATGTAGTGATTGGCCTTTCTTGAACCACATCTTCAATGGCTACTTCTTTGAACTATACAATAGCTTTAGCCTTCCAATTTTGAATTTCTTTTATTAGTTCCACTCTTTGCTATTCCCAAGCAATTCTTTCTTTTTCAATCTTATCATTTAAGTCGTTGTATCCTCTCACACAGTTGCAGCATGCATGTTAGCTTGTTTTTCTAACTCCTTGGCATCTTTTAATACTTCTTTAATATGCTCCAATTCTTGCTTTAATAACTCAATTTATTTATTTTGATTCTCTAACTTATTGGGTTTTGCTTTTAGATGACCTTCTTCCATCAAAATCTTGTTGATTTCTTCATTAACTTTGGATAGCACTGAGAGGAAGTTTGAAGAACTCTATTCTTTGATTCTAGCTTTCTCACATCTTCTTCCATCTTTTTATAGTTTTTTATTTCTTAATGCATTTCTCTTCTAAGAACTTTATTCTATTTTTGTTGTGTATAGTTTCTATTTCCAATTTATAGCTTTGTCTAGATAGTTCTCACTTTTCTATTGCTGATTTTTCAGCTCTTTTGCTATTTTATTATTTTCTTTCCTTTTCTCTTCTATTACGTTAGTTCCTTTGATGAACTCAGATTCAACTGCTATACCTGACATGATGATGTTTTTGGTGGATGGTTTGAAGCCCTCAATGTTATTCATTATGATTTGACACACCCCTCTGATGTCTCTAGGGATTTTGTCCATTCCCCAAGATTGTTCTTGCTGCTTCAACTATATCTACTTTTCTTATTGTTCGTTTTCATTCTCTTCTCTTGACTCTAAGAGTTGTTCATCCTCTGGTTCATTATCAAGTTGTTGGACTTCAACTTCTTCAAGTTGTTGCTCCTCTTCTTGCACTTTCTATGATTCCTCTTGCTTTGAACTAGATACCTCTTTCATTTCTATATCTTGAAGTGTGCCTTCTCCCTGAATGTCATCCAATACATTTTGGATTTCATTTACTATATCATGTATTTGCTCTTCTTTTTCTGTTGCCTTCACTTCTTCCTCTTCTATATCAATTAGCTTAATTGAATATTATGATCCTTGTAGTTCTGCCTTTTCTATTCTTGGTTGAGGTACTGCAACACATTCTTCTTTATATGACCTTTCTTGCCTGAGAAGTGACCTCTACGGTACCTCAATGAGCCAATTCTAGCATTTCCAAGTATTTTCCTTTAGGAACATAGATCCTTAAGTATCCATCCATACCTTTCTTATACAATGGATCATTAGTGATTACAAAGTCCTTACTTATTTCCTGTATATTTTTTGATTTTTTATCCTCTTTCCTTGTTCTTTAAGAGTATCTTGCTTCAAATGCTCTACAATATGGTTACTCCACTTGGGGTTTTCTTAAAACTAGAATAGAGTTATGAGCTCTCTTTGATGATTTCTCTGACACTTTTCACATTGTTTCATATATGATTCCACATCTTTTTCTTTAGTTGGCCAATGGACTCCCATTCTTGCCAAATCATTTAGAGTGATAATTTTTGAAGCATGAAAACATGGATTCCAAATGTGCCTCCTCTAAATAACTACCTTGTTCTTCTTTAGGAACATAGTATTCCAACACCCCAATGTTATTCACATGATACAAATGTCATGATAAAGGAATAAAGTTTCTGCTTTGAAAAATCAAGTGTGTAGGAGTCCACTTTGATTTTTTTGGTCCAATTGATAGTATAGGTACCAAGGAGCATGCCCATCCTCGTATGCTTTATAGGTTAAACAAGTATGCATCAGGCAGCTCATCATCAATTAGATGTTCTTTTTCCCAGTAAGAATCCTTGATAAGTGTTCTACCCTCAAATGTGTTTTTCCTTGTCTTAGCACAACTTCAAATTCAAACTCCATGAGGAGTAAAAACCACCTTACTATCCTCCCTATTTGACAAGGTTTGTTTACCAAGTATAATAAAGCTCGATGATCCACAAAAAAAATGAGCTTATTGGCCAATAGATAATCTCTAAATTTCTTTACACCAAACACCATTCCTAAACCCTCTCTTTCATTTGTGGTATAATTTTTCTCAGCATGATTCAACTGTCTACTTGCATAGGCGATGGGAAAATCTAATTTTCTTCCTTCTATAGGCTATGCAAAAACACATCCTAAGGCAAAATTTGAAGCATCCATATGTACATGAAATATTACATCCCATTTTGGTGTTTTCAGTATGAGTGCTTTGACCAAACAAGTTTTTAAGGTTTCAAAGGATTTATCACATTCATTGGTCCACTCAAATTTAGTGATCAATGCATACAGAGGTTTAGCATTATCTAGAAACCTGTATACAAATTTCCTATAATATCCACACTATCCCATGAATGTTTGTAATTCCTTCACATTTGTTAGCTTAGGAAACTTGAATCTGGCTCTAATTTTTTTCTTCATAAATTGATATTCCGTTCTTGGAGACTATGTGTCCTAGCATTCTTCCTTGTCTGACAGAAAAGACACACTTTTTTGCATTTAGACAAACTCTGTAAGTTCTAGATTTTTTGAATATATTCTCCAGGTCTTGTAGATTATGTACTCTCTGATTTGAAAAATTGCATAAATCATCCACATAAATTTCCATTATGTTCCTTAGAAAATCTCTAAACACATGACACATCAACCTTTGGAATGTGGTTAATGCATTTGTTAGACTAAATGGCATAACTCGAAATGCATAGACACCCCATTCAATTGCAAAGGTAGTCTTATGTTGATCGTCTAGTGCACTAGGAACCTGATTATAGCCTAAGAATCCATCCAAAAAACTATAAACTTATTTTCCAACAACTCTCTCTAGCAAGTGATCTATTATTGGCAATGGATAACTATCTCTAATAGTTGCAACATTAAACCTTTTGAGATTGATGCAAACCCTAAGTTTTCCATTCTTTTTTAGGGCAATAACGATTGGGGATGTTCATCTTGTATACTCAATTTCATAGATGAAATTGGCAGCCAATAATTTTTCTATTTCTTTCGTAATCTTTGTTGAGTATTTGTCTTTGTATGTATAATGACGTTTCTTACTAGGTTTTGCATCTGGTGCAATAGGTATTTTGTGCACATAAATACTAGGATCTATGTTATTCAAATCTTCATAGCTATAGGCAAATACATCTCTAAATTCTTTGATTAACTTGATTAAGGCTTCTTTTTCCCCTTTTTCCATGTCATCTGCAATTACTATATGTCTGTCTTCTCCCCCTTCTTGAGCTATTACAATTTTTTTTTCCTGGTTGTCATAGGACTCTCCTTTTTCCTTCTCTCTCTCTCTCTCTCCTAGGTTTTAAGTTAAGCAATATTCTTTCCTCAATCTCATATTTTTTTAGATTTGATGGAGGATCAAATTTTTCTTGATCTTCTTCGTGAGTATTTGGTTCTTTGTTTTTTTATTTCTTCTATGAAGTTTATCTCTCTAACTCTTCCTTTTGATTGAGTTTAGTGTATTTTCTAGAAAATTTATCCTTGATTACATTTATAGCTTGTACTTCTTCTAAATATGAATGTTTATTGATTATTTCTTGTTGTTCTTCCTCTGTTTTGGAGGCAATTTTTTCTTTTTCGATCGTTATCATCCTCAAACCTATGTAGAAGATATCATACCCTTCTTCATTTTGAAAACTTATTCCCACATGCTCTTCATTGGCTACATCTAAGGTATACAATATTTGACTCCATCCATATGATTCAAAATATTCATCATTAAATGTTTGTGGTATATATCTTGTATCATCTATTCATCATTAAATGTTTGTGGTATATATCTTGTATCATCTAGTTTTCTCTCATTTATGAAGTCTTCTTTTCTTAGAAACCTTTTCGGTAATTTCTTGTTTGTTGAAGCAAATTCCAAAGTGGTGCTTCATTATCATTGCTATTATTTGAATCATCCATAGCTCCATGTTCATGATGAACTTTTTTCCATTCTCTTGGAGGTATATTATAATAACTCCGTCTTCTTAGATTGACTTTAGTGACATTTCCTAGGTTTTGAAGATAAAGGCAATCTTTTCCCCAATTTTGAACAACTTGCAATTGTCTCATAAAAGGTCTTCCTAGGATGATCTCATATGAGGTGAGTTGAGTAAACTCTACTATTGCAAAAGTGTGTTGAATCTCAATTTCACAAATTACTATGATTACCTTTTTCCCAAAATCCCTAATGGTGTTTCTATTTGTCCATCTATAAGTTGTGGTTTCATTTTAGTAACTTTGAGTGGTTGAGCCCCCTATTCTTCCCAAGCTCTTCTTATCATTATGGCTACACCAACTCCATTCTCTAAAATAGCATTTGTTTCCTTATTCCCAAAGTGTATTGAAAGTATGGTATTACCCTCTTCACCCTCACAATATCCTCCAATTTTATCTATAGGCACCTGCATAATTGATTCCCTATCTATATTGGTATCTTGTTTTTATAATGGTTTTTTCAAGGAGCTCTAAAAATGAGGGTTTTCACTAACTATTTCTTTTAAAGTCCATTGACACAATATCTTGCACTAATCAGTTAAACTTATAGGAAATTCACTTATAGCTTCTCCTTCCCTTAGAAAAGGATTAGGTGACGCTTGTTCTCTCCTTTCTCTTTATGGCTCTACTAGAGTATAATGTTTGTTACTTCTTGGAATTTCAGCTTGTTTTAGATTTTGGTCCCAAGATTTTTTATCTGAGCATTGACCCAAGTCATTTGTATCTTCTAGATTGTTTGTGAAGACATAAAGACATCCTTTCCTATCCTCACACTAGCCCTCTTTAAATTGAGCCATTGGCATCAAATTTATAGGGATTTCTAAGTTGTTAGTCTAATGAGATTCTTATGCATGCCATCCTGATACACATAGTCCCCAAACCTATTTGTATACAAATATTTTAGGATGTTTCTATAGTCTCCATTATCAGAAGTTTTTGCCTCAGCATTTAGGTTTTCCATGTTGTTATGTGATGAATATATTTTTTCTTCCCTTCCACGTATTTTGTTGTGCCCAAGACTCCTTAGATCTTTGACTATGGTTTGTAACAAACCCTGGTCTCAATCTCATTAACTTTTGTGCAATTTCCAAAGAAACCGGGAATCCTTGAGATACAAGGGTTAGGAATTTGTTTACCTAAACTTTAGTAATTTCTTACCCAATACATCTCTTAGTATTGAAAGTTGTATTGTTTTGGCATGTACCTCAAAAGTTTCAAATTTTCAATTCTTCTGGAAAATCCATGATTCTATGCTCAAAATTGCATTTTTCTTAGAGAATCACAATTTTCAAAAAGTATGCTGATTTTCCTCATTTTTTAGTTTTTATATCATTTTTTATTTTTTTAGTATTTTTTATATTATTCAATGTATATGTTGAAATTTTGAACCTCAAAATCCTGTTTTTGACTCACAATTATGATTTTTTGCAATTTTGAGGTCAAAATCATGAAATTTTGAAACTCAAAATTGTGTGTTTGGCTCACAATTGTGTTTGTGCACAATCTTTTCACTGAAGGTCGTGATTTCAAAAAATCATGTTTTCCTTCATGGAATTGCGATTCTGTGAGTTTTTGTTCAAAATTTTTGTTGAATGTTTTTCTTATTTTTTTTCACTACACTAGAAGCAGCTTGCTATTTTAACAACACGCAATAAAAAAATTTGATCAAAAACTAAATTTCTCTTATTGAAATCATCATTTCAAAAAATTGTGATTCTATATATTATTGATTTTTTATCTTTTTTGCAAAAAATCTTTCAAACCAACATGAATATGATACCAAAAGGAATTTACCTTTGATTTTCTCGCTCAAAAGTTGTTGAACAAAGTTACTTGTAGCTATGCTCACATAGCTGCAATTTTCTACACACTCTCTCTCTCACACATTTACTTTTTTTATTTTTCTTTGTGCTCTTCCTTCTATTATGAGTATTGATGATTCACTAATTTTATGTTTTTTTCATTTTTTTTTTCCGCTTTGTATCTCAAATTTTCGGATTTTTTTCCCAAACAAAAAGTAAATAATTTTATAGGGTTTCATGAAAATAAAGTTAAGAAGCTAATAAAGAAAAATTTAGATCTTTGACTTTGAAATTAGAGAACAACATTCAACGCCTCATTCCTTCTCAATAAAATGAATGAAGAAATCTTTCCCAAATATAAACATGCTCACCTTTTCATCTTTGCAACACTTGATGATTCACAATAACTTTGAAAAAGTGTTTGTTACCATCAACTTTAAAGATCTAGCAAGGTCCAAAGCTCCAATGATTGAAAGCTTTGCTTACTTCTACGCAACTGTGACAAAAATTTTTGTTCTACTTTGGAGTTGTCCTCTCCAATCATCATAGTATAAAGGAAACAACAACCTCAAACACTTTAAATTATCAATCCGAGAAGTATACTAAGACCACAGTCCCTTCTTCATCAATGGACTCTAGGAATTGTCATCCAAGATCAGTTTCAAAAGAGATTTCATAACTTTTATGGAAAATTCTATGTTTCCTTGTAGATAGAGCTAGAAGTAAGATTTTGAAATGATTTTTGTGCCTAACGTGTGCCATTTTTCATAAGGAAGACATTGTAATATCAAATTTGAAATTCATTACATGTATCCCATAGATGAGACAATCACGATTATGATAGAATCACATAGTCAATTTGAACAACACTTTGTAATGTTTTGGAGACTCAGATAGATGAAATAGACTTAGCAAAGCATGAAATATGCAAAGAAATACTTATCACAACAACAAATCAATGATAGATACTCAAAACTTTATCATCAAATCACCATAGAAGCTAGATAACGAGATTAGAAGAAAAGACAAGAGCTCTCAAGTTCTCATTAATCCTCAAAAGTACAAAAATAATTTCATTTTAAAAATGAGTCATAATTGAATTAAATACTATTTCAAGTGTCCCTTTTCACACTTGAAATTAGGTCCTCTAAACTTCTATCCTAAATTTCTACTCACTTGAGAGCTCCAAAAATTCTCAAAAAATTACATAAGTTATATCTAATTGAGGAAGACTCTTCCTCATTTTTCCATCAATTGGGATCTTCTACATTAAAAAATTATGTAATATTTCTTTTTTCTTTTCATTAAAAATGTTCTTCCAACACATGTGATGATTCGAATTGGATGAGATCAATGCAATTGGAATTGGATTCTAGTGATAAAAATTATGCTTGAAAGTTATGTGAATTTCCAAAAGGTAAAATTTTCATTTCTATTAAGTAGGTTTACAAAATCAAAAGAAATTTAAATGATAGCATAGATCGCTACAAATCCAAATTAGTTACAAAAGGTTATGCACAAAAATATGGCATTGATTATGAGGAGACTTTTGCATCTACTTTGCACATGACTACCATCCTTATATGATTGCATTGGCTTCCCATCATGGTTGGAAAATGCATCAATTTGAATATAAAAAAACCTTTTTTAAATGGAAATTTGCAAGTAGAGGTCTATGTGAAGCAACCACTTGGATTTTCCATCAAAGGTTAAGAGCATATGCTTTTTCGCTTGCATATGGATCATATGCATGGTATGACAAGATGTGTAAGCACTTGATTGCTCTTCGTTTTAGATGTAGTCCAATTGAAAGCACACCTTATGTATGCGAAGATGGGGTTGCTCTTATAGTGCTTCTTCTAATGTTTATGACATTCTCATGATTGGATCAAGTGATGAGAAAATGGAGATGCTTATGTTTGATTTGCAATATACTTCTAATGTTACATATCTTGGCCTTTTGGAGTATTATCTTGGCATCTAGTTTGTATCAGTTGAGGGGGGAGTTCTTATGCATTAAGCAAAACATATTGAGAAAGTACTTCAGCATTTTTTTTTTAGGATTGCAAGTTTATTTCAAGACCAATGGAAATAGGATTAAGGTTCTCAACTGAGGATGCATTTGATACTTCTCTTTATCAAAAAGATATGGGATGTTTGATATACGTACGTAGCACAGGACTAGACATACAGTATGTAGTTTCCCATTTGAGTCAATTTATGCTTAGATTTGGCACTAAGAATTGGAAAGCAGTAAAATGTGTGTTTAGACATCTCAAAGGAACTTTTAGTTTGGGTCTCTTTTATGGTAGAGATGCTCAATCATGTTTGCATGCATTTACAAATAGTGATTGGGTTGGTTGTTATGATGTTTCCATTAGTGGTAATTGCTTTTTCCTTGGAGGATCATGCATATCTTGGTTGAATAAGAAGCAATATATTGTGGCCATATCAAGTTGTGAAGCTGAGTATAGGGCAACATTCACAATTATCTTGGAGTGTATATGCATATTGATGGGTCTATGTATGGAGATTGATGGACTTTTGCATATTCTCACTGATATTCAAAGTGCATTGGTGGTTGCAAGAAATCCAATGTTACATATGCACAAAAAGTACATCGAAGTGCATTATCATTATGTCAGAGAGCATGTTCATGTTAGAGATGTGGATTTGGTATATGTGCCTGCACAAGATAATGTAGTAGACATATTCTCCAAAGCTCTTCCACAAGACAATTTTGAAGAATTTTGCAAAGCTTTAGGCTTATTACCTTGTGTGGGATCATCTATCACTCCTTCTATGTGTTCACATAATTTTCTCCAAGAGGGTTTGTTACACTGATGTGTCCCTCAAGTAGCTTTGATGTGAATTTTTTCCCTATATGTGGGCACTTTTCACTCTAGTGTTGGCTAGATGTTTTTCCCCATGTAACCACAAATACAAGGTATAGTCATATGTGGTGGTAGATTGTTCTTAGGGATTCACTTATAGCTCTTACTATACTAATTCTCATATTATAGATCATCTATCAACAAAGAGCTCTTCCAACCATCACCTTTTTGGGTGTGTCGATCTCCTTCTTTGCTCTCATGTGTACTTTTATTTGTACTTCTGCACTCTCTCATACACCCAACATATGTGAGAAGTACGACATTAGTATTCATTCATATTCAATTAATCTTCATCAACTACTATTTTAGGTAAAGATGGCAATCTCCATCAACTACTATTTTAGGCAAAGATGGCAATGGATAGATAGCTTCATGTATCAACATTCACTACAAGGTATCTAGCTATTTTTGAGGTTTAGATGTTTAGGATTTTTATGGGTTTTGATGATCAAATATTATCTAATCTTATGAATTTTAAGATTTCTTAAATTAAAAAATTAAATTATAGTTTTTGGGTTTTTAATTAACAATAAAAATTAAAAATTTTAGCTTTTATGAAAAGTAATCTACACTTAAAATAAATCACTTTTCATGTCAATTAAAAAGAGCACTTCCAAATTAGGAGAGGTTTATGATGGCCCTTAAGTGCATCATTATTATAAGTGTCTTAATGTTATCCATTATTAAATTTCTTTTGAAGTCTTCAAAAGGCTCAAACTTTAGAGAATGATTCTCAATATGTTTTCACTTGAAGGGTTTTTTTTTTCAAATTTTGAGCTCTTTTCAAGTACTTGTTATCCAAATCAAGTCCATTCTTTTGAGTACTTGTTTATTTTTGAATAATTTTCCAATTATTCAAAGATCCTATGTCATTTGAACGAATTATTCAAGGCCATGTTAGCACATTCAAGCAACCTTGAATCATTTTTGCATTTGAAATCAAGCACACTTTTGATCATATGCACTTTGAATTGAATCACTTTCAATCAAATAAATATCCAATCAATTAGTGTATCAATTGAAATGAGCTTAGAAGCTAACATTTATTTATTATTTGAAAAAAAACATGTATGCAATATGCTCCATTACTCAAACATGTGTGTGTGTGTGTGTGTTTTCATATGCTTCAAACATATCTCCCTCTCTCTCTCTGTATCTATATATATATATATATATATATATATATATATATATATATATATATATATATATATATATATATATATATATGTATGTATGTATGTATGTATGTATGTATGTATATATATATATGTGTGTGTGTGTGTGTGCATAAATACACACACACACACACACACACACACACATATATATACATATATATATATATATATATATATATATATATATATATATATATATATATATATATATATATATATATATATGTGTGTGTGTGTGTGTGTGTGTGTGTGTGTGCGTGTGTATGTATGTATGTATATATATATCCTTCCAAACATCTACATACATACATGCATGCTTATCTATAGTAGTTTTTCTACTAATCAACATTACATACATATGTGCATACACATATGTCATGAGGAAGGAGATAAGGAAGAGTGTGTGTGTGTGTGTGCACACACACACACACACACACACACATATATATATATATATATATATATATATATATATATATATATATATATATATATATATATATATATATATATATATATATATATATATATATATATATATATATATATACTTCCAAACATCTACATACATACATACATGCATGCTTATCTATAGTAGTTTTTCTACTAATCAACATTACATACATATGTGCATACACATATGTCATGAGGAAGGAGATAAGGAAGAGAGCTCACACTCACACTCTCAAAGAGGAGCACACACATAGATTGATGCAAGGAAAAATGATCTTTTTCTTCTTCTTCTATTACATAAAAAGAATGTACAAGAATGACCTAAAACAACAATACAAGTGCAATATTTTAAGTACACTACATAAGAAAAATCCTAATGTCTATGAATGACTGAGCTGGCAAGAAACAAATGTGCCATCACTCTCGGTAGATAAATCTAGTAAATCTCAATGAACTATCCCATGATATATATCGGCTTGACCACTATACATGTCAAAGAAATGAAAAAGTGATATGTCTCATCCTCGATCATCACATGTTGAGCTTGAGATCTCAACACTCCCCCTCAAGCTCAATGTCATGTCCTCTAATCCAAGCATCCTCCAAAACATCTTCAACTTCTCTGCTCCAAGTGCTTAAGTGAAAATATCAGCAACCTTCTCATTTGTCCTCACATAAACAAGATCAATATCACCTACTAATACCTTCTCTTTGATGAAGTGATAATGTACCTCGATATGCTTTGTTCTGGCATGAAAAATAGGGTTTCGTGCTAACTGAATACTACTAAGATTATCACCATAGATGATGATCGATTTTTGCACTTCCACACCTAAATCTACAAAAGATGACGATCGGCTTTTGCTTCCACACCTAAATCTATGCTCAGCCTCTATACTTGACAAAGCAATAGCGGGTTGCTTCTTAGTGCTCCATGTAATAGCTGCCCTTCCAAGAGAGAATAGAAAAACATACTTTTGCAGCATACTCAAGGCATATTTCCTTTGTGACATCCATATACCTGTTTCTGTATGTATAAACTTGATGCCCAAGAAATAGCGCAGCATACCAAGATCTTTCATGTCAAATTCCTACATAAGGAGTTGCTTTACCTATTTAGTGCATGATTCATTGTCATCATCTACAAGTCATCAACATAAATAGCCACAATCATGATGTCATCATCACCCTTCCTTGCATATAATGAATGATCTACATCACACAGAAAATCCAATGGTGATTAAATAGTCAACAATCCTTGCATGCCAAGCACGAGGGGCTTGTTTAAGCCCATACAAAGAACTTGCAAACATATTTTGGGTGCTTTCAATCTTCATATCCTTGTGATTGTTTCATGTATACTTCTTCCTATAACTCAACCATGTAGAAAAGCATTTTTCACATCCATCTGATGCAAAGTCCATCTTTTTGTTGTAGCTAATGCAACATGTGTCCCAACAGTAGACATTTTAGCTACAAGGCTGAACATTTCCTCATAATCAATGGAGTTTGTGCATATGCTTTTGCTGCCAATCATGCTTTGTACTTGCTTATGATACCATCAACATTGTGCTTTACCTTGTAAACCCACTTGCAGCCTATGGGTTTCTTTCCTTGTGGCAATGGAACCAGCTTCCATTTATCGTTTCCATAAAGTGCAGCGATCTTCTCATCCCTAGTTTTTTCCAATCTGCATTTCCAATTGCATCTTCAAAACAAGAGAGTTCATCATCTTGTATTACCTTTGTCATGTAGGCACAATGACAAGCCATGTAACTGTCATATGTCAATTATTGCGCTGAATTCTGCATCCTTCCATATCTTCTTCATTGTGTGTCACTTCTCCTTGTATCATCTGCATGTGCCTTTCTTACTCTTGGACTCTTCACAGAGGGCAATCCAAGTTCCTCATCGAGGCTCTTTTCTGAACTGCTTGAATCTCCATCAATGTCTTCAAAACATGTAGATGTTTTACTACTAGCAAAAAGATTTTCTTCACCTTTCTTGGATGTATTTGATGAATTTGTTGGACTGAAATTTCCATGAAATCTTCCACTCCATGGATTTGAGTTGGAACTATTGCTTGGTGATGCATCCGGTCCACTCAAAACTTGAGAGTTTGCACTTGATTTTTCAACATTTTCTTTTTCATTTGGTTCAAGATTCAATCCTTCTTTGGCATCTTCATAGAAGCTTGACATTTCATCAAATACCACATCTCTGCTTACCTTCACCTGTCATGTGAGTGGGTTATAAAATTTATATCCTCTTTGCTCAAGGGAGTACCCAATGAGGATACATTCTTTTGATTTTGGATCAAGCTTCATCCTCAACTCATCTGGAATATGCACATATGCATTACAACCAAATAATTTCATATGTGATAAGTTTGGCTTTTTACCTGTAAAATTCTCTTTAGGTCTAACTTGATGTACAACAACAGTCGGAGTTTTGTTCATGATGTATACAATAGTATGCACAACTTCTACCCAATAACAATGAGGCATATTCTTCTCAGCCATCAAGGCCCTTGCTATTTCTGTAATATGTCTATGTTTGCATTTAGCAACACCATTCTGTTGTGGTCTGTACCTGCATGAAAACTAACATAGAATTCCATGAGTTTTAAGAGAGTTGATAAACTCATTTGACATGTATTCACCTCCTCCATCAGACCTTAATGTCTAAATTTTCTTTCCTGTTCGTTTTTCCACCATAGCCTTAAAATTCGAAGTGATTGAATACCTCACTCTTCTCTTTCATGAAATATACCCATAATTTTTTTGTATAGTCATCAATGAAAGTAACATAGAACTTGCAACCACCCATAGATGTGGTCTTCGCATGACCCCAATCATCTATATGTACTATTTCTAGTACATTCTCACTAACATGCTTATCATGTGAAAATAATGCTCTTGAATGTTTACAAAATTGACATGTTTCACATACCTTTTGCATTTCTACAACTTTGAAATTTGGTAGTCCATTGACAATCTCCTTAAGCGTTCCTCTTTGCATAGTAGACCATATAGACTAATGTGCCCAGTGCCTATCTTCTTCTTGACTTATTTGTGTACCCAAGATAGAATGATGTATATTTTGTATGGAAGGTTACATTTAGTGGTCTGCCTCTGCAACAAGAAGTTTCAATGAATTATTATTTAAAAAGTCTGGCATCCCATGGCTAACATTGGCACACATGGATGTGAACCCAAAAAAATTGAAGTATAAAAAATGAAGAATTGCTAGTTAGCCTCATCCAGTTCTTTGTCAGAAGGATCAAATGCTTCAACTTTAAATGAATCACAAGCGTCTTTAAAGGTTGCTTGAATCTTATTGCTAATACTCATCAAGAGGTGTTATACCTCATCCGATTGCAAAGTGACAACCATCCAGAGTGGCACCGAAGGTCGAAGTGTGTGACAAAATGGAATGGCTTTGGGCTTCGACGAGTTGCAAGCCGAATTCCTCCTACAAATAAAAATCTTGTTGGGCCATATGCTTGTAGTGTTGAGCTTCAATTTGATCATTCTATAGCGCTTGATCCTTCAAATACTTTGCTTGAGGTAAATCATGTTGTATTGATGAAACCTATTACTGTGACGCTAGTATTTGTTGAGGTTGCTAGTTGGCCTTGGTAGACAATTGTTCATTGGTCTCTTTTAATGCAGTCATCGTTTGCTAGAGAAGATCATAATCCTAAGCTTGTTCTTGTAAATTAAATTTTATTTCATGAATTGTTGTGGCATGCACCATGGTTTCTTTCTCGAGTTCTTATAATCGGAATAAATGTCGGGACTTGGTCTCCTGTAGATTGGAGACCTTCTTCTTGTAATTCTCTGTCTCCCCTTTGGATTCTTCAAAGAAGCCCTTGAAATATTGAGTGTGCTCAGATGCTTGCTACAATGCATCGCCTAGTGGCTTATTAGTAAAAACATGATTTTGGAGCTCCTCTTGGAGCTGATGATTGTGGAGTTGGACACATTCATTATGGGCATAGAGGTGATTGCAGGTGTGTTGGTAGTGATCCATATCATGAGCAATGAGGGTGTGCATGTGGATAAGATAGTTGCTCAATTGACTGAACTCATGCAGACCATAGTGTTCATTCACACTGAATCGCCAGAGTTCTTCATGAAATGCTAGGAGGGGTGGTACTTTGGGCAACTCAATTTCATCTTCTAGGGTCAAGGGGAGAGTTCCATGGAGAAAGTGTGGAAGAGGGAGTTGACCAATAGATGGTAGGAGGAGTTTTGGGTGGAGAGTAGGAGGGTGAGGAAGGAGGCATAGAAATGGGAGCGGCACGTTTGGGAGAAGGTTTCTCAATAGCGTTGGCCCACTTCGGAGAATGGGAGAGTGAATGAGAGGTAGCAAGTGAAACAACGACTTCCACAATTGATGAGGGTAGTGGAGAAGGAGGAGAGGCTTCTTGCATTGACTCATCGATCAGAGGAATAGGAGGCGGTGAGGAGGTTGGGACTGGGGTGGATGATGAGGATGTCTGGTGCACTAGAGAAGAGATGGGAGTAGATGATGGTTCTACCATCATGTGGAATCTAGTTTCTTTTGAATTGGAGGATGAGGGACTTACGACTACATAGGTTCAGCGAGGACAATGCAAAATAAGATTCACGCTCTCGTCCTCCTCTTCTGTGGGTGAGGCAGGTTGTACAAACCATCGATCAGCAACACATGGGTGGTAATTGGGAATTCACTTAGGTACAAAACAGAGATGACATATAGGAGGCATGTTTTAGGGTGATGGCCATTGTCTAACTGCCGAACAATATTTTGGAATTCTTTATGGATGCGGTTGAAAAGGATTACCGGCCAATTGATTGATCCTAGGTGGCATGGGCAATGATAGAGTAGAACTTTCGGTAAATAGCATATGGTCTATGTTGGAGGTTTAAGATAATAATGAGGAAGTGTAGGATAGACCACTCAGGTTTCAATTGAAAACTAATAGCATACTTGTTGTGCAGAGGAAAAAATTGTTCCATGGCAGCATGGGAAAGGGAAGGCACTGATGTCAAACCATCAGTGGGCAAGAAAAATCATTGACCCACTTCAATCGGGGTCATGCGGAGCTCTTGTCTGCTAAGCAGCACGGTCCATGAGGCAAAAGAAGCGGGATCAATAGTGATAGCACGGATAATACTCTCGGTTGTGGGGTGTGTGAGAGCTCTTTTTGTTAGAGGAGGCAGAATCGAACTAAGTGATAGGGTATGAGGAATTCGTGCATCTCATTAGAGATGAAACAAGCAAGTAGCATGTCTTCATGATGGAGGAGTGGGACTGACGTAATGATGAATGCAAGTTTAGGGAGATTACACCATAGCAATCATGCAAATCATGCAAACAAGGGTGGCAAACAAATGATTGAACATGTGAAAGGTGATAGAAAAGGGAAAAGTTTTGACCCGTTGATCGGATTTTTAACTAGTACTCTGACAAGTGTCTAAAACCAAAAAGTTGCCATAACAACTTGTGCCAAAATTCCGGTAAGGAGTGAACCACTGGACTTTGAACTTTCCTGTGACACGATCAGACTTGGAGTTGTAAAACAATATGAGTTGGCCCACTTCAAAGATTGGAGTCTATAAAAAGCAATCATGAGTCTAGGCTTGTATCAGCTGCACTTCTTGCATGAACCTTTGCTCATTGAGTGCATGCAAATCATCAATTTGAGCACACAATGACTCACCTGGTAATAAACTATGTTCAATGGCTATGCACAGATTGGGAATGACCACCTCGATGGAGGTAATTGCTTCAATACCATATAATAATTTAAAGTTAATATAACCCATAGTAACTTTGTGCATAGTTCTATAGGCCCAAAGTATGGTAGGTAGGAGTTGGTCCCAATGATCAAGACAATCAACAATTAACTTCTTGAGCAAAGTAAGCAATGTTTTATTCATGCTTTTAGCAAGACCATTTGCACGGGGGTAATATGGAGTATGAACTTATGGGAAATATTAAAGGAATGAGTTAGAGCCTTAGTTAATTCATTGGCAAAGTGGGTGCCTCTATTTGACACAAGTTTGAGAGGGAGACCAAACTGTGAAAAAAGATAATGGGTTAAACACTTAGCAACTATCATAGCAATGGCAGATCAGACCTCCTAGGCCTCAGCCCAATGAATGGCATAATCAGTGCAATTCAGGATGTAATGATTTGCAATAAGAGGAGCTGAGGGAGTAATCCGACCAATGAAGTTCAATCTCAACTTTTGGAAAGGTTCCAAAGGGAGGATGGGCTGCAAAGGAAAATAGTGTTGTGGTAAGGGTTGGCCAGTACATTGGCAAGGATCACATCGAACATAATCATGCATGTTGTGTTGCATGGTTGATGACCACAGACCACTCTATAGGATCTTCTTATGCATCAACTCAACCCAAAAAAGACCACCAATAGGCACGAAATGAGCCAATGCTAAGATTGATGACACTTCATGCATCGGGACACACCAGAGCCAAGCTCCTGATGGGTTAGCATGGTATAATTGTCCCATAATGATACAAAAACACTAGCTGTACAAGACCAACTTCTATCAAGCGACTGATGATAGGGAATTGAGTGGGCAACTAGAAGTTAGAAGGGTCATAAGAGTATCATAATACAAGTCTTCTAGATTCCAAGGAACCAACAAGGAGCCCGACTCAACCATATAAATGGTAGGGGAGGAATCATCCACTCCCACTGGCACTTCACTAGAATATAACCGGGAAAGGAAATTAGCAATTACATGGAATGAACTAGGGTGATGAATCACATCGTAATCAAACTCTTGAAGGAGGAGAACCCATCGAGCGAGTCATCCACCCAAATTCTATTGTTAGACCAAGTAGGTTAAGGAAGAGTGGTCCACATGTAATGTAAACTTGCAGCCTAGAAGGTAGTGCCTAAATTTCTTAATAGAATAAATAAGACCCAAGCATATACATTCTGTGCTGGAATAATTATGTTTCACAGGAGCTAAACGGTGGCTAGTGTTGAAAAAAATAAAGGGAAATCTTAAGAGGATAATTTGGATATTCAAAGTATGAGCCATTTCTTGGATAATGATAAAGCCATGACTCCTTATCCATTAGGAGTGAAAGGAAGCATCAAAGGACACTCAAGGGAGTTGGAAGATCAAGAAGAATCCATTGGAAAGTCAAGCATCAAGCAAAGGGTATGTGAAAGGTCACACACTCATCTATACATGCATGGAAGGCTCAATTTCATGGATAATGACTGAGGAGAAGGACGAGCAAGTGCCCAGGGACTAGAGGAGCATCCCCAAGAAGTTTCAGTGCCAGATCATCTCTGTAATTGAGGTGAACAGACATGTAGTTTGTTTTGTAACAGTGAGTTTCTCGCCCTTTACTCATCAAAATTGAGTGTTTCTTGGCTCGTTGGAAAGATTCTACTAAGTGTGGAAAAACTCTTCTAGACATTGGATTTCAAGAGGTGGGTCAAATTGCTTGATCCAGGTCAAGTACTTTTTAGGAGTAGGCTGGGATCCGTTTTGATCGAGGGGGGGAATATATGTCTTCTGATTTTAATGCATTTCTGGTTGAACGTGGGATAAAACATCAGTGTACAGTGTTGTATACACCTCAACAGAATGGAGTTGCTGAAAGAAAGAATAGGTCACTCATGGAGATGGCGAAGTGTATGGTCAAGAGTTCGGCTTTATCACATAGTTTCTGGCTTCAGGTTGTCATGTGTGCAACATATGCACTTAATAGGTGTCCCACTAAAGCGTTGCAGTCTATCACTCCATATGAGGCTTGGCATGATCGCAAGCCATCTGTTGCTCATTTACATGTTTTTGGTTGTTTGGCATATGCATTAATGCCTGAACAACATTGCAAAAAATTGGATGATAAAGCAGTAAAATGTATTTTTGTTGGGTACAGTTCTGAAAGTAAAGGATATCGTCTGTATCATCCATAGACTAAATGCATTCTGGTTAGCCATGATGTTGTTTTTGTGGAAGATGCTATTCAGCCATTGCTTTCATGTACCAAGGAGACATCTGTTAGCTCCAAAGACATATATGATACTTTGCTGCCTCTTTTTACAAGTGGACAATCTAGCACTGGTCCTAATGAGGCAACTTCTCAACCTTTGCAGGTTTCATGTGATGATGCAGATCATCCCATTTTTTATGTAGATTTACATGATGCACTTGTTGATGAGAGAGTTGATATTGAGGAGGCAAAAACTATGCCAAAATGGTTGGTGCAGACTTTGCATGATAGCAAATTAGATGCACCTCTATCATATCGTACTCATTCAGGCTCTCATAGTGCCTCTTTTGCATCAGATTGCTATGCTATGGCTGCATCTAGTCTTTGTGATGAGACTGAGCCTGTTTCATTTGATGAAGCATAAAGTTCTGAACATTGGATGGCTGCAGTGCAATCTCAATATGATGCTATCATGAAAAATGGTACCTGGTCTTTATGTCACTTGCCTCCTAGCAAGAAGGCCATTGGCACTAAGTGGGTATACAAGCTGAAGTGTAAGCCTGATGGAACAATTGACAGGTATAAGGCTAGGCTTGTTGCAAAGGGTTATGCACAAGAAAGAGGCATTGATTTGGATGAGACCTTTGCACCTACATGCCGCATGACTACTATTTTGAGCATATGTGCACTTGCAACCCATCATGGTTGGAATGTACATTAGTTGGACATTAAAATAGCATTTCTAAATGGTGACTTGCATGAAGAAGTGTATGTTTTTCAGCCCTGTGGCTTTGTGCAGAAAGGGCATGAAAACCAGGTGTGCAAGTTAAAGAAGGCATTATATGGTTTAAAGCAAGCACCACATGCTTGGTATGAGAAGATACATGCCTATCTGATTGCACATGGTTTTGAGAACAGTCCAACTGAAAGCACCTTATATGTTAAGTGTGCTAATGATGTACTTCTGATCATTGTGGTTTATGTTGATGACATGCTGCTCACTAGTCCTCATGAGAGGCTTATTGCTGATTTTAAGGCTGATTTTCATGCCTCATTTGAGATGTCTTATTTGGAGCATTTTCATCACTATTTGGGCATTCAGTTTATGCATGTTGATGTGGAATGGCCTTGTGTCAAAAGAAATACATTGACACATTATTGCAGCATTTTGGCCTTGAAGATTGTAAACCTATTGCCACTCCTATGGAGACAGGTTTACGATCGAGTCTTCATGATGTTGGAGATGCATTTGATGATGTTCTCTATCAGCAGGTTGTTGGATGCCTGATTTACTTATGCATTACTCGGCCAGATATTCAGTTTGTTGTCTCATAGATGAGCAGGTTTATGCATTGCCCAGGAGTCAAGCATTCGCAGGTGGTTAAGCGCATCTTTTGCTACTTGAGTGGTATTCGACTACTTGGGTTGTTTTATCCCAAGGGGGGATCACTACCGCTAGATTTGCATGCTTTTTTTTACTCTGATTGGGCTCGTTGCTATGACACTCGTGTGTCCACTAGTGGCTTTTGCTTCATGATAGGTAGCTCATGTATATCTTGGTTAAGCAAGAAGCAGCCTACTGTGGCCACTTCTAGTTGTGAGGCTGAGTATAGGGCAGCTTTCACAATGACTGTTGAGTGTGTGCGGCTCAGACGCCTTATGGCTTATTTGGGAGTTGGTCAGCCTTCTACCACCACCATCTTCACTGACAGTCAGAGTGCATTTGTAGTTGCGAGGAACCCTATGTTCCATGCTCGCACTAAGCACATTGAGGTGCATTATCATTATGTCAGGCAAAGGTTCCTTGTTGGGGAGATCAGCTTGGCATATGTGCCCACACAGGAGAACATTGCAGACCTTTTGACGAAGGCTCTGCCTAGGGAGAAGCTTGAAGCTTTTTGCAAAGCTTTGGGCTTACTTCCTTTTGTGGAGTGATCTCCACATAGCTTGGCACTCCCTTATACATGAGTGCCAGCTACTTGTTCACCGCATCACTCCCAGGACGGATTTATTGATATATTTAGGTAGTGATGTGTGTGAACACTAGGACCACCGGGGCACTTTTTTCCCTCTTTAGGAGGTTTTTTCTCCAACTTGTATATATGCCTATTGCCCTAATGGGCTAATTATCTTTGTACATTCTCTAGTAATACATTCAGTATTGTGTGTTGTGCTCCAAGCTTCTTCTTCTTCCTTGTATTGTTCGTGTGCTTCCGCAGACGTCTAACTCCAATAGGGAGACCTACTTGGGTTCATTGTGCTTTTTTTGCACACATAGAGGATTTTTTCCTCATAGTTTGGTATAAGATCTTTAGATCTTGGATTAGGAGTAGCACACTACAAGGGAGTACACTTGGAGAAGAAGGTGCTTCATCAAAGAGGAAAGAATTTCAACACAAGGGATTGCTTGACAAGGTAACCTCTATATCATACTCTCTTTTAAATGGCAAATTTGGAGAAAAAGGTGGAGTTGTTGGACAAGGACAACTACCAACCTCAAGGTTCAAAGTTAAAAATTACCTTATGGGCAAAGGGCTATGTTCCATAGTGAGTGGAGAAGAAGAAAGACCTGATGTAGAGCTTGAAGATCAAACCACTACCAATGCACAAAGAAAGGAGCTCAAAGAGTGGGAAGAAAGGAATAGAAGAGCAACTTTCCTCATCTCTCATGTAGTTTCTAATGCCATGGTTCATCATAAACAAAATTTTGATAATGCCAAGTATGTATGGGATTCTTTGGAAAATGTTTATGCTACCTCTACAAGAGCTAGGAAAATGCAACTCAAAAATGAGCTCAACACCATGAAGAAAGGTAGTAGCCAAAGTGTGGTTGAGTACACACTCAAAATCAAGGATCTAAGGGATCAATTAGCATCATTGGGATGCAAGGTTGATGATGAAGATTTGTTTTAGGTCACTCTCAATGGATTGAGAGGAGAAGACAAGTGGAAGCCTCTCATTACCACTATCCTCTATTGAGATCCACTTCCATGTGTAGAAGAACTCATTCCTCACTTGGTGGTTGAGGAGGCATCATTTGGAGATTCATTCAAAAGCAAGGACACTCATGCTCAGGTCCTATACTCTTCAATCGGCAAAGGGATAGGTGGAAGAAGAGGAAGAGGGAGAGGCTACAACAATCAAGGCAACCACCATAGCAAAGAAGAAGGAGAAAGCTCAAGTGACTCTACATCTCAATCAAAGGCAAGAGGTAGAGGCAAAGGAAGAGAAGGCTACAACCCCCACAAAGGTATGATTTGCTATAATTGTGGTAAACCAAATCATATAGCTTCATATTGTAGATATAAAGATAATAACTACACTCAAAGAAAGCAAGGGAACTATGCAAATGCTTCAAACAAGGAAACATGTAGTGCTCAATTTCTTGCTATGAGACATGGTTATTCAAAGGATGCTAATTATGATACCAAATGGTATATAGAATCAGGGTGGATCAATAACATGTGTTGTGAGCATGATATATTCACCAATTTGTAGGCTCCAAAGTCCAAAGTGTGTGTGGAGATAGGTGACAACACTGAGCATGTCATAAAGCACATTGGAGATGTGAGACTTGGATGTGAAAAATCTGCCAAGGTGCTTGAGAAGGTATTGCATGTTCCATCTATTGTTAAGAACCTTATTTTAATAGGGAAAATGGTATAGAAAGGTTTGCACGTCACATAATTTGACATTCAATCACAAAGGATGCTTTATAAGGAACCCTAAAGATGGAAATAAGCTTGTTGCTCAAGGAAGAAAGGAAGGAAGAATGTTCACTTGGATGTGTCTCCAAACGCAAGAAGGTATGTTTTGTTATGATTGGTAATCGAAGGATTAGTGAACTTGACCTTTGGCATAATAGAATAGGGCATGTCAGCATTCCTAATCTAAGGAATATGAGAAAGGAAGAGCTTGTAAGAGGGCTACCCATGTTTGAGAACAAAGAACTTCATCAATTTTGTGATGCTTGCGAACTAGGGAAGCAAGCAAGACAACCATTCCAAAGGAGCTGCAAATCTCTTGGATCTCATCACAATGATGTATGGGGACCTTCCAAAGAGTCTTCCTTGGGAGGATCAAGGTATTTTGTTACATTTATTGATGATTACTTTAGGAAAGTGTGGATATACATCATTAAAGAAAAATAAGATGTGTTCTCTATGTTCAAGAGGTGCAAGCAAGAGGTTGAGAAGGAGACATGTAAATATATCAAAGCCCTAGGGGAGAATAATTCTCCAAATAATTCAGCTCTTTTTTGTATGAGAATGGTATTAAAAGTCAATTTACATGTAGCTATACCCCCCAACAAAATGGGGTGGCTGAAAGTAAAAATAGGCATATTGTATAGATTGCAAGGTGTATGATTGATGAAGCACACATGCCTTTATTTTATTGGGTTGAGGCTGTTTATACTTTAGTTTATTTGATGAATAGGGTACCTACAAGTGGTGTGCATGAGTTGAATCCAAATGAGGCCTACTATGGTAAGAAACCAAGCATAGAACATCTCAAGGTTTTTGGATGATACATGCTATGTGCACATACCACAAGACATAAGATCTAAACTTGATGCAAAATCTAAAAAATGTGTTTGTATTGGTTATTCTACTGAGAAAAAGTGTTATAAATGCTATAATCCTTACACTAAGAAGTTTTATGTATCAAGAGATGTGGTATTTAATGAATTGAAACCTTGATATGTAGACAAGAGAAAAGAAAAGGTAATAGATGATGACTTGGATGATGTATCAATTTGTGGTAAAGGTGATATGCAGGTTGAATCAACTCAAATTAGTGGTTCTGAGGCTTCAACATCAAGATTAGATACCCCATGGACATATGGGAGAAAGAAGAAGTCTATCAGAATCACCAACATCCAGGTATAAGTCTCTTAGTGACTCTCATGATGATGATAAAGGTGATATTGAGTCACAAGATGAAGAAGACTATGAAGAGGTGGTTACACGACAAGTAAAGCTATCAAGGTTGAGGAAGAAATTCCCTAAAGGGAATGAAAGGAGATCCTCAAGGCTCAAGAAGCCAATACAAATGTTAAGTTATGACTCTTTCATTGTCAAACATTATGCCTATATGATGCAAGTTGTAGAAGATAATGATCCTGAAATGTATGAGGAGGCATCAACAAAGGAGGAATGGAAGAGAGCTATGGATGAAGAGGTGAAAGCACTCAAGGAAAATGAGACTTGGGAGTTAGTTCCTAAAACACCAAGTATGAAAGTGGTTCAAAAAAAATGGGTGTATAAGACTAAAAGGAATGCAGATGGTTCACTAGCTAGACACAAAGCTAGGTTGGTGGCTAAGGGATTCACACAAACTTTTGGTGTGGATTATGAAGAGACCTTCAGCCTCGTGGTGAACAAAACAACAATAAGGATCTTAATAGTTGTATATGCAGGCAGAAGATGGCCTATATATCAGCTTGATATAAAAATTGCATTCTTGAATGGTGAGCTAAAAGAAGAGGTATACATGGCACAACCTATTGGATATGAAGATGTGGATCATCTTGATTTTGTTTGTAGGTTGAAGAAGGCCTTGTATGGGATTAAGCAAGCACCAAGGGCATGGAAGCAAAGTCTTATGGATTACCTTGAGAAGCATGGGTACACACAAAGCAAATCAGATCCCTCACTTTATGTAAAGAAAGAAGGGAGTAAAGTAGTATTCATATGTATATATGTGGATGATCTTATCATAACAGGTAGTGATCATGAAGGAATTAAAGACATCACTTGGAAAGGAGTTCAAGGTATCAAATTTGGGTGAGTTGAAGTACTTTTTAGGTATTGAAATTGTTTATGCAATGGATGGCATATACCTTTTGCAAAGGAAATACCTATTGGATGTACTCTACAAGTATGGCATGGATGAATGTAAGGTACTCACTCAACCTATTGATGCAAATACAAAGATAAGTATGTCAGATAGTAAGAAAATTGATGGTTTAACATCGTATAGAAGCTTGATTGGTTCTTTGATCTATGCAACAATGACTAGACCTGATCTTTCTTATGTGGTAGGAGTATTTTCCAAATTTATGCATGTTGCCACTCAAGAGCACTTAAATGTAGCAAAGAGAGTGCTTAGATATGTGAAGTATACAATCAATAATGGATTGTTTTATAAGTATGGAAGAGCTTACTCTTAGAAGATGGAGTGATGTTGATTGGGCTGGTTCTATTGATAATAGAAGATCCAATTCGGGGTATGTAATCATGCTTGGAACAAAGATGATCTCATGGATGTCAAAGAAGCAATGAATGGTGGCATTGTCTTCGATCGAGGCTGAGTATAGAGCATTAGCTCTAGCTACATGTGATGCTATGTGGCTTAAAAAGCTACTAATTGACTTTGATGTATAGGTTGGAACAATCTCCCTTTATGGAGATAACATGTCATCTATACACTTGGCTAATAATCCAATGTATCATGCTAGGAGTAAGCACATTGAGGTGCATTACCATTATGTAAGGGAAAAAGTTTCTAGTAATGAAGTGGATGCTCATTTTGTGACCACAAGGGAGCAGGTTGCAGATCTATTCACCAAAGGATTGGATGCATCAAAGCTAAGCAAGTTCAAGAACATGATGAGCTTGATGGACATAGATACTTCCTACCTAAGCTTTAGGGGGAGTGTTGAAAAAAAAGAAGGATCAAGCTTAGAGGATAATATCCTGATAATTTGGATATCCAAAATATGATCCATTGCTTGGATAATGATAAAGCCATGACTCCTTATCCATTAGGAGTGAAAGGAAGTATCAAAAGACACTCAAGTGAGTTGGAAGATCAAGAAGAATCCATTGGAAAGTCAAGCATCAAGCAAAGGGTAGGTGAAAGGTCACACACTCATCTATACATGCATGGAAGGCACATTTTTGTGGATAATGACTGAGAAGGAGGACCTAACAAGTGCCAAAAGACTAGAGGAGCATCCCCAAGAAGTTTCAGCACTAGATCATCTCTTTACAGACAGGTAATTTGTTTTGTAACAGTGAGTTGCATGCCCTTTACTCATCCAAATTTATCCTTTTTGGCTTGTTGTAAAGGTAACAAAGTCTATAAAGTGTGGACAAAATCTTGCAGTCATTGGATTTCAGGAGGTGGGTCAAATTGCTTGATCCAAGTTAGGTACTTTTCACGAGTAGGCTGGGAAACTTACATAAATAAGATCAATATCACCTACTAATATCTTCTCTCTGATGAAGTGATAATGTACCTCGATATGCTTTTTTCTAGCATGAAAAATAGGATTTTGTGCTAGTTGAATGCTGCTAAAATTATCACAATAGATGATGATCGACTTTTGCACTTCCACACCTAAATTTGCAAGTAGCATCTCTAACAATGATGCTTCACATGCTACCATTGCACCACCTCTATACTCAACTTCTGTAATCAACAAAGAAATAGTGGGTTGCTTCTTGCTACTCCACATAATAGTTGCACTCCCAAGTGAGAATAGAACGATACTAGCAGATCTTCTATCTGGGATACTACCAGCCCAACCTGCATCGGTGTATCCATGAACCTGCAAATCTACACTAGCTTCATAAAACAATGCATAATCCAAAGTAGCACTCACATAATGTAGAGTGCACCTTAGAGAATCAAAATGCGGTTTCCTGGGAACCTACATAAATTGACTTTCAAGTCCAACTGTGTATCTTAGGTCAAGCCCTATAGCAATCCTTGCATGCCAAGCATGAGGGGCTTGTTTAATCCCATAAAAAGCCTTTTGCAACTTGCAAACATATTCTAGGTGCTTTCAAACTTCATCTCCTTGTGGCCGGTCCATGTACACTTCTTCTTGTAACTCACCATGTAAGGAAGCATTCTTCACATCCATCTGATGCAAAGTCCATCCTTTTGTTGTAGCTAATGAGCAAGTGCTCTGAAAATAGAAATTTCAGCTACAGGGCTGAATGTTTCCTCATAATAAATGTCATATGTCTATGCATATCCTTTTGCTACCAATCCTGCTTTATACCTGCTTATGCTACCATCAGCATTGTGCTTTACCTAAACCCACTTCCAGCCTATGGGTTTCTTTCCTTGTGGCAATGGAACCAGCTTCCCTATGTTGTTTCCATAAAGTGAAGCCATCTCCTCATCCATAGCTTTCTCCCAATTTGCATTTCCAATTGCATCTTCAAAACAAGAGATTCAACATCTTATCTTACCTTGGTCATGTAGGCACAATGACGAGCCATATAACTGTCATATGTCAACTGTTGCACTAAATTCCACATCCTCCCAGGTCTTCTTGGTCTTGGGTCACTTCTCCTTGTATCATCTGCATGTGCCTTTGTTACTCTTGGAGTCTTCATAGAGGGCAATCCAAGTTCCTCATCAAGACTCTTTTCTGAACTCCTTGAATCTCCATCAATATCTTCAAAACCTTTAGGTGTTTCACTACCAATATAAAGCTTTTCTTTACCTTTTCTTGGATGTAGTTGATGAATTGTCTAGATTGAAATTTCCATGCAATATTTCACTCCATGGATTTGAGTTGGAACTATTGCTTGGTGATGCATCTGGTCCACTCGAAACTTGAGATTCTTCACTTGATCCTTCAGCATTTTCTTTGTCATTCGGTTCAAGATTAAATCCTTCTTTGACATCTGCATAGAAGCTTGACATTTCATCAGAGAACTCATCTATGCTTACCTTCACATGTCATGTGAGTGGGTCATAACATTTATATCCATTTTGCTCAAGGGAGTACCCAATGAAGATACATTTTTCTACTTTTGGATCAAGATTTTTCCTCAATTCATCCGGACATGTACATATGTGATACAACAAAAAACTTTCATATGTGATAAGTTTGGATTTTTACTTATGAACTTCTCTTCAAGTGTAACTTGATGTACAACAATAGTCGGAGTTCTGTTCATGATGTATACAGTAGTGTGCACAACTTTTGCCCAATAACAATGAGACATATTCCTCTAAGCCATCAAGGCTCTTGCTACTTCTACAATATGTTTTTTCTGTGTTCAGCAATGCCATTTTGTTGTGGTGTGTACCTGCATGGAAAGTGATGTCAAATTCCAAGACTTTTAGAAAGTTGTTGAACTCATTTGACATGTAATCACCTCCTCCATCAGATTTTACTATCTGAATATACTTTCTTGTCCGCTTTTCCACCATAGCTTTAAAATTCTAGAAGTGAGTGAACACCACTCTTCTCTTTCATGAAATATACCCATAATTTTCGTGTATGGTCATCAATTAAAGTAACATAAAATCTGCAACTACCCATAGATGTGGTCTTTATAGGGCCCGAAACATCTCTATGTACTACCTATAACACATGCTCACTAACATGCTTGTCATGCGAAAATGATGCACTTGACTGTTTACCAAATTGACATGTTGCACATACCTTTTGCATCTCTGCAAACTTTAAATCTTGTAGTCCATTGACAATTTCTTTTGACTAAATCAATTTCAACCTCTACAAGTTTTTGTGTCCAATTTGTTTGTGCGAGATCTCTATATCAGCAATAACTCCTGCACCTTTTACAAACATGGCTGCATTCTTCATGAATTTTCACATTTAAGGTGAACATCCTACCCACTTTGTTTCCATTGGCAATCAATCTTCCATCCTGTTTGTACTCTTCTACATATAACCCATCATCATTGAACCTGACTTGTAATACCTGGTCAAACATTGGTCCAACAAAGAATAGATTCTTTGTTATATTTGGAACATGAATCACATCAGCAAGATGTTTTACCTTCCCACCCTCCATAGACAATGTTATGTTTCTTGTATGCTTGATAGGATGTGATGTATCATTGCCTGTCTCAACATATCCAAGAATTGGCAATTTTTGCAAACTACTAAACCACTCTACATTGATGGGTCATGTGATTTGAAGCACCTGAATCAACATACCAGACATCACCATTTGATTTTGAAATATTAGTAGACATTGTATTCATCATGTGATGTTGGACAATGAATAGCTTCTCAAAATCATCTGCACTTGTGGATGCATAGTTGTTTTGCTGCCTTTTGTTATTTTGATTCTTCAACTTGCAATCATGTTCAAAATGTCTAGGTTTACCACAATTTGAGCATCCTTTAATGTAATTACTTGAATCATTTCTTTGGAAATTTATGCGACTTCTTTGGCTCCCCCTGCCTTGAAAATGTCCTCTACCTCCTTCATGATTCTATTGTTGACCTTGGTCTTGGTTACTATGTCCTCTTCCACTTTCGAAGCCTCTACCTCTGTTAGAGTAGAATACCTACTCAAAACTAGGTTTTCCTTGGGAGTTCAAGTTCTCACCAAGTTTCTTTTCTTCAATAATCAACATGGACACCAAATCAACAAAATTCAGAACATTTTCCTCGGTCTTAGTAGATGTTCTAAACTGCTTATATGCAGCTCCTAAACCATGAAGGGACACTTCCACCTTATCATCATCATCTACATTCATGCCAATAGATGCAAGTGACTCACATATGCTTTTGATTTTCAAGTTGTAGTCACTTACCAACATGCCCTTTTTCTCTAGTGTATGCAGCTCGTTCTTGAGTTGTAATTTATGTGCCTTTGTATTGGTCTCATACAATGTGACCAAACTATTCCAAGCCTCTTTTAGAGTCTTGGCATCCTGCATGTGCCCAATCATGTTATCATGTATGCTATCAGATAGCCAATACATTACCTTTTGTGCTCATTGATTCCATTCTTCATATGCTCTTAACTGGTCCGCAGTACGATTCCTCTCTAGTAACTGTAGAGCATTTTTGTTCTCTCCTTTGATGTACTTCCAATAGCCTTTTCCCATCAGCAAATTCATCATTCTAAATCTCCAAGCATGGAAGTTATTCTTGTCTAGCTCATTGCTCATAAGCTGACTCATTCCATCATCACTTGCAATTTTTGCAACAATTCACAACACTACACAAACACTAGAAGCAGTACCTTTGCTTGAATATTATCACATTGTGATGTGATAGTTCGATCTCAAAAAAACACAGTTTTCGTGTATCAACAGTACACTGAATCACCTGAAATTCTAGATCTAGAATGTTTGAGTGTTGCTTAATAGAATGCAAGTTACAATTTTGCAAATTGGCCTAATTTTTCTATGGGCTCCACCTTGCGGGCTCAAAATGGATGTTGAGATGGCTCCAAAACAAAAATCTGAGCAAAACAAATGACCCTAAAGGGTTAACTCTTGAAAATATTTTGATGCCTTCTACCTTCATGCCAATTTTTGTAGAAATTTGAGGTCATTTGTGAATCATGCTTCCTCCATGCCTTCTCACATACTCTTCACTATTGGCCTTCTCCATGAGCGCTCTAAAGCCACATTGGCTCTGATACCATGTCACGAGGAAGGAGATAAGGAAGAGAGCTCACTCACAAACTCTCACAATCAAAGAGAAGCATACATACAAATTGAGGAAACTAAGAATGGTCTTCTTCTTCTTCTTCTTCTTCTATTACATAAAAGGAATGCACAAGAAATGACCTAATACAACAATACATCTAGTGCAATATATAAAGAACACTACATAAGGAAAATTCTAATGTCCACGAATGAGTGAGCTGGCAAGAAACAAATCTACCATCACTCTTGATAGGTAAATCTAGTAAAACTCAATGAAGTATCCTTGACATATACTGGTGTGACCACTATACATGTTAGAGAAATGAAAAAGTGATACATGTCATCCTCGATCATCACATGTTGAGCTTGATATCTCAACAGATGTGTCATGTGTTCATGAGCTTTTTGAGGAAAAATTTGGAGGTCTATGTGGAGATGTGTGTGCCCATTCCCATATAAGGCAAACAGACATCCCAAAACTTAGGCAAATCTTTGATAAATGCAGAGAGTATCAAGTGTGCCTCAGCCCAGAGAAATGTGTCTTCATGGTTAGACAAGGTAAAATTTTGGGCCACATCATATCAAAGAACAGAATATCGACTGACGTGGATAAAGTAAGAGCAATAGCAGAATATCCTACACTTAGCACAACAAAAAAATTACAGGCTATTATTTCCAGACCTCTATGAAACCTTTTGAATAACTTCAAATAGAATGAGGCATGTGAAACTTCTTTTAACAAACTAAAACAAAAATTGTTCTCAGCCCCAATTTTGACTACGCTGGACTGGAATAAGCCATTCCACGTTCACATGGATGCCTCCAATTATGCAATCGGATGTGTATTACCACAACTGGCTGGAGAGGGGAACATAGATCTTCCAATAGCATATGCAAGTAGGCAATTAAATGTTGTTGAAAGAAATTACACTACTAGTGAGAGAGAGGGCTTAGGGATGGTCTACGCGATTAAGAAATTTAGACATTATTTGTTGGTAGACAAGTTTAAGTTTTTTATGCAGCATCAAACGTTTCTCTACCTAGTGAATAAGCCTTGCAATATGGGCATATTATTAATATGGTTTCTCTTACTATTGGAATATGATTTTGGAGTGGTAGTCAAGAAAGGAAAGACCCACCTTCAAGATGATTCGACTAACCTTTAGAGAAGCCTCGTAAGGAATACCTGATGCATTTCCAAATGATTACTTGTTCAATCTAGAAGTAGTTCCAAACTAAAGCTAAGCAACTTGTTCGTATCCTCATGTATGGACCTAAGAACCCCATAGTCAAGACTATGGAAGTGGAGATAGTCAAATAAAAAAGATACTATGTATTGGCAAGAAGTATTTATAAATAGAGTGATCAAGAAATTCTAGCATGATGTGTAGAAGAACCTGAGTACAATAAATGGTTGCAATTAGCACATGTAGGTGTATTCAAGAAACACCATTTGATACATGGAACCCTATAGACTTTGATTGGGAGTGTATTGGCCAACTATGGAATCAGATGTCTATAGGATGTGCAAGAATTGCCCAACCTATATCAATAGACCTCCAATAGAACATGTCATGTTGTATCAGATGTCTTTAATACCATATTGGAGTAGTCCCTTAGTAGAATTTTGTGCACAAAAACTTTCCCACGAGAGATGACATTGGCAAGACGAAGAAGTTTCGAACAGAGGTTCAAGTTTACAAACTCATTGGTGATAATCTATACAAATGAGGATGAAATGAATACCTGAGGCAATGTTTCCATGAGACCAAATACTTGAGAATTCTGGAAATGGAACACCAAGGTGTTGCAGGTGGTCATTTTGGGCTAGATCGAGTGATCAAAGCTATACTATTTTTAGGATTATGGTGGCCCACTCTTCATATGGATGCACATGCCTATATGAAGAGATGTGACACATGTCAGCAAACTCAATATCCAATGTGCAGAGAAAAGACACCACTAAGACTCATGATGGGAGGCTGTGCATTCTCTAAGTGGGGTATAGATCTTGTGGGACTGATTAATCCCCCTACTAGAGGTTCCCATGCCAAATACATAATTGTAGCTAGAAATTATCTAACCAAATGGGTAGACGTCTTTACAAGATATGGATTGCCTATAGAGCTGGCGAGCGATAGATGAACTTACTTTCTAAATGAATTCATTGAATATTTGCTACAAGTTTTAATGGTGATTCACAAAAAGTCAGCACCATATCATCCTTAGGTCAATGGACAGGTAGAGAGTACTAACAAAACCCTATGCAATGTCATAACTAAGCTTGCAAATATCAAATGCTCTGGCTGGCACAAACAATTACATCATGTTGTTTGGGCATACCAAGTGGCCTAAAAGATGGTATTCAATGCACCTTGGATTCAGATGTTCTTTGGTCAGAATGCAGTCCTTCCATCGGACATTTTGATACCCACCCTCAAGGTTTCACAAGAGCATCGATGCACATGCCACGAGCTACCTTCTAGGATTATGGATATAGAATGCTTAGGAGAGACTAGGCTAAGAGCAGAAGCAGGAATCTATGTAGCCAAGACGAGACAAAATGATTATTTTGATGCTCATGTGAAGGACAAGGGCTTGAAAGTTGGTGATTTAGTCTTAGTCTATACATTGAAGCAACATGCTCAAAAGTTAGAGAAAAGTAGTTATGGACCTATGATTATCAATAGACTTTCAACAAGTGGAGCAGTATAGTTAGCCACCTTGGAAGAAGAGGTAATTCCAAATTACATTAGTGGTTGTAGAGTCAAGCTCTATCAAGAACCCTTGACAAAGGATATGCTTAGATAACTCACCTTGGCCAGGAAGCATAAGGAGGAGGAAAAGAGAATTAGAGAGGAAGCTCAAGCAGAAGCCCTAGAGCGCATCAAACGTATGAAAGTAAGACACCCGGGAGTAGTATTAGAGTGAAATGATAAAGTAGAAGAGCTCCTTCTAGTTGATGTCATTTCCCACGTAGAGATCCCTAGATATCACATGGCAATGTGCCAAGCCAAGCATAATGCTTCTCCTAACATAGTTGATAGATAGTGTCCAGAGAGGGCAAGGCACTACACTCATGTAGATCAAGGGTCTGATTGGTTCAGGTGCAACAAATAGTGGGATTAGGTCTTCTTACTATCAAGATATGGATCTGAAAGTGAATGTGATTGAGTCATATCGCATGGGATTAGGAGGCATGGAAACCCCTTGCATGGGTGAGGTGGAAATTCCTATCCTCATAAAAGATGTCACATTGATAGTAAAACTCCTAGTCTATCATGATGAAGATCTTATAGAACCGCTGATTCTAGGCCAAGATTGGATATAATATCACTCAATGGACTTAAATCTTAGGAAACACCTCCTCCAATTTGGGTTAGCTAACCAACACTGTGTAATATCATTTAGAAACTAGGTCACTAGTCATCTCCACTCAGTGGAAGAGATTTCCAATCCTCACATTGGAGAGAAGCACACAAATGCATCCATCCCTTGACAAATGAGGACTATCCCTGAATAGATGGGCACCCTCCCTTGATAGATGGACACGATCCTTGGACAGTTGGGGACCACTAATTTCTCCACTCCTTTCTCTAGACAAAAGGGAACCATCACCGGACATATGGGAACTATCATCCCCTCGAGCCCCCAATCCACACTTTAGGGCATGCACACCTAGATATGTTGTATAGAATGCCTCATTTCCTAATAGGCAAGTCATGCAAGTGTTGGAAATCCCTTCTTTTCCAAAGCAGAGTGTCCAACCAACCTCTCAACCACCACCATGGAAGATTCAATTACAACTCGGGAACAAAAGCCAAAGATCAACCCCCACCATGCCTTGGAAGTGGTAGAAATATCTAGCCACTCCATGCAAGAAGCAGATATGGGTCCCCAAGGGTGAGCAACCAATGATTCATCCATCACCTCAGTCGCCAATGCAGAAGCAGCAAAGGAATCCCATGTTTCAACCATAGAGGCTAGTACAAGATCAAGAACCAAAAGTCTGATAGATTTGGGTACCTTAGAGGCTATGAGGGATAATCCCAACACATCCAACATTTGGGTGCCTAAGGATTCCTTACCAGCACATACCCATAATCTTGTATTGTTAGCCCCTTCAAGGCTCAACCACTCCACTCATCCTCTACCTAAGCCAATGTCCAATGTATCTAACCACCCTTGTAAACTAATCTCACAACCATCTTGGAAATGGGTTCCTAAACAAACCCAAGACCACCTTCATCCACTAACCTTTAGTCAGATAAGTCATTCATTGATCCCTTTTTGTAATTCCTTAATGACACGCATGCTAACCCATCAACCTTGTAATAATCACCCCCAACATCTTGTAACCAAATATGATGACACCAATCATGCATATAAGATTATGCACTCTCAAAAGTATACATGTAGGAAGTCTAGCAACTCGCATCAGGCAAAAATACATCATGAATATCACGACACATCACCAGGCTACATGGGATGCATATCAGTATTGCAAAAGGATTGTAGTCTTGCCATACTGAGATTGAGATTTTTTTCCATACTAATGTGTTCTCCATTTGTAGCAGATCTTTGTAACAAGCACCTAGGATTGCAATGCAAGTAGGAGAATCATCCACAGTAGGTCCTTGCCTACACATGGTGGACTATTCCAATCTCCCAATTGAGGTCTATCCCTTGCTTCCACCATGCAAGTTCCAGGGATTCCAAGATCCTATGCCCATTGAGGACCCACCTAAAGTCAAGAATGAGCACATTCATGCTAAATCGCATTGGTCCCAAGAACTGCTAGGACCTCTTGTTGATACCGAGCATATCTGTGAGGTAAGGATAACTTTCAATACTAACATATGGTGAAGATACTAATTCTTTTCTCAAGAGTTTGAGGTATTACAAAACACCCCAGAGCTACAATTATTGTGGGAGAAGGTTGGATTCAAAGAGTAATTTGAATCACTGCTACCAAAACCTAATTTCTAGAGATGCTACTATTTGGTGACTACCCTTCAACAAGCAGACAAGCAGGAGCTCTCACGCACATTTTTTATATGTTCTCTAGTTATAGACCCACCATTCAAGAAATTCAAGCTCACTTGTAAGTTAATCAAGGAAGCCTTGAAGATCAATGATACACATGTCCCCTCAGAGAAAGAGACTTTAATCCTTGAATCCATGAAGAAAGGAGATGTGCTCTCAAGTGGACAGACATTTTGACAATGACACCAGAGCTTTCCATGTCGTTAAGCATATGCATGCAAAACTTTGCAGTCCCTGCATAGGACCGCTTCACTCAACCACACAAGCACATTTGGTTCAATTTGTATTTGGCCATTAACATATCATAAACCATTTATCTCGCTCATTGGGTACAAGAATAGATATTCCTATGGAATCAAAGGTGGGCCTGGACGCATGTCATTCATGAATGTTGCACCATTTCTTGAATCATCTACATGTGTCTTGCCTATGGCATTCCAATCACATGTGCCCTTAGTAGCATTCAATTCGATCAATACAAGAGCACATGCACTTCCAAATCTCACTCAGGTAAATGCTTGAGAGGATCCAATATACACTGTACACATAATAGCCTCAATCAAGAAGCCATGTGATAAAGCCTAACTTTTGACCATACATCTTGCTATTTCTATGAGAGAGTTGTTCGTCCTCTTAGAAACTCCATTTTTTTTATGTGTATATGAAACTATACAACTGATGTTTAATCCCATGATCAACCAGGAATGCACTAAACTTAGAAGACATATACTCCCACCTCGATTAGAATGGAGGATGCCCACTTTACATGCTGGAAATTTTTCAAGCATAAATAGGAATTGTTTAAGCACATAAAAACTTTTGAATTTGATTTCAATGGATAAACCCATGCATGTTTGGAAAATTCATGAATAAAAGTGATGAAGTATAGGTAATTCCCAAATGAAGGTATCCAAATAGGACCACAAAAATCACTATGAAGAAGGTGCAATTTATGTGCACCTCTAATTAGACCATCTTTGGGGAAGGAAGAATGTTGCATTTTACCCAAAATGCAACCCTCACAGATATGCTTGGAAGTTGCCTCAAGTTTGGGTAGAGACGATATAATTTCAAATTTTTACAGGTGCAATAAACTAGAAAAATTTAGATGATCAAAGTGTGCATGCCAAAGATAGCCTAAGAATCATGAACTGCCATTTTGAATCATTATGAGATTTTGAATAATCTATAAGCATATACATCAAAACATAAAATTCTAGAAGAAATGATAACATCATCAGAGATCATGATATGTACATCTTTCATTAACATATTTTACCAACATGCTGGTCTTTGCTAGTGTTGAAACTGATAACAGATTTTTCTTGACCCTTAACACATATATGACATCTAAAAATATGTAGGAACTACCATCACTAATAGTGAGAATGATCTTTCCAACTCCCATGATAGGATAAGAGGAGTTGCTAGAACATGTGACAATGTTCCTTGTAAAAGCAGGCTCAAGTGAAGTGAAAAAATTGCACTGCAAGATAATAATACATTTGGTTGAACCACAATCAAAACATCAAAATTCTGAGTCTACTAGAGACATAGACCACTCATAATAAGATGGACGACAATTGCAATGATTATGAAACATGCATTTTTTATTTTGAACCAAGTTAGTAGACTTTGTTTTAGGTGTAGAGGCTACTATAACAATCATTCCAGCCTCTTTTTTCTTTGCCTCATTTGCAACCACTTTAGGAAAACTCTTAATGTTACGATCATTTGCTTGACATTACTTGAAAAATTGTTTCTACTTTTTGTTAATCATCTTTGTCTTTCTTCTTTGACTCTGTAGCATTGGCAAATTTCTACTTACTAGTAGATGGGCTTCGTTTACCATTGCCTTTCTGACTAGCTAGGAAATCTTGATCTATAATATGCATAATTGACATGTTCTACCTAAATTGATCTTCTTGCAATAAAATAAGGACTAATTATTCAAAGATTAATGCATTTTGATTGCCTTTAATCATCATTCAAAGAGTAGAAAAAAAAACTTTGATAAGAATCTAGAAGACCATTAAGAACAATTTGCACAAATCAATATCTACCAAGATTTCATGAACAAAAATCAAATTTGCTTTCAAATCCTTGATCTTTGTAAATAAAAAATCCATTCGATCTCCTTCATTCATATTCTTGCTCTCCAACTATTTTTGAAGGTATGCAACATGAGCCTCATTCCTTGACTAAGATAGTATTGTAAGCATATGTTTATTGTTACCCTTTGGAGTTGTCATCTCCAATCATTTTAGCATAAAGAATCAACAATACATCTTATATTTGTCAATCCAAGAAGTATACACAGACCACAGCCCCTTCTAGATGATGGAATCCAAAAAATAAGAGAAATATGACTCGATTTCTGAGAAATAATGAAGGTGAAGAGAATTTCTAGGGTGTTGATTATCTTGAGCAATACTACATCATTTCCAATGATCTTGGTGCCTAAAATGTGTTATTTTCTAAGCAAAACACAATTATGAAGTCAAATCTCAAAAATGATACATGTAACCTTCAGACGAGACAATCGCGATTCTGTGAAAATTGACAATTTCCATCTCGAGCTCTATTCCTGAGCACTTTCACACTCCACACGTCAAGAATCACCTCTCTTCATGCACACTAATCAGAAATACACAATAGAAGCTTGCAAATTCCATGGATCACACATAGAATAGACTCAACAAATCTAAAGAAAGTACTTGAAAGGAAGAAACATGATTTCTTCAAGGAGAGCTCATCTAATTACTTGGATAGCACAAATAATACAACCCAGCCTCTCAAAATAGAGGAAATTGTCTTTTATACATTTTCAAGTGTCCCTTTTCACACTTGATTTTTGGTCCTTTTTCCCTTCTATTCTAAAAATATGCTATCAAAGAGCTTCCAAAAATTCTAGAAAAAATACATATGATTCTAATTTACATGAGGAAGACTCTTCCTCATTTTTACATCATTTGCATAAATATTTCTACAATTTTTTGACATTTTACAAATAATTTCCCTTCAAAAAATGCTTCTTCTAACATTCTTCCCCTCCTAGACTTTTTGGCTCCTGACAAAAAATTTTCTGCTGATAGATAGTGAGAGCTTCCTTTACTTCTTTTTTCTTTGATATACCTGTGACAATAGATCATGGCTTTTTCTTTCTGTGATGTTCAATTTATTCACCATTTCTAATAATGCTTTTTCTCCATTGTACAGCTGCTTCTGGTTTATCTATCACGTCTTTCCTGAGGTATTCTGTACATGTTGCTTCATAGGCTGTAAGTCGAGATTTGGTTACTACTGATAAGTTCCCAAAGATTTTTGACTCTCGTTCAAAAAATCCATAATCAAATGCATCTTCAAAAATCTGAAGATAATGACTTCCCAAAATATTATTCTGCTATAATAAGCCATTAAACAAATCCTGTCTGGAGTTTCACTGAGATCAAATAATAAAGCATCAGATGGTGAGTTAAAACCAATGTAATTTAGAGTTCTGACATCTATATCTGTAAAAGCCTCTATACATGCCAATATGAGTCTCATTACTCTGATTAATAGAATACAAGCTGGGTCATTGACATCTTTATATGTTGATATGATAGACTCTACTGTGTCAACCATATATTTCTTTTTTGGCCATGTTCCTGCCTTCGGTCCTGCTATCTTTGGAAAGTTCAACCATTTTGATGGAATTTGTCCTGCATTCCTTCTTTCCCAAAAGACTATCGACTCCCTTCTCCTTGCTATCGGACAATAAGTTGGATTGATTTTCAAATGAATAGGTGCCTCCTTCCAAATCTTTCTACATTCCTTGTTAGCATCCAATCACCTATTTCTCCATTTAGGATTGGCTTTTTCAAATAATTCCTTTGTCAAATTGATGTCTTCTTCATATTTCAAATACTTGTTTGGTGATAATCCCAGCCTTGCCAGCTGATAATTTTTAATGCTTTCAATAATCATGCAAAAGGGTATACCTAAGCCATCTGCTGCCCAATGGTGTTGATCAGGATCTATCCCTTTGTTTAAAGCAAAATTAACAATCTGTTCCTCATATTCATTATGCATTTTTCTAATAAATTCCATTCTAGATTCTCTATCTGTTAAAAGCCTCTGAACAAACTCCTCTGAGTACTCTTCAACTGCAACTTTATTTTCTTCTTCATCACCATGTTGAGTTCTATTATCATCTTCCACTTCATAATCTTCTACTTGTGTAGTCTCCACCTGCTTTTCAACCTGGGTTTGTGGATTTTCCAATTTTTTCTGTAGCTCTTCTATCATCAACATTAAGCTTCTATTTTGAGATGTCCACAGTTCTTTTTCTAATTTCCACTCATTTCTTTCTTTCTCTATACTTGACTATCAATCACTTCTTTCTCTTTCTATATCCATATGTAACTTATTATATCCTCTCATTGAAGTAGCAGCATGTATACTGGCTTGTTTTTCCATTGCTTAGCTTCCTTGAATTCTGCTTGTAGCCTTAGAATTTCTCTGTTCAACTCCTCCTTCTCACCTTGTGTTACCTGTACAGTCTTGCTCTCTTCTTTTATCTAGCCTTCTTCCATTAATATCCTATTTATTTCTTCATTTGCTTTGACCATAATTTGATATGAACTCTGAAGTGTTCTATATCTTCCTTCAATTTTCTTCAGCTCCAATTCCATTTTGCTGCTATGCTCTACCTGTTTTGCACACTTCTCTTCAAGATATTGGATCTTGTTTTGTTGTTGAACCTCCAATTCTTCCAAGGAAATTATTCTGTTGGTCAATTCCTCATTTCTCTCTTGTACAATCCTCAACTGTTCTACTAATTGTCCCTTCTCTCTCTTTTGCTCATTAATGATTCTACTACCTTTTACAAATTTTGATTCTGCCACCATTCCTGATATAATCATATTTCTACTTGATGATCTAAACTGTTCTATATTGCTCATAATAGCTTTGTAGGTAGATCTTATATTCTTGGGTATCCTTTCCAACCCAGCTTCTAATTCCATTTGTCTTACTTCTATCTGCTTTTCTTCTTTACAGCCATTCTCTTCTTCATCTTCTTCCTCATATTCTATGACCTGATTCTTTTGTTCTTCAAAGCCCTTATCTGTTTCCATTTCTTCTTCATCTACCACATCTTCCTCATGTACTAATGTCTGATCCTCCTTTTTCTCATATCCTGATGTTTCTTTAATTATCTCAATTTCTTCTGCCTTCTTTTTCTTCATTCCTTGTTGTTCCTCTTCAAGGATAAGTCCTTCCTTTTCCTGCACTTCCTTATCCTGAGTTAGGATTGAATCAATCTCCCCAGAGGGTTTTATTTGATCATTGACTATCTGCTCCTTTTGTCCTTCCTTCTCTTGCTCATCTATATCCATGAGATCCAGGTCTTCTTCTTTTCCCTGATCTTCTGTAGTTAAGAACTCCTCAATAAAGTATGTCTTCTATACTTTGGTTTATTTTTTCTACTGTATTTCCTTCTTTGACCTCTTGAAAATTCTTCTTTTCCACTACTTCTTTTGTTTCTTTGATTTGATCTTTGTCTTCTTTCTTGTGCAGTTCATCTTCTTTCTTGTGCACTGAACTACATAATTGAGCTTCCTTTTCTGTTTCTTGCTTTTCCTCATCATATTTGAAGTAGGTCTGATGTGAAGGTTTTGTCCATACTGTCTTCAACCCTGAATCTACTAATCCACAGCTGAACTCCTTCCTTACTTCAATCACCTCTTCCATCATTATTGCTTTACCTTTTAGTAACCTTTTCTCTTCTCCTTATTGTAAGTCCTTCTCTTTAATATGAACATCATAATAAGCTTTTTGCCTTTTCTTGTCTGCATATATGCTCATAACTGCTTGAAGTCTAGAGGCTCCTAGCTTTTCCAGTTCCACCACTCTCTCAGATAACTCATGTCCATTCCACTCATATTGACTACCTTCCCTTAGTGTGGGAGTAAGGAATTCTATAGGCAGAACTGCATTTTGTCCATATACCAGGTTGAATGGTGTGGTTCCTAGTGCGGTTTTGTATGCCACTCTATAGGCCCATAAGACATGATTAAGTTGTAAATCCCAATCATTCCTATTTGTGTTTACCAATTTTGACAATACAATGCAAAGTACTTTATTAGTACTTTTTGCTAATCCATTAGCTTGTGGGTGATATGGGGCTGACTTTCTATGACTGATCATAAAATACTCAGTTATGTTTTCTATGATTTTGTTCAAAAAATGAGTTCCCCTATCACTTACTAATTCAATTGGTAATCCAAATTTGGTAATGATATTTTCATAGAGAAATCTGGCAGTGGTCTGAGCATCATTCCTTTTTGTAGCCTTGGCCTCTGCCCATTTAGTCAGGTAATCTGTGGCTACTAGTATGTATTCAGCATGGGACTGTTTTGCTGGAGGATGTATGGGTCCAATGAAATCCGATCCCCATTTACTAAATGCTCTAGCTGAAATCAGTGGCACTAGTGGCATATTGTCTCTTTTATTTGGTTGACTCACCCTCTAACAAATGTCACATCTTTTCACATATGTTCTTGCATCAGGAAATAGAGTTGGCCACCAATAACCAGAGTATAATATGAGTTTAGCAGTCCTATCACTTGAAAAATGTCCTCTTGCCACTCTAGAATGTGCCATTTCTAATATTTCCAGATATTTATCTTCAGGAACACAGATTCTTAAATACCCATCCATTCCTTTCTTGTACAATTGATCTCCTATTAGTTGATACTCCTCAGAAATCATTTGTAGATTCTTTGAGTCTGCACTATCTCTTTCTGGCTTTCCTTTCTTGTTTCTTTTCAACTCCTCAATTATGTTTGCACTCCAATCTGGATTTTTCTGAACCCAATATAAGGTTATAACTTCTGAATTTCTCAAGGATTGGCATTTCCAGCAGTTATAAATATAATTTTTTACATCTTGAATCTTATTAGGCCAATGTACTCTGATCCTATTGAGATTACTTAGGGTGACTATCATGGAAGCATGAGTACAAGGGTTCCAATAGTGAGCTCTCCTCAGATATTCCTGTTGCTCCTCTTCTGGAAGACAATATTCCAGTATGCCCATATGATTGAGATGATACAAATGACCAGCCATCAGCATAAAATTTCTACTTTGTAATACCCTATGTGTGTTGTTTCCAAATGTTCTACAGGGTCCCATGGTTAGTAAAGGTACTAAAGTCATGGCCCATTCAGGAATACTTTCTACTTTGAACAAATATGTATCTGGAAAGTCATCATCTAAAGGTGAACTTGACTCTTTGTCTTGGATTCTGGACAAATGGTCTGCTCTCAAATGAGTCTTTCCTTGCCTGACCACTACCTCAAACTCAAACTCCATCAGTAGAAGAAACCACTTGACTATTCTACCAGTGTGACAAGGTTTGTTTACTAGGTAGAGTAGAGCTTGGTGATCCACAAAGAATTTAAACTTGTTGGCCAAAAGGTAATGTCTATATTTTTTTACAGCAAATATCATTCCCAAACCTTCCCTCTCAGTAGTTGTGTAATTTTTCTCTGCTGAATTCAGTTGCCTACTAGCATAAGCAACTGGGAAGTCTAATTTGCTTCCTTCTATTGGTTGTGCTAACACACATCCCAAAGCATAATTTGAAGCATCCACATGGACATGGAAGATTTTATCCCACTGTGGTGTTGTTAAAATTGGTGTTGTTACCAAACAAGTTTTTAGAGTCTCAAAAGCTTGGTCACACTCTTTGGTCCACTCAAATTTTGTGATTAAGGCATACAAAGGTTTTGCAATGTCAGCAAACTTGTGTACAAATTTTCTATAATACCCACAATGTCCCATGAAATTTTGAAGTTCCTTTACATTTGTTGGCTTTGAAAGTTCCACTATGGCCTTAATTTTCCTTTCATCAGTTGAAATTCCATTTTTGGAGACTATGTGACCTAACATTCTCCCTTGTCTTACAAAGAACACACACTTCTCTAGATTTAAACATACCCTGTATGTTCTACATTTCCTGAATATATTTTCTAAATCTTCCAAATGATCCTGTCTTTTTAATGAAAAAGTACAAAGATCATCCACATAAATTTCCATTATATTCCTCAGCAATTCTTTGAAGATATGACACATCAATCTTTGAAAAGTTGTTGGGGCATTAGTTAACCCAAAGGGCATGACCCTAAAAGCATAAATTCCCCATTCTGTGGAAAAGGTAGTTTTATGTTGGTCTTCCAAAGCTATGGGTACCTGATTGTATCCTGAAAAAACATCCAAAAACTATAGACCTCCTTCCTTGCAACTCTTTCTAAAAGATGGTCTGTTATGGGCAATGGGTAGCTACCTCTTACAGTTGCAGCATTCACTTTTTTCAAGTTAATGCATACCCTGAGTTTCCCATTCTTTTTTGGTCCTACAACTATAGGAGATATCCATTATGTATACTCAATCTCATAGATGAAATTGGCAGCCAGTAGCTTGTCAATTTCTTCCTTTATTTTGGCAGAGTATTTATCATTGAATGTGTAATGTCTTTGTTTGCTAGGCTTTGCATCAGGTGTAATAGGAATCTTATGCTCACAGATTTTAGGGTCAATTCCTTTCAAATCCTTGTAGCTGTAAGCAAACACATCCCTATAGTTTCTGGCTAAATTTCTTAATGCTTCCTCCTCTTGATTTGTCATGTCATCAGCTATTACAACATGTCTTTCTTCCCCCTCTTCCTGGGTGATCATTACCTTCTTAGTTTGTTCCTCATTGTCATATGCCTCCCCTTTTTTCTTTTCTCTCTTTGGTTTCATTTTTAGAAGTAGTATGTCTTCTACTTCATAAGTCTTGAAATTTGCAAGTACAAACTGTTGATCCTTGTTTGTCATTTTCTCATTTTTTTAATCCTCTTGGTCTTTTTCTATTTCCTTGTGTTTTTTTTTCTATATTTGCCTTAGATTTTATCTTTTATTGCATCTGTAGCTTTTACCTCTTCCAAATATTGTGCTTTACCATTTTTCAATATCATTTCTTCTTCCTGGTCCTCTTCTGTTTTTTTATACCTTTATCATTTGTATTCCTATGTGAAAGACATCATATCCTTCTTCATTTTGGAATTTCACTCCCACATACTCATCATTGGCTAGATCCATGGTAGCCAAAATCTGGTTCCAACCATAAGGCTCAAATTCTTCATCTTTAAATTTTTGTGGTATATAGCTCTCATCCTGTAATTTTCTCCCTTCTACACAATCTTCTTTTCTTAATCTTCTTTTTCTATTTGTAAGGTTTCTTATCACATTGCACTTCCATATTGATGATTCTGTTTCATTCTGATCTTCAATCTCTGATTCTTCACTTAAATCTTGATTTTGATGTATTTTGAACCATTCTTGAGGGGACATGTCACAATATTGACCATTTCTTAGATTGACTCTGGTTATCCTTCCTTTGCTCTGAAGATCCCCAATCTTGCACAATTTGCATTTGTCTCATAAATGGTCTTCCTAGGATAATTTCATATGAAGTGGATTGTGGAAATTCAACTATGGCAAAAGTGTGCTCTATTTGTATTCCACATATTTCCACAATCACCTTTTCCCATATTCCTAGGGGTTTTTCTATGTGTCCATCTGCAAGTTGTAATCTCATTTTAGTGGGTATTAATTCATTTTTTCCCCATCTCTCCCAAGTTGTGTAGTCATGATGGCCACACCTGATCCACTATCCAATATAGCTTTGGCATGATTTTTACCAAATTGTATTCTTAGAGTTGAGTTTCCTTCTTCTCCTTCACAATATCCTCCTATTTTATCAATAGGAATGTACAACAACTCCTCCAAATCTTGTTGCTGTGGATCAAAATTCTCTGGTATTGCTTCCCCCTTTTTCATATTGTGTTGCAAGTGAGGATTTTGTTTTACCAATTCTTCCATTGTGGTGTGGTATAAAACTGTACATTGCTTGTCTATATTGATTTGGAAGGTTATTTGTGCATTATCTTCCAGATCAAGAGTTTTCCTTGTTTCTGTTGCATTTGCTTCCCCAATTGTTGTTGGACAATTGTCAGGTTCCCTCATTTTAAGTTGTGTTTCTTGTATGATTTGTTTGCATCTTTGCATTCTTTCATGCTCTAAATCTGGCATAGGGTAAGCCATTACATGGTCTGTAGGATTTGGTCCCTCTTGAATTCTTCCCTTATATGCTCTTATCAAAGTTCCCAAACTTTGTGAATTTTTTGCCTCTTGCTGAGTTGGTTTATTCTGAGGTTGACTATTGTTTGACTGTTCTATAATCTCTTCTTCCAAATTTTTTCCATTTCTTGTTTTTTTCCCCATCTCCCTTTTTGTCTATTTTTCTTTTCCTTTGGAAATGAATTCTTCTTTTGTTCCTTAATTGTTTCTTGTTGTTTAGCTTGTGCTCTTGTTATAGCATTTACATTTACTTGATCTTGGTCACTCAATTTTTCTTGCTCCATTATGTTGACTGTTTTTAATGGTATGTTATTAGATGTGTTTTGTTGTTTTTGAGGATTTCTTGGACAATCCTTTATTAGGTGTTCCCTGCCACAATCCTTGTAGTAAGCACCTTCTATCCTTAGTGTAGGAGGTTCTGGACAGTCTCTAATGAAATGTTCCCCTCCACATCTATAACAAGTTATTTTTTGACTCCCTTTGAACAAAGGTTTCTGATTGGACATGTAATTATTGGTTATGTACATGAATGTAGCTGTATCCATTTCAATTCTCCCATTTCCCAAGTCTAGGGCTTGCAGTTCTGGTTCTCTTAGCTCATATCCTTCCCACTCTTCTTGATATCCTTCATTCCAATGATAATCTTGTCTATAAGATTATCATTGATATCCTTCATTCTAGTGATAATCTTCTTAGACTTGCGCTTTCTACTTCTATTGGTGTGTATTTGATTGGTACTACATTTGTTGGTAGTGGAGGTTGTTGCCCAAGTACAGGTCTTGGTTGCTCAAAAAATCCAGATTCTCTTTGTGAATTATGTTGATTTGCATATTCTCTTTCCTTAATAGGTTGTTTATTGTAGAAGCATTCTTCCCTGGTATGATTTGTCCATTTTCTTTCCAATGTACAGTATTTGAGTGTTTTCCTATCTTGCAAATGTTGTGGTTTTTTATATGGACATTGTTGTACCAAATAATTTTCTCCACAGTTATAGCATTTCTTATTTGTAGCTATCCTGGTGTTTATCAGGTTTGTCTTGGTGCTAACTTCTAGGGCTTTGGCAATTGCCTGTGCTAATTCTTTTGCTGGTGGGATTTTATCTTCATTTGTTCTTGGTTGATCAAATGCTAATAGATCCTGTCCCCGGTTATCCTCTAAGTCTATTGCTTCCTTAACACATGCTCCTAGGTCTGGGCACCTTCTATAATACACCAAGGTTCTTAATTGGGCACTTCTCAATCCTTCTATGAATAGAGATACTTGTCTTGCCATGGAGGGTACTTCTTCTTTGGGATATCTATCAATGTATTGCTTGAATCTCCTAGGTGCCTCTCTGACATTTTCATCTTTTTGTTGTTTAAAGCTATGTATCAAGGTAGTTGTGCTATGTTTTATTCCAGTTTTTGAGAATTCCCCTATGAAGGCTTCTAAGAAAGATTCAATATCCGGATACATTTCCTTTCTCAAGGGAATGAACCAAGATAGTGCAGGTCCAGTTAGGGTTAGACCAAATGCTTCAAATTGCACTTTATAATCCTCAACTTCTTCTGCTCTAATTAATTGTCTAAATTCTACAGCATGAGCATGAGGATCAGAATATCCTTCATATTGAGTCTTCATGCATTTGGCTACCTGATAGGGCCTAAGCATTCTTCCCTAATTCTGCCACTGATGTCTCCTTCTAAATGGAAAATCATTAAGTCCTTCTGCTTCTCTTTCAAAAGGGTTTGGGGAAGTATGTATTCTCCTACCTTGTTGTTGTTCACTATTATTGTGAGTTTCATGTTGTCATGGCAAGTTTGGTTGCCCTAGGTTTTGTTCCCAAGGTCTCTTGTCTGCACATTGCCCTAAGTCATTAGAATTTTTTGGGTCCTGTGAGAAGATGTATACACATCGCTGTCTATCCTCATATCTGTCATCCTTGAATTGTGCTACTGGTGTTATATTCAAGGGAACTTCTAAGTTTCTCAATCTAATGACAAACTTATGCATCCCATCCTGATATACATAGGTTCCAAACCTATTTGTGTACATATATTTAAGAATATTTCTGTAATCACCAGTTTCAGAAGATTCATTGGTTTCATTTAAATTTTCCATATTATTTTCTTGCCCAAAATCTTTATCTTGTAGTTCTCCTATCACTAGTTCTATCTCCTTCCTTCCTAGATCTTGTTTAGGAGGTGTGTACAATTTATTACTAGATCTAAGAATCATTCAACTTACTCACAATCTTTTGAAGAAAATTGTGTTTTCCACGATTCTGTGAAGAGAATCGTGTTTTTCCACGATTTTGTGGAGAGAATCGTGTTTTTTTCACGATTATGTGAAGAGAATCGTGTTTTCCACAATTCTGTGGTGAGAATCGTGTTTTTTTCACGATTTTGTGGAGAGAATCGTGTTTTCCACGATTCTGTGGAGAGAATCATGTTTTTCACGATTCTGTGGAGAGAATCGTGTTTTTTTCACGATTCTGTGAATAGAATCGTGTTTTCCACGATTCTGTGGTGAGAATCGTGTTTTTCACGATTCTGTGGAGAGAATCGTGTTTTTCACGATTCTGTGGAGAGAATCGTGTTTTTCACGATTCTATGCAAAGAATCATGTTTTTTCACGATTCTATGGAGAGAATTGTGTTTTTCATGATTCTGTGGAGAAAATCGTGTTTTTCACGATTTTCTCCACAGAATCATGTTTGAAAATCGTGTTTGAAACACGATTTTCTTATGAAAATCGTGCTCTGGGAATTGTGTTTTTCATGATTCTGTGGAGAAAATCGTGTTTGAAACACGATTTTCTTATGAAAATCGTGCTCTAGGAATCGCGATTTTGTGTTTTATTTCAGAGAATCGCAATTTTGTGTTTGACTACAGAATCGCGATTCTGTGGAGTTTGAAAAATTTTTTGAAGTTCTTAACTTTTAAGTTTTTATTTCTCCAAAAGAATCGCCTTGTTAAAATTTTAACATGCAATAAAAGAGGTTTACAAAATTTTTTTTTTTCTCAGTATAACTCAAAATTCTAAAAGTCATGATTTTGTGATTTTACTAATTTCTGAGTTTTTTATGTTCTAATCATCATAAGAAAACTCAAAATAATGCAAAAATCTATTGGAAAGTCCTTACCTTGCTTGCTTGATCAAAAAGTATCCAAAAGCTTGCGATTCTGTTCACTCTCTCTCTCTCTCTCTTCCTCACTCAAATGAGCTTTTTTATGAGATTCCAGGGTTTTATAGACTTCACACAATCGGGATTCTGTGCAATTTTCTCAGAATTTTCACTTTTTACTTGTTCAATTTTTTTCCTTAACAATTTTATGGTTTTGATTCACAATTCCTAACTTTTCATCACAAGTCACTCCCTTTATCCCACTGATGAAAATCACGATTCTGTACCTAATTTTCAATTTACTCACTTGATGCTCAATTCTCACTAATATTTTGAAATTTGATTTTCTTACTCACCCACTTTATGAAAATCTCTTACAACCTCTTACCTCAATACCCAAATGTGCAAAAAATATTCAAATTCTTTTCCTTACAGAAAATCGCGATCCTGTGCAGAGAATCATGTTTTTTCTGAACTTCCTGTTTTTGCAGTTTTTTTATTTTTCTTTCCACTTAGTCTTCTTCAATTTTCTTCACCAACTCCAAATCACTTGTCACCTACAATTATACACCATCAAACTCATAAGAAACATATTTTTTGAGAAATTGAAACAGCAACTTTCACTCTATCTTTTATTTTTTCTCAATTTTCTGAATTCTTTTCCATTTTTTCTTCTCCACTTACAACAAGAATTCTCCAGTCCAACTCTTTTTAGAAAAATAAATTTGTTTGAATTTTTTGATGGATTTTATGAATTTTTTTAGTATTTTACCCTAAATCAAGGTAAACACTTATTTTAGGGTTTTCTTGTTTAGAGGTCCATTAACCTTTTGTTTCATGATTGGTTATACTCTTTTATGCTTGCAATCAAATCAGTTTATAAGCAGAGCTTCCAAAAGAAAAATGTGCTAAGAAGTGCAATTATCCATTCATGCAAAGATAAACTCGACCATTCTTCTTTTCAAGATGCAAATAAATCTTTTCTCAAGATTGTTGCTTTGCCTTTAGCTAAACAAATGGATCTTATCTATTTGCATATAGCTACTTTACTTGACTTTCCTCAAAGCAATCATGTCATCTTTCCTAAATCAACAATTTTGCTTGGTACTTGGTCAAAAAGCACTCTACAAATGCAAAGATAATCACATTTTACCTTGTCCTCAACTATCTTGAGTCAGTTTTTTTTTCACACATGCACTTTACTTTTAAAAAATGATATGAGCAACTATCAATTTACAAGAATTTCACCACTTCTTTATCTCAAAAGGCTATCTCTTGCCTTCTTTTCTCAAAAGACAAACAAAGAAACCTACCTTTTCATATTTCCTTTTCTCGATTAAAGAGTATTACCTTTTCAATGTGTTGAATACCATCATCAATGGAAGATCCAGCAAGGTCCAACTTCAATGAAGCTTTTGCTTTAGTTCCTCAGCAATGGCGCCAAAAAATGTTTATTGTTACCCTTTGGAGTTGTCCTCTCCAATCATTTTTAGCATAACGTGTGAAGAGATGGATAGGTATGTGCTTGAAGATGAAGAGGTGTTGCAAAATCCTTGATCTACACCAGCCAATTGAACTCCATGAGTATATGGTGGGCCCTTTTAGCTTGCTAATGGATGTATTAGACACCCTATGTACCTTGGAAGATCACTCTCAAAAAGATAGATCAAAACAGATAAGTTGGAGTTAGCTCAGAGGTGAAAAACTTGCTAATTTGGTTCATACACCTGTCCAGTATTTTGCATAATTCTCTGAGCACAGCAGCAATTAGCTTAATTCCTCTTGGGGAATTCTAGTTAACTTAAAGAGCCAACTTTCAAGAGTAATCTCATCAAAAATAATAAACCACACACTGAGAATAAGTTTTAACAAGTGATGACATCATCCCGATTTTCACGGGCTGCTACAGTTTGAGACCAGTGAGCAGACAAATGCGCATAATGCAAACTGTAGGAATCCAATGATTATGCAAATTTGTATGGTTATACTCAACAGTAATCTGAATCCAACAAGCTTTAAATCATTGCATTTGAATAAGTAACCACTGAGAAATGGCTCTGACAAGATGAGTGAAAAAATCGGGTACCTGACAGAGAGGTGAAGATGAACAAACACTGTTGACTTCAATTGAACATAACTAAATATTTCAACATCCAAATGAAATGAAACTTTGTGAGCATATAGTAGACTTATAGAGCTAACTTTACCAATTTAAATCACTGAAAATGATGCACCAAGCTCAGAGAAACCATCTTTGCAATGTGACTGAGAAAACTAAGAGTAATGGCAATGAGTAGTACACTTCACAAGAACATGGAAATAGGAATTCAAATAATCATGAAAATGAAAGTATATTGCTTGTACAATACAATGACTTACTGATACATATGTGTGCCTTATAATCACACCTTGATATGGCATAAAGCTCAGCTCTTGGAGGTCTTCACATAGTTCTCTCTAACCACGACTAAAGCTGCCATCTATTTATAGTTGAGTTTGGGAGGCTAACTTCCCTCAATCACTCTCCAATCAATCAATGAATGATTTGATTCTCTACCTACCACAAACCACGAATTTGTGGCTCCGCTTTCCATTCTTGATCAAGTGGACTCAACCACTTAAGATTCTTTCACTTTTACATTAAGTAAACTCTTCAAAAGTTACAAGAGGTAGTTCACAAGTGAACTTTACATAATCTTCATTTTAAAGCTTTTTTCATGACTTTGTGGGACTCAAGCCAATACTTAGGCTTGTCATAGACTTGCTCCAACATAGAGAATCAATAATACATCTTATATTTGTCAATCCAGGAATTATACACAGACCACAGCCCCTTCTAGATGATGGAATCCAAAAAATAAGAGAAATATGATTGGATTTCTGAGAAATAATGAAGATGAAGAGAATTTTCTAGGTTTTTGATTATCTCGAGCAATACTACATCATTTCCAATGATCTTGGTGCCTAAAGTGTGTTATTTTCTCAACAGAACACAATTATGAAGTCAAATCTCAAAAATGATACCTGTAACCTTCAGACGAGACAATCGCGATTCTGTGAAAATTGACAATTTCCATCTCTAGCTCTATTCCTGAGCACTTTCACACTCCACACATCAAGAATCACCTCTCTTCATGCACATTAATCAGAAATACACAATAGAAGCTTGCAAATTCCATGGATCACACATAGAATAGACTTAACAAATCTAAAGAAAGTACTTGAAAGGAAGAAACACGATTTCTGCAAGGAGAGCTCTTCTAATTACTTGGATAGCACAGATAATACAACCCACCCTCTCAAAATAGAGGAAATTGTCTTTTATACATTTTCAAGTGTCCCTTTTCACACTTGATTTTTGGTCCTTTTTCCCTTCTATTCTAAAAATATGCTATCAAAGAGCTTCCAAAAATTCTAGAAAAAATAAATATGATTCTAATTTACATGAGGAACACTCTTCCTCATTTTTATAATTTCTCATTTTTTTCTCACATCTCCCTTTTTGTCTATTTTTCTTTTCCTTTGGAAATGAATTCTTCTTTTGTTCTTTAGTTGTTTCTTGTTGTTTAGCTTGTGCTCTTGTTATAGCATTTACATTTACTTGATCTTGGTCACTCAATTCTTCTTGCTCTATTATGTTGACTGTTTTTAATGGTATGTTATTAGATGTGTTCTGTTGTTTTTGAGGATTTCTTGGACAATCCTTTATTAGGTGTAAGCAACTGAATTCTGCAGAGAAAAATTACAGAACCACTGAGAGGGAAGGTTTGGGAATGATATTTGCTGTAAAAAAATATAGACATTACCTTTTGGCCAACAAGTTTAAATTCTTTGTGGATCACTGTAGCTCAAGCGTAAGCACCACCTCCTTTACTTGTCAATCCGCGGAGACGTGAGGACCGGTATGAAGACCACGAGCAAGTGAAGGCACAAGTGCGTGAGTGAAAGCACACAAACATGCACACACATACACACACACACGCACACGAGGCAAGATCAAAGAGAGGAACAATGGAAGGACTTTGATTACAAAAGAAATCTATTACAAAACTGAAATCTACAAGAAGCTCACCTCAAAAATGAGCTCTCTAGCTCTTTTTATAGGTTTTTAACTAGTTTTGGCCCTGTCCAGACCTAGTGTCCGGCCTAGTTAAAAATTAGGTTCCAGGGCTTATTTGAGGGCTCAAACGGAGTCTAAAAATTATGAAAATTGGTACGATGGTACTTCTAATGCTCCTCAAGCTCGAGGACTCCTCGGCTTGCACAAAATGGAGCTACCAAAATAGAAAATGGTATTTACAATGGTTTTAGTGATGGAAATCACTATTTTTGTAGGGGATTCTTATGAAAAGTTGACAGTTACTTCATGGAGCTCCCTACTTGCTCCTTCTTCTTGTGTGTTTCCACCTTTCTGATGTGCTTCCATGCTTGTGCTTGACTTTGAGTTCCAACACTCCCCCCCCTCTCGAGTCTGTCATCCCTGACAGACCCTTGTTGTAGTGGTTGTTCCAAGTAGTGCCTTGAGAGGGAGTGTCCCTTCTGTATGAACACAAGTCGTCCGACGTTCTTCATCTATCACTGTGAGTCTTTGCAGGTTGTAGTCTCTTGGTATGTGCTTCTGCCTTGTATTCCAGCATGACTGTGTCGTTGTGAGTCTCCGTGGATGTTTTCTAGATCTTCCAAAGTTGATCTTCATAGTAGTCATGCCAAGTACTCATAACCCATATTGAGTGATGGGTAAGTGTGTTCGTGCATGGGTTGAAAAAAGTATGTGCCTTGTGCACGGCCTTGTAATGTAGCCCTACGCATGCTTACTTGGAAAATGCATTGGAAGAAGTATGGTGCAAAAATTGCGGGTCTTGAGCTAAGTGCTCAAGGGTATGCTGACGAAGAGGTTTCCTAAACTATCATGGTTATGGTGTTTCCAGAGTAAAGATACGTACCATGGCGAAGGTTGATGGATGTTTGCCTCTTCGTGTTGTACACTCGGTCTTTGGGATGGAACCTTGTTGATGAATGTCCATGTTGATTGTCCACTGATGAGATCTTTTGAATGGTGGATCCCCTCTCCTCTTTTCAAAGCAACATTTGTCACTAACAATGTGCATTTCTGAGCTTGGGCTCATGCACGTTCACTTCCCTATATTGACACTCAGAGGAATATTGGACACGTGCCGGTTTCTAAGAGATTACCATGCTGATTGACATAGACCATTCACCAGTGCTACTGTTCCATACTGGTTCAGGAAATACTGAGAATTGAATTGCTTTATATTCCTTGGCAAGCAACATCGGGTAACTACACCAAGCTGAGTTTCACATATGCTCTTTAGCTCACCATATGCAGGAGTCTTCTCCTCCAGAACTACCTTTTGCAGATATCTCCTTGGATGCTCTGGTACATGAAGTAGTTAAGCATCACGCAAGTTGCGGACCTTCAAGCTCTTCATTCCTACCATGGTAAGAGAAAATCATAGTTGTAGATGCCATGTTCATGCCAAATGCTTGTCCTCTACCAGATAAGGCAGCAATAATCTCACTGCTGGCCGAGACACACTGGGAACAAGCTTTCTCCCACTTCTTTTTTTTTTTTTTTTTTTTTTTTTGGAACAGGATATCACAAAACAAGAACACAAAAGTTAGTATCAATAGAAATGTTCGACATATGTCACTGTGCTCTTGTGCATGGGATTCTCAAGTGTGTCTATGCACGGCCGTGTAATGTGGCCCTATATTAATGCATACTTTGGAAATGCATGACCTAAATGGTGCAAAAGACAGGGTTGTGCAAGGAGCACATGGTTGTTGCTCGTTCGAGGCTTTCGATGTTATTTGTGGAGGTTGATGCCGGCCTTAGTGGAGGTATCCATTGAGTCTCGAACTGATGTAATCCTCCTTATGGGAGTCCATTTTAGAACATCATTTGGCACTGTAGAGGTCACTTCAGGCGTCTTTCTCTTTGGATGCTTTCTGAACTGTGGTATCCAGTGTGGTTGATGCTTTGGTTCGGTGGAGGCTACTTGCACTTTTGGCTTCCAAACCCATATCCTTTTTGCATGTCTTCCTACTAATGTTGAAGAGCTGATTTGATCTTCCTTTGGTCTCTGTACGTGGTTCTTACCCTTTTCTCTTTTTGGCCTCTTTGTTGAAACCTTTTGCATGTGGGAGAACAAAGGTTGTTGTGGTTGTAGGATTTTCTTAGGTACCCACATCTGTAATTGCCCTTGTTGAGCTGCAGCTAACTTCTTAGGCACCCAAACTTGTTGGATATCTTGTGATGGAGCTTGTCTGAGCTGCTTCCTTCGTCTTCTGGCTTGGTTAGTGTGCATGGATGGGATTTGTGGGGGTAAGGCTGGTGGTTGCTCTCCTTTGCGTACCCAGATCTGCTTCATGCCCAGAACCGCTTTTTTATCGAATGGTGTCTTTCTATTTGATGTAGCAGTTGTCGTGAACGGTTGTGTTTGCTTGTGTGGTGGGCTCACTACTGTGGCTACTTGAGTCTTTGGAGAAGAAGAAAGATCCACCCGCCTTCGAACCTGGTCTTCCACGATTGACTCCTTCTGCATCATAGAGCTTTTGACACATACAACATCTTCTTTCATATGATTAGTCTTGGAAGAACTAAGAGAGTGTGTGGTGCCATGATCTAGGAGCATGCAGTTCTCTAATTCTAATGTAATGCATTGTTCATGTACCCAAACTTGAAGAATTTGACTTCTTAGGTTTAAGTTAACTGCATGGTCATAGATCCAATCTTGACCCAAGACAAGTGGTTCTGTAAGGTTCTCATCTTGACATACTAGCGCTTTGACTTTCATTGGAACATCTTGAAGGTAGATGGGAAGTTCCACCTCGCCCAAACAAGGGGTTTCCACACCTCCCAATCCTATGAGATAAGCTTCTATGGGATCGATGTTCAACCCCAAGTCTTGGCAGTAGGAAAGTTTAACTGCACTACTTGCTGCACCTGAGTCAATCAATGCTTTCACCGTCCTTGCACCCTTCCCTTGTCCTATCTCTATGGTCACAAAGGGTCTTCGGTCAATGACCTGAGAAGTCGCAATGCCTGACTTTTGACACATATCCATGTGATATTTTGGGGCTTTTGAGTTGACATCTAGGCCTAATCGCCTTAACTTATTTCGCCTAATACGCTCTCTGGCCTCTACCTGTGCTTCTTCTCTCACTCTTAACTCTTCTTCTTTTCGCTTCTTCGCAGTGTTGAGTCTCATTAGCATATCCTCAGTAAGAGGTTCTTGATATAGCTTGACTCTACAGCCACTAATATAGTTTGGCAAGATATCTCCTTCTAGAGTGGCCAACTGAACTGCACCACTAGTGGAAATTCTATTAATGATCATGGGTCCATATCCTCTTTTTTCCAACTTACGGGCATGTTGTTTTAGTGTGTATACCAACACTAGATCTCCCTCTTTCAATCCCTTATCCTTGATGTGTGCATCAAAGTATGCCTTTTGCCTCTTCTTTGCAGCGTAGATGCCTGCTGCCGCTCGTAGCCTCGTTTCACCCAAGCGTTCGAGATCAAAGATCCTAGAGGACAATTCATGCCCATTCCACTCATACTCTTGTGCTACTTTTAAGGCAGGGATTAAGAAATCTAATGGTAGCACAGCGTTCTGTCCGAAGACCATCTGAAATGGGGTGGCGTTGAGTACCGTTTTGTAGGCAACTCGATAAGCCCAAACAGCATGATGAAGTTGTTTGTCCCAATCAGAGCGTTTATTATTCACCAGTTTTGTCAATACGTTACAGAGGATCTTATTGGTACTCTCTGCTTGTCCGTTGGCTTGTGGATGATAGGGGGCGGATTTCTTATGTATCACCAAGAATTCTTGGAGAAGATTTTCAATGACTCCATTCAAGAAGTGTGTGCCTCTATCGCTCACCAACTCTATTGGTAGTCCATATCTCGTGAACACATTCTCGAATAAGAACTTAGCCGTAGTCTGAGCATCATTCTTTGTTGTGGCTTTGACTTCTACCCACTTTGTAAGGTAATCTGTGGCTACAATGATGTACTCTGCATGGGAGTTTCTAGCTGGGGGGTTAATAGGACCTATGAAGTCTATGCCCCACTTCGAAAATGCACGTCCTCCCATCATTGGCCTCAAGGGCATCTCGTCTTTTCTCACTGGATATTGTGCACGTTGGCATGTGTCACATTTCTTCACATAGGTATGTGCATCCATATGAAGAGTGGGCCACCAAAGTCCTGAGAATAGAATGGTTTTAATCACTCGGTCAGGGCCAAAATGTCCACCTGCAACACCACTGTGTGCAGTCTGTAAGACCCTTAAATAGTCTGATTCATGAACGCACAGTCTTAAGTAACCATCTTTACCTCTTCGGTATAGGTTCTCTCCTACTAAGGCATAGCCTTGAGCCTCTTGCTCCATATTTCGTCTTCTTGCTAGACTGGCCTCTTTGGGTAATCTTCCCGATCTCATAAACTCTACCAATGGAGCACTCCAATCTGGAATTAATGATACTTGATAAAGGGTCGCATGCTCCACTGGTGGTCTCTCTCTGCACATTGGACAATTCTTGATCCACTCATGTATTTCTTTGTCCATGCTAGGCCAATACACTCCTAAACGTTTCAAATTCTGCAATGTTCGTTGTTTAGAATAGTGATTTCCTAGCAATCCCTCATGAGCTTGCTGCAACCAACTACTATGTTCATCATCCTCGACACAACAAGCTAATACACCCTCAGTATCTTGTTTGTACATGCTTCCTGCCAATATGTGATATTTTTGTGATTTTACAATTTCTTCTTGTGATGTTTTCACATTCTTATTTGCAGGGCCGAAAGTTAGGACTGGTACCAACTTATTTGCCCATTTAGGAACAACTTCCAAATTGAACAGATAAGCATCAGGTAGTTCATCAGACACTCCTTGTGGTGACTCTCCTGAAGTAATGCGAGAAAGGTGATCTGCCCGAAGGTGGGTTCTACCTTTCCTGACAACAACTTCAAAGTCATACTCCATTAGTAAGAGGAACCATCTTACTAAGCGTCCAGTATTGCAAGGTTTATTGACCAAATATAACAAAGCTTGATGATCAGTGAAAAACTTGAACTTGTTGGCCAATAAATAGTGTCTAAACTTCTTTACAGCATATACCATGCCTAACCCTTCTCGCTCGGTTGTGGTATAATTTCTTTCGGCTGGGTTTAGTTGTCTACTAGCATATGCTATGGGCAAATCTAAATTCCCTTCACTTGTGGGTTGTGCTAGCACACATCCTATGGCATGATTGGATGCATCCACATGGACATGGAATGGCTTATTCCAATCAGGAGTGGTCAATATTGGTGCTGTGCACAAACGTTTCTTCAGTTCATTGAAAGAATTCTCGCATTCGTCGTTCCACTCAAAATTAGACAACAAGGCATAAAGGGGTCTAGCTATGATCGCGTACATGTGGATAAACCTACGGTAATATCCACAATGGCCCATAAAGGCTTGTACCTCTTTAACATTCCTTGGCCTTGGCAACTCCGCTATGGCTCGTACCTTATCTTCATCCGTTGAGATTCCATTCTTAGAAACAATATGACCGAGGATTTTACCTTGACGCACCATAAACACACACTTTTCTGGGTTTAGACACACTCGATATTCTCTACACTTGTTGAAGATTTGTCTGAGCTCAGGGATGTGAACCCTTCTTTCTTGGGAATGAGCACATAAATCATCCACATACACTTCTAAGCTCTTTCGCAAGAACTCTTTGAAGACATGACACATGAGCCTTTGGAATGTTGCAGGTGCATTGGTGAGCCCAAATGGCATCACCCGAAATGCAAAGATTCCCCACTCTGTAGCAAAAGCTGTTTTGTGTTGATCTTCTGGGGCAATGGCTACTTGATTGTAACCTGAAAATCCATCAAGGAAGCTATAAACTTCCTTGCCTGCAACACGCTCCAATAGGTGTTCTGTGATTGGAAGTGGATAACTATCTCTAATCGTAGCGGCATTAACTTTTTTAAGGTTAATACACACTCGCAACTTCCCGTTCTTCTTGGGTACCACAACAATGGGGGACACCCATTCGGTATGCTCAATCTCATAGATGAATCCAGCCTCAATCAACCTATCAATTTCTTCTTTGATTTTGGCTGCATAGGTATCATTATATGTGTAGGGCTTCTGTTTGGTGGGCTTAGCATCAGCAGTCATGGGGATAGTATGAGAGCAAATTCTTGGATCTACCCCTTTCAAGTCTCTATAGTGCCATGCAAACACATCCCTATATTCCCTTAATAGAGCTATGAGCTCCATTTCTTCTCTTGCACTTAGGTCATCTCCTATATATGTGCATCTCTCTTCGTTCTCTTCAATGGTCACTACAATCTTCTTGGTCTTTTCTTTATTATCATATGATTCTCCTATGATGGCCTCTCTCTTAGGCATTCGTACCAAAATTTTGCGGTCGTCAACTTCATATTTCTTGAAGTTTTCTGGTACTTCAAACAATGATTCCTCCTTTTCTTGTTTCACTGCTTTTCTTTTCTTTTTCTTTTGACTACTCTCACTTCCATCCTTTGAGTTTACTGTTTTAATACTTGTGAGAGGTTCTTCTTCTTTCTGGGTGAACACTCCTATATCTTCTAGATAGTGCTGCTCTGAGTTAAAGCAACTATCCATCACAATAGACTCCAGACACATCGTCATTCTCTTCTTCTTCTATGACATCACTAGGGTCACATTCTTCTAGCAAGGGTTGACACATGAACACTGAGATATCATAACCCTCCTCATCACAATGAGGTGTCCACTGTTCCTCATTGACAGCAATGTCCATGGTGGCTAAGATTTCTGGCCAGCCATGAGGCTCAAACTCCTCATCTGGAAAGATCATCGGTGTGTAGGCTGGGTCTCTAACTGGTCTATCTCCTAGTGAAGTTCCTTCTTCCCTTGCCTTTAAACGTTTTTCCTCTTCCTTTGCGACTTTGCACATCCACAAATGAGTATCTTCATGCAGCCATGATGGATCAGGTGAACTTTCAGAATGCACAGAGATGGAATCTTCTTTCACTTTGTGGATAGAATTCCATTGTAGGGGTGGTACATCTCTGAAGGTGTAATCCTTCAAATTGACCTTGGTGGTAACCCCTAAGTGCTGTAAGTACAAGGAGTTAGTTCCCCAATCCTGTACTATTTGCAATTGTCGTAGGAAGGGTCTTCCTAGGATCATCTCATAGACATTATTTTTCTCAAAGTCACATATAGCAAATGTGTGCTCAAACTCTACACCACAAGTGGTTAGAGTGATCCCTTCTAGCAACCCTAGAGGTCTTTCAAAATGACCATCAGCCATTTGAAGCTTCATTCTAGTTGGTCTTAATGTGGGCTTGCCCCATTGCTTCCACAAGGAGGTGGTCGCAATAGCAACACCAGCACCTGAATCTATGATTGCTTTGGTTGTGTAACCTTGGTAGGTGATGGGAAGATAAGTATTACCTTCTTCACCCTCACACATGTCCCCTATTTTGTCTAGAGGTATCTCTGGTACCCTTTGCTTGGAGCCTGCTTTTGGCATGTTGGAATCAAGTTCTGGAACCTGATCCTTCACATGATTCCAAAGCTCAGGTTTCGCTTTGAGCAGCTCTTCTACAGTGAGATGACACTGAACCTTAGTGTTCTTCACGACATCCGTGTTCCTTGGAACCACTGAGTCTTCATTTCTTACTAGTATTGTGGGAGCTCTAATCTGGAGAGATTCAGATTCCCATGGGCCTGGAAATTGAGGAAGTTCTTCTAAGGTATTAGATTCAAAATCTAACCTTTCGTCTTCTTGTTGTTCTGCTTCATCTCCGTAAATAGATGGAATGTCTTGGGGAAATTGATCATGAAGATCATCAATCTCAGGAATAGGAGGGGAATTACCCTTCTCCTTGGCCCATTTATCTTCCTGTATTTCCCGCAAGAACTCTTGAGAGTACTGTTGAATTGAAGGAGGTATTCCAGCATCTGTGGAATTAGGAACATAAGCTCCCCTTGGTGGTGAGCTTCTTCTCTCAATAACTGGTTGAGCCTGTGGATGTAAAGAAACTTGTGGTTTGTTTACCAATTGCTCTAATCTTTCTAGTAAGCCCTGGAAATGCAAATCTGATTTGATAGAGTTTGTCTGATTGAACTTTTGACTAGTCTCAAGTATGGCTTGAGCTTGTTCTACCATTTTCATGCACAGTTTCATCCGTTCAATCTCTAAATCTGCTCTAGGGTAACTCTTGTCTAGGTTTGCCGCTGTAGGCCCTTCTTGAAGTCGAGCCTGGTAGGCCTTGAACATCATGTCCAAGCCTTCTGGGGTTGGATCTGCAAGAACAGACCCTAGTTGCGGTCTATTTACAATGGGTGGTGGGGTGGGATGAGGTGGAGTGGGTGGAGTTTCAGCATGCGAGGGGTTTTGAGATGCAATGTCTTCTATTTTTGTTTTTGCGTCTTTCAAGCTTTCTTCTAGTTCTGATAACTTTTTATTCCACTTACGATTGGCCTTTTCTCTAGTATCCTTCCATGTTCTTGTTTTCCTCTTACTAGGCTCTCCTGATTCACTCAACTCCGATTGTTCTGCTGGTTTATCTTGTTTTAATGCTTGTGCCCTAGTAACTGCCTGTACAGGTGCCACCTTGCTGCTACTGGCACTTGATTCTGCCACTAAGCCTACCACATTAATGGGTGTAATCTTGGGTGCACTAGAGGGGTTTCTTGGACAATCTCTGGGGAGATGGTCTTTGCCACAATCAGGACAATAAGCATGTATTGTGATAGCTTGTCCTTGACTCGGAGATGGTGGGTGGGGACAGTCACGAATGAAATGGTCACCTTGACATCTGAAACAAGATCCTCTAGGGGCTTGTGGTCTCATTTGTCTCAACTGGGGCCTAGGGTTAGGATTTGTGTACATGACATTGGAGTATTCTGGCTCCCAATTTTGCTCCATAGGCCGTGCCTCATAATGATACGGGTAAATCTCACTATGTTCAGGTGACTCTGTGTAATAGGCATGTGGACTACCTTCATGGGAGTAGTCTGAACTATGAGCATGAGAGTCATTATCTGGTATCAATGGGGTTAGTGGGACCAATGCTCTACTTGGATTTTCCTCTCCCACGGCATACTTGACTGGAATCACATTGGCCGGGGCTGGTGGTTGGTTTCCCAAGACTGGTTGTGGCCTATATTGTGCCTGATATTGCTGTTGTGGTCTATAATATGGCTGTTGGTATTGGTTTTGATACCTACCTGGTTGGTAAGGTTGTTGATAATTCTGTCTAACAGCCTGCCTATTATAGGGACAATCTTGAGCCGTGTGGTTCGTATATTTTCTCTCAATTGTGCAATATGGAGCATTCCTTTCTCTCATGTTCTGGTTGTACAATGGGCATACATTAGCCATGTGGTCGCCTCCGCAAGTATAACACCGATTCAATGGAGTGACTCTCTGTGTTTGTTTATTTTGGACTCCCAGCTTCTTGGCAACTTGCTCAGCTATCTCCTCTATTTCCGTGGAGATTTTTGAAGCATGACTAGTAGAACTATCTGAATCCTTATAGAGTTTGGACAATCCTAACTCCTCACCCAAGTTATCTTCTATGTCAATGCATGTCCGCACGCACTCTTCTATGGATCTAGGCTCTTTCAAGTATACATAGGATCTTAACTTTGTGCTCAGTAAGCCATCTAAAAACAAAGCCACTTGTTTGGCTGGTGTGGGTAGCTCTGGAACAGGGCATCTTTCTAGGTACTGTCTAAACCTTCTACCTGCTAGTCGCACTGTTTCTTGGGGTGTCTGTTTGAAGCTGTGGATCAGAGATGAAGTGTTATGCCTGATACCACTCTTGGAAAATTCTACAATGAATTCGTCTAGCAGTTGACCTATATCGCGATAGTTGCGACAACTCAATGGTTGAAACCAAGCTAAGGCAGTGCCCTTAAGGGTCAGACCAAATGCCTCGTACTGGGTGAACAAATCCTCAACCTGTTCAGCTCTTAACACTTGTTTGAACTCAGCCACATGATCATAAGGATCTCCTGACCCGTCAAAATAATTCTTCATTGCCTTGATCACTTGAGTGGGTCTGAGGGTTCTTGGGTGCTCTCGGGTTCTAGGCAATGGAAATTCATGTTCATTTCTTTGTTGCCTATGTGCTTGATATCTCTCTCTTTCAGGTCTTTCATTTTCAAATCCTGACCTATTCCTGCCCACTGTGTGTGCAAAACTTACCTCCGGTCTCTCTCTAGTTCTTTCTCTCTGGGCTTCCTGAGCTTGGGATGACCCTACTCCTTGGAGGCCGTGGGAAACATTGGATCTTGGTGGAGGGAAAATCAATTCACTCTTCCAAGTATATGCATGTCTATCATGTTCTGTTACCAAGAAAATTTTCTCTGACGTGTTATCTAGGTAGACAACTTTGCCTGGTATCTCTGGATCCTTGAACTCGTAGATGATGACTATGCCCAATTGGCTAGGTTGTTCTGGCTTGAATCTCCAAAAGGCTTCCTCTGTTTCTCTATTCAAAAATAGTTCTATGCTTTTGTTGTCTTGAGGGATCCAGTCTGGAGTGATCACTCGGGTCAAAACTGACTTGCCTCTAGGAGTCTGGGGTCCTTGTCCTATATTTCCTTGTTCTAGGTCTCCTATCTCATTCTCATGAATGATATTTCCAAACTCATCGGTCCTATCGGGTTGGTTGGTAACCACATACATGGTTCCTTCCTTATCAATGTATGAACCCTCTTCGAACTTGACCACCGGGTGTTCAAGTCCAAAGGATTGATCTGGATTTTTGAGTTGGACCACTGATCGCCTCAGACCATCCTCATAGATGCGAGCACCTAATTGGTTGGTCCGAATATATTCCAACTGTGTCTTATAGGGACCTTCCGGTGTTTGTAGATGGGCAGTCCCTGAGCCACCTGCAGGTTTTCCCATACTAAAAGACATTTCTGAATCACTTGTGTCCGATCTGAGTAAAAGATGACCACTTAGTTGTTGTGCCCAAGACTTGGATGTATGGTTGACACTAGCCTCAGAAGATCTAATGCTTTGTTTATCCTTGCCTAAGTGTCTACCAGATCTCAGGTTCATAAGCTTTAGTCAAGAATCCAAATTTTCCCTTTGGTATGGTTCAAAATTCTTTAGAGCCCCCTTGGTTCCCTAGTCCCACCTGAGGGTCAACTTCAAATTAACCTATCTCAAAATCAACGCATTATTCTTGAAAAAAATAGTTGAGATCGTGTAGGATTTGAAACGAGCTTTCCAACAAGCTATAGAGCTCAAAAAATGGACTTTGGATGAGAAAGTTATGTCAAATCAGGCTCCTGGGGGTCAAAACAGGCAAACAGGACCTTTGGAGAAAATCGCGATTTTGTGAACTTTCTGAAAATCGCGATGCTGTGAAGTCAAAAAAATCGCGATGTTGAGCACAAAATCGTGTTTTTGAAAATCGCGATTTTGAGCAGAAAATCGTGATTTGAAAATCGCGATGTTGATCACAAAATCGTGTTTCTGAAAATCGCGATGTTGAGCAGAAAATCGTGATTTGAAAATCGCGATGTTGATCACAAAATCGTGTTTCTGAAAATCGCGATGTTGATCACAAAATCGTGTTTCTGAAAATCGCGATGTTGATCACAAAATCGTGTTTCTGAAAATCGCGATGTTGATCACAAAATCGTGTTTCAGAGAATCGCGATGTTGATCACAAAATCGTGTTTCAGAGAATCGCGATGTTGATCACAAAATCGTGTTTCTGAAAATCGCAATTTTGACTCAGAGAATCGTGATTCACAAAATCGTGTTTTTGACTGAAAATCGTGTTTTCTCAGAATCGTGTTTTTGACATGAAAATCGCGATTTTGAGCAGAAAATCGTGAATTGAAAATCGCGATTTTGAGCAAAAATTCGTGTTTTCTCAAAATCGTGTTTTTGACTTGAAAATCGCGATTTTGTCCCACAGAATCGTGTTTTTCTCAAAATCGTATTTTTGGCTGAAAATCGTGATTTGTGAGAATCGCGATTTTGAGCAGAAAGTCGTGTTTTTCACAAAATCGTGTTTTTGCTGAAAATCGTGATTGGTGAGAATCGCGATTTTGAGCAGAGAATCGTGTTTTTTGAAAATCGTATTTTTCACATGAAAATCGCGATGTTGAGCACAAAATCGTGTTTTTGAAAATCGCGATTTTGAGCAAAAAATCGTGTTTTCACAGAATCGCCTTTTTCACAAAATCGTGTTTTTGCTGAAAATCGTGATTGGTGAGAATCGCGATTTTGAGCAGAGAATCGTGTTTTTTTTTTAGAAAAACACAGAATCGCGATTTTTTCAACCAACTTTTAGGCGGGAAAACTGAAAATCGTGATTTTTCAAAAAATTTTGAATTTTCACAGAATCGCGATTTTCATCACAGAATCGCGTTTTTTGGCGGGAAATTCAAATTTCTGAGCGCCGGCTATGGCGAGCTCCGTATGAGCAGAAAATCATAAAAAAAATACAGCGCTTGCTCTCCCTTGCACCTCCTAACTCCTTCCCACACAATAATGCATGAAAAATGGTATGAAGATGGTGAAAATGCACTAAAAAACAAGAATTTTCTATGAAGAAGAAGATGGAAGAAGGTGGAGATGATGATGATGATGAAGATGAAGAGGAAAAAACAGAAAATGAACTGAAATGACAATTTTTTTACCTTCCAACGTCGCAAATCTACGATCTTACCATCACCACGCTCGTCCTCGAAGCTCTCTCCCCGGCAACGGCGCCAAAATTTGGTGTAGCTCAAGCGTAAGCACCACCTCCTTTACTTGTCAATCCGCGGAGACGTGAGGACCGGTATGAAGACCACGAGCAAGTGAAGGCACAAGTGCGTGAGTGAAAGCACACAAACATGCACACACATACACACACACACGCACACGAGGCAAGATCAAAGTGAGGAACAATGGAAGGACTTTGATTACAAAAGAAATCTATTACAAAACTGAAATCTACAAGAAGCTCACCTCAAAAATGAGCTCTCTAGCTCTTTTTATAGGTTTTTAACTAGTTTTGGCCCTGTCCAGACCTAGTGTCCGGCCTAGTTAAAAATTAGGTTCCAGGGCTTATTTGAGGGCTCAAACGGAGTCTAAAAATTATGAAAATTGGTACGATGGTACTTCTAATGCTCCTCAAGCTCGAGGACTCCTCGGCTTGCACAAAATGGAGCTACCAAAATAGAAAATGGTATTTACAATGGTTTTAGTGATGGAAATCACTATTTTTGTAGGGGATTCTTATGAAAAGTTGACAGTTACTTCATGGAGCTCCCTACTTGCTCCTTCTTCTTGTGTGTTTCCACCTTTCTGATGTGCTTCCATGCTTGTGCTTGACTTTGAGTTCCAACAATCACCAAGCTCTACTCTACCTAGTAAACAAACCTTGTCACACTAGTAGAATAGTCAAGTGGTTTCTTCTACTGATGGAGTTTGAGTTTGAGGTAGTGGTCAGGCAAGGAAAGACTCATTTGAGAGCAGACCATTCGCCCAGAATCCAGGATAAAGAGTCAAGTTCACCTTTAGATGACTTGGCAGATACATATTTGTTCAAAGTAGAAAGCATTCCTGAATGGGCCATGACTTTAGTACCTTTACTAACCATGGGACCCTGCAAAACATTTGGAAACAACACACATAGGGTATTACAAAGTAGAAATTTTATGTTGATTGCTGGTCATTTGTATCATCTCAATCATATGGGCATACTGGAATATTGTCTTCCACAAGAGGAGCAGTAGGAATATCTGAGGAGAGCTCACTATTGGAACCCTTGTACTCATGCTTCCATGATAGTCACCCTAAGTAATCTCAATAGGATGGGAGTACATTGGTCTAATGAGATTCAAGATGTAAAAAAGTATATTTCCAACTGCTGGAAATGCCAATCCTTGAGAAATTCAGAAGTTATAACCTTATACTGGGCTCAAAAAAATCCAGATTGGAGTGCAAACATAATTGAGGAGTTGAAAAGAAATAAGAAAGGAAAGCCAGAAAGAGATAGTGCAGAATCAAATAATCTACAAATGATTTCTGAGGAGTATCAACTAATAGGAGATCAATTGTACAAGAAAGGAATGGATGGGTATTTAAGAATCTGTGTTCCTGAAGATAAATATCTGGAAATATTAGAAATGGCACATTCTGGAGTGGCAGGAGGACATTTTTCAAGTGATAGGACTGCTAAACTCATATTATACTCTGGTTATTAGTGGCCAACTCTATTTCTTGATACAAGAACATATGTGAAAAGATGTGACATTTGTCAGAGGGTGAGTCAACCAAATAAAAGAGACAATATGCCACTAGTGCCACTGATTTCAGCTAGAGCATTTAGTAAATGGGGATTGGATTTGATTGGACCCATACATCCTTTAGCAAAACAGTCCCATGCTGAATACATACTAGTAGCCACAGATTACCTGACTAAATGGGTAGAGTCCAAGGCTACAAAAAGGAATGATGCTCAGACCACTGCCAGATTTCTCTATGAAAATATCATTACCAGATTTGGATTACCAATTGAATTAGTAAGTGATAGGGGAACTCATTTTTTGAACCAAATCATAGAAAACATAACTAAGTATTTTATGATCAGTCATAGAAAGTTAGCCCCATATCACCCACAAGCTAATGGATTAGCAGAAAGTACTAATAAAGTACTTTGCACTGTATTGTCAAAATTGGTAAACACAAATAGGAATGATTGGGATTTACAACTTAATCATGTCTTATGGGCCTATAGAGTGGCATACAAAACCGCACTAGGAACCACACCATTCAACCTGGTATATGGACAAAATATAGTTCTGCCTATAGAATTCCTTATTCCCACACTAAGGGTAGGTAGTCAATATGAGTGGACTGGACATGAGTTATCTGAGAGTGGTGGAACTGGAAAAGCTAGGAGCCTCTAGAGTTCAAGCAGTTATGAGCATATATGCAGACAAGAAAAGGCAAAAAGCTTATTATGATGTTCATATTAAAGAGAAGGACTTACAAGAAGGAGATCTTGTTTTGGCATACACAATAAAAGAACATCAGAAAAAATTTCAGAAAAAAGGACATGGACCTTATATTATCCATCAAATAAGTAACATTGGAGCTATCCAACTAGCTAATATAGATGGAGAAATCATGCCAAATTTCATAAGTGGATGCAAAGTAAAAAGGTATGATCTTCCATTAACTGTTTCTGAATGGAGAAGGATACATTAAGCTCAAAATAAGAAAAAAGAAGAGGAAAACATTAGAAAGGAGTCTCAACAGGAGGCAAAGAAAAGGATAAGAAAAACCAAAGATCTTAGAGAAGTCCTTTTGTGTGAAATGCCTCTAAGAGCAAGAGAACATTTGCCTGTTATAACAATGAATTTTTAGGATGAAATAATCAAAGTTTTGATAGATTCAGGTGCACAAGTAAATTTGATCAGTTCAGCTTTGTTGGATAAGTTTAACCTAAAAAGGACTATAAGCAAAACATTTATCAAAACCTTAGAAGGATGGATAATACAAAGCATGTCTTCACCTTCTATTGAAATTAAGTTCAATAAAGAATATATGAGAATAGATTGTGAAGAATGGACAGATCACATGATGACTGAGAAATTGATTTTGGGATAACCATGGCTAAAGCAAGGTAAAGTAATTTTGGATTTGGAAAAAATGAAGCTTAAGTTGACAGTAAATGACAAAAGGTTTTTAATGCTTTTATGGAGTAATGAAGAACAGGAAGATCAATAGGATATTCATGACTCAGACCTGGAAGGATTTACTTTTTCATTAGAAGATACAAAGGCATTACCAATACAACCACTTTATGATCAAGCTTCATTCAATCAAAAATAGGAGAAAATTGAAGGAACAAAAGATGGTGAAGAGACAGAAAAAAGGTGGCAACCATGGAATAGTCAGAAGCATCAAGGCATCAGAACAAGAAGAATGTGGAAACAAATTACACACAAGCACTGCTCATCAAAACAAGTTCTCAGAACTAAATGGATATGGAAGCCAAAAAATTCCAAGAACAGCCTATCAAAAGAAGAGGGGTTTATTCCTAGAACATGGTCAACAAGGATCAAATATTATTGGGTAAAAAAATCAGATTTGATTCAATGGAAAAAGAACATGATTATCTGATATACATTTAGGATTTTTGATAAGAAAATCAGAGTATTACAGAAAAGAAGTTATGACCTCTTGGAAATTATTTCAATTTGTTCTACATTATCCTTTTTCTAAGAAGAGAAATAGGAAGTGGAGGAAATTATTTTAAAAAATATTATTTTTTTTTAAAAAAGAGAGAGAAAAATAAAAAAAACATTATTATTAAAAAAAAGAGAAAGAGAAAAGAAGAAAAAATAAGAAAAAATATTATTATTATTAAAAAAAGAGAGAGAGGAAAATTATCCATTTTTCTTTTATAATTCTTTTAATTATATAAGCTATACAACACAAGCAAGATATAGATGGTATTGTAGCAGGTGTCTATTTTTTTTATTTATTCAATATTTTTTCAATCTCTTATTTTTTTTCAAATATGTCCTTTCTTTATAAAAGCTGTCAGAAGAAAAGAGAGCACTAGACATCTTGCTACACATGTAATGATCACTTCAATTGAGTTTTTATCTGTGATACAAATAGGAAAGTCAGGAATTCTCTAAGTCTTGATTTCATTCATTTTCATTACATCTCAAGATTAATGTGATTTTATTTATGTTTCTTGAGACTCATGTGGGTGGAGTTTTTCTTTTGTGTGATGCTATATTTTCTTCAGAATGGTGAATCCCAAGGAACTACCAATCCATGATTTCAAAGCAGACTCAGTCACCCTGTCTAGAGGACATTGGTTCTTGGATAGTGAAGTTGCAGTAGAGGAGGTGGATCTGGAGACTGATGAAGAGCAGGAAATTCCAGAAGCAGAGAAGGTAGTCAAGGAGCTCAAGGAAACTTTGGGTATCATTGGTCAGCATATTTTTATTGTGGGAGTCAGAGGTTACAAGTACACCATGCTGTGCCAGGAATTTTACAAATTCCAAAGAATTGCAATCAATTACAAAAAATGGAAAAGAGTAGGAATACACAGGTTGTTGGATGAACCCTTATTCTTCATAGACTTTGAAAGAGTGGTACAGGTGATGAATAGTCTGATGGAGGTTGGAAAGGGTAATGATGCTTATTTCAGATGCACAGTCAAAGACAGAGAAAACAAAGAAGTGAACATTACCATAAAAGCAGAACATATCAGGGTAGCCCTACAGTTTTATACCATGGGAAAAAAGTTGGACAATAGTTTTGTAAAGAAAAGCTACATATGCACGATATCCCAAATTTCCTGATTTTAAAGGAAAGGAGAATGAGGAGTATACTATCAGAATGTTTTTGCAATACTTCTGTTTTCCAAAACTACCTAGATACACCATGCCACACAAACCAGTAACATTGATCATGTTCAGTAATAAGGACAGAACCAAGCCTTTTGGTATGATGGATGTAACTCCATACATACATGAGCAATTGAAGGAAGCAGCCAAACATTGGGAGCAAACGAAGTACATGAATGGAGCTCAATTCTTAACAAGAATTATATATCATGTCCTAGAGATGGAGGATCAATTACAATTGGCTCCAGAAGCCCAATACTTCAGAAGTTTGATGACAAGAATCAAAAGTCCCTCTAAGATAATGTGTGTAAGAGAAGCAGAAGCCCAACCAAGCATGAGGGGAGTAGAAAGGAAAAGAAAGGGAGTCTCGAAAGAAGTCATTCCAGTAAAGGAAAGAAGATTGGATCCAAGAAAAGTGGAAATGTTTATTGTTACCCTTTGGAGTTGTCCTCTCCAATCATTTTAGCATAAAGAATCAACAATACATCTTATATTTGTCAATCCGGGAATTATACACAGACCATAGCCCCTTCTAGATGATGGAATCCAAAAAATAAGAGAAATATGACTGGATTTCTCAGAAATAATGAAGATGAAGAGAATTTTCTAGGGTTTTGATTATCTTGAGCACTACTACATCATTTCCAATGATCTTCGTGCCTAAAGTGTGTTATTTTCTCAGCAGAACACAATTATGAAGTCAAATCTCAAAAATGATACCTGTAACCTTCAGACGAGACAATCCTGATTCTATGAAAATTGACAATTTCCATCTCCAACTCTATTCATGAGCACTTTCACACTCCACACATCAAGAATCCCCTCTCTTCATGCACATTAATCATAAATACACAATAGAAGCTTGCAAATTCCATGGATCACACATAGAATAGACTCAACAAATCTAAAGAAAGTACTTGAAAGGAAGAAACACGATTTCTGCAAGGAGAGCTCTTCTAATTACTTGGATAGCACAAATAATACAACCAACCTTTTCAAAATAAAGGAAATTGTCTTTTATACATTTTCAAGTGTCCCTTTTCACACTTGATTTTTGTTCCTTTTTCCCTTCTATTCTAAAAATATGCTATCAAAGAGCTTCCAAAAATTTTAGAAAAAATACATATGATTCTAATTTACATGAGGAAGACTCTTCCTCATTTTTACATCATTTGCATAAATATTTCTACAATTTTTTGACATTTTACAAATAATTTCCCTTCAAAAAATGCTTCTTTTAACATTCATTTTAGCATAAAGAATCAAAAATGCATCTTATATTTGTCAATCTGGGAAGTATACATAGACCACAGCCCCTTCTAGATGATGGAATCCAAAAAATAAGAGAAATATGACTGGATTTCTGAGAAATAATGAAGATGAAGAGAATTTTCTACGGTTTTGGTTATGTTGAAGCAATACTACATCATTTCCAATGATCTTGGTGCCTAAAGTGTGTTATTTTCTCAGCAGAACACAATTATGAAGTCAAATCTCAAAAATGATACATGTAACCTTCAGACGAGACAATCACGATTCTATGAAAATTGACAATTTCCATCTCCAGCTCTATTCCTAAGCACTTTCACACTCCACACATCAAGAATCACCTCTCTTCATACACATTAATCAGAAATACACAATAGAAGCTTGCAAATTCCATGGATCACACATAGAATAGACTCAACAAATGTAAAGAAAGTACTTGAAAGGAAGAAACACGATTTCTACAAGGAGAGCTCTTCTAATTACTTGGATAGCATAAATAATACAACCCACCCTCTCAAAATAGAGGAAATTGTCTTTTATACATTTTCAAGTGTCCCTTTTCACACTTGATTTTTGGTCCTTTTTCCCTTCTATTCTAAAAATATGCTATCAAAGAGCTTCCAAAAATTCTAGAAAAATACATATGATTCTAATTTACATCAGGAAGACTCTTCCTCATTTTTACATCATTTGCATAAATATTTCTACAATTTTTTGACATTTTACAAATAATTTCCCTTCAAAAAATGCTTCTTCTAACAGCATATCACAAGCATCTTTTCTTTTGCAAAAGTGAATGTGAATGGCACATTTGAAAAACAAAGGTATCAATGCTTGTGCATGTGCATCTCTTCTATCCCCACAAATTTCATCTATAGTAGGTGCAATAGGAACCATAAAATGACTAAGAAATTGAAGATCATCATCATCAACACCATGTGCATCATATTCAATCACTATATTTGTAGGTGAATGAGGATGTTTTTCAACACCGTCCACAATATTCCACAAGCATTTTTCATTCATGTAGACATATCCTGTATGCCCACAATGGGTAATTAGAACCATCCAAGTTATCCCCAACAACCAACATATAGAATACATCATTGCTTTTGGACATGGCCAATGGCTACATAACCTGATGCAAAAAGTGAATGTATCTCAATAAGTTGAACAAAAATATCCAATCGAGCTCCACTAGACTTGTAGCAAACTTCAAGGTGCCCATGTTTGCAAAACAAAAATTGTATATATGTTTGGTACAGAAGGACGAAATTGTTTGCATAGTCGCTATGATATTGCGCTTGGAGGCCAGAAAGGTAATCCCCAATGTTTGTGCGATTTTGAGATTGTGATCAGAACAATGTCAAAGATGTCCTAGAGAAAGGGGTGACCTACTATGATACCAAGTGTTGGAGTTCAAGGACTATGGAAGCATATGAACAACAGAAGGAAGAAGAAGAATATGAAGAAGCTTGGAGGACAACATACTATTACCAAGTGAATGTACAAAGATAAATGACCCATTAGGATTATAGGCATATAGCTGAAAGAGAAAAAAATTCCCCTAATCGCTACCAAAATATATCAATATGAAGAGTATTATGAGAGAAAGGTAATTAGAGGGAAAAGTAATGTATACTAACTGAATTCACAAAGGAGTCCAATCGAGGTGATAAAAAATTCTTTAGAGACTTCAAAGGTGCATATACATTGCTAATCTATAATTTGAAAAGGGAAAAATTAATTATAAGAATCAGCACTCAAGACTATGAGAAAAAGTTTGAGAATGAACCTAAATGAGTTCATAAAGACCTATCAACGTTGTAGATTCTTGGTGTACGGATATGCTTCTTTATTATAGGTGGATGCATTTTGTTCATGTTTCAAAGGTAAGCATATATTGTTTAGATACACATATGTTGAAAGGAAACATATCTTCACACCAAATGTTCAATGTACACTAGGCCAAATATGGAAATCTTTTCGATAGTTGGTATCAAATTTTATATTTATTGTAGGGTAACTATATAATTTGTTTTAATTATAGAAGACTATTAAAATATTTAAAGAGTATAATTAGGTTCCTAATGATTATAAAGTTTGAATAGGTGCAATATTTCATAGGAAGATTTTGATACTACACCAAATACTTTTATTGATACATTAAACATATGGTGACTTTGTCCAAATTATTATCCTCAAAAGTAATGAAAGTTGGAGGTATAGATAGGATTTTAGTGCGTTATCCATTATTATTGATTGAGTATATTCAACCCCAAGTACTAGGCATATGCTGTTGGGATATCAAGCTCAACATGTGACGATCCAGGATGACACGTATCACTTTTTCATTTCTCTGACATGTATAGTGGTCACACCGGTATATGTCAGGGATTCTTCATTGAGCTTTACTAGATTTATCTATCGAGAGTGATGGCACATTTGTTTCTTTCCAGCTCACTCATTCGTAGACATTATGACTTTTCTTATGTACTATTCTTTATATATTGCACTTGTTGTATTGTTGTTTTAGGCCATTCTTGTACATTCCTTTTATGTAATAGAAGAAGAAGAAGATCATTCTTCCTTGCCTCAATATGTGTGTGCGCTCCTCTTTGAGAGTGTGATTGTGAACTCTCTTCCTTATCTCCTCCCTCGTGACATGGTATCAGAGCCAGTGTGGCTATAAAGAGATCGTGGAGAAGGCCAACGATGAAGAGTAAGCAAGAAGCCATGGAAAAAGTGTGATTCACAAATGACCTCAGGCATGGATCCACCTCGACCTCCATTTTAAGCCCGTAAGGTGGGGCCCATAGAAAAACCAAGTTAGTTTGCAAAACTCTAACTTGCATCTTGTTCAGTAAATACTCATATACTCCAGATCCAAAATTTCAAGTGATTTCGTGTACAAACTATCCAAAATTGTGTTTTTTTGAGGTCAAACTATCACGTCATAGTGCAATAGTGTTTAAGCAAAAGTATTGCTTGTAGTGTTTTTGCAGTGTTGTGATTTACTACAAAAATGACAAATGCAGATGGAATGAGTCAGCTTATGAGCAATAAGCTGGACAAGAACAACTTCCATGCTTGGAGATTCAGAATGATGAATTCCTCATGGGAAAAGGCTACTAGAAGTAAATCAAAGGAGAGAATGAAAATGCTCCACAATTATCAGAGAGGAATCACAATGTGGACCAGTTAAGAGCATATGAGGAATGGAATCAAGGAGCATGAAAGGTAATGTATTGGCTATCTGTTAGCATATAGGATAGCATGATTGGACACATATAGGATGCCAAGACTCCGAAAGATTCTTGGAACAGTTTGGTCACTTTGTATGAGACCAATACAAAGGCACATAAATTGCAACTCAAGAACAAGCTGCATATATTGGAGAAAAAGTGCAAGTCGGTAAGTGACTACACCCTAAAAATCAAAATCATATGTGAGTCACTTGCATCTATTGGCGAGAATGTAGATGATGATGATAAGGTGGAAGTGTGCCTTCGTGGTTTAGGATCTGCATATAAGCAGTTCATAACTTCCATAAAGACCAGGGAAAATATTCCTAATTTTTTTGATCTGGTGTCCATTATTGAAGAAAAGAATCTTGGTGAGGACTCAAACTCCCAAGGAAAATCTAGCTCTGAGCAGGTATTATACTCTGGTAGAGGAAGAGGCAGAGGTAGAGCTTCAGAAGTGGAAGAGGAAACAGTAACCAAGACCAAGGTCAACATCAAAATCATGTAGGAGGTAGAGGACAGTTTCGAGGCAGGGGGAGCCAAAGACGTTGCAAAAATTTCCAAAGAAATGATTTAGGTAATGATAGTAAAGGATGCTAGAATTGTGGTAAACCTAGACACTTTGAACATGATTGTAGTCTGAAGAATCAAAATAACAGAAGGCAGCAAAACAACTATGCATCCACAAGTGCAAATGATTCTGAGAAGCTATTCATGGTTCAACACATGATGAATACGATGTCCGTTGATGTTTCAAAATTAAAAAGTAATGTCTGGTATGTTGATTCAAGTGCTTCAAATCACATGAATAGTCATGCAGAATGGTTTAATAGTTTGCAAAAATTGTCAATTCTTCTGAAACAGGTGATGACACATCAAACCCTATCGGGCATACAGGAAACATAGCACTATCTATGGCGGACGAGAAGGTAAAACATCTTGCTTATGTGATACATGTTCCAAATATAACAAAGAATCTTGTTTTTGTTGGACAAATGGTTGACTAGGGATTACAAGTTAGATTCAATGTTGATGGGTTATATGTAGAAGATTATAAACAGGATGGATGATTGATTTCCAAAGGAAACAAAGTGGGTGGGATGTTCACCTTAATTGTGAGAATTCCTTAAATGAATGCAGCCATGTTTGCAAAAGGTGCAGGAGTTATTGTTGATATAGAGATTTGGCACAAAAAAATCGGACATGCAAACTTGTAGAGGCTGAAATTGATGAACTCTGAATTGTGTTTTAGCATATTCTCTGTATTGTGCTATGTAATAGTTAAATACATGTGATGCTAAGTGCTAACTGAATAATTAGTGTGGTCAATATCCATGAATCTGTGAAGTTTATCACATATATGATTTTTACTATAACTGACAAGTTATTTAGCTAGTTTGGTGTGGGTAGTTTGGAGAAACATAGGAATTAAGTTGTTACTAAAATTTTCCACTCAAGAACCTTGTCAACCTATCCTATTCCCCTTCACTAAACTAGATGAGAAAGAGGTTAACACTTTCAAGTCCTTGTATCTCCAAGCAAACATATCTCTATACTCTCTTAGTAATATAATCAACTCTCCCTCCTCCTCTTCACTTAAATCATGTCCTATATACATGCACTTTCCTCCCCTTCTTCAACTATAGCCACAATCTTCTTAGTATGCTCTCGGTTATCATAAGCCTCTCCTATGAGGGCTTCCCTTTTAGGCATCTTCATATTTCTTTAAAAATTTTGGCACTTCAAACAATGATTCTATATCTTCTTCTTGGGTGGGAGACTTTTGTCGCTCCTCTTTCTCACTTGATTCCTCAACTTCATATTTCTTAAAAAATTTTGCCACTTCAAACAATGATTCTATATCTTCTTCTTGGGTGGGAGACTTTTGTCGCTCCTCTTTCTCACTTGATTCCTCAACTTCATATTTCTTAAAAATGTTTGGCACTTCAAACAATGATTCTATATCTTCTTCTTGGGTGGGAGACTTTTGTCGCTCCTCTTTCTCACTTGATTCCTGCTAGCTAATTTAGCGTCTTCTCTTGGTTATACTCCACTAGATCAAGGGTTTTGACTTCTACTAAGTATAGAAATTTGTCCTCTGAAGAGAGGTATACATGATTCAACCAATTGGATTCAAAGATAAAAAGCATCCAATTTTTTTTTGCAGATTGAAGAAAGCTTTGTATGGGATGAAGTTAGCACCACATGCTTGGAACCAAAGATTGGTTGAGTACCTCACAAGGTGTGGGTGTAGTCCAAGTAGTGCAGATTCTTCTCTCTACATGAAGAAAGAAGAAGGCAAGCAAGTATACATATGCATATATGTTGATCATCTCATCATTACAAGAAGTAATGTTGCAGGAATACAAGAGATAAAAAGAAAACTTCAAAAGGAGTTTAAAATTTCAAATCTTGGTGAGTTGAAATATTTTTTAGGCATTGAGGTAGTCCATGGGAAATATGGCATCTACTTGATGCAAAGAAAGCATCTGTTGGATGTTCTTTTTAGATTTGGAATGAGTGAATGCAAACCACTCACTCAACCTATGGACACAAATGTGAAGCTATGCTCAAATGATGGAAACAAGTAACATGATGTAACTACATACAGGAGTATTTTAGGCTCATTGATCTATGTTACAATCACAAGACCAGATTTGTGTTATATTGTTGGAGTTCTTTCTCAATTTATGCAAACTCCAATAAGTGAACATTTAAATTCAGCTAAATGAGTGCTAAGATATGTGAAGCACACAGTCAATCATGCCTTGTTTTATAGATATGATGAAGAATTGTAGGTGAAGGGCTTTAGTGATGTTGATTGGATTGGTTTGAAAGAAGATAGAAGATCCACTTCAAGTTATGTATTCATGATAGGCAACAAACCTATCACATGGAGCTCAAAGAAGCAACCTATTGTTGCACTATCATCTACAGAAGCTGAATGCAAAGGATTAGCCTTTGCAACTTGTGAAGCTATGTGGATTAAGAAGCTCTTGGTTGATCTTGATGTGTAGGTAGAGAACATTCCAATTTATGGTGACAACATGTCAAGCATTCACTTGACAAACAATCCAATGTTCCATGGATGAATTAAGCACATAGAAGTGCACTATCATTATGTTCGAGAAAAAGTTTTGAGCAAGGATGTGGATATAAAGTTCATTACAACTAATGACCAGGTTGCATACATGTTTAGAAAGTGCTTAGAAGTTTTGAGCAAGGATGTGGATATAAAGTTCATTAGTTCATTAGAACTAATGACCAGGTTGCAGACATGTTTAGAAAGTGCTTAGATGCTTCTAAACTAAAGATGTTCAAGGATGAAAGGCTGAATGTGCAAGCTCACATGTGAGCTTGAGGGGGAGTGTCAAAAATAAAGAAGCAAGGTCGTATATATTTTGCAAAAATGATTTTCTTCAAATAGAAGGAAAATGCAAAAATGAAAAATGGAATCATTTACTTCAGCAAGTAGTGGAGGCCAAAAGAGAATCTGACAAAAGAGAATCAAATCCAGAAACTGAACTGGAAGAGAAGAGTGGCTGCTCAAATTAGTGGAGGAGTTATGGAGAAGAGCTCTCAAATTCATCATGAGAGCTCGTGGTCATTTGGCTACAAAATGTGACCGTTAGTGTCCATGTGAAAGGCCAAATGGCCATCGAACACTTCTTTGTATATGTTCTTTAATAAAACAGTTTATTCCCCACTTAGAGAATGCCCATCCTCCCATCATGGGTTTCAGTGGCATCTCATCTTTACGTATCAGATACTGAGTTCGCTAACAAACATCACACCACTTCACATAGGTATGTGCATCCATGTGAAGGGTTGGCCACCAAAGACCTTCAAATGGAATTTCTTTGATCACCCAGTCTGGTCCAAAATGTCCTCCTGCCACATCTTGGTGAGCAGTTTCTAAGATCTTAAGATATTCACTCTCATGGATGTTGGTGTAAATCACAAGCCTACACATTTGGCTTGGAAGTTATCATGAAGACTCTACATACATAAAGAACCATAGGAACATATGCTAGTGATTACTTACCACTTTACCTCATTTGTAAAAGTCAAAATGACTTGGAATCTTTTGTAATCACCTACCAAAGTGAGTCGTGGAAAAAGTAGCTTATTTGATTGAGAGAATATCTCCAAGATTTTAGGACCTTGATCATAGGAAGCCAAAATTTGAATTTGAATTCAAATTTTTGCACATATTCTATAAAATGTACTTTGAAAAGTCGCGGGTATATCTCTTCATTTCCCGAGGCTTACTCTACTGAGTTTGAGTGTGTGTAAGGACTATACCATAGCCTACACCTCTCTACACCATTTTGCAATGCTATCCATGCCAATGGGATTGTACACAATTGTTAATCAATAGATACATTTACATCATTCATCTTTGTGTTCTCTGCTAGTCTACTCAAAAGTCTGTCAACTTGTCAAGGGCACATCTCAGTCAATACTCCACCAAATTCAGTGATTTAAAGCTTTTTGGATTCAGCTCAAAATCATCTACATTCTGCCAAAGTTTGAAGTGATTTTATTCAGCCAATTCAGAGAAATTGTCGTCGAGGTGCTCACTGGTCTATCTCTACTACAGTCCTAAAAAGTCGGGGGTATACCAAATCTTGCTAAATTAATTTCTCTTAGCATAGTTCATTATTTTACATCATTCCACTTGCAAATGCTAGATTACTAAGCTAACTGAATACCCCTAAAAGGAATTTTATCAATTGCTACTGTGCTGGTCAAACTAAGCAAAACATTGAGCAGGTGTCAAGACCAAAATAGAAAGTTTTCTTGACTTTGTGACTTCCAAAGTTATCTGTTTTGATTCAATCATTACACACTTGATTTCCAAAGGACATAGGCCATTTCTTGGTGTCATTGGAAAGCTAAGGGAGTCTACTAATCAAGTCTGAAGCTAAAGAGGGCTGGTACAAAGCAGGTTTTAGCAGTACCTACTCAATCTCTTGGATCATCCATCTATCTTTCCCAACAATGGTATCAGAGCAAATAAGGTAAAATGGGAGATGGTTTTCCTTCATTCATTGATAAATTGGATAGGAACAACTATCAAGCTTGGTCTCTAAGGATGAAGACCTACTTACAAGGAAGGATTCTCTATGGATACATCTCAGAAGATGAGGAATTGCCCTCATTCAAAGCAAGAGGTTTTCCAACCAAGGAGGAGCAAGAAAAACTCAACACATGGTGTGCAAGGGATGCATTGGCAAGGTCCTATTTACTCAACTCTATATCTGACTTTCTTTTACCTCATATCAGAAATTGTAAGACTTCCCAAGAGACTTAGGAAACCTTGTCATCATATTTTTCCTCTAATACAAGGGCTAGGAAAAATCAGTTGTGGATTGAATTCACAACACTAAGGAAGAAACCTAAGCAAGCTGTTTCAGAATTTGTGACCAAGATCAAAGATGTTGCAGATCAGTTAGCAAGCATAGGAGAAGAAATTGAAGAAGAACAAATTGTAAGGCAGGTAATTAATGGAATCAAGGCTGATGACAAGTGGGAAAGCTTCACCACTGCAATGGATCTCTACATGGACATGCACACTCCAGATCTTACAACTCTCATGGGTCAACTATTCACACATGAAGCAAAGCTTACCAAGAGTGGAGATACTACCAAAGGTAACAACTCTTCTGCCCTATACACTGATAAGAAATCTAAGGATAAAGGCAAGAGTAAGAAGGTGGAAGATGAATGCTCTACCTCCCAAGCCAACTATGCAGGGAGAGGTAGATCTTCAAGAGGTAGGGGCAGAGGAGGTAAGCAAGGTAGGGGGAGACCCTATAACTCATCACCATGTAACATTTTTGGTTTGTCAAACCACACCACAGATGAGTGTTACAGATGAGTGCTACCAAAGAGGTGGATACTCTCAGTCTAGAGGAAGGTTCAACCATCACCAAGGCCACAACAACAATTGTAACAACAACTACAACAACAATTACAGTGGCAACTACCAAGGAGGATTCAGAAACAGAAAGGACTACAACAACTACACAGAGGAGCAGGATGACTCTCTCTTGATCATGAACATGACTTCAAAGTCAGGTACAAATGATGATCACTTATTTTATATTGATTCAGGGTGTTCAAATCATGTGGCTGGTAATGTGACACTACTCTCTGATCTTGAGGAACCAAAAGGTAAACACCAAGTCCAAACAGGTGATGATACAAAGCATTCTGTAGTTAAAGTTGGAAATGTGAAAACTTGTGATGGTAATCAGAATTTGTTGAGCAGAGTACTTTATGTACCTACAATTACAAAGAACTTAATGAGTGTTGGTCAGATTGTAGAGAAAGGGTTGCAGGTCAGATTCAATCAGTATGGAGCATTTGTGGAGGACCCAAGACATGGATTCAAAAGGATAGCTAAAGGAGAAAAATCAGGTAGACTTTTCACTTTTGAGTTGGAAGATACAAAGAACATTGCATTATACAGTTATAAAGATCAAACACTTTCAGAGCTTGAGATTCGGCACAAGAGATTAGGGCACATAGGAGAAAGGACCTTGAAGCAAATGTGTAGGGACCAATGTGTGCTTGGGATACCTAATGTATCCAAGCAACATATGATTTACAAGTGTGGTACTTGTCAATTTGGTAAGTCTCACAAGTTACCCTTCTCCAACAAAGGATATATGCATGAAGACTATCTAGAGCTTGTACACACAGATGTATGGGGACCTAGCAAAGACCCCTCAGTCTCAGGTTCAAGGTACTATGTGTCTTTTATTGATGATTGTAGTAGATGGACTGTATTATACTTTATGAAGCACAAGGATGATGTATTTAATTGTTTTAAGAAATATATTGCATTAATTGAAAATCAGACAGGAAGGAATTTGAAGAGGCTAAGGTCAGATGGAGGAGGTGTAAACTTCTCCAATGAATTTGAGGACTTCTTGCAGGACAGAGGCATCAAAAGGGAAATAACCACAAGGTACTCTCCTGAACAGAATGGGGTAGCTGAAAGAAGAAATAGGTTAATTGTTGAGACAGCTAGATCTATGCTTAATGAGAAGAAATTACCTAACTACCTATGGGCAGAGAGTGTCTCTACTGCCACCTATCTCATAAACAGGTTACCATCAAATTCACTTGATGGTATGACACCATATGAAGCATGGCATGGTAAGAGACCATCATTGGATCACTGCAAAATTTTTGGATGTGTAGCATATGTACACATTCCTTCACAGGTAAGAGGAAAGCTAGATCCAAAGGCTGAAAAATGTATTTTCATTGGATATGATTTAAATAAAAAAGGTTACAGGTTTTATAACCCTACCAATAAGGGATTTATGGTAAGCAGAGATGTGATCTCTGATGAGAATGATTCTTGGTATGTGCTAAGTCAATTTATGCACAAGCCAAGGATACCTCACTTAGAGGCTGCCAAAAGAATCTTGAAGTATCTCAAGGGTACACAGAACCATGGTTTGTACTTTCCTTACACTTCAGATATTGATATAAAAGTTTATTCAGATGCAGATTGGGCAGGATGCAAGGATGATAGGAGGAGCACTTCTGGATACATTTCTTTTGCAGGTGACAAACCAATTTCATGGTCTGCAAAGAACCAACCAACTGTTGCATTGTCTTCTACAGAAGAAGAGTATAGAGGGCTAGCTAATGCCACTCAAGAAGCAATTTGGATTAAGCTTTTGTATTCAGAATTGGGCTTATATACTAGGCCTCCAATTATCTTTGGAGATAATACAAGTTCTCTTCACCTTGCAGCTAATCCTATCTATCATGCCAGGACCAAACACATAGAAGTTCATTATCATTATGTGAGAGAGAAGTTGCTAAGCAAGGACATTCAGCTGACCTATGTGTCAACCAACATGCAATGTGCAGATTTGCTGACTAAAGCTTTGGATGGGACCAAACTTTGCAGGTTCAAATCTATGATTGGATTGCAGGATGTACTTGAAGATTGAAGATGAAGACTTAAGCCAAAATGTTTGGCTTGAGGGGGAGATGTTGGTGTAAATCACAAGCCTACACATTTGGCTTGGAAGTTATCATGAAGACTCTACATACATAAAGAACCATAGGAACATATGCTAGTGATTACTTACCACTTTACCTCATTTGTAAAAGTCAAAATGACTTGGAATCTTTTGTAATCACCTACCAAAGTGAGTCGTGGAAAAATTAGCTTATTTGATTGAGAGAATATCTCCAATCTTTTATGACCTTGATCATAGGAAGCCAAAATTTGAATTTGAATTCAAATTTTTGCACATATTCTATAAAATGTACTTTGAAAAGTCGTGGGTATATCTCTTCATTTCCCGAGGCTTACTCTACTGAGTTAGAGTGTGTGTAAGGACTATACCATAGCCTACACCTCTCTACACCATTTGGCAATGCTATCCATGCCAATGGGATTGTACACAATTGTTAATCAATAGATACATTTACATCATTCATCTTTGTGTTCTCTGCTAGTCTACTCAAAAGTCTGTCAACTTGTCAAGGGCATATCTCAGTCAATACTCTACCAAATTCAGTGATTCAAAGCTTGTTGAATTCAGCTCAAAGTCATCTACATGCTGACAAAGTTTGAAGTGATTTCATTCAGCCATTTCAGAGAAATCGTTGTCGAGGTGCTTACTGGTCTCTCTGCTACAGTCCTAAAAAGTCGGGGGTATACCAAATCTTGCTAAATTAATTTCTCTTAGCATAGTTCATTATTTTACATCATTCCACTTGCAAATGTTAGCTTACTAAGCTAATTGAATACCCCTAGAAGTAATTTTATTAATTGCTACTGTGTTGGTCACACTGAGCAAAACATTGAGCAGGTGTCAAGACCAAAATAGAAAGTTTTCTTGACTTTGTGACTTCCAAAGTTATCTGTTTTGATTCAATCATTACACACTTCATTTCCAAAGGACATAGGCCATTTCTTGGTGTCATTGGAAAGGTAAGGGAGTCTACTAATCAAGTCTGAAGCTAAAGAGGGCTGGTACAAAGCAGGTTTTAGCAGTACCTACTCAATCTCTTGGATCATCCATCCATCTTTCCCAACAATGGACACATAGTCTTAGTTATTCATCGCTTCTATTCTTGTATAAATTAATTCCAATGAGTGCATAGTTTAGTGCTTCCTGTTCTAATCTCTCTTGTCTAGCTAATGTCATCTCTTGAGGGAATGTTTTCATCCTCAAGAAACTTACCAAAGGCTCGCTCCAATGTGGCACTAAAGACACTTGATATAGCATGTTCCACATGTGGTCTCATATGAGAGATTGGGCATTCATCGCATATCTTATGAACGTCTTCTTCCATAGTTGGCCAATGTACACCTAACCTTCACAGAGTCTATAGGGTTTGATGTTTAGAGTGATGTTGTTGTAGTGCACCTACATGTGCTATTTGCAACCATTTTGCATGCTCATCTTCTTCTACAGAACAAACCAGTATGCCTTGATTGTTGTGTTTATACACACTGCCTGCCAATACGTGATATTTTTGCGATCTCACCACTTCTTTATCTTTGGCTTTCCATACAGGATGATTAGGTCCAAATGTTAGAATAGGCACTACATTCTTAGCCCACTCACGCACTACTTCTGGATTGAACAAGTAAGCATTAGGAAGTTCATCTGATACTCTTTGAGGGGACTCTCCTCAAGTCAGTCTAGAAAGATGATCTGCCCTAAGGTGATTCCTACCTTTCCTAACCACATCTTCAAAGTCATATTCCATTAGTAAGAGGAACCACCTTACTAATATGCCAGTATTGCAAGGTCTATTCACTAGATATAGTAATGTTTGATGGTCTGCAAAAAAATTAAACTTATCTGCAAGAAAATAATGTCTAAACTTTTTAACTACATAGACCATGCCTAATCCTTCTCTTTCAATAGTTGTATAATTTCTTTCAGTCGCATTCAATTGTCTACTAGCATAAGCAATGGGAAGATCCATATTATCTTCACCAATAGGTTGTGCTGGTACACACCCAATAGCCTAATTGGATGCATCCACATGAACATGGAATGGCTTATTCCAATCTGGAGTAGTCAAGATTGGTGGTGAACATAATTGTTGCTTAACCTCATTAAAGGAGTTTTCACATTTGTCCATGCACTCAAAATTAGTCAAAAGGGTGTATAGAGGCTTTGCAATGATTGCATACATATGAATGAAACATTGACAATATCCATATTGCCCCATGAAAGCTTGTACTTCCTTGACATTCTTTGGCCTAGGTAGCTCTACAATAGCTCTAACTTTATCCTCATCTATGGAGATTCCATTCTTCGACACTACATGTCTTAGAATATTGCCTTTCTTGACCATAAAAACACACTTTTCTGGGTTCAGGTACACCCAATATTCTCTACATTTGTCAAATATTTATCTAAGCTCAAGTAAATGTGTTTGCCTCATGTTGGAATGAGCACATAGATCATCAACATAGACTTCCAAGTTTTTAGGCAAGAATTCTTTAAAGACATGACACATCAACCTTTGAAAGGTAGCGGACGCATTGATAATACCAAATGGCATTACTTGAAATGTGAATATGCCCCATTCTGTGGCAAAAGCCATCTTATGCTAGTCTTCTGGGGCAATGGACACTTGATTGTAGCCAAAGAACCCATCAAGGAAGCTGTATACCTCCTTCCTTGCTACACTTTCCAATAGGTGCTTGGTGATCGGAAGCAGATAACTATCTCAAGTAGCGGCTACATTAACCTTCTTCAAGTTAATGCATACATATAACTTTCCATTCTTTTTGGGCACCAGTATAGTGGGGGAAACCCATTTAGTGTGCTCAATTTCATAAAGAAATCTGGCTTCTACTAATCGATCTATCTCTTCCTTGACCTTGGTTACATAATTGTCATTATATGTGTATGGATTCTGCTTAAAGGGTTTGGCTTTTGAGGTCAAGGGAATTGTATGTGAGCATATGTCAAGCTCTAATCCTTTTAGGTCCTTATAACTCCATGCAAACACATATCTATATTCTCTTAATAAATCAATCAACTCCCTTTCCTCTTCCTCAATTAGGTCATGTCCTATGTATGTGCATCGGTCTTCACCTTTTTCTATAGTCATAATTACCTTTTTAGTTGTCTCTTTGTTATCATAGGCCACTCCTGTGAGTGCTTCTCGTTTAGGCATTCTTATCATGACTTTTCAATCCTTGACCTCATACTTCTTAAATTTTTCAGGAACTCCAAACAGAGTTTCTTCCTCTTTTGGTGGAAGTTTTCTCTTCTTTCTTTTCTTTCCTTCACTCTTGGTGGTTACTAGTGTGGTTAACCTCACATCATTCGTAAGCTTTTCTTGTCCTTGAGGGTGAGCCTCTACTACATACAAGTATTCTTCTTTTGACGTAGAAAAGGGATCTATAATAATGGACTCTAAATCTGAGTCACTTGCTTGTTCAAGGTCATCCAGACTAGGCTTGCATTCTTCGATAACCGAATCACACGTGATTGGTTCTATAATGAAGACTAAAATTTCATAGCCATCTTCATTACAGTGTGGTGTCCATTGTTCTTCGTTGATAGCTATGTCCATTGTGGCTAAGATTTCTGCCCAACCATGAGGTTCAAATTCTTCATCCGAAAATACTACAAATGCATACGATGGGTCTCTAATTGATCTATTAGTTTCTTTTACACCTACTTCTCTAGTGTTTTCTCTTTTCTCTTCTTCTACTACCACTTTGGACATCCATAAGTGAGTGTCTTCATGCATCCAAGAAGATCATGATCCTATGGAATGCACTGACTCCGTATCATCTGCAGCTCTATGGATGTGACTCCACTGTGTAGGGGGCATGTCTCCTTTGAGATTGACTTTAGTAGTAACACCTAAGTGTTGAAAATACAAGGAATTGGTTCCCCAATCTTGTACTACTTGCAAGTGTCTCATGAATGGTCTTCCCAAAATCATCTCATAGGCCTAGCTTTTGCCAAAGTCACATATGGAAAAAGTATGCTCAAACTCTATACAACAAGTAGTGAGATTTATCCCTTCTAGTAATCCTAAGGGTCTCTATGTGACCATCAGCCATCTATATTTTCATTCTTTTTGGCCTCAGTGTTGGCTTGCCCCAATGCTTCCATAGGGAAGTGGTAGTAATTGCAACTCCTACACCTGATTCCAAAATAGCCTTGGTTGTGTTACCCTGATGAGTGATAGGGAGATAGGTGTTTACTTCTTCTCCTTTTCTCATGTCTCCTATCTTATCCAAGGGTATTTCTGGCAGCATTCTATGTGATCCTACATGGGAAGGCGTTTTTGCTACTCCAGGCACTTGATTTGCTATGTGTTTCCACAATTTTGGCTTAACCTTAAGTAGCTCCTCTAAAATGAGATTTCACTTCACTTTAGCGTTCTTTACTACCTCCATATTTCTAGGCAAAATTGAGTCTTCATTCCTTACCATGATAGTGGGTGCTCTCATATAGGTAGACTTTGCTTCCCATGGACCTGTGAGATGAGGCAATTCTTGTATGGAGTTAGACTCGAAGTCTAACCACTCACTAGATTGGGTACCCTCTTGTTCTCCATGAATAGAAGGAATATCTTGTGAGAATTGATCACGTAGTTCATCTACAATCTCAATGGGAGGAGGATTTCCACTTTCTCTTACCCATTTCTCTTCTTGAATTTCTCTTAGAAATTCTTATGAGTATTGATTTACAAAAGTAGATGTTCTTGACTTGCTGGAGTTGGGAATGTAAGCATCCTTGGAAGGAAGGCTTATCCTTTCACTTCTTATGTTACTGACTTTTGATGTCGCTTGCTTTCCTAACTCAGCTTTCATCTTTTCCAACCTTTCTAATAACCCATCAAAGTATAAATGAGTTTTGGTTGAGGTTGTGCGATTGAACAAATGGATGGCCTCAAACATGGTTTGAGCCAATTCTACCATCTTTTGACAAAGCTTTGTTCTTTCAATTTCTAGGTCAGCCCTGGGGTAACACTTTTGATGTTCTATCACATTTGGCCCTTCTTGGATTCTAGCTTGATATGTTGTAAGTCATTGTTGATATTATTAGGTAGTGATCTGTGTGAACACACTAGGACCATCGGGGCAATTTTTTCCCTCTTTAGGAGGTTTTTTCCCCCGGCTTGTATATACGCCTATAGCCTTAACGGGTTACTCATCTTTGTACATTCTAGTGGTAATACATTCAGTATTGTGTGTTGTGCTCCAAGCTTCTTCTTCTTCCTTGTGATGTTCACGTGCTTCTATAGATGTCTAACTCCAACAATTGGTATCAGAGCACATCACCTGAAGGTGATTAGGATATTAAAACGGCTTCATTATGTGGTGTCGAAATCACGATCTGAGCTTGTTTCGGGTTTCGAATGCAATATCATAGTGCTTGTGCAGGCTATTTCATCTTTTTGTGCCAAAGATATATACAGGTTTCAATTCGCTAGTATAAGCATCTTGAAGTCTGATATAGGTTTAGTAGAACTCGTCAGGGTAGTTTTGCTCAACTTTTTCAAATACAATCATTTTCCTTCATCATGGTATTTTAGTTAGTGGCCGAAAGCAGTGATGTATTCCGTATGTTGGCTATTGAGGATAAGTTGGATGGTACAAATTATCCATTGTGGGTTTATATGATGCAACATGTATTGGTTGCAAAAGGACTGTGGAACATTGTGTAGGGTGTTGATAAATGTCATATTACACCTACAAATATAGGTATTGAAACTGATACAGATGGAATTGAAGATGCTAATATTCTTTAGATTCTTGTTCATGCTGCAATTCTTGTTGCACCTACTACAAAGAAAATTTGTTGAGATGGCAGAGATGCTCAAGCATATGCATTGATAGCTTTGTCTGTAAAACATGCCATTATTCCTCACATTCGCTCTTGCAGAATAGCTAAGGATGCTTGGGATACACTTAGCACATTCTACCATGCTAGAAATGAGGCTCGTGTTGCTTACCTCTGAAAACAGTTGGAGAGTGAGCACATGAATGAAAGTGATTCTATGGATAATTTTTTGACAAAGATCAAGGATTTGAAGGAACAGTTGATTTCTACTCATGAAGTCCTTCCTGACAGTTCAGTTGTGTAGATTGTTTTGAATTGTATTCCCTGTCATGAGGAAGGAGATAAGGAAGAGAGCTCACACACACACTCTCACTCTCAAGGAGAAGCACACACACATATTGAGGCAAGGAAGAATGATCTTCTTCTTCTTCTTCTTCTTCTTCTTCTTCTTCTTCTTCTTCTTCTTCTTCTTCTTCTTCTTCTATTACATAAAAAGGAATATACAAGAATGACCTAAAAACAAGAATGCAACAAGTGCAATATATAAAGATCAGTACATAAGGAAAAACCTAATGTCTGTGAATGAGTGAGCTGGCAAGGAACAAATGTGCCATCACTCTCAGTAGATAAATCTAATAAAGCTCAATGAAGTATCCCTGACATATACCGGCATGACCACTATACATGTCAGAGAAACAAAAAACTAGTACGTGTCATCCTGGATCATCACATGTTGAGCTTGATATCTCAACACTCTCCCTCAAGTTCAATGCCATATCCTATAATCCAAGCATCTCCCGAGACTTCTTCAACTTCTCAGCTTCAAGTGCTTTGGTGAAAATATTAGCAACCTGCTCATCTGTTCTCACATAAACAAGATCAATATCACCTGCTAATACCTTCTCTTTGATGAAGTGATAATGTACATCCATATGTTTTGTCCTAGCATGGAAAATAGGATTCCGTGCTAACTGTATGCTGCTAAGATTATCGCAATAAATAGTGATAGGCTTTCCCACTTCCACACCTAAATCTGCAAGTAGCATTTCTAGCCATGATGCCTCACATGTTGCCATTGCAGCACCTCTATACTCAGCCTCCATACTAGACAAAGCAATAGTGGGTTGCTTCTTTCTGCTCCATGTAACAGTTGCACTCCCAAGTGAGAATAGAAAACCACTAGTAGATCTTCTATCTGGAATGCTACCAGCCCAATCTGCATCGGTGTATACATAAACTTGCAAATCTACACCAGCCTCATAAAACAATGCATAATCCAAAGTAGCACTCACATAACGTAGAGTGCGCCTCAGAGCATCCAAATGTGACTTCCTGGGAACCTGCATAAATTGACTTTCAAGTCCAATAGTATAACTTAGATCAGGCCTTGTAATTGTGAGATATATAAGACTTCCCACAATTTTCCTGTACATAGTAGCATTTTCCAATGCTTCACCTGATGTAGTATCCAACTTCAAATTCTGATCTAATGGCATAGAAATTGGCTTACAATCAGCCATACCATACTTTTGCACCATATTCAAGGCATATTGCCTTTGCGACATCCATATACCTGTTTCTATATGTATAAACTCAATGCCCAAGAAATAATACAGCACACCAAGATCTGTCATGTCAAATTCTTGCATAAGAAGTTGTGTTACCTCTTTGATGCTTCCTTCATTATCACCACCTACAATCGCGTCATCAACATAAATAGCCACAATAGTGATGCCATCATCAGCCTTCGTTGCATATAGTGAGTGATCTGCATCACACATAGAAAACCCAATGTTGGTTAAGTAATATCCTTGCATGCCATGCACGAGGGGCTTCCTTCAGCCCATACAAAGCCTTTTGCAACCTGCAAACATATTCTGGATGCTTTGAATCTTCATATCCTTGTGGCTGGTCCATATATACTTCTTCCTGTAACGCACCATGTAGGAAAGCATTCTTCACATCCATCTGATGCAAAGTCCATCCTTTTGCTGTAGCTAATTCAACAAGTGTTCTAACAGTAGACATTTTTGCGACAGGGTTGAATGTTTCCTCATAATCAATGCCATATGTCTGTCCATATCCTTTAGCTACCAATCGTGCTTTATACCTGCTTATGCTACCATCAGCATTATGCTTTACCTTGTAAACCCATTTGTAGCCTATGGGTTTCTTTCCTTGTGCCAATGGAACCAGCTTCCATTTATCATTTCCATAAAGTGTAGCCATCTCCTCATCCATAGCTTTTTCCCAATCTAAAATTCCAATTGCATCTTCAAAGCAAGAAGGTTGAACTTCCATCCAAAACTTATCTGAAAGATGCTTTCCTTTAGCCATACATTGTGCCCTTTCAAAAAGTGTTCTATTCTGGCACTTTGCAAGACCATTTGTTGAGGTCTATATGACAGTGTACATTGGCACACAACACCTCTTTCATAAAGGAAAGCAATAAATTCATATCACATGTATTCATTGACACAATCCATGCAAAGAGTCAAAAGCTTAGTGCCATATAAATTTTCAGCTATAGCTAAAAATATTTTAAAGCAAGTGAATACCTCATTCTTTTGTTTCATAGGAGACATCCAAGTATGCATGTTGCATCATCAATGAAGATAACAAACTATACATGCTTATCAAAACAATCGCAATTTTAGTGTAATATGTGTAGTGCCATCTTTTAAAAAAAAGCATGATGACAACCTTCACATGCATGTCTTTCAATGGGCTCAAGTGTGAGCAAAACAATAGCCATATATTCTTTTTTCAAGTAAACAAAACTAGTGAAGTTCAAACGACCCAAACAAATGTCCCATAACTCCATTTCAGCCATAGAAGAAGTATGAGTAAGTAAGAAATTGGCAAAAACTATTGTATATATATCCAAGCGATATAGACCATTTCATAATATCCCCAACATCACAATAACATTGCCATTGAAAAAATCATGAACCATACATTTGTTATCAATAAAATGTATATAAAGTCCCACATTAGCAATAGTAGGAACCGAAATCAAGTTTTTCTTGATATTAGGTACACACAATGCATTGTTGAGAGTAACAATACCTCCATTTGCAATCGTAAGATGAATTTCTTAACTCCAATAATAGACGTATTGTTTGCACATACGACATGTCCTCCCTTGGGTGCATCTTTCAAAGATGCAAACAATCTAAGAAGAACATGAATATATGCCAACAGGTTGCATTTTAGAAGAACTACCAAGTCACTTGACAACATCTTCCACTATGTTAAATAGTTGCTTTAACATGTTTCATCATATAAGACCATATTGATAGTTGGTCCCACTAATCTTATCTTCAACTTGAATCATGCCAAACAAGCCATTGTTTCTTGCCATTGCACCAAAGAACTCAAAAGTAGTAAGATATGAACTTCAATAAAGTTGAAATGCAAGCTGAACTGTAGCTCACAATATGTAACTCAGATGGCAATTATGACTACATAAATGGCTTCAAAAGGGGGTAAATCTCTAATGCACATGGTGGAAACGTTCTTTGAGTGTTAAATATCACTACTTCAATGTTCCAGAACCGATTTGCATAGTTAAAAGTGCATGCACTGGAACAGAAAAAAGAGTAGGTTGAAGATTTGTACTTGCTATGATACCATTTTTGGTGTGTCAGAGAGTGAGGAAGCATGAATAGAAGTACACACAAGAGCAAAGAAGGAGATCAAAGTCGATGGTTGGAAGACCTCATTGTCAATAGATGGTCATTAATATGAGAATTAATATAATGAGAGCCATAAGTGAATCCCTAAGTACAATGTACCACCACATATGAGTATATAGTGTATATGTGATTACGTGGAAAAGCATCTCTAGCCAATATTAGAGTAAAAAGTGCCCATGTATAGGGAAACACTTCATATCAAATCTACTGGATGGACACATAAGTGTAACAACATAGACATTATTTTTAAGGATTGAGATGAATACGATTATGAATGATACACACACACACACACACACACACACACACATATATATATATATATATATATATATATATATATATATATATATATATATATATATATATATATATATATATATATATATATATATATATATATATATAAACGAAGAATAAGTTCCATAAGTAAAAGCTCATGATTAAAACAATACTTGCAAATCTAAGTGTGCTTCCATTGAATGAAAATCAAGTTTCAAAAGGCATAGCCTTTGATATTGGTAATAATTTCTTACCTTTTGTACGATGTAAATCATAATATATTTGCCATATTTGTATATTTCTTGTCTTTGTGAAATTTTTCTTTATGATTCTTACCTCCATATTTTTCATAAAATACCCTTTGAGATATCTTAATTCACCATTTTTACTTTTAAGCTTTGTTTCCCTTTCTTCTTATTAAAACTAGTTGCAAAAGTTTCCATAATTATAATAATTCTTGAATTCATCTTTTTTTTTGCATAGCAAAGATAATACTCTTTAAGTATTAATTGTGGAAGATTCTAAAGCATGGTGACCAATAGATTATAAGATGGTGGAAAACTCTTCAAGGAAAGAGTAATAGGACTATACTCTAACACTTATCGACTAATCTGACTTCTTGAAAGAATTATGATACTCTAAATAGCTTTCCTCTTTCCTTCGAAGCCAATAAAGATGAAGGAAGAAAGTAAGCTTAGATTACTTAAATGTAGAACTTCTGGGTGTGAAGCATGATCAAAGCGTATGTTGTTGATTTCATGCCAAATATATGTTGTTGATGTCATTCAAGCTCAAACCATTCATAAGTAAAAATCTTCTATTATGCTTCTTTCATCATGTAGACTTTTCCCACCTTAAGTTAATGAGAAATTAATTGTTACCGTTAGTGTCCATGTGAAAGGCCAAATGGCCACCGGACACTTTTTTGTATATGTTCTTTAATAAAACATATAGTGGTCTGGTCAGTCACAGACTGTAAGTTCGACCGCATTTGTAAGACCTAAGAAGTCTGTCTTCGTGCTCCCTGTGTACTGTGTTTTTCTACGTATTCAACAGCCTCTGCGAAGTACTATGTGCGGCCTTAGGAGCTCGGTTTTCTACCCCGAGGATATCATCGCGGAGCTCTTGAGAAGGAGAGCGCACTGTGGTGCATCGCCATCGAAATACTTCATTGGTATCAGAGAAGTTCGAGGCAAAAACTTTGTTCCTTTTGTCATCCGAGTCACCAAAGTCACCGTTGGCATCGTTAGCTGCGTGCGAGGGAGGACCTCAACAATCAAGGAATATAGAGGTTCCCGGTACTTCCCAGGAGGTCACCCATCCCAGTACTGTTCCCCCCAAAGCTCGCTTAAGCGTGGCAATCTCTTGCCACTAAGCTACACTCTTGTGGTGTCTGAAGAAGGGGAAAGACTAAGGTTGACATTACCTTGAACAAGTTTTGGTCCCTCAAAGCTTCATTCTTTGCTTTCAAAGCCTATTTTTGAAGCAATTTTGGGGTGTCTTTTGGAGCCAGTTTGGAGTACTTTCGCACATATTTCTCTTCACACAGGTCCAAGAACATCAAGAAGGGTGTTCTTTGTACTTCTCTTACAATAAATATCAACCTTTTGGGTTGTGCTTTCAGCCACACTCGTAAAACTACAGGTTTCTCGAGAGGTTTTCAGTTTTGGTGGAAGCAACTGCTGCAAATTTATGCAGGTTTTGGAGCCAAAAACATCAGAGTTGAGAGACACTTGCAGGTGTTATTGGTTAGTTTTTGGGTTGTGCATTCAGCCTTTTAGTATCATCTTACCGCATATATTGAGCACATACACATTATGTATGCTTATATGGATACCGCTTATGTATGTCCATGTGGTCATTGATATAGCGGTTACGTTCTTTGCATAAAGCCTTTTACGTTTGATAAAGAGGGTCGTGGTGAGGTTTTCTTAACTAGGAGACACTCAGATGTCGGGGTCTCTTCGGTGATGCAGGTGGAAGACTTACCCAGCCTCGCCATAGGAGACGTATGTTAGTTGTTCATAGGTGCTCGAGAAGCATAGTTGGCTTCTATTGGGTAACTCATTATATGCAATGGAGTCAGTGGTTCATTATGCAGGAAAACATGTCAGTACTTACACTTTTATGATATTTTGATACTTATCATACGCTCATTTTGCAGAGGATACTCAGGCAGAATTTTTTCGGATTTCTAGTTTTGTTAACTATACAGTGGTGGATTCACTCCTTGATACACTTATTCGTTGGTGTTCGAACTCTTCTAGCTCCATTATCATTCCATTCAATTCTCTACCATCATGGCATCAGAGGTCTCAAGCACATCTGGTGGATCACGGTCTAGTGCTAGTGTTCCGAGGAGTAGCTATAACTTGCAGGGCAAAGACCATTTTGAGATCCGAAAATTTGATGGCACAAACTTTTCTCTATAGAAGAATCAGATTAAAGATGTGCTGATTCAAAGGAGGCAATGGAAGCCAGCAAATGGAATTTCAAAGAAGCCTGCTGACATGGATGAAGATGATTGGGATGAGTTAGATGAAATGGCCAGGTCTACCATTCGCTTACACTTGGCAGATAATGTTTACTTTATAGTATTAGACTGTGAAAGTGTAGAGGAGCTTTGGAAGAAGTTATGCAATACATATGAAAAAGAGACGTCATCAAATAAAGTTTATCTGATCAAAAAATTATATGACCTTTGTATGAAGGACACAGATAGTGTTGCTTCTCATGTAAATGAGTTTGATGCTATATTCTCTCAGTTATAGGCTCAGGAAATGGATATGGATAATGAAATGAAAGTAGTATTGCTATTATGCACCTTGCCTTTATCATGGGATACATTTTGCACAGCTATTAGCAATAGTGCACTTGGTGGTAAACTCATCTATGATGACATATGTGGAGCACTCTTGAGTGAGGAGATTCGTAGAAAATCCATGGTTGGCACTCAAAGTGGAGATGCATATAATGTTCGTGACTCTTACCAAGGAAAGAATCAACAACGTGGTAGGAGCAAGAACAAGGAAAAGAATGGTCAACGGAATAAGAGTAGAAGTAAATCGTGCCAATTGAGGCTCTTATGGCTGATTCTCTTTCCCAGACCTGGCTGTTAGATTTTGGTGCTTCTTTCCATGTGACACCACATAGAGAATGGTTCTCTAATTATGCATCAAAGTCTCTTGGTGCCGTGAGACTTGGTGATTCTTACCAGTGTGATGTTGCGGGGATTGGAGATATGGTTGTGCAGTTCATGGATGGTTCAAAATTTACTATGCATAATGTATGCCATGTACCTCAGTTATCATGCAGTTTGATGTCAGTTGATCAACTTGATGACCTTGGTTACAAGGTTGTCTTCTATGCTCAGTCCTTTCGCATATCAAAGGGCAATATGGTTATTGCAAAAGGAAGCAAAGTTGGCTCACTTTATCCTTTATTTGTATCACAGAAAGAACACTTGTTAGTTGTTACTGAACAGCCTATGGCTTGTATTTGGCATGGTCGTTTGGGCCATATATCTCGTAGTGGAATGGAAAATATTTCTCGTTCTGGCTACTTACCTGTGTTATCTTTCTCTAATTTTTCATTTTGTGAGCATTGTCAATATGGAAAGCAAACTAGAAATGTGCATAGAATGCACATTGACTCTTCAATTCAGCCTTTAGATCTCGTTCATACAGATGTGTCTGGTCCTATACCGACTAGATCCTTAGGTGTTTCTCTTTACTTTGTCACTTTCATAGATGATGCTACTAGAAAAGTTTGGTTATATCCTATCAAATCGAAGGATGAGGTATTCCCTACTTTCAAAAAATGGCTTGCTTCAGTTGAGACTGAAAAAGGAACTAAGCTTAAGGCTTTACATTCAGATAATGGGGGTGAGTATACCTCACATGAATTTAGCCTTTTTTTTTCAGTCTAGAGGGATTCGTAGAGAGTTTACAGCTCCTTATACCCTAGTACATAATGGTGTAGCTGAGAGGATGAATAGAACTATTCAAGATAGAGTAGTCTCTATGTTGCATCATGCAAACCTCTCACAAGGTTTCTGGGTAGAAGCAGTATTGACTACGATTCATGTGATAAACCTTTCACCTAGTATTGCCAAAGGTTTGAAAGTGGCACAAGAGTTATGGACAGGGAAGCCACCATATTATGATCATCCTTGAGTTTTTGGGTGTGAAGCATATGTTCATATACCAAAGAATCTTAGGCAAAAGCTGGATCATAAGTCAAAGAAATGCATTTTTCTTGGATATGGTCGAGAAGGACAATTTGGATATCGCTTATGGGATCCTAAAACACGGTCAGTGATCAGAAGTAGTGATGTCATTTTCAATGAGTTTAAGATGCATAAACAACCCATTAAGGAGGTTGAAGTGAGAAGAGTGGTGTTTCAGGATACTAGTCCTCTAGTTAGCATGCATAAAAATGTTGCACATAGGGATGTTCAAGAGAATGTCCATTCAGATCAGTCTGTACATATTCCTGTTCAGCAACCATTGAGAGGTTATGCACCTGTCACATCCACCTGATAGATATGTTCCAGGTTTAGTATTGTGTGTTTGTGCTCCAAGCTTCTTCTTCTTCCTTGTGTTGTTCGCGTGCTTCCGCAGACGTCTATCTCCAACAATTGGTATTAGAGCAGGTTGTCGCTTCTTCTAGGGCGCCGTCGACACTCCTCCGTTTACAGTCTCAGAGTCGCACGAAATTTGGTGAGCATACTCAAGGTGTTTCCGAGATCAAAACAGCTTTGCTGTGTCGTGCCAAAATCGCGATCTGAGCTCGTTTCGGCCTCCGAACGCACTATCGCAGCGCTTGTGCAGGCTATTTCGTCCTTTTGTGCCAAAGGTATATACCAGTTTTTGTTCGCCAGTTTAAGTGTCTCAAAGTCTGCTACAGGTCTAGCAGAACTCGTCTGGGCAGTTCCGTTCAACTTTTTGAGATACAGTCAATTTTCTGCATCAAGGTATTTTAGTCACCGGCCATGGCTGAAAGCAGTGATGTATTCCGTATGTTGGCTGTTGAGGATAAGTTGGATGGTACCAACTACCCATTATGGGCTTATATGATGCGACATGTACTGGTTGCAAAAGGACTGTGGAACATTGTGCAGGGTGTTGAAAGACGTCCTGTTACACCTGCGACTACAGGTACTACAAATATAGGTGCTGGAGGTGTTGGAGCTGATGAAGATGGTGTCGAAGATGATATTCCACAGATTCCTGTTCGTGCTACTGTTTCTGTTGCAGAGCAGATTCGTTGGGATGGCAGAGATGCCTAGGCACATGCATTGATAGCTTCGCCTGTCAAACGTGCCATTATTCCTCACATTCGCTCCTGCAGAACAGCAAAGGATGCTTGGGATACACTTACCACTTTGTACCAGGCTAGGAATGAGGCTCGTGTTGCTTACCTCCGAAAACAGTTGGAGAGTTAGCACATGAATGAAGGTGATTCTATGGACAGTTTTCTTACAAAGATCAAAGACATGAAGGAACAAATGATTTCTGCTCATGAGGTTATACCAGATAGCTCACTTGTGCAGACTGTTCTGAATGGTCTTCCTGATTCATATCAGAGTTTTGCCTCTACTCTTCGGTTGATGATGAAAGGCAATCCGAATGCCTTGTCATTTGAGGAATTAGTCTCTGTTTTGTTGCAGGAAGATCAGTCCAGGCAAAATAGATCCATTATGCGTGTTGCAGATCAAGCTTTCCTAGCTAGTCAGAAGGGCAAAGGAAAATGGAGCTCTTCTACTAGTAAGCAGAAATCTGCAAATGCTGCACAATCGAAGAACCAGGATAAAGATGAGAAGAAATCAGAAAAGCAGAAATTGTTCTGCAAGTACCGTAAAGGAAATGATCATATTATAAAGAACTGTCCAAAACTGGCTGCTAAAGAGGCAAAGAAGAAGGAGGCTGGAATGGTTGTTGCAGAGGCCTCTACACCAAAAACAGAGTCTGCAAATCTTGTGCAGGAAGAAGAATGGGCGTTTACTATTGTCTGCAGTTTTGACCCATCTTCTCATGATCAGTGCATGTCTGCAGTAGACTCAGATGTTTGGTACTTTGACAGTGGGGTGACCAAACATATTACCTCGCAGCGCAATTTCCTCTCTTCACTCGAGCCTGCCCCTACAGGGAATACTGTCACATGCGCCAATAACTCCTCTTATCCTGTTATGGGAGTTGGTAAGATCATTCTGACTACTGCTGATGGTAGTTCTTTCACTTTGTCAGATGCTTTATTTGTGCCAGGGATTAAAAAGAACCTGTTATCAGTTTCTGCATTAGCCAAGATTGGCTTGGTTGTGAAATTCGTTGATGACAGGTGTACAGTCCATGATCTCTCAAATGGCGATGTGATTATTGCTTCTAGCATTTTATGTCGTGGGCTGTATAAGCTCATAGACTATGAAAGATCTGTGAATGACTCGGCATGTGCAGTTCGTGATTCTCAGGCTATGTCAGATGCAAAGCTTTGGCATGCACGCTTTGGTCATCTGAATTTTGCTAGTTTGTTACGCCTGCAGAAATCTGAAATGGTGTCCTCTTTGCCCAAACTTGAGGCACCTGGAAAACATGTTTGTGAAGGCTTTATTTTGGGCAAAATGCAGCGTTCTTCCTTTCCAAAAGATGGTTCAGTTCGGGCTACGCAGAAATTGCAGCTTGTACATAGTGATGTCTATGGTCCTATGCAGACACCCTCTTTTGGAAATTACCTTTACTTCGTGACTTTCATTGATGATTTTTCCAGGCATGCATGGGTATATCCACTCAAAGCAAAGTCGGAAGTGTTCATGAGCTTCAAACTTCTCCCTCCGTTCTGATCGAGGGGGGGGAATATATGTCTTCAGACTTTAATGCATTTCTGGCTGAACGTGGGGTAAAACACCAATGTACAGTGCCGTATACACCTCAATAGAATGGAGTTGCTGAATGAAAGAACATCTCACTCATGGAAATGGCAAGGTGCATGGTCAAAAGTCAGGCTTTACCACAGTTTCTAGCTTGAGGCTGTCATGTGTGCAGCATATGTACTGAACAGGTGTCCCACTAAAGCATTGCAGTCTATCACTCCATATGAGGCTTGGCATGACCGCAAGCCATCTGTTGCTCATCTGCGTGTTTTTGGTTGTTTGGCATATGCATTAGTGCCTGAACAACATCGCAGAAAATTGGATGATAAGGCAGTAAAATGTATTTTTGTTGGGTACAGTTATGAAAGTAAAGGCTATCGTTTGTATCATCCACAGACTAAACGCATGCTGGTTAGCCGTGATGTTGTCTTTGTGGAAGATGCTATTCAGCCATTGCTTTCATGTACTAAGGAGACATCTGTTAGCTCCAAAGACATGTATGATACTTTGATGCCTCTTTTTACAGGTGGACAGGCTAGTGCTGGTCCTAATGAGGCAACTTCTCAGCCTTTGCAGGTTTCATATGATGATGCAGATCATTCCATTTCTGATGCAGATTTACATGATGCACTTGTTGATGAGAGAGCTGATATTGAGCAGGCAAAAACTATGCCAAAATGGTTGGTGCAGACTTTGCATGACAGCAAATTAGATGCACCTTTGTCATATCGTACTCGTTCAGGCTCTCATAGTGCCTCCTTTGCATCAGATTGCTATGCTATGGCTGCATCTAGTCTCTGTGATGAGAATGAGCCTGTTTCTTTTGATGAAGCACAAAATTCAGAAAATTGGATGGCTGCTATGCAATCTGAATATGATGCTATAATGAAGAATGGTACATGGTCTTTATGTGACTTGCCTCCTGGCAAGAAGGCCATTGGCACTAAGTGGGTATTCAAGCTGAAGCGTAAACCTGATGGTATAGTTGACAGGTATAAGGCTAGGCTTGTTGCAAAGGGTTATGCACAGGAAAGAGGCATTGATTTTGATGAGACCTTTGCACCTACATGCCGTATGACTACTGTTCGCAGCATTTGTGCACTTGTAGCCCATCATGGTTGGAATGTACATCAGTTGGACATTAAAACAACATTTTTGAATGGTGACTTGCATGAAGAAGTGTATGTTTTTCAGCCATGTGGCTTTGTGCAGAAAGGGCATGAAAACCAGGTTTGCAGGTTAAAGAAGGCATTATATGGTTTAAAGCAAGCATCACGTGCTTGGTATGAGAAGATACATGCCTATCTGATTGCACATGGTTTTGAAAACAGTCCAACTGAAAGCACCTTATATGTTAAGTGTGATAATGATGTGCTTCTGATCATTGTTGTCTATGTTGATGACATGCTGCTCACTGGTCCTATTCAGACACATATTGCTGATTTTAAGGCTGATTTGCATGCCTCATTTGAGATGTCTGATTTGGGGCATTTGCATCACTAGTTGGGCATTCAGTTTATGCACGTTGATGGTGGAATGGCTTTGTGTCAAACGAAATATATTGACACATTATTGCAGCGTTTTGGCCTTGAAGACTGTAAGCCTATTGCCACTCCTATGGAGACAGGTTTACGATTGAGTCTTCATGATGCTGGAGATGCATTTGATGCTGTTCTCCATCAGCAGGCTGTTGGATGCTTGATTTACTTATGCATTACTCGGCCAGATATTCAGTTTGCTGTCTCACAGATGAGCAGGTTTATGCATTGCCCAGGAGTCACGCATTGGAAAGCGGTTAAGCGCATCTTTCGCTACTTGAGTGGTACTCGGCTACTTGGGTTGTTTTATCCCAAGGGGGGATCACTACCGCCAGATTTGCATGCTTTTTCTGACTCGGATTGGGCTGGTTGCTATGACACTCATGTGTCCACCAGTGGTTTTTGCTTCATGCTTGGTAGCTCATGTATATCTTGGTTGAGCAAGAAGCATCCTACTGTGGCCACTTCCAGTTGTGAGGCTGAGTATAGGGAAGCTTTCACAGCGACTGTTGAGTGTGTGTGGCTAAGACGCCTTATGGCTGATTTGGGTGTTGGCCAGTCTTCTGCCACCACCATCTTCACTGACAGTCAGAGCGCATTGGCAATTGCGAGGAACCCTGTGTTCCATGCTCACACTAAGCACATTGAGGTGCATTATCACTATGTCAGGGAGAGGTTCTCTGCTGGGGAGATCAGCTTGGCATATGTGCCCACGCAGGAGAACATTGCAGACCTTTTCACGAAGGCTCTGCCTAGGGAGAAGTTTGAAGCTTTCCGCAAAGCTTTGGGCTTAATTCCTTTTGTGGAGTGATTTCCACATAGCTTGGCACTTCCTTATACATGAGTGCCAGCTCCTTGTTCACCGCATCACTCCCAGGGGGGATTTGTTGATATATTTAGGTAGTGATGTGTGTGAACACTCTAGGACCGCCGGGGCACTTTTTTCCCTCTTTAGGAGGTTTTTTTCCCCCGGCTTGTATATACGCCTATTGCCCTAATGGGCTACTTATCTTTGTACATTCTCTAGTAATACATTTCAGTATTGTGTGTTTGTGCTCCAAGCTTCTTCTTCTTCCTTGTGTTGTTCGCGTGCTTCCGCAGACGTCTATCTCCAACAGCCAAAGGGTAGGAAAGCTTTACCATGTAAATGGGTATATAAGCTGAATTTCACATCAAATAGTGCTTCTCCAAAGTATAAAGCATGACTTGTTGCAAAGGGTTTTAAGCAACAACATGGTGTTGATTTCGAGGAAATCTTCTCTCCAGTGGTCAAGATGACTACCCTGCACATGTTGCTTGGATTCATTGCAATGGAGGACTTAGAGCTAGTCCAAATGGATGTGAAAACTGCTTTCTTGCATGGAGATCTTACAGATGAGATCTATATAGAACAACCAGAGGGTTATGTAGTTCCTGGCAAGGAAAGTCTAGTTTGTAAGCTTAAGAAGAGCTTGTATGGACTTAAACAACCCCCTAGACAATGGTACCAAAAGTTTGATGCTTTTATGAAGTCTCAAGGCTATTCTCGAAGCAATAAGGATCATTGTCTCTACACAAAGAGATGCTCAGATGGCAGCTTGATATGCTTGATACTTTATGTCGATGATATGTTGATTGCTCGGAAGTCCTCTTATGATTTGTCAATTCTCAAAAAGAAGTTGAGTCAAACGTTTGATATGAAGGATTTGGGGGATGCCAAACATATTCTTGGCATGCGCATTACTCGTGATAAGAGAAAAATATGCATATACTTGTCTCAAAGTGAGTACATATCCAAAGTACTTCACAGGTTCAATATGCAGGGTGGAAAGGCATTGAGTACACCTTTACCCACATATGTGAAATTGAGCAAGGATGATTGCCCCAAATCAAATGAGGAAAAGGAATTCATGATCAAAATTCCCTATGAGTCTGTTGTTGGCAGTCTCACGTATGCTATGGTAGCTACGAGACCGGACATTGCATTTGTAGTGGGAGTTGTGAGCAGATATATGTCTAATCCTGGCAAGAAACATTGGGAAGCGGTCAAGATGATTTTAAGATATCTGAGTAGCACTAAGGACAAGTGAGCAAAGAGCAAGAACATTGAGGTGAGGTATCACTTCATTCGAGATTGCTTAGCAATTGAGCGCATTATTCTTGACAAGGTTCACACTCGAGATAATGCTACCAATGCTTTGACTAAAGCTCTACCACAGGATAGCTTTCGACACTGTTGTCACTTGATGGGGGTTAGTTGATTCACGATCTTACACAATCACTTGTATACTGTGTAACATGCCCATCAGGTGGGAGGTATAGTTTGTATACTTACACTCGGGTATTCTTTATCATTCTTTATTTTTCTCCCATGGCCATATTGGCCTTTAGTGGGAGATTGTTATCGTTAGTGTCCATGTGAAAGGCCAAATGGCCACCGGACACTTCTTTGTATATGTTCTTTAATAAAACATATAGTGGCCTGGTCAATCACAGACTGTAAGTTCGACCGCATTTGTAAGACCTAAGAAGTTTGTCTTCATGCTCCCTGTGTACTATGTTTTTTTGTGTATTCAACAACCTCTGCGAAGTACTGTGTGCGGCCTTAGGAGCTCGGTTTTCTACCTCGAGGATATCATCGCGGAGCTCTCGAGAAGGAGAGCGCACTGTGGTGCATCGCCATCGAAATACTTCATTAATATAATGTTTGGTCCAGAAGTATCATTTTGTTGGTGTGCAATGCATGAAAACACTCCACTATGTTTTTTGGAAAAAAATTCTAGCAATAGTCATTAGATCATCCCTCACTTAGCTAATAATAGTAGAAAAAAAGGAGAGTTAATAAGAATTTGATGTATGTTAATCTAATCATCCTTTCACTCTAATATCAACTCATTTTGTTTGTCCAAGCTCTTAGAAAGCATAAAAGATAAGAGAATCAAAAGAAAGAATTTCCCTATAATCTAACTGATGAACAAATATGAACACATACAAAGTTGGATAACAACATTTTTATAATCATATGTCTAAACATGATATGAGTTAAAGAAGTTTCACGTTGCCATAGCCCAAACATTGAAAACGTTGAGGTAGAATAAATTATGACCTGATGTGGACAGCAATCACTTCAGAAAAAAATAAATCTTAATCAAAGACATTTGAAGATGAGATAGGTTGCACAAGCCTCCTTATGTTCTCGATCCTTATGAAAACTTATACTAAATTGTAATAATGAGAAACATATGGGTATGCATGTAATTGTAAATGGTGGGTGTTTCTACCTTGATTACATGAGAAGCGATTTTCCTCAAAAAGATCATTTATAATTTTTATCAAAAATTATAATCTTATAAATTTCATTTTTGTTGATTAATTTTAATGTTCGATACAAACTCTAAAAAATCAAAACCCTAAACTATTGTTTATCGTAACACTTAGAACTTTCAAGGCCCTAATATGATCTTTTGGGTAAAATCTTAAATTCCCTAAGCCTAACAATATCTTGATATCTTCTTGGAAAGACTAATACGTAAAACTCTCTAGCAAGAGTGAAATGGAACATCATGATACAAAGCATTATAAATGTATACTTTTCACTATTCAACCATGGATTAAATTTTGCTAGTACCTTCAACACCACTACACAATACAAGTAGTTGCACTTTCCACTAGCATTCAAGGATTAATGTTGGAATACTGAATCAGAAAGTGTGTTGGCATTTGAGGTCTGTGAAAGCACGTGAACATCACAAGGAAGAAGAAGAAGCTTGGAGCACAGCACACAATATTGAATGTATTACCAAGAGAATGTACAAAGATACCTGACCCATTAGGTTTATAGGCATATATACAAGCTGGGAAAAAAAACTCCTAAAGAGGGAAAAAGTGCCCTGTTGATCCTAGTGTGTTCACAGATCACTATCGAAATATATCAACAAATCCCCCCTAGGAGTGATGCGGTGAACAAGGAGCTGGCACTCATGTAAAAGGAAGTGCCAAGCTATATGGAATCAATCCACAAAAGGAAGTAAGCCCAAAGCTTTGTGGAAAGCTTCAAACTTCTCCCTAGGCAGAGCCTTTGTGAAAAGGTTTGCAGTGTGCTCCTATATGGGCACATATGCCAAACTAATCTCTCCAGCAGAGAACCTCTCCCTGACATAATGATAGTGCACCTCAGTGTGCTTAGTGCGAGCATGAAATAGAGGGTTCCTTGCAACTACCAATGTACTCTGACTCTCAGTGAAGATGGTGGTGGGAGAAGGCTAACCAATACTCAAATCAGCCATCCAATTTTCAAAATTTTTTGCTTTATCAAATGAAGCAAGCTCATTCTCATCACAAAGACTAGAGATGAAAATCTGATGTAAAAATGCACTATGAGAGCCTGATGAGTATGATATGACAAAGGTGCATCTGATTTCCTATCTTGCAAAGTCTTTACCAGCCATTTAGGCATAGTTTTTGCCTCCTCTATATAAGTTATGTCATCGATAAGTGCATCATGTAAATCTACATCACAAATGGAATGATATGCATCATCATGTGAAACCTGTAAAGGCCTCATTTGGACCATCACTAGATTGTCCACATGTAAAAAGAGGAAGCAAAGTGTCATACACATCTTTGGAGCTAACTGATGTCTCCTTAGTACATGAAAGTAATGGCTGAATGGCATCTTCCACAAAAACATCATCACGACTAACCAAAATGTGTTTAGTCTGTGGATGATATAGATGATAGCCTTTGCTTTCAGAGTTATACCCAACAAAAATACATTTCACTGCTTTATCATCCAATTTCTTGCATTGTTTAGGCACTAATGCATATGCCAAACAACCAGGTGAGAAATAGATGGCTTCCGACCATGGCAAGCCTCATATGGAGTGATAGAATATAATGCTTTAGTGGGATACCTATCAAGTACATATGTTGCACACATAACAGGCTCAAGCTAGAAATTATGTGGTAAAATTTGACTCTTGACCATACACCTCGTCATCTCCATGAGTAACTTGTTCTTCCTTTCAACAACTCCATTCTGTTGAGGTGTATACGAAACTGTACACTGATGTTTTATCCCACGTTCAACCAGATATGCATTAAAATCAGAAGACATATTCCCTCCTCGATCAGAATGGAGGTTGCCCATTATACATGCCGATAGGTTTTCAACCAAAACTAGAAAATTTGTCGACAGATTTTCTAGTTGAGGTGTATACAAAACTGTACACTGATGTTTTCTCCCACGTTCAACCAGATATGCATTAAAATCAGAAGACATATATTCCCCTCCTAGATCAGAATGGAGGTTGCCCATTTTACATGCCGACAGATTTTGAAGCACATAAACAATTTGACTTTGCTTTCAATGGATATACCCATGCATGCTTGGAAAAATCATCACTGAAAGTCAAAAAGTAAAGATAGTTTCCAAAAGAAGGTGTTCGCATAAGATCACAAACATCACTGTGAACAAGCTTCTTGCATGGAACATAGGGTTTGCTGCTAGATGCATGAAACTTACATTATTTCTAAATATGCGAGGTTCGGAATGTTGGTGAAAATGTCCAAACCTTCACATTTGGCTAGGCATGGAAGAAAATATGTGCAATCAATTATTGAAGCATGTGAAACATAGCTTGTAATGCTTGATCATTTACCACTTGTAAAAGGATAAATTCTTGAGAGAATCTTGTAATTCCATACATCTCGTGGAGTTAGGAGAGATAGAAGTTACAAATTCCATTTGGTAGAATCACTTCTAATTTGGAGGTAGCACTTTTAGGTAAAGCCAAGTTTGAATTCAAATTCAAACTTGGAGGTAAAACACTTATAAAAGGACTAGTAAGAAGTCACGAGTGTGTGGCATCTTAGAAAGCGCTTCCATTGATCATTAGCAAGGTTTGAGTAGCTCACTCCATAGCCTAATCACTCCACTATCATTGGGCATCATCATAATGCCAATGATCTTGTAAAATCATGTGCCATAATAGATATACTTCGTTGATCATTTCTGTTCAATTCTCTGCTATAACTACTCAGAACAATGAACTTTGCATGGTCATATCTGAGTGAGTTCTCATCCATTTTGCATGTTCTATAGCTTCTTGGAACCAGCTCAAAGTCTATTCTATACCATCAAAGTTTCAAAGATTTTGCTTCAGCCAATTGGAAAAAAACGCCATCGAACTACTCATTGGTCATCTGCTACTAAGTCCCTAAAAAGTCGGGGGTAAGCCTTGAGGTGATAAATTGATTTCTCTGTGTATGGTTTATCATTTTAAGTGATTCCACTTGTAATCACTAGCTATCTAAGTTAATTTGATTCCTTAAAAAGAAATTTGATCAATTTCTACTATACTAGGAGCATTGAGCAAAAGAACTAGCACGTGTCTAGACTAAAATAGCAAGTTTTGTGAGACTAGCTATTTGTGAAGTAGTCTGTTTTGATCCAATTGTTTGAAGGATCAACTCCAAAGTATATAGGTACTTTATTTGTGTCATTTGCAAGCTAAAAGGGCCTACTATCAAACTCTAAAGTGAAATAGGGCATGTACAAAGCAAGTTTTAGTAGTACCACCTCACTTCCTTGAGGTATCCATCCATCTCTTCCAACAGTGGTATTAGAGCAAATTTAGGTAAAATGCGAGATGCTTTCCCTTCTTTTATTGAAACATTGGACAGGAACGTCCTTGAGGATGAAGACATATCTACAAGGAAGGAGTCTCTATGGATACATATCAACAGATGAGGAGATGCCCGTTTTCAAAAGCAAAGGTCAACCTACAAGAGAGGAGCTAGAAAGAGTAAACTCATAGTATGCCAAAGATGCTTTAGCAAGGTCATATCTACTTAACTCTAATTTTGAATTCCTTCTTCCTCACATTAGGAATTGTAAAACTTCCCAAGAGACTTGGGAAACATTATCTTCATATTTTTCTTCCAATACAAGAGCTAGAAAAAAATCAATTGTCGATAGAGTTTACTACTCAAAGGAAGCAACCCAAGAAGAATGTTTCAAAGTATGTGACCAAGGTTAAAGATGTGGCTGATCAATTGGCAAGCATAGGAGAGGAGATTGAAGAAGAGCAAATAGTGAGACAAATAATCAATGGCAGATGATAAGTGGGAAGCTTTCACAACTGCTATGGACCCTTACATGGACATGCAAATTCCAAATCTTACCACACTCATGGGATAACTCTTTTTTTGGCAACTAATCTTGCCTTATACTTGCAAACGGATCCATCTGAGTCTCTTTTAACTTTATACACCCATCAGCGATCAATTACCTTTTGATTGGATGACATTGGAACCAAATCCCAACACTCTGCATGTTTGCTTTGCCTCTTGACTTCCATAGTTTGTAATCCTTTTCCCTTTCATCTTGATCATCATCTGTATCACTTGTTGCATCTTGGACCTGTGTATCATGCTTGCTTCCTAATTGATGAGAATCAGAATCAAGATCATATGATAGAGTTACCTTTTATTTGTCTTCATCATACCTAGACCTATGTTCTTCAAACACAACATCTCTACTTATACTGAATTGCTTGGTTGAAGGATTATACGAGTAACCCATATGAGTTGAGTCATAGCCAATAAACACTGCCTTTGTTGCCCTTTCATCTAGCTTACCTCTTATTTGTGATGGTACATGAACATACGCTAAGCAACTCAACCCCTTTCAATCTCCAATACTAGGTTTTCTTCCATGCCATGCTTCATAAGGAGTCATACCTTGAAGTGATTTAGATGGTTCTATTGACAAGGTACACAACAGTTGAAATAGCCTCTGCCCATAGATAATGTGGCAACCTCTTCTCTTCAAGCATTATTCTGGCTGATCCAACCAATATCTTGTTTCTCCTCTCTACAATTCCATTTAGTTGAGGAGACTACCTAGTAGTCACTTCACTTTTGATACCTTTATCCTACAAGAACTCATCAAACTCTTTATTCTCCCCCTCCATCAAATCTAAGTTTCTTGAGTGATCTCCCTACATGATTCTCCACATGTGCTAGATACTTTTTGAAGCAATCAAACACTTCATTCTTACTCTTGATAAAGTACAGAATAGTCCATCTACTATGTTCATCAATAAATGAGACATAATACCTTGATCCTGCCAATGAAGGTTCTTGACTTGATACTAAGTCCAATAAGTTGTTGTGGATGTAGCCTTTGTGGTTGAATGGTTGTCTTTATGCCTTTCCGATCTAACATGCATCACACATGTTGATCATGTGTTGCTTTGATATGTTTGGCAGTCCAAGAACACTTTGATCCTTGCATATATCCTTTAAGGTTCTTTCATTCACATGAGCAAGTCTCTTATGCCAGACTTCAAGCTCACTTAGGGTCTGAGACCCAAAAGTGAATGGAGCTATATTCTTGGTTTCTCCTACTTCAAAAGTAAAGATTCTACCATGCTTCTTACCTCTGGTTATCTTCTTAAAGCCTTGACATGGATCTTCCACAAAAGCTCCATGTTGGGTGAACCTAAATTGCAAGTTTTTTTCAACTATTTGGTCTACACTTATAGGTTTTTAATAATAGTGGGTACATAGAGAACCTTACTCGGAATGTTTGTCTTACCATTGGAAGCTTTGACATTACAAATCTTCTCCATATTGTGCTTTGTGTCATCCCCTAATTGAACTTCATGTCTATGCTTTGGACTTTCTAAATCAAATAGAAGAGCAATGTTGCTTGCAATATAATTTGAATATCTGAAATCTATGTAGAACAAATGATCATCTTCTTTACCTTCTTTGTGGCTTAGATTCATAAGAAGCAATGAGTCTTCATGTGCTTGATCTTCAAAATACTTTTTGTAGTCTCTTCTATTATGATCTCTGTTGTTATTGTTGAAGTTGGATCCATCTCTACCTCTATTGCTGCCATATCCACCTCTTCCACTTCCTTTCTAGATCTTCCCATTGAACTAGCAATTCTGAGTGGTGTGGTTAATCTTATCACAAATGGCACAAGGTTGAACATTCTGAACTTTGGTTTTGTTATGCTTTGGTCCTTTCTTCTTCTCTTCATGCAACCTCCTTGACCTTAATAACAAACTCTGTGTTGGTTTGTTTAAGTGTCTTCTTCATTTGGTTGAACTCGTTCCAAAGATGATTCTTTCTTGCTTTGGTACTAGTAGAAAAGAAAGTCTCTAGGGAATCTCAAGTCTCTTGAGATGTCTTGCATCCTCTAATATGTGGTAATAGAAAGTCAGAGATAGAGTTCAGTATGTACGATCTTGCTTGAGCATCCCTTGTGCAAGCTTACTGTTGTTGACGAAGATGATGCAGAAAAATGAACGAGCAAGATAATGATGGCCAAAAGTGTACGTATATTGCTTCCATATAGTGTACAAGTGATTTGAACTCTTTGTATAGACTTTTGAAGTGCTCCACGACTTCTATAACTGGATTTTGAATTCAAATGAAGTCGGGATTAATTATTAGAGGGAGTTAATTCACTTTCCTACAATCTAGGAAAAGTGAAGATCTAGTTTCATCTACTTTTAGGTGATTGATTGATTCATTGATTGCAACTCAACCACTTCAAATTCATGGAAGATTAACTCTCTTTTTCTACTTTTACATGTGTAAAGCTCTATGCTTTTACAATGATAAAATATCCATGAAAAATCTTTTTAAAAAATATAATAAATGAGCATAAGCTTGATGTTCCAACAGTCATCAACAAATTTCACAACCAAGCCAATCTTGACTAATGCTAAAATTGATAACAGACTTTTCTTGATCCCTAGCACAAATAAAGCATTCGAAAATGTAAAAGAATTACCATCCACAGTAGTCACAATGATCTTACCATCTCCCATGATAGAATAACAAGAGTTATTGGCGCATGTGATAGCATTTCTTGTAGAGGCATGCTCAAGTGAAGTGAAGAAACTCCACTGCGAGGCAATATGTTTGGTTGCGCCACTATCAAAGCACCAAACATGAGTCTGCTGCAGATATACACTTTTATGAGAAGACGAGCCATAACTGCAAATAGTAGAAAATATTCATTATGCATAAGATTTGCAATTTGGGTGTGCAAGCTTCTTCAACAACCATTCTAGCCTCTTTTTTCTTTGCCTCTTTTTTCTTTGCCTCTTTTTTCTTTGCCTCTTTTGCAACCAATTTTGGACAACTCATGATATGATCATAAAGAGCTTCCTTTACAGCCAATTTTGGATAACTCTTTATGATATTATCATTTCCTTTACAAATTTGCAAAACAATTTCTGCTTTTCTATTTTCTTCTTGCCTTTATCATCCTTCTTTGATTGTGCAAAATTAGCAAATTTCTACTTACTAGAAGATGAGCTTCATTTACCTTTGCCCTCCTGACTAGCCAAGAAAGCTTGATCTACAACGTGCATAATGGACATGCTTTGCCTAGACTGATCTTTCTGCAACAAAATAAAGACTAACTCATCAAATTCTATTCATCATCGATCAAAGAGTAGAAGCAAAACTTTGATATTAATCTGGAAGACCCTTTAGAGCAGTCTGCACAAGTGAAGTGTCAAGCAAGACTTTGTCAGCAAAAATCAACTACTCCGACAAATCTTTCATCTTTGTCAAAAAATTGTCCATGGAAGCTTCTTCATTCACGTGCTCACTCTCCAACCATTTTTAGAGTTAAGCAACACGAGCCTCATTCCTTACCTCGTATGAAGTGGTAAGTATATCCCAAGCATCCTTTGCTATTTTGCAAGAGTGTGAGGAATAATGGCATGTTTGACAAAACAAGGTTATCAATGCATATGCATGAGAATCTTTGCCATCCCAACGAAGTTGTTCCGGAATAGATGCAACAAGAACCATGACACAAACAAGAACTTAAAGAATATCACCATCTTCAACACTAACTGCATCAGGTTCAATAATTGTATTTGCAAGAGTAATAGGATGTTTTTCAACACTTTGCACAATATTCCATAGTCTTTTTTCAACCAATACATGATGCATGATATAAGCCCACGATGGGTAATTAGTACCATCCAACTTATCCTCAACAATCAACATACGGAATACATCACTGCTTTCAGCCATGGCCACTGACTAAAATACCCTGATACAAAAAAAACTATTGTACCTCAAAAAGTTGAACAAAACTACCCTATCGAGTTCAACTAAACCTACAACAGACTTCGAGGAGCTTATACTGGCGAACCAAAACATGTATATATCTTTGGCACAAAAAGATAAAATTGCATGCATACATGTTGCAATAGTGCATTCAAGGGCCGAAAGGAGCTCACCAATTTTCGTGTGATTTTGAGACTGATCAGAGGGGTATCAACGACGCCCTAGATGAAGCGACGACCTGCGACGATACCAATTGTTGGAATTTGAGGTCTACAAAGACACACAAATTGCACAAGAAGAAGAAGAAGCTTGGAGCACAACACACAATAGTGAACGTATTACAAAGAGAATGTACAAAGATAACCTACTAGGATTAAAGGCATATATAGAAGCCAGGGAAAAAAAACCTCCTAAAGAGGGAAAAAAGTGCTCCAAGGATCCTAGTGTGTTGACACACATCACTACCAAAATATATCAACAAAGTGTTCAGATGCATAAGTAGACAAATCATGCATTTTTTGCCATAACTGAATGAGTCTAAAGACTTAGATCAATACCTCGAAGTGCATAAATTTTGAAGGAAAATAAAAAACAAATACAATTAGAATAGGAGACGTCATCAAAGGCATGCATGGGATAAATCACAATGTTGGGACATTACCCATGTGCTTGGGTAACGATAGTGCTAGCACTTCATAAGGATTTTAAGGTCAAGACCACCAACACCAATCGAGGATCCTCATGCATGATGCACATAAGCAAAAAATTATATGCAGCAATGCACTAGATACCATTGCATCCAAGCCCAACTTATCCTACGGTTAGGACGGTTTTAGCAAGCTTCACCCAATGGTGTACAGAGGGGAAATATATACCATAGTAAGCACAAGATAAACTATTTCCAATTGGTTGACCAAGCTCTACTAGTGATTCTAGAGTGAAATTGAACAGATTATAGATGATAAAGATTAGAGCATTTGATAAAGCAATGTTTTGGGCATACGTGCTTTAAGAAATCATATATTATTTGAAATGCCCCCCTTCACCAATATAAAGTCCAAATGTCAAAATTATTTCATTTTGTGGAAAAACGATTGACAAATCTCCACATAGTGATAGCATTGCATATTGACTACTAAAAAACATGGGGCATTTGCAACTTTTGTTTTGAGCAAGTGATGGGGCAAACTCACTAGTAAAGTGACCTTTCAAAGAACTAAACGTATAACATTGTGATCAAGGAAAGTTGGCCCCTCTCAACTCTATATTATCATTAGACCATGTGGCCTGACATAGAACTTACTGAACTTGAAATTCATGTCATGCCATATGGAGACAATATTATGTTTGAGCAACATATCCACCCAATAGCATGCAACTACCAAACATATCATCAAAAATCCTGAAATAGTATCGAATGCCATTAATTGGTATGCATCGGATTGTCTTGGCTCAACAAAAATGGTCCATGTGTGAGAGAGACACTAGAATAAGAAAACTCAAATACTTTCATGCATCAACTAGAACCATGAGGTGGATGCCTCTATCAAATGCTTTCATGCCTTGGATTCCGAGTGAGCTCATGAGGTGGATGCCTCTATCAAATAGACTCTCCAGCTGCTGTTGATTGAGACTTCCATCATGACAACCCCATCGGAATCCTAAAAACATAGCATACTATTGAGAAAGGCCTCACCTGTTGAGAATGCATGAATTGAAAATCTATTGTTACTTCTATGATGTTTTTTAGGCAGGAGTAGTTTCATGGATTAGATACCCCCTAAAGGGAGTTGTAAATTCTCTAATGTTTTCTTTCCATCAAAAATGGGTACCAAAAATGAAAGTATACAGCTATTATCATCACGGCTTTAAAAGATGATGTAAATCTGAAGATAAGTCTGAAGGAACTGAAGAAAGATGTGAGGACTAGTCAAAAATAGTGTCCCCCATGACTTTGGTTGGTTTTGCTCTTGAAAAGACGAGGAAAACAAAATAAAGGAAGAAATGAGGTTGTCATTTTAATCAAACTCATACCTCCAACTTCATGACTATAATCCCCACTCGGAAAGCCTACAATCATGCAACTAGGTGTAATGTGCCAGCATGTAGTAACACAGTGATGGCTGTCATCAATATTGAACCCTTGGCTTCAATTATGTAGTTGGCGATCCCCCGTTTGTGATGAAGACATGCAACCAGGGATAGTCTGTCAGCAAGCAGCAACTTCTACAGTTAACTACCTAAAGAATATTTCGGAAATGTCATCAGTAATGAATTCACCGCAGTTTCACAAGGAGATAATGGTACAGGAATAAGTTGGACCAAAGGATACACTAGTCAAATGCGAAACGTCTTATTGAAGAAACCTCGTAGTAAATACTAAATTCATTGTGCATCTGCATAGTTTTCATTTTGATGTGCAATATCCACTAACCAATATTATCAATAACAGAACTGAACTGCAATGCACATTGATTGCTGAATTTTCCCCCAGGATTGGTCTAGACACATTGCCAAACAGAGGGAAAACTGCAAAAACTTCTAAATTTTCCCCCTCCTACAAATATGATACAAACTCCTGCTCGAGGTAACTGATTGCATAACTTACAAAAATACAAAGACAGTATATACATTTTTCTAAAAATCTGATCCCTTTTTCTTTTTTATATAGCCATTGTGAAATTGCCATGCTCGTCCCAGGGACGTTTCACGTATGACTTGCCCACTATGCTTCGCTCTTTGTTTATACTTCCATCTGCACATCTATACTCCGGAAAATAATCCAAAAATGTCTCTGTACCTAGTGTCGTTGCCCCATTGAACAAAAAGTCTTTGATGTACATCTACGATAACCACATCATGTAATTAAAAGTCTCTGGTGATACAGGCTGATAGTTTAACCATTGAATGCAGACGTATCTAAAATTCTTTTGTAACAAACTGTGTCAAGAGATTTTACCTCACACCAAGCTTCACCAAACAACCGATGCAAGAGAGGACGACCAGGATCCTGCAATTACAAATATCAGGGGAAGATACGAGTGATGTTACAGTAGTCACAATCTGCAACCTGAAGAGAATTGTCTATAACCCTGTGTAGCACTTGTATCAAAATTTCCTAACTGATATAAAATTACAAAAGCCATGCACAACTTTTAAAGCCATTAGTTCCATTGATTCACTTTTTTTTGCAACCTCTACTATTATCGATGCATGGTGGGTAGTGCATGCATGGCAGACACTGTACATTTGTAATCCTTTGCAAGGACCCTAAAAACTTTCTGATTAAAATTCTTTTTCTTTTATGGGAAAAGGGATATAGAGCATATGAAAAATAGAGAGAGAGAGAGAGAGAGAGAGAGAGAACGAATATATAGCAAAATCATTATGTTATTTGAGAGTTTTGTAGCTGATGGGAGCACCTTTGTTGCACGCCAGAGTAAATAACGATGCTGAGCACGTTGATTCCTTTGGACTTCTTCAGAATTAGAGGCAATCTCTGCGTTCTCCATCATCTTCAACCAGACCTGAATTCAATTTGTGAAAGTGTAGGTTTAATTGTATATGAAATATTATCCTTCAAAGAAAAATAATGATTATTTATGTAAACCAATCTGAATCAAACGACGAGCAATCATACAAATTTCTTAGAGGGGCCCAACACTGCCAGAAATTCGACTTCCAGGAATGTGGCATATTGTAGAATCTTACTTCAGAAGAAAATTATGTTAAAAATGCAGAGGTGCATGGAAAATGATGAATATCAAATAAAATAAATCCCAAGGTTACCATGTTACTAAACACACTAATAGATAGGTATTTGAACCTTCAGACTCCAGAGACATGAAGAAGTTTTGATAAAGTAGTGAATCATCAATTAATGCAAGAGGATGACATGCATTCTCATCAAAAACTCCTATCATGTGAGAACACACTGAAAATCAGAGTTTTCACAATCATTGGATCCCTCTGTTCAAATATCAACATTGATTTCAAATATCAATACCGGCTGTCCACGAACAAGGGGAAAGTCAGTTTAGTATATTTCTGTAATGATGTGTCTAAACACACTTAGGGCCACCGGGGCACTTTTCCCTCTTTAGGAGGTTTTTACTCCCAGCTTATATATATGCCTATAATATCTAACAGGCTACTCATCTTGTACATTCACTTGTAATACACTCAGTGTTGTGCTCCAAACTTCTTCTTCTTCCTTGTGCTATTTGTGTGCTTCCGTTGTCCTCGAACTCCAACAATTGATACGAGGGCAAGGTGCCACTTTCTCCAAGGCATCATCGATGCCCTTCCAGTCACACTCTCAGAATCGCACAAAATTTGGTTTGGTATCATTAGAAGTTTGAAATTACTTCATTATGTGGAGTCAAAAAATTGATTTGACCTCGTTTTGACCTCCGAACGCACTATCACGACGACTATGCAGGCAATTTCGTCCTTTTTGTGCCAACCATGTATATATATATATATATATATAGTTTTTGGTCCGCCGTACATGCATCTCAAATTCTGCTACAGGTCTAGCTGAGCATGATTGCGTATTTCTGTTCAACTTCTTTTAGAAACAATCAACTTTCTGCATCAGGATATAGTCACTAGCCATGGCTGAAAGCAATGATGTATTTCGCATGTTGCCTGCTGAGATAAGTTGGATGGTTCTAACTACCCATTTTGGGCATGCATAATGCCTCACATATTAGTAGCAAAAGGCTTGTTGAATATTGCGCATGGGGGTCGAAATATGTCCTCCTATACCTACAAATATTGTGATAACAGTTGACGCAAGTTGTGTCGAAGATGATGATCTTTAATTTCTTGGTACTACTCTGGTTCCTATTGCACCTACTGCATAGGAGCTTCATTGGGATGGAAGAGATGCACAGGCACATGCACTGATAGCTTTGTCTATCAGATGTGTCATTATCCCTCACATTTGCTCATGCAAAACAACCAAAGATGCTTGGGATACTCTTACCACACTATACGAGGTAAAAAATGAGGCCCATGTTTCTTACCTTCGAAAACAATTGGAGAGTGAGCATATGAATGAAGATGATTCAATGGACACTTTTTTGACAAAGATCAAGGATTTGAAAAAGCAATTGATTTCTGCATATGAAATCTTGAAAGATAGTTCACTAGTGGAGATTGTGCTTGATGATCTTCGAGATTCTTATCAGAGTATTGCTTCTACTCTTTGTTTGATGATGAAAGGCAATCCAAATGCCTCAAATTTTGAGGAGTTAGTGTTGGACATCTTCTATCACATCTAGTTCTAGTACTTCTACCACTCCTAGACGACAAAAAGGAAAGTAAGTTTTCTACTTCTAAGTCTTCAACCAAAAGAAAGGTATGTCATTATTGCAAGAAACTATTGGAAACAATGTCATAATCGCACAAAACCCTAAATTCCAGCAACCCTAATTTACAGTACTTAGCCAAATTTGGATCATCGAAGGTCAAAAATTTCTAGCCAAATATTGGTCACAGAAGGTCAAAAATTTATATTAGCTCATTAGAAAGAGCTTCAGGAGAGCTTTCATTTGATATATAACATTCAATCATCAGAGGTCTGGATGAGGAGAAAACCCTAATCCTAATTTCTCCTCAAAATGTGTTTTCACCTCATATTATTCCTCTCATTGTACATGTCAAGGAAAGCTAACTCTCATCAGAAGGTGAAACTCATATTATGGAGATCGCTTCCTTTTTAAGAATTAAAAAAAAAATTAAGTGTTTAATTAAAAAAGATTGCAAATTTTAACAATCATGCTTTTTGAATTTGGCGCATGCAAAAGTGCTTTTGGAGATTGAGATTGCAGGATTTACTATAAGCACTCATGGGGGCATAACAAACTATATGAGGATGGCCTTGGGTCATTGTGATCATCATCCATCATCGTTGGAGATCATTCAATACTCAACTCCATCGTTGGTGATCAACGTAGCTAGGAGGAAGTGTTCTTCTACACTTGGAGGAGGTCTGCACTACCCTTGGTGCAGCTATGGAGGAGTTTGTATCAGCCAACCATCAGCATCCTTTGTTGATTTACTATGAGTAACAAGTCTATATCAGTCCATCACTTGTTAGGTCACTAGTTTCTGATTTAGGGTTTCTAAAACTCTAATTTTACGCTTAGCGTTTGCTGTAAAACTGTTCTAAACTGTTCTTATTCTCTACATTTTCACACACACACTCTTCATACCTCTTAGACACTTTACACACAAATACTTGTATCTAGTTCCCTATTTTTGCCTAGATTCAAAGTTTGTAATCATCTACCCACATTGTATTTGACATTCATATATAACATAGTGTAGGTAAACTATGTGCTTACTGTTACACTTGAAAATATTGTCTACTCTCTTTCTCTATCTCTCACTCATCTCCTTTTGAGTATTAAGGTGTGTATGCTAAGGTTCATGTGTTGGAAGATCCTGTAAACCCGTGATTAATATTGTTATTGAGGCCCATCCCACTTCCAACATTTGGTATCAGAGCATAGTTCACATACACCCTTAACAAGATGAGTGACTATAGACTTGAGAATGAAGACAAGTGTAACATGGGGTACCCTAGAGGAGGAGGTGTGAACCACCTCCTAGTTATAATTAGATGGGCTCACACATGAGTACCATGTGGCACTCATGCGTGAAGCCATGTAGGGGCACTCTTTTATTGGTATCTAGGAAAAGAAAGGATTAATTAGAAAAATATGCAGCTACGCAAAAGATCTAGGGTAGTATCCCTGTGAGTTTGACCGTTCGACCGCATCGTGAATCGTGCAGGGTTCTGCAAAACAAGGGGGTTCATCAGAGTAGAGCAACATTGGTATCGGAGCAATATGGCGACGTTAGTAATCGACATGCACACACGACGAGAAGCCCACGCGAAAGAGGCAACACGCCCACGCAAAAGGGGCAACGTGCCCATGCGGTCAGACAAGGACAGCCACAACACCCACGTTCGAAGAGAGAGAGAGAGAGAGAGAGAGAGAGAGACTCTCCTCTTCTCCTTCCCCCCTTCTCTGGTTGTGAGAGCACAAGAGAAGCCTCCTCTACTTGTACTCCTAAAAAGGTGCTTTCTGCTCGTATATGGGATAAGTCCCATTCGTTGGAGCTCTTTCCAAGAAGAATGGACATCGTGCCACTCCTTAGATGAGGTAAAATCATCAAGTTTCGAGGTTTTTCTTGATTTTTGACGAGTAGAAGCTACACTATTAAGCAAGTATTGAGAGAAATATGGGCATACACATGTATATTGGGCTATGGATATGGGACACGGGACACTATAGCAAGTGAAATAGCTTTCAAGTATCCATTTTCAAGCTCCCAAAGTACCCTCCTCATGAAGATTTGCTTTTTCACTTCCCATCCTTGACATACCCATCTTCTCCAACCCATAGCTTTGTGCTCTGGCATCCGATTGAAGAGATCTTTCCCCTAAGCTTTCATCAACCACAAATGGTGCTGAATTAGAGAGGTTTTTCCTAACCAAAATCCCTCTGCAGCACTTCAACAGAGACTAGGCATCCACTCTTTGCCTAGTTTTTTATCATTTTTTATCATTTGGCAACGGACTTTTTCCGCTTATAATAACCTCGTAACTTTCATGTGCACATGTTGGACCATTCATTTTAGACTGGTGAGGACCAAAAAAGCTTTAGTTTTGCTCAATTTACATATTTTGGGCTATTGTCACACACTTTTGGCATCGTTTTTGTTGGTATTTGGTGCTTAGACCCTTGTGGGCCAACCGAACATTTCGAATTTTCATTTGGGTCTGGCGAGGATTGCATATCACTCCTTGACGCTTCAAAGATCCCTTCAAATTTGCTTTGGAAGGACTAATTTCTATCAGGATGCTCAAGTACTACTTTTTCTCTCTTTCTTGCATATTAAGTTTACTTCCATTGCTTTTATACATCCTAGTTAGTAAACAGGGGGGAGTAAAACATGGATCGTGAGGGTAAGAAACCTTTAGAGCACACTTCTCCACCTAGAGAGAAGCAACTAGAGGATCAAGATCATAGGATGGAAGAGGTAGAACAAGAGCAAGAAGTAGACCAAAAGCTAGAGAAAAAAGAGCGACAAGAAGATGAGTACTCTTATGTAGAGCTCTATGATGAGTTTGTCATACGCAAGAAATTTGAAGAGCTCAAGAAACAAACTTTTAGGTTAGAAAGAGACATTGGTAGCATCACTTCTCTCATTGAAGAGCTTAAGTCTCAGATGATCTCACTTGAAACACATGTTACCTCTTTCCTAGCTAGGAAGGAAAGAGAAATGCCTACTCTTCTTATGGAGATGGCTAGAAAGGATGTCCCTTTTCCTAGCAAGCATAAAGGAGAGAGTTCTAGGGAAACTCCCCTCTTGAAAGACCTTAAGCCACACGCTTTTAACGGGGATAACCGCAAGAGAAATAAAGATACGGTCTATACTTTTTTGCAAAAGTGTGAAAGAGGCCGCGGAGAGCTACGTTGTGGTGTGCTCGGTTGCCATAGTTGGACCGAGAGATTTAAATCGCAAGATTTAAATCGAGATTTAATCGTTTAAATCGTTTAAATCGTTTAAATCGTTCAGACCCAAAATAAAAATCGAGGTTTTTATCCACTCAAAGAGATTTTTATTCTTTTCATAAAAACTATAGATATATATAGATATTTGCATGAATAAAGATAATATATGATATATCACATTATTTCACATCATAAATTGTATCAAATGTAAAACATTGATCATGAGGAGGTAGATGCACTATCACTATAAAAATCAAATTTTGTGTGTGGCAATTGATGTTTTTAAAATCTGTCCATTAAAAAAAAAATCGTCCAAGTTGTATAAAAATCGTTGGCAACGATTTAAATCGTTGAACGATTTTTACGATTTTTATAAATAGCAAAAAATCGCGATCTGGTCCAACTATGTCGGTTGCTCCAAACGCAAAGGGAGTGGGCTGCTGCGTGAGGAGAGAGAAAGTAGAGAGAGAAACCTTCGCAGAAATTTGGAGAAGAAGATGGAGAAGTTGAAGTTGAAGACGCTCAATCAAGTTATGAGAGATTTGGGACCAAGTCTTATTGATAAGTGACTTTTAGGTCATTTGGGCATGTTCACACATGGCCAATGATCAAAAGTCATAAAAATAATGTAAATGCCTATAACTCCCCAATTTGGGGTCCAAAAAATACAACAAAAATATATCTGGAAAGCTCTCGAAGAGAGCTTTCACATGGAAGGGTCAAAATATACAAAAGGAGAGTCCTTGGGGCCTTTATCCCCAACAACCTCCCACTTAAAGGACCAAGGAGGCTCCTTTAAGCTAAGTAACTCCCGCCATCTGTATACATAGTTGATGTTGTGCCTTGGGTAGACACTTCGTGAGAGCATCTGCAGGATTCTGTGAAGTATTGACCTTGATCAAAGTGATCAAGCCATCCTCTAACACCTCTCTGATGAAGTGATATCTCACATCAATATGCTTTGTGCGAGCATGAAACATGGCATTCTTTGCCAAACATATGGCACTCTGGCTATCGCATCCAAGAACAGGTGCCTTTTCAGGCATCCCAAACTCACTGCAGAGGCGGGCTAACCAAATGGCTTCTTTGGAAGCCTCTGTGGCTGAAATATATTCAGCCTCTGTAGATAGTGCAACTATCCTCTGAAGTCTAGAGCACCATGAAATAGCTCCACTTGCAAGTATGTATACATAGCCACTTGTGGACTTGCGTGTGTCAACATCACATGCCATGTCTGAATCACAACATCCTTTTAACTCCAATGGACCCTTTCCATAACATAAGCATTTACTTTTGGTCCCTTCCAAATATCTCAAGATAGATTTGACTGCCTCCCAATGAGCTCTACCAGGATTAGCCATGAACCTGCTAACAACTCCCACTGCATGAGCAATGTCTGGCCGAGTGGCAACCATAGCATACATAAGTGAACCACAAGCTGATGCATATGGAACACTCTTCATGTAACTGGCTGCATCATCATTTTTGGGACAGTCATCTTTGGAAAGCTTAACATGTGGCTGCAATGGCACTCCAAGAGTGCTTAGCATCAGCCACATTAAATCTGTCCAGCACTTTTCCAATGTACTTTTCTTGGGATACCTGCAAAATATGCTGCTGTCTATCCCTTTTTATAGGCATACCAAGAATATGCTCAGCTTCCCCAAGGTCTTTCATTGAGAATGCAGAGTTCAGCTGCTGTTTAAGAGCATTCAGAGTGCTCTTTTTCTTCCCAGCCAGCAGCATATCATCTACATACAGTACAAGAATAATTGGGCTGCCATCTTCATCCTTTTTGGTGTACAAACAGTGATCTGCATGGCTTCTTTTAAACCCATGTTTGAGCATAAATGCATCAAACTTCTTATACCATTGTCTCGGGGCCTGTTTCAGCCCATATAAGCTCCTTTTCAGTTTGCATACCAGATGCTCTTTTCCAGGAATGGCATATCCTTCTGGCTGTTTCATGTACAGCTCTTCATCTAAATCACCATGCAAAAAGTCTGTTTTAACATCCATTTGGAATAATTCCAAATCCAAGGCAGCTGTGAGAGCAAACAACACACGTAAAGTGGTCATTTTCACCACTGGAGAGAACACTTCTTGAAAATCAATGCCCTCTTTTTGGGCATATCCCTTAAAAACAAGCCTTGCCTTATACTTGGGTTTGCCATCAACAATTTTGATTTTGTACACCCACTTGTTGGGAATGGCTTTCCTTCCTTTGGGTAACTCAACCAAATCCCAAGTATCATTTGCATGCAAGGCCTTTATCTCTTCCTGCATGGCTAACTCCCACTTCTTCTTGTGCTCACATAGCTTTGCCTCTTTATAAGTAAGAGGCTCACCCTCATCTGATAACATAATATAATGTATAGAGGGATCATATCTAGTCACTGGCCTCCTAGGACGTATAGATCTTCTTACCCAATGATCCACATTACCAGGCAATGGATCTACATCAGGAGGTACATTAACTTCTTCATTGTTAACAGGCTGTTGTACATCATTTTCAGCCCTGTTTTCAGCATGAATAGGTGGCTGCATATACCCTTCAGGAGCATCATTTTGTTGTCCAGCATCATCCGGCTCAATAACCACGGGCTCATTCTCATTTCCAGCCGTATGTGGTGCATCCGGAGGGTTCATATCAGATTTAATTGGTGGCTGTACATGCTGAAATTTGACTCTTTTATGGTCATCTTTAGAGGCACAATTATTTTTGAGCAGCCTTGCCTCATTAAATACAACATCTCGGCTGCGTATTACCTTCTTGAGTTGAGGTAGCCAAATCCTGTAGCCCATTTCACCTTCATCTCCATAACCCATGAAGATTCCTTTCATGGACTTTGCATCTAACTTGCTTCTCAACTCAGGCCTTATATGCACAAAAGCATCACAACCAAATATGCGTAGGTGGTCATATGAAGCCAGACCAAACCTCTTCTGGAATGCCACCTTTTAAGGACATATGAGGGGATCGATTGCAAACATGAACTGCAGTTTTCAAAGCCTCTCCCCAAAATCCATGAGGGAGATTAGCTGTGGACAGCATGCATCTCACCCATAGTTGGACCGAGAGATTTAAATCGCAAGATTTAAATCGAGATTTAATCGTTTAAATCGTTTAAATCGTTCAGACCCAAAATAAAAATCGAGGTTTTTATCCACTCAGAGAGATTTTTATTCTTTTCATAAAAACTATAGATATATATAGATATTTGCATGAATAAAGATAATATATGATATATCACATTATTTCACATCATAAATTGTATCAAATGTAAAACATTGATCATGAGGAGGTAGATGCACTATCACTATAAAAATCAAATTTTTTGTGTTGGCAATTGATGTTTTTAAAATTTGTCCATTAAAAAAAAAATCGTCCAAGTTGTATAAAAATCGTTGGCAACGATTTAAATCGTTGAACGATTTTTACGATTTTTATAAATAGCAAAAAATCGCGATCTGGTCCAACTATGATCTCACCCTCTCACATAAAGTCCTATTGTATCTTTCAGCCACACCGTTGGAAGAGGGGCTGTATGGGACTGTTAGCTCCCTCTTAATACCATTTTTTCACAAAATCTATTGAATTCAGCACTTGTAAACTCACCCCCATTATCTGTACGTAAGCATTTCAGCTTTCTACCTGTTTGAGTGGTCACAAATGCATGAAATTTCTTAAATGCAGCAAAGGCTTCATCTTTAGATTTTAATAAATATACCTAAAGCTTCCTAGAGTAGTCATCAACAAAAGAAACAAAGTAAAGAGCACCCCCCATAGATTTTGTGGGCACGCTACAAACATCAGAATGAACAAGATCAAGCACATTAGACTTACGAGAGACACCAGAGTAGTTGGAATTCTTTACTTGCTTACCATATTGGCATTTAGCATCAAACTTGTCCAAATTACATAATTTATCAAGGCCTTTTTCTCATGTGGCCAAGCCTTTTATGCCATAATTCCATATGTGAATGGATTTCAGCCAAAGCAATAAGCTTGCCCAGCAAAGTTTTACCATGCAAGCAATAAAGAGTCTCTTTCTTTGTACCTTTAACAATAAGCCTAGAGCCTTTGATAAGCTTCCATGACCCCTTCTCAAAGAGGGTACTATATCCATGCATATCCATTTGCCCAATAGACAATAAGCTTTTCTTGATGCTTGGTACGTACCTTACATCATGCAAAACAAGCTCATTGGTACCATCCACTGTGAGATGCACTGTGCAAATACCTTCAATAGAACAAGCATGGTTATTTCCAAGATATACATGTCCATGGTTGCCTGCATGAAAGGTAGTGAAACACTCCTTAATAGGAGTTACATGAAACGATGCACCTGAATCTACAATCCATGTTTGTGACAAAGCATCATTCACAGTAAGCAAAGCATCAATCAAATCCCTCTTTGTGATCTACATATCTTGTGCATGAATATTAATAGAAGCATCAATAACTTCAGCATGCTCTGCTTCCATAGTAGCACAAAGTATATCTTCTGCATCTGATAGTTCCTCAATGATGACACTAGAGGCCACATTGGCCTTCTCTTTGTCTTTGTCCTTTGAGGTATCATGTCCTTCATTCTTGGTGTCCTTTTTCTTCCTGTCATCTGTGTTCTTCTTTCTTTCTAGTTCAGCTTTATAAAATCTGCAATCAGGCTTCTTGTGACCTTTCCTACCACATTGATAACAAGTCACTTCAGCCTTGCCTTTGATTTTGCTCCTGTTCCTCTGTACATTTCCACTTTTCTTTTCTGTTCTTCCTCTAGCCACATTGGCTGAACCACTACCCTCTCCACTAGCTTTCCTCCTGATTTCCTCATTCAAAATAGAACCCCTTACACCATCAAAGGTAAGACTGGGGCTATTAGAAAGTGAAACAACCAATGTTTCCCATGAATCAGGTAAGGTCATCAACAAGAAGATGGCCTTAAGCTTATCATCAAATGGAGATAATCCACAGTCCTGCAATTGTGAAAGAGTACTTGTAAACAAAGATAAGTGCTCAGCCGCACTTTTTGACTCATCAAACTGCATACACACTAGCTTACGCATAAGATGCACTTGATTTACTGGCGTGGTATTTTCATAAGTGGCTTTCAGCTTCTCCCATACCTCAAATGCAGTCGTAAGGCCTTTCAAATCCACTAAGATTTCATATGATACAACCATCTTGATGTAAGTGATTGCCTTCTTGTTTAGGTTCATCCATGTTGCATCTGTCATATCTTCAGGCTTGACTTCCTCAAGAGCCCCTTCACAATCTTTAAGAAAGAGGATGCCCAACATTCTCTCTTTCCACAAATCGAAACCATTACCTTCAAATCTCTTGATCTCAAACAAGCTTTTGACATCAGAGGAGGTAGAGGCAATGTTTGCACACTAAGAGCTTCAAAATTTCACCAAAAAAGGTAAAATTCACCTATTGTCCTGTGAGCAATTACCTTACGAGACTATAGCTGAGAACTTAAGCCCAAAAACTGTTCAAAACTTGCAAAAATCAATTTCTGAAATTTTTTGCAAAAAATTTCAGAAAATTTCAGCAAGCTGTAATTGCATCAAAAACAACAAATTTGTTGTTTTTCAACCACAAAAGGCATACATAGATGCAAAACCAAGTCAACGGGTGCTTGTTTTCACAAAAGCCCCAATTTTTACAGCAATATGACCTGTAAAATCAGAGAAATGACCTGCTGTAATAAGTTTCCAGCAAGTATACACTTCCTCAATATTTGTACATGTCCTCCCACTTGAAATGAGAGAGGATTTCTGCCACAAAAGACCTGTAGATGAAAAAAATCAGCAATGTGGATGCTGAAAATGACCTGTGGGGATAAAAAAAAGAAGAATAGAAGAGATTCTTCGCTATGAAACTCTCTAAAAAGCACAAAATTTGCTTAAGCTTTGCTCCGGGCTGAAGTAATCCTCCAAAAACAGCACTTTTATCGCGAAAAAAGAAGGTTTTTCGCGATGAAATTCTCCCAAATGCAAGAAAACACCTTCAGCTTAACATAGGCTGAAGTGGAAAAGCACTTCGAGCAACTTTGTCGCGATGGAACATCTCAAGGCTCTGATACCAGTTGAAAGAGGCCGCGGAGAGATACGTCGTGGTGTGCTCGGTTGCTCCAAACGCCAAGGGAGTGGGCTGCTGCGTGAGGAGAGAGAAAGAAGAGAGAGAAACCTGCGCAGAAATTTGGAGAAGATGGAGAAGCTGAAGTTGAAGAAGTCCCAATCAAGTTATGAGAGATTTGGGACCAAGTCTTATTGATAAGTGACTTTTAGGTCATTTGGGCATGTTCACACATGGCCAATGATCAAAAGTCATAAAAATAATGTAAATGCCTATAACTCCCCAATTTGGGGTCCAAAAAATACAACAAAAATATGTCTGAAAAACTCTCGAAGAGAGCTTTCACATGGAAGGGTCAAAATATACAAAAGGAGAGTCCTTGGGGCCTTTATCCCCAACAAAGTGGAATGACTTGCATCAACTAAAGGAACCCCACCTGAGTATCGTGTGCTAGAGGCGAGTCTCTCACTTGTCCCGCGTGCTTATAAGCGGTGGATTATTCTCAAGGAGGCGAATTCCATCCCTACGGACTAGGCTCAGTTTGAAACTCATTTTGAAAGAGTTTCTTCCTGAGAATGAGGAAGAGAGGAACTAGGATGACTAAGATGGGATCACTCAAAGAGGTAAGCCTTTGACGGTCTATATATCCCACTATAGGGAGATCATACTGAAATTCAAGGGATTGGATGATTTTCAGAAAACCAGAAGATTTGTTAGGAGCTTAGACAAAGCCATTAAGAGAGAGGTGAGAAGAAATACACCTAAGATCTTTGAGGAGGCGATCAAGTACGCTCAGATCTATGGGGACCATAATTGTCCTAAGTACACTCCTATGGAGACAAAACCCCTAAAACCTCCTAGTATGACCGAGTTCAAGAAGAAAGTGCCAATGGGGAAAAACAAAATCTTTATCAAGAAACAAAGATCACAAGGGCCTAGATTACCTACTGTGCAGTTCGAGAGGGCAAAGATAAAGAACTTGTGTTTTAGGTGTTTGTCTCCTAACCACGCACAGTGGAACTGTCCACTTACGAAGAGGGAAGAGAAGAAGAAAGGACCAGAGAGTAGTACGACTCTTGATAAAGGCAAAAACGAGCTCCACCTAGTGCAAACACTTCCTATTCATGGAAGCTCTACTTGCAAGGGAGTGGAACTGATGCACGAGGACATTGAGCACACATGTTATTTGACACCGTCATTGTGGTCACCTCAGTTTGGACCACATGACCTAGTTAAACTTCATGGTAGTGTACACGGGACTAAGATGCGAGTCATGATAGATGACTCTGCCACTCATAACTTCATAAACTATGCTTTGGTCAAGAAGCTTAAGATTCCCTAGGAGCCCAGTGCACATAGATACATAGTATCTATGATGCAAGGGGAGGACAACAAGATATAGGATACTATGGTATCCAATTTGGAAGTCAAGATAAAGGATTACACTGACCATATGGACTTCCAAATCACGAATATGGAGAGAACAAACCTTGTATTAGGAAGAGAGTGGCTATGGGGGTTGGGAGACACACTTAAACGTGGTTAACAAAACAACACTCTAGAGTTTGAAAGAAATGGAAGTAAATTTTGTGTGCAGGGAGAGAGAGATGTACCTAGTGCACCTCTAATCTCATCTTTTGAGTTGTCTAGTCTTTGTCATTTTCAGCATGTATAGGAGATCTTTTTGTTGCATAGTCAAGACTATGAGTATTGTTCAGGTACTTCATTTTATGCATATTTTCATGCTAGAAATGTAAATATGGATTTGACTTTTTACTATTCTTTCTTGCAAGGGTGTGTTTTTAAAGGTTTTTAAAATCTTATATTTGAATTTAGAGATGTTTTTCCCATTGACTTACCTAGAGGGCTACCACCTAAGAGAGGGGACATTGACCATGCTATTGAGGTAGTTACTAACACCAACCCTATTTGTAAGCCACCTTAGAGGCTTAGTGTTTCTTAGCATGAGGAGGTTGAGAGGCAATTACGAGACTACTTAGATGAGAGCTTCATTAGACCTAGTAACTCGCCTTGGGCATCGCCAATCCTCTTGGTTAAGAAGGACAATTGTATGAGCACTAAACAAGGTAACTATCAAAAATAGGTTTCCAATGCCTAGGTTGGAAGACCTATTTGATTAATTATATCAAGCTAGGTATTTTGGCAAGCTTGACCTTAGTTCAGGGTGTCATCACATTAGGATTAGGGCAAAGGATGTCCCTAAAACTGCATTTAAGACTAGATATGGGCACTATCAATTCTTGATGATGTCTTTTGGTCTCACCAATGCTCCTACCACTTTTATGAAGCTCATGAATAGTGTGTTACGACGTATTAAGGGCAGCTTATAGTAGATTTTCTAGATGATATTCTCATCAATAATAGATCAGAACAAGAACATTTGGAACACTTGAGAAAAGTATTCCAAGCAAATACTTTAGGGGCTTTACAACTTGTCTCATACTGGCCGCATCCCAGTTTCATATTGTACGCATGAAATTATTAGAATATCCCCAATGGGAAGTGGGAGAGAATCTCCATGGATTGTATAGTTGGATTACCTAAGACCCAGAGAGGGCACGACTCTGTTTGGATAATTGTGGATAGGTTAACCAAACTGGCTAGGTTTATTCCGACACGTACTACAATGAAGACACCTAAGTTGGCTAGGCTATTTGTAGAGAATCTATACTGGTTATATGGTCTTCCTTTAGACATAGTTTTTAATCGGGATAGGAAGTTCACTAACCAAAGAGGGTTAACGAAATCCTAGAGGATATGCTTCGAGCATATATGAATGAAAGGCAAACTAATTGAGAAGAGTACTTACCTATAGTAGAGTTTGCATATAATAGTGCCAAGCACTCTTCCACTAGGCATAGTCCATTTATGCTTATGTACGGGTTTCAGCCAAGAGCTCCTTATGCAGTAGGATTGCAGAATGAGAAAGTTCAAGCTCCAAAGGACTTCTTGGAAGAGATGAACGATATGCTTAGGCTTGCTAAGGACAGTATTAGGAGAGCTGAGGACAGGGCTAGAGCCTATGGTAACCTTCAAAGAAGAGACATTAACTTTGAGGTAGAAGAGCAAGTCTACCTTAGAGTTCCATCTAGATCTGAAACCATAAAGATGGGACCTTGTCCAAAACTATCTCCTAGGTCTTATGGACCTTTCCCAATACAGAGAATAGGAAAGATGGTTTACTAGCTCCAACTTCCAGAGAATAGCCAGATCCATCCATAGTAAGGTAGTAGAGCCTATTTCTGTTCAATATATTCCACATGAGCCTGAGAGCATTCTACGCACTCGAGAAAAACGGACAAGGAGCCACTTATATAAAGAGTGTCTAGTAAAGTGGAAAGATAGTTCGGAAGATAGTGCTACATGGGAGCGGATTAGCACCCTTCAGTGACGGTTTCCCAATTTTAGTTTACCTTCCCAAGGGTCTTCTTGAGGGGAAGAATACGGGGAAGCAACACGGAGATATGACCATGTACATCGGATACATGGGTATATAGTGGGAGTGTTTCTTCCATTAATTCTCTCTTTGTCACACCTTCCAATACCATTTTTGAAAGAAGGAGAAGAAGAGTCAACAAAGTAAGAAGGAAATTAAGTCTTCTAATCCTTAACCTTCCAATCCTATCCCTATTGCTTCCTCTACATCGAAAGAAAAATTTGCTACATCTAATTCAATGAAAGGAATTTACCATTACTATAAGAAACCAAGTCATTTCATAGCATAATGAAGAACAAGGATTTTTAATGAGAAGAAGAAAGCATCTAGAGTTGAAGATGAGTCAAAACTTCCAAGTTTTCTAAAGAAGAATCTTATGCATGTTTCAGTATTGAAGATTTAGCTTTTGATCAAGAAGCATTAAATGCAATCTCTAATAATCCTTAGATTTTTTATTCTGGAGCTACTAAGCATATGACAGGTTGCAAAAAGGTATTTTCTTCTCTTACTAACTCTTCGGAGAGAAGAGTGATCATTGCAGATGGTCATGATTTGGATGTTGTAGGTGTTGGAGAGTAAACCTAAGTCAAGAGCAGGAGGGAATTTTGCAATTTCTAATGTTATTTATGTTGCATATTCGGTCTTAAAGTAAAATCAGAAGTCTTTCCTACTTTTGAGAAGTTCTTGTTGATATATTTAGGCAGTGATTTGTATGAATACACTAGGATCATCAGGGCACTTTTTTCCCTCTTTAGGAGGTTTTTTCCCCAGGCTTGTATATATGCCTATTGCCCTAACAGGCTACTTATCTTTTGTATATTCTCTAGTAATACATTCAGTATTGTGTGTTGCGCTCCAAGCTTCTTCCTCTTCCTTGTGTTGTTCGCATGCTTCCGCACATAGTGGTTAGCAACGGGATGGCAACGTCGTAGGCAACGGGTTGCTAACGCGTTAGCAACGGGTTCAAGTTGCGAACCCCAAGTTGCGATAAAGTTGCGATTTTATTTAAATTTTAGATACCCTAGGTATAAAAATCTTCCTATTTATGCTTAAACATCATAAAAAAGGCATGAAAACAAGACAATTTAAGATTTATACAATGTTCATATCAAATATGTAGGTCGTCGCTGTGTCTTGTCATGTACATACATACATACATACATGCATGGATTATATTATATTACACATGTAGCAGTAAATATATACTACATACATATGAGTAACATGATACATACATTTTTATGAACATATATACATAGTATATACATATTAAATATATACACACCACATAGATGCACACATACATGATACATACATGCATACATATTATGTACATAGATGATAGTAGGTACATACTACAAAAATAGAAACATAGATATTAGATACATACGTAAGTAAATACACATGCCTTTCAATATACATAGAGTAATAAATTTTAGGAATAACATCATACATACATACATGCATATATAGATAGATACATACATACATAGCTAGGTGAATAAACCTATCTTTGGGGAAACATACAAAAATAGGAATATACATAAAAGATTACACATATAGTACATACATACATACATATTACATAAGCACATACATATATATGCATATGCATGATGTGATATGGTACATGATGTTGGAATGATCATATGGTAAGTGGGACATTGTATACTCTCTTTATCTCGCTGCATTCTTTTCCTCATTGAGGCATTGGTTTTCTTGCTTGATCACCAATTTTTTGTTCATAAGTTGTAAGGGTTAAGACTTAAAAGACCCCTGTGGACCATTTTTGAACTTTTGGAAAGGAATTTTTTTTGCAAGATTAGCAACGCGTTGCGAACGCGTACGCAACGTGGAGTTGCGTTGCGAAGGTTGCGAACGTTCGCAACGCGTTGCGTATGCAACACTGCTTCCGCAGACGTCTAACTCCAACAATTGGTATCAGAGCATGTCGCCGCTTCATCTAGGGCATTGTCTACACCTCTCCGGATGCAGTCTCAGAATCACACGAATTTTGGTAAGCATACTCAGCGTGTTTCCGAGATCAAAACAGCGATGCCTTGTCGTGCCGAAATCGCGATCTGAGCTCATTTCGACCTTCGAATGCACTATCGCAACGCTTGTGCAGGCTATTTCGTCATTTTGTGCCAACGGTATATACCAGTTTCGGTTCGCCAGTATAAGCATCTCGAAGTCCGCCACAGGTTTAGCAAAACTTGTCTGGGCAGTTCTGTTCAACTTTTTGAGATACAATCAATTTTTTGCATCAAGGTATTTTAGTCACCGGCCGTGGCTGAAAGCAGTGATGTATTTCGTATGTTGGTTGTTGAGGATAAGTTAGATGGTACCAACTACCCGTTGTGGGCTTATACGATGCAACATGTATTGGTTGCAAAAGGACTATAGAACATTGTGCAGGGTGTTTAAAAATGTCCTATCACCTCATAAAAAGTTTATCCAATTTTTGTGCAAAAAATGATTGAGTACCAAAATTAGGGTTTCTGCCCTAAAAGGATTTTGGACTGACGTGACATTGATTTCCAACAATCCCCCCTGCAATGTCATATTGGTACAAACTGAACTGGATATGTAACTTCATCATCTGCAAACTGACATAAACTTCAAACTTGTCCTTCAAAATTGACCTTCAAAACTTTATCTTCAAAACTGAATTTGATCTTCTTCAAACTTCAAAAATCTGAATTTGCTGAATATGAACCATAATATCTGTGAAAATATGCAAGCTACATATCTAATAGTGTTAGCATACATCAAGCAATCACTGCTTGATAACATATGTAGCATGAATTGACTCTGAATCTGCTATCTCTATCTCCTGTCTTCTCAAACCTGTAAGCATACACTAGGATCCACATATTTGCATTTACCTTAAGAAAGGTTTCTCAACGTACTTCTAATGTGTCATGTATATACACTAAACATAATCAAAAACTGAATCCTCGGACTTGTGACTGACAACTCACAACTTAGTGTATTATGAACACTAGCTAGTTCATCTCTGACAGTACTCAACTCAACTCATGAGTCTCACCAAAGTTTCATATATATAATGTCATCTTGTCTTCATCCTTGTTCTATCTGTAAGTCCTTCATACCTGTTTCCTTCAGAGTCTGGTATAATCATATACGTGCGCACCTCATAAGTAACATACCTCTCTGAAATATCAAGCTTCTCTTCAATAGAACTCTGGAACTTTCTCCCAAACAGGAACACCTATCAGGAACTTTCTCCAAACATTCTTCTTCTTCCTTCTTCTTTCAAAGCTGGAACATAAAGAGAAACTCACAAAGGAAAAATAGGAATACCTACAAGTATGATTCTGCATTCTTTCACATATTGCTGAAAATAAGTCTTCATGTTTCATCACCCCCTGGATGATTTAACACTAGTATCCAAAACTTCTTCAGAGTATATTAGACTTTATGAAATCTGGAACGTCTTCCTTCTTTCAGTAAATCTGATCTTCAGTGAAATACTTGTGTCTGAAACAAAATATCTGAATCCTTTTTATTAGCACTGTATACATGCCAATAGCTTTCATTGTCATTCCTCAGCTTCCCATAATCTAGAATAAGGTTAGCTCATCTATTACATGATAACAAAAACCTTGATGAAAGCACTTTAGGATTCATAACCTTCTACAACATAACAAGTATCTTCTTCTATTTCTCTGCAATACTAATCTAATAGAATCTGAATCTTTGACTTACTTCTTCCAATGCTAAGAACTTTACAAACAAAGGATAGACATCTGACTCAAAAATACTCAAGATATTCAAGATCATATAAGATCTATGATCTCTCCAACAAAATACCTGTGTAGAATCTGCTCTCATCGAACCTTCATGACTGAATGTTTGATTTTCTACCTGAATGTCTCTGTGTCCATGCTTCTTACATAAAGTTGTAAAACTTTTCTTCAACTAAATCCTTTCCAAGAATCTGTAACTCCTACTTGAAACATAAGTGGACAAACTCTCACCTTGAGAACTCCAAAAGCTGCAAGTTGATACTTCATCTTTTCATATTCTTCCCGGGTGAAATGTGATGGTATATCAAGTGATAGAATCTGATGGAACACCTTTTTGAATACAAGAATGTATCCAAAAATCAAGACAATCATAGAAAGTAGATTCTCAATCTGAATGGTACATCAAAAAATCTGAATTTTTCTGAAAATACTGAATTTTCTGAATTTTCCTGAAAATACTCAATTTTCTGAGTATACTGCATATACTGAATATGAGGTAACTTTTCCAAACACAAAAAACCTCACTCCAAGTCTCCAACATCTTCTACAAATACTCTTTTACCTCAAGAGTTAGGTAAAGAAGAAATATACTTCTCTGCAACTTGTCAGATACCAAGTAGCTCTAAATTGACACTCTAAGAATTCTTTGAGGGAACATATAACCTGCCTGCTCAAAAGCTTCAACTAAAACATAACTGATACACATATGAGTCAAAACATATAAGTTGTCTTATATTTGCTTCTTTTCTTTCTCTCAATGCAATTCTTTGTCAAAACCTACTAAAACATGACCAAGTATAATGCAAAACAAGAAACTGCTTCTTCTTTAAACTATCTTCTTCACACAAGATATTCTCGTAGACTTGTCTTTGGATGTAGAGGATAAAAGTAGGAAAAATATATGGAAAATATAGGAGAAAAAGGAAGTCTTACTTTCCCTTTGGAATTGTTGGACCTTCTTCTTATGCATCTTTCTTCCACCTGATGATGATGTCAACATCTTCATACTTCTCTTCCATACCTTTTGTTCTCTTCATCTTGAAGTAGCAAGCACTCTTAACTTCTTCAAATGAATTTTTCTCTTCCTCTAGTGCTAAGAGTAAGAGACAAAACAAACATGGTATATAAATGGAAGTGAACATAGAAGATAAAACATGCTTCTACCATCTCATATCCTCTCAGCATATGAGGAATCAACACTCTGCTTCAAATGTGACTGATATATCTGAATTCACCAACCTTTTTCTTGAGTTTCCTGAATGCTGAATTACCTCTCTAGGTACAAAATCTGATCAAAAAACTTCCAACAAACTTACAACACAAAGTTGGCTGAAAACAAAACTGATCTGATCTCCAAATTTATCTTCTTAGATAAGTTTTCTTGCCATGAAAGAGATCTATGAGCACTTCTCGAATCCTTCAAATCTCTTTATAACTGCTCTTCTAAGAAATGACCTGCAAATGACAATCTGATAGTAGAAACTAATACCTGTGATTTGATGTTGATATGGTTCCTTCATCTTCTCCAAACCATTGTTTTTCCTTGAATTTGAAGTAGCCTTCTCTTCATCAAGTCTTGGTCTTCATGCAATACTTCTGTAAAGTATCTCTACTCTTCCAAAAGTATTTGGCTGCTAGCAGATCATCAACTTCATACTCCACACTGATAAATAACATGTGACTGAATTCTCTAATTCTCAAATCTCTACTCATCTAGATTAAGTGTGTTCTGAATATGTATGAGATGTAGGACCTGATAGGTTGTAGAAGAGTGAATATGAGTGACAGAAAGAGGAAAGATTAGTTTGAAACTGATATTCAACAAACCCTAATCTGATTTTAGGCTATGGAAGACCCTAAATCAGATGTGTGTGTGATAGATCACATACTTACGGAATTAGCATAGAATGCTAATATGTTGCTGACAGAAATCCTCATACTCATGTGGAAACACCTTCTCTAACACCTCATGTGAATGCATATAGCATGTATGTACTGATTCTCCTTTATGTACGCCGAATAGGACACCTTCAGATATGGATGCCACTGCCTCCATAAGCTCCAAGTAGTACCTGTGTGCATTAAGAGAATATGTACCTGAATAGTTAACATAAGATGCAATCTTATGTTAAGCTCCATCCAATGTCTTTGAAGTACTCCATACTCTTCATGTAGAAGACAATCTTCAAATACATCATGTAGATGGATGATCCACATCACCAATGTTGCTGATAGGTAAGTCTTCTCCATAAGCAAGAGTGTGAGCACACTCTTCTCCAAGAAGAAGTCCATGGCTTCTCCTCAACATAGCTTCATAGCTGCTCCTAAAGTGCACCATGGCTGCCCCATGAGTGCAACAGCACCACCACCACCTCAAATAGAGGCCTATGCTATCGTTAGCTTTGGCGTGGGATATCTAACAAAGTGACCCAAGACTCTCTTATATAGGTTTTAAAGCTCCATGCGAAAAACTCACTAAAAAGCGCTTTATTTTAATCTCATCTCTTTTTAAATTGCTTTTGCTTTATTTTAATTTAATCGTTAAAAAATGCTTCTGGCTTGCTTTTTCACACTTCTGACCACCCGATGAATGATCTGAAAATATTTTTATGACCTCCAAGCTGAGAGCTATCAAATGAGGTAAAAACCCTAAATCAGCAGAAAATTAAGGTTAGGGTTTTCTCCCAAATCTGATCTTTGATGACTGCATGTCATATACCATTGGAAAGCTCTCTTCAAGCTCTACAAGATAAGCTCATAAAAAGTTTACCCAATTTTTGTGTCAAAAAATGACTAAGTATCAAAATTAGGGTTTCTGCCCTAAAAGGATTTTGGACTGATGTGACATTGATTTCCAACAAGAAGTTCTTAGCTATGGTTGAAAATGGAAGTTAGGATAAAATTCAGATTTGGAGAAGTGATAGAGGACGACAGTATTTGCCAAAAGACTTCAAGTCTCTTCTTGAAGAAAAAGGAATCTCATATCAACTCATTATTGCTTACACTCAGGAACACAATGGTATTGCAAAGAGAAAAAATAGGACACTTATTGAAATGATGCATAGTATGGTGTCCTCAAAGAAACTCTTGACACAGTAGATACAACCAAACACATTCTTAATATGTCTTCCACAAAAGTTTTAAAGATCATCATTTCTTATGAAGAAGATTATTGTAAGAAGCCCAATGTGAATTACTTCAAAGTTTTTAGATCTCCAACTTATGTTCACATTGAGAAGAAGGATCATGGTAAGCTTGATGTCAAAGCTATAAAAGAAGCATTCATTGGTTATGCAATAGGAAAGTCAAATTTATGATAAACATACAAAAAATCCAAAATTTATCAAGGGAGACGACTATGCATTTTTCAAGTCAAATTTAGATGATTACATTCAACGGTACAAGGGGAATGATCAACCTTCTCAAACCCCAAAGATTTCAGTTGATAGAGGTAAATGAACATGAGCTTTCACTAGTTTTTCCGAAACTTCCAAGATGGTGAGTGAAAACTTTACAAGATAGTGTTGATATATTTAGGTAGTGATGTGTGTGAACACTCTAGGACCGCCGGGGCACTTTTTTCCCTCTTTAGGAGGTTTTTTTCCCAGGCTTGTATATACGCCTATTGCCCTAATGGGCTACTTATCTTTGTACATTCTCTAGTAATACATTCAGTCTTGTGTGTTGTGCTCCAAGCTTCTTCTTCTTCCTTGTGTTGTTCGCATGCTTCCGCAGACGGCTAACTCCAACAATTGGTATCAGAGCAGGTCGTCGCTTCTTCTAGGGCGCCGTCGACACTCCTCCGTTTGCAGTCTCAGATTCGCACGAAATTTGGTGAGCATACTCAGGGTGTTTCCGAGATCAAAACAGCTTCGTTCTGTGGTGCCGAAATCGCGATCTGAGCTCGTTTCGGCCTCCGAACGCACTATCGCAGCGCTTGTGCAGGCTATTTCGTCCTTTTGTGCCAAAGGTATATACCAGTTTTCGTTCACCAGTTTAAGAGTCTCGAAGTCTGCTACAGGTCTAGCAGAACTCGTCTGGGCAGTTCCATTCAACTTTTTGAGATACAATCAATTTTCTGCATCAAGGTATTTTAGTCACCGGCCATGGCTGAAAGCAGTGATGTATTCCGTATGTTGGCTGTTGAGGATAAGTTGGATGGTACCAACTATCCATTATGGGCTTATATGATGCGACATGTACTGGTTGCAAAAGGATTGTGGAACATTGTGCAGGGTGTTGAAAGACGTCCTGTTACACCTATAACGACAGGTACTGCAAATACAGGTGTTGGAGTTCATGAAGATGGTGTCGAAGATGATATTCCGCAGATTCTTGTTCGTGCTTCTGTTTCTATTGCACCTACTGCAGAGCAGATTCGTTGGGATGGCAGAGATGCCCAGGCACATGCATTGATAGCTTTGTCTTCCAAACGTGCCATTATTCCTCACATTCGCTCTTGCAGAACAGCAAAGGATGCTTGGGATACACTTACCACTTTGTACCAGGCTAGGAATGAGGCTCGTGTTGCTTACCTCCGAAAACAGTTGGAGAGTGAGCACATGAATGAGGGTGATTCTATGGACAGTTTTCTTACAAAGATCAAAGACCCGAAGGAACAATTGATTTCTGCTGATGAGGTTATACCAGATAGCTCACTTGTGCAGACCGTTCTGAATGGTCTTCCTGATTCATATCAGAGTTTTGCCTCTACTCTTCGGTTGATGATGAAAGGCAATCCGAATGCCTTGTCATTTGAGGAATTAGTCTCTATTCTGTTGCAGGAAGATCAGTCCAGGCAGAACAGGTCCATTATGCGTGTTGCAGATCAAGCTTTCCGGGCTAGTCAGAAGGGCAAAGGAAAATGGAGCTCTTCTACTAGTAAGCAGAAATCTGTAAATGCTGCAAAATCGAAGAACCAGGATAAAGATAAGAAGAAATCAGAAAAGCAGAAATTGTTATGCAAGTACTATAAAGGAAATGATCATATTATAAAGAACTGTCCAAAACTGGCTGCTAAAGAGGCAAAGAAGAAAGAGGCTTGAATGGTTGTTGCAGAGGCCTCTACACCAAAAACAGAGTCTGCAAATCTTGTGCAGGAAGAAGAATGGGCGTTTACTACTGTCTGCAGTTTTAACCCATCTTCTCATTATCAGTGCATGTCTGCAGTAGACTCAGATGTTTGGTACTTTGACAGTGGGGCGACCAAACATATTACCTCGCAGCACAGTTTCTTCTCTTCACTCGAGCCTGCCCCTACAAGGAATACTGTCACATGCGCCAATAACTCCTCTTATCCTGTTATGGGAGTTTGTAAGATCATTCTGACTACTGCTGATGGTAGTTCTTTCACTTTGTCAGATGCTTTATTTGTGCCAGGGATCAAAAAGAACCTGTTATCAGTTTTTGCATTAGCCAAGATTGGCTTGGTTGTGAAATTCGTTGATGACAGGTGTACAGTCCATGATCTCTCAAATGGCGATGTGATTATTGCTTCTGGCATTTTATGTCGTGGGCTGTATAAGCTCATAGACTATGAAAGATCTGTGAATGATTCGGCATGTGCAGTTCATGATTCTCAGGCTATGTCAGATGCAAAGCTTTTGCATGCACGCTTTGGTCATCTGAATTTTGCTAGTTTATTACGCCTGCAGAAATCTAAAATGGTTTCCTCTTTGCCCAAACTTGAGGCACCTGGAAAACATGTTTGTGAAGGCTGTATTTTGGGCAAAATGCAGCGTTCTTCCTTTCCAAAAGATGGTTCAGTTCGGGCTACGCAGAAATTGCAGCTTGTACATAGTGATGTCTGTGGTCCTATGCAAACACCCTCTTTTGGAAATTACCTTTACTTCGTGACTTTCATTGATGATTTTTCTAGGCATGCATGGGTATATCCACTCAAAACAAAGTCCGAAGTGTTCATGTGCTTCAAACAGTTTTGGTTTTGGATGAAAATTTGTCAGCATGTAAAATGGGCACCGACCGTTCTGATCGAGGGGGGGAATATATGTCTTCAGACTTTAATGCATTTCTGGCTGAACGTGGGATAAAACACTAGTGTACAGTGCCGTATACACCTCAACAAAATGGAGTTGCTGAACGAAAGAACAGATCACTCATGGAGATGGCAAGGTGCATGGTCAAAAGTCAGGCTTTACCACATAGTTTCTGGCTTGAGGCTGTCACGTGTGCAGCATACGTACTGAACAGGTGTCCCACTAAAGCGTTGCAGTCTATCACTCCATATGAGGCTTGGCATGACCGCAAGCCATCTGTTGCTCATCTGCGTGTTTTTGGTTGTTTTGCATATGCATTAGTGCCTGAACAACATCGCAGAAAATTGGATGATAAGGCAGTAAAATGTATTTTTGTTGGGTACAGTTCTGAAAGTAAAGGCTATCGTCTGTATCATCAACAGACTAAACGCATTCTGGTTAGCCGTGATGTTGTCTTTGTGGAAGATGCTATTCAGCCATTGCTTTCATGTACTAAGGAGACATCTGTTAGCTCCAAAGACATGTATGATACTTTGATGCCTCTTTTTACAGGTGGACAGGCTAGTGCTGGTCCTAATGAGGCAACTTCTCAGCCTTTGCAGGTTTCATACGATGATGCAGATCATTCCATTTTTTATGCAGATTTACATGATGCACTTGTTGATGAGAGAGCTGATATTGAGCAGGCAAAAACTATGCCAAAATGGCTGGTGCAGACTTTGCGTGACAGCAAATTAGATGCACCTTTGTCATATCGTACTCGTTCAGGCTCTCATAGTGCCTCCTTTGCATCAGATTGCTATGTTATGGCTGCATCTAGTCTCTGTGATGAGAATGAGCCTGTTTCTTTTGATGAAGCACAAAATTCAGAAAATTTGATGGCTGCTATGCAATCTGAATATGATGCTATAATGAAGAATGGTACATGGTCTTTATGTGACTTGCCTCCTAGCAAGAAGGCCATTGGCACTAAGTGGGTATATAAGCTGAAGCGTAAACATGATAGTACAGTTGACAGGTATAAGGCTAGGCTTGTTGCAAAGGGTTATGCACAAGAAAGAGGCATTGATTTTGATGAGACCTTTGCACCTACATGCCGTATGACTACTGTTCGGAGCATTTGTGCACTTGCAGCCCATCATGGTTGGAATGTACATCAGTTGGACATTAAAACAGCATTTCTGAATGGTGACTTGCATGAAGAAGTGTATGTTTTTCAGCCCCGTGGCTTTGTGCAGAAAGGGCATGAAAACCAGGTTTGCAGGTTAAAGAAGGCATTATATGGTTTAAAGCAAGCACCATGTGCTTGGTATGAGAAGATACATGCCTATCTGATTGCACATGGTTTTGAGAACAGTCCAACTGAAAGCACCTTATATGTTAAACGTGCTAATGATGTGCTTCTGATCATTGTTGTCTATGTTGATGACATGCTGCTCACTGGTCCTATTGAGACACATATTGCTGATTTTAAAGCTGATTTGCATGCCTCATTTGAAATGTCTGATCATTGTTGTCTATGTTGATGACATGCTGCTCACTGGTCCTATTGAGACACATATTGCTGATTTTAAGGCTGATTTGCATGCCTCATTTGAAATGTCTGATTTGGGGCATTTGCATCACTATTTGGGCATTCAGTTTATGCACGTTGATGGTGGAATGGCTTTGTGTCAAACGAAATATATTGACACATTATTGCAGCGTTTTGGCCTTGAAGACTGTAAGCCTATTGCCACTCCTATGGAGACAAGTTTACGATTGAGTCTTCATGATGCTGGAGATGCATTTGATGCTGTTCTCTATCAGCAGGCTGTTGGATGCTTGATTTACTTATGCATTACTCGGCCAGATATTCAGTTTGCTGTCTCACAGATGAGCAGGTTTATGCATTGCCCAGGAGTCATGCATTGGAAAGCGGTTAAGCCCATCTTTCGCTACTTGAGTGGTACTCGGCTACTTGGGTTGTTTTATCCAAAGGGGGGATCACTACCGCCAGATTTGCATGCTTTTTCTGACTCAGATTGGGTTGGTTGCTATGACACTCGTTTGTCCACCAGTGGTTTTTGCTTCATGCTTGGTAGCTCATGTATATCTTGGTTGAGCAAGAAACAGCCTACTGTGGCCACTTCCAGTTGTGAGGCTGAGTATAGGGAAGCTTTCACAGCGACTGTTGAGTGTATGTGGCTCAGACGCCTTATGGCTGATTTGGGTGTTGGCCAATCTTCTGCCACCACCATCTTCACTGACAGTCAGAGCGCATTGGAAGTTGGGAGGAACCCTGTGTTCCATGCTCGCACTAAGCACATTGAGGTGCATTATCACTATGTCAGGGAGAGGTTCTCTGCTGGGGAGATCAGCTTGGCATATGTGCCCACGCAGGAGAACATTGCAGACCTTTTCACGAAGGCTCTGCCTAGGGAGAAGTTTGAAGCTTTCCGCAAAGCTTTGAGCTTACTTCCTTTTGTGGAGTGATTTCCACATAGCTTGGCACTTCCTTATACATGAGTGCCAGCTCCTTGTTCACCGCATCACTCCCAGGGGGGATTTGTTGATATATTTAGGTAGTGATGTGTGTGAACACTCTAGGACCGCCGGGGCACTTTTTTCCCTCTTTAGGAGGTTTTTTTTCCCAGCTTGTATATACGCCTATTGCCCTAATGGACTACTTATCTTTGTACATTCTCTAGTAATACATTCAGTCTTGTGTGTTGTGCTCCAAGCTTCATCTTCTTCCTTGTGTTGTTCGCATGCTTCCGCAGACGGCTAACTCCAACAGATAGTAGGATAGAAAACTTCAAATCAAGTAGGACAAGAAGTCGGACAAGGAAAGAGAAAGATCATGCAGATCATATCAATTATGCAAAACATTTTAAGATTAACAATATTCTTGCACTAACTTCAATTGAAGATGAACCTGTTAGTGTAAAGGATGCTTTACAAAATCCTGTTTGGAAGAAAGCGATGCAAGAGGAGATTGATTCTATTCTCAAGAATCAAACATGGAAGCTTTGTGAGTTACCAAAGGTAAGAAAGCAATCGGAGTTAAGTGTATCTTCAAGATCAAAGGAGCAAATGCTACCATTGACAGGTATAAATTCAGACCAGTAGTGAAAGGTTATGCACTAAAGAAAGATACTCAATATGATGAAATATTTGGACCTACATCTAGACTGACCATAGTCAGAATAGTTCTTTCTCTTGTTGCATTTTGTAGCTCAAATGTATTCCAATTGGATAACAAGACAACTTTTCTTAATGGTGATCTACATGAAGATGTTTATATTCAAAAACCAGAAGGTTTTGAGGTAAACAACATTTAGTATGCAATTTTATCAAAGAACTTTATGGTTTGAGGCAAACACCAAGAGCATGGTATGAAAAGATACATTTAGATATTTTATCTATTGGTTTTGAAAACTCTGATGAAGCTCCTATCCTTTATATTAAAATAGAGACAAATGTCTTGATTATCATCATCATCATCTTTGTTGATGACATATCATGACAAGTCCCAAGGATTCCGATCTTACATTCTTTGAGTCACACCTTAAGTATACATTTGATGTAAATGACTTTGGAATTTTACATTATTACTTCGGCATTGAATTCAAATTCAAGAATGATTGTATCTATATGACAACAAAAGTACATTAAAAAACTATTAGAAAGGTTTGAAATGACAGATCACAAACCAAACTAGATACATATGGATGTTAATGAGTCCAAAAGCATACTCAAAACCTTTTGATGCTATCTTGCATAGTCAAGCAGTTCGATGCTTAATATATCTATGTAATACACGTCCAAACATTCACTTTGCAGTTTCTCAGGTATCAAGGGTCATGCACAAACCACTCAAAATTCCTTGGAAAACAGGTAGGAGGATTTTCAAATATTAGAAGGGAACTTTGAATTATGCAATGGAATTTCCAAAGTCGTCGCATTCTCTATTAGAAAGTTTTGCAAATTCTAATTCCGCAGGTGACAAAGACACAAGAAAAAGCACCAGTGGTTATTGTTTTTATATTGGAGATTGCCTTATCTCATGGATATCTAAGAAAAAACCAACAATAACTACTTCATCAAGTGAAGCGGAGTATATGGCTTTCTTTATACCTACACTTGAAGCAATTTGGTTATACAAAATTCTGAGTTACCTTGATGTTCATGTTCATCTACCTATGTAGATATTTTCCGATAGTCAAAGTGCTATTACTATTGCAAAGAATCATATTGATCATGCCAAGATAAAGCCTATTGAAGTACACTATCACTACATTCTGCAATAGGCATCTAAAAAGCACATTGAGCTAATTTATCTACCTACAAGTGGAAATATCGTAGACATTTACAAAAGCAATATCCAGAAACAAACATCAAAAGTTATGCAAATATTTGGACCTTATGCCATAATGACATTGAGAGGGGATAGTTGGAAAACAATATCAAAATGCTCAAATCTGCCAAAAATTCTAGCAACCCTAATTTTGGTACCTAGTCAAAAAGTGATCAAAGATGTCCAAAAAATTTTATTGCGCCATTGCAAAACACTCGTTGAAAGCTTTCTAATGATATAGAATACTTCACCATCTCGCATCAAAAAGTCAACTAAAAATCTGTTGGAAACAATGTCAATATGGTCCAACAATAACTTTATTAGAAGCTCTGTCTTCAAGCCCCACACGGGCGTACGTATATTATATATTTTTTGTCTTATATTCTTTGCAAGAAAGCCACGTGGGCAGCGTCGTTAGAACAATGTCCTCTCATAGTGTGCGCCAGGGTTCAAAACCTGCGAGCAGCACCACCACAACAGAGTTCTTTTTTGGCAAAACAATGATCGAAAAAGCAAACGTAGATGGTGCTGATTATTCGCGATTATAGTTTTTTTTTAAGCTTTTTCGCATACGATCACATATAAGCTTAGCTTTATCAATTGCTTTTCGAGAGAGCTTTTCAAGAGGTATTCTCAACTATAAAAGAAGAGGCTTGGCTCATTATGGATTATCACATAAGCAATCTTCTAAAGCTACTCAAGAAGAACTTGGAGGAGATCTTGGAGGCCAACTTGGAGGAGGAGTTCTCACACTCCTAGAGGAGTTCTGATCTACATATTGGTGATTATTTGGAGGAGATTCTTCCAGCTTACCATCAACATCCATTGTTGATTTACTGTGAGTAGCAAGTCTATTTCAGTCCTTACTTGTTAGGTCACTCGTTTCTGATTTAGGTTGATCAAAATTTGGGTTTGTTGTACATCAGTTCTAAACTGTTCTTATTTTCCATATTCTCACACACACTCTTCATACCTCTTAGGCACATAATTTCTTGTATTTAGTTCTTATTTCTTCCTAGATACAGATATTGTCAGTTTGTATCATATTCACACATTGTAATTTGACATTGAAATATAGATAGTAGGTGAGTCTCATAGCAATCCGTTACACTTGAAATCTTGTCTATTCTCTCTCTATCTCTCACTCATCTATTTTTTAGTATTAAGGTATGTATGTTAAGGTTCATCTCTTGGAAGATTCTGTAAACCTGTGATATATTGTTATTGTGGCCCACTCCCACTTCCAACATTTGGTATCAAAGCATAGTTGACATACACCCTTAACAAGGTGAGTGACTATAGACTTGAGAATGAAGACAAGCTTGAGGGCATGTCTAATTATCCAATGTTGAGTTTTATGATGATGAATCTGTTAGTATCAAAGGACTTATGGAATATTGTCAATGGCACTTATCCAAGGCCAAGACAAGTCGAAGAAGATGTTACTTCATCTTCTAGAAGATCAGTTGTTCCTATTTCTGCTCAACAAGAGGTTACTGAAGAAGAAGAAACTTTTCATCATTCGGAGTCCGTACTACTACCAGATTACTTCCTACAGAAGAGCAATCTAGATGGGATTCAGGGATGCTTTAGCACTTTCATATATTGCTATGGGAGTTAAGAGGCATATTATACCCCAAATCAGGTCTTGTAGAGCCTCTCGTCAGGCTTGATTGGAGTTAGAGAATCTCTATTAGAGCAGAAACCTGCTAGGAAAGCTCATCTAAGGAGACAGCTAGCCAACACAAGGATGAAAGTTGGTGAATCGGTTCAGACACATATTTTGAAGCTTAAAGATTTACGAGATCAGTTACTGAATGTTGGAGTCAACATTTCAGATAAAGAGATGGTAAACACACTTCTAAACTCACTTCCATCTACATACTGTGCTTTTGTTACTTCTTTATCCCTCTCTACAAGAGATAGAGAAATTTCATTTGAAGAGCTACAATTCCTATTACTTCAAGATGAAGATAAACAAAAGGGTATGGAAGAGATACAGAGCAGGTCGCCACTTCATCTACGGCGTCGTCAGCACCTCTCCGGTCACAGTCTCAGAATCGCACGAAATTTGGTGAGCATACTCATGGTGATTAGGAGATCAAAACAGCTTCGTTATGTCGTGTCGTAATCGCGATCTGAGCTCATTTCGACCTCTGAATGCACTATCGCAATGCTTATGCAGGCAATTTTGTCTTTTTGCACCAAAGACATATACACGTTTTTCGTAAGTATAAACGTCTCAAAATCTGCTACAGGTTTAGCACAACTCGTCAGGGTAGTTCTATCCAACTTTTTCAGATACAGTCATTTTTCTGCATCAGGGTATTTTAGTCAGTGGCCATGGCTCAAAGCAGTGACGTATTTCGTATTTTGGCTATTGAGGATAAGGTGAACGGTACTAATTACCCATTGTGGGCTTATATGATGCGTCATGTATCGGTTGCAAAAGCACTATGGAACATTCTGCAGGGTGTTGAAAAACGTCCTATTTCACCTGCAAACACAGTTGCTGAAGATATGATATAGATGGCGGTGAAGATTGTGATATTCTTCATGTTCTTGTTCATGTTGTGGTTCCTGCTGCACCTATTGCAGAGCAAATTCATTGGGATGGAAGAGATGCTCAGGCACATGCATTGATAGGCTTGTCTGTCAAACGTGCCATTATTCCTCACATTCACTCTTGCAGAACAGCTAAGGATGCTTGGGATACACTTACCACTTTATACCAAGCAAGGAATGAGGCCCGTGTTGCTTACCTCTGAAAACAATTAGAGAGTGAGCATATGAATGAAGGAGATTCCATGGACAGTTTTCTGACAAAGATCAAAGATCTGAAGGAGAAGTCGATTTTTCGCTAATGAAGTCTTGCCTGAGAGTTCACTTGCGCAAACTGTTCTGAATAGTCTTCCCGATTCATATCACAGTTTTGCTTCTACTCTTCGTTTGATGATGAAAGGCAATCCAAATGCCTTACCATTTGAGGAGTTAGTCTATGTTCTGTTGCAAGAAATCAGTCTAGGCAGAACAGGTCCATTATACGTGTTGCAGATCAAGCTTTCTTTGCTAGTCAGAAGGGCAAAGGTAAATGGAGCTCTTCTACTAGTAAGCAGAAATCTGCTAATTATGCATGATCAAAGAAGGAAGATAGAGACGAGAAGAAAACAGAAAAGAAAAAATTGTTTTGCAAATACTAAAAAGGAAATGATCATCTCATAAAGAGTTGTCCAAAACTGGTTGCTAAAGAGGCAAGGAAGAAAGAGGCTGGAATGGTTGTGGCAGAGGCCTCTACACCCAAAACAAAGTCTTCTAATCTTGTGCAGAATGAAGAATGGGCATTTACCACTATTTGCAGTTATGACCCATCTTCTCATGAAGAGTGTATGTATGAAGTAGACTCAGATGTTTAGTACTCTGATAGTGGGGCGTCCAAACATATTACCTCGTAGTGCCATTTCTTCACTTCACTCCAGCGTGCCCTAACAAGGAATACTGTTACATGCGCCAACCACTCCTCTTATCCTGTTATGGGAGTTGGTAAGATCATTTTGACTACTGTGAATGGTAGTTCTTTTACATTGTCAGATTCTTTATTTGTGTCAGGGATCAAGGAGAATCTTTTATCAGTTTCAGCTTTAGCCAAGATTGGCTTGGTTGTGAGATTTGTTGATGTCAGATGTACAATTCATGATCTGTCAAATGGCAATGTCATTATTGCTTCTAGCTGTTTATGTCGTGGGCTGTATAAGCTCATAGCCTATGAAAAATCTGTAAATCATTCAGCATGTGTAGTACATGATTCTCAGGCTAGGTCAGATACAAAGCTTTGGCATGCACGCTTTGGTCATCTTAATTTTGCTAGTTTGCTATGCCTGCAGAAATTTGAAATGGTGTCCTCTTTGCCCAAACTAGAGGCACCTGGTAAACAATGTATATGAAGATTGTATTTTGGGCAAAATGCTGCATTCTTCCTTCCCAAAAGATGGTTCGGTTCGAGCTACTCAGAAATTGTAGCTTGTACACAGTGATGTATGTGGTCCTATGGAGCCACCTTCTTTTGGGAATTATCTTTACTTCGTGACTTTCATTCATGATTTTTCCAAGCATGCATGGGTATATCCATTGAAAGCAAACTCAAAAGTGTTTATGTGCTTCAAAAAGTTTTTGTTTTTGGCTGAAAATCTGTCAACGTGTAAAATGGACACCCTCCGTTCTCATCAGAGGGGGAGAGGGATATATGTCTTCTGACATTAATGCATTTCTGGCTAAACATGGAATAAAAAATCAGTGTACAGAACCGTATACACCTCAACAGAATGGAGTTGCTGAACAGAAAAACAAGTCACTCATGGAGACGGCGAGTTGTATGGTCAAGAGTCAAGCTTTACCACATAGTTTCTAGCTTGAGGCTGTTATGTGTGCAGCATATGTACTTAACAAGTGTCCCACTAAAGCATTGCAATCTATCACTCCATATGACGCTTGGCATGGTCGTAAGACATCTATTGCTCACATGCGTGTTTTTGGTTGTCTGGCATATGCATTAGTGCATGAACAGCAATGTAGGAAATTGGATGATAAGGTAGTGAAATGTATTTTTGTTGGGTATAGTTCTCAAAGCAAAGACTATTGTCTGTTTCATCCACAGACTAAACGCATTCTGGTCAGTCGTGATTTTGTTTTTGTGGAAGATGTTTTTCAGCCATTACTTTCATGTACTAAGGAGACATCTATTAGCTCCAAAGACATGTATGATACTTTGTTGCCTCTTATTATAGGTGGACAGTCTAGTGTCTAGTGTTGGTCCTAATGAGGCAATTCTCAGCCTTTATAAGTTTCATGTGATGATGCAGATCATTCCATTTCTGATGCAAATTTACATGATGCACTTGTTGATGAGAGAGTTGATTGAGGTAGCAAAAACTATCCCAAAATGGCTGATGCAAAATTTGTGTGATAGCAAATTAGATGCATCTCTTTCATATCGTACTCGTTCTGGCTCTCTTAGTGCTTCTTTTGCATCATATTGCTATGCTATGGCTGCCTCTAGTCTCTACGATGAGAATGAGCATGTTTCCTTTCATGAAGCACAAAATTCAAAAAATTGGATGGCTTATATGCAATCTGAATATGGTGCTATAATGAAAAATGGTACGTGGTCTTTATGTGACTTGCCTCCTGGCAAGAAGGCCATTAGCACTAAGTGGGTATACAAGCTTAAGCGTAAGCTTGATGGAACAGTTGACAGGTATAAGGCTAGGCTTGTTGCAAAGGGTTATGCTCAAGAAAGAGGCATTGATTTTGACGAGACCTTTGCTCCTACTTGCCGAATGACTGTTGCTCATATGACTTTGTGCAGAAAGGGCATGAAAACCAAGTGTGCAAGTTGAAGAAGGCATTATATGGTTTAAAGCAAGCACCACGTGCTTGGTATGAAAAGGTACATGTCTATCTGATTGCACATGGTTTTGAGTATAGTCCAACTGAAAGCACCTTATATATTAAGCGTGCTAATGATGTGCTTCTAATCATTGCTATGTATGTTGATGATATACTGCTCACTCGTCCTCATGAGAAGCATATTGCTGATTTTAAGACTGATCTACATGCCTTATTTGAGATGTCAGATTTGGGCCATTCGCATCATTATTTGGGCATTCAATTTATGCAAGTTGATGGCGGAATAGCTTTGTGTAAAACAAAATATATTAACACATTATTGCCACGTTTTTGCCTTGAGGACTGCAAACCTATTGCCACTCCTATGGGACAGGTTTACGATTGAGTCTTCATGATGCTAGAGATGCATTTGATGTTGTTCTCTATCAACAGGCTATTGGATGCTTCATTTACTTATGCATTACTCAGCCAAATATTTAGTTTGTTGTCTCACATATAAGCAGGTTTATGCATTGCCCATGTGTCAAGCATTGGAAGGTGGTTAAGCGCATCTTTCGCTACTTGAGTGGTACCCGATTACTTGGATTGTTTTATCCAAAGGGGGGATCACTACCGCCAAATTTACATGTTTTTTCTGACTCTGACCGGGCTGGTTGCTATGACACTCATGTGTCCACCAATGGTTTTTGCTTCATGCTTGGTAGCTCATGCATATCTTGGTTGAGTGTGTGTGGTTTAGACGCCTTATGGCTGATTTGGGTGTTGGTCAACTTCATCCACCACCATCTTCACTGAGAGTCAGAGTGCATTGGCAAATGTGAGGAACCCTGTGTTCCATGCTCGCATTAAGCACATTTGAGGTGCACTACCATAATGTCAAGGAGAGGTTCTCTGCTGGAGAGATCAGCTTGGCATATGTGCCCAGGCAAGAGAAAGTTGCAGACCTTTTCACAAAGGCTCTGCCTAGGGAGAAGTTTGAAGCTTTCTGCAAAGCTTTGGGCTTACTTCCTTTTGTGGATTGATTCCACATAGCTTGGCACTTCCTTATACATGAGTGCAAGCTCCTTGTTCATCGCATCACTCCCGGGGGGATTTGTTGATATATTTAGGTAGTGATGTGTGTGAAGACTCTAGGAACGTCGGGGCAGTGTTTTCCCTCTTTAGGAAGTTTTTTCCCCCTGGCTTGTATATATGTCTATTGCCCTAACCGGTTACTTACCTTTGTACATTCTAGTGGTAATACATTCAGTATTGTGTGTTTTGCTCCAAGCTCCTTCTTCCTTGTGTTGTTCGCGTGCTTCCGCAGACCTCAAACTCCAAGAATATGAAGCCTCGGGATGAAGCAAATTTGGCTGGAAATGAAACGAGCCAGTGGTTATTGAGCCAGATGATGTTGGACAGAAAAATGAGGCTCTTGATGGGCATATGCAGCCACCTATTCATGTTGAAAACAGGGCTGGAAATGCTGTACAGCAGCCCATTAACATTGAAGAACTTGATGTACCTTCTGATGTAGATCCATTGCTGGATAATGTGGATCATTGGGTAAGAAGATCTACACGTCCTAGGAGGCCAGTGAACAGACATGACCCCTCTGTACATTAAATTATGTTACCAGATGAGAGTGAGCCTCTCACTTATACAGAGGCAAAGCTATGTGAGCACAATAAGGAGTGGGAGTTAGCCATGCACGAAGAGATAAAGGCCTTGCATGCAAATGATACTTGGGATTTGATTGAGTTGCCCAAAGGTAGGAAGGCCATTCCGAACAAGTGGGTATACAAAATCAAAACTGCTGATGCAAACCCAAGTATAAGGCAAGGCTGGTTGCTAAGGGATATGCCCAAAAATAAAGAGTTGATTTCCAAGACGTGTTCTCTCCGGTGGTCAAAATGACCACATTACGTGTGTTATTTGCTCTCACAACTGCCTTGGATTTGGAGTTATTCCAAATGGATATTAAAACAGCCTTTTTGCATGGTGATTTAGATGAAGAGCTGTACATGAAACAGCCAGAATATATGCCATTCCTAGAAAAGAGCATCTGGTATGTAAGCTGAAAAGGAGCTTATATGGGCTGAAACAGGCCCCCAGACAATGGTATAAGAAGTTTGATGCATTTATGCTCAAACATGGGTTCAAAAGAAGCCATGCAGACCATTGTTTGTACACTAAAAAGGATGAAGATGGAAGCCCAATCATTGTTGTGTTGTATGTAGATGATATGCTGCTGGCTGGGAAGAAAAAGAGCACTCTAAATGCTCTAAAACAGCACCTGAACTCTGCATTCTCAATGAAAGACCTTGGGGAAGTTGAGCATATTCTTGGTATGCGAATAAAAAGGGATATGCAGCAGCATACTTTGCATTTATCCCAAGAAAAGTACATTGAAAAAGTGCTGGACAGATTTAATGTGGCTGATGCTAAGCCTCTTGGAGTGCCATTGCAGCCACATGTTAAGCTTTTGAAGAATGACTGTCCCAACGATGATGATGCAGCAAACTACATGAGTTTTCCATATGCATCAGCTTGTAGTTCACTTATGTATGCTATGATTGCCACTCGGCCAGACATCATTCATGCAGTGGGAGTTGTTAGCGGTTCATGACTAATCTTGGCGATTTGCAAAGCGGAGGCAGTGAAATCTATCTTGAGATATTTGAAAGGGACCAAAGGTAAATGCCATGTTATGGAAACGGTCCATTGGAAAGGATTCCGTGATTCAGACATGGCAGGTGATGTGGACACACAAGTCCACAAGTGGCTATGTATACACCCTTGCAGGTGGAGCTATTTTGGTGCTCTAGACTTGAGAGGATAGTTGCACTATCTACTACAGAGGCTGAATATATTTCAGCCACAGAAGCTTCCAAAGAAGCCATTTGGTTAGCCCGCTTGTGCAGTGAGTTTGGAATGCCTGAAAAGGCACCTATTCTTGGTTGTGATAGCCAAAGTGCGGCAAAGAATGCCATGTTCCATGCCTCCATAAATCATATTGATGTGAGATACCACTTCATCAAAGAGGTGTTAAAGGATGGTCTGATCACTTTGATCAAGGTCAATACGTCACAAAATCCTATAGATGCTCTTACGAAGTGTCTACCCAAGGCACAACATCAGCTATGTATACAGATGGTGTGAGTTACTTAGCTTAAAGGAGCCTCGTTGGTCCTTTAAGTGGGAGGTTGTTGGGGATAAAGGCCCCAAGGACTCTCCTTTTGTACGTGAAAGCTCTCTCCGAGAGCTTTCCATACATATTTATGTTATATTTTTTGGACCCCAAATTGAGGAGTATAGGCATTTACATTATTTTTATGGATTTTGGTCATTGGTCATGTGTTAACATGCCCAAATGACCTAAAAGTCACTTATCAATAAGACTTGATCCCAAATCTCTCATAACTTGATTGGGACTTCTTCATCTTCTTCTCCAAATTTTTGTGCAAGTTTCTCTCTCTATTTTCTCTCTTCTCACACAGCAGCCCACTCCCTTTGCATTTGGAGCAACCGAGCACGCCGGCACGTAGCTCTCTGCTTCCACTTTCATGCTTGATTCTCCATCAATATCTTCAAAACCTATAGATGATTTGTTATTCGCAAAAAAAAAAAAACTTTCTTGGATGTAGTTGATCAATTTGCTTGACATAAATTTCCACACAATCTTCCACTCCATGGGTTTGAGTTGGAACTATTGCTAACTGACAAATCTCGTCAACTCAAAACTTGAGATTCTGCACTTGAGTTTTCAGCATTTCCTTTGTCACTGGAGTCAACAATAAGACCTTTTGCATCAACATAATGGCTTGCCATATCATCAAACACATCTTCGCTTACCTTCACCTAATGTGTGATTGGGTTGTAGCATTTATATCCCTTTTACTCGAGGGAGTTTCCAATGAAGATACATTTTTTTGCTTTCCAATCAAGTTTCATCATGAACTCATCTGGAACATGTACATGTGCTATACCGCCAAATACTTTAATATGTAATAAGTTTGTCTTTTTACCTGTATACTTCTCTTGATGTGTAATTTGATGTAGAGAAGCAATCAATGTTCTATTCATGATGTATACAATGGTGTGCACAGCTTCTGTCCAATAACAATGAGGCATGTTTTTCTCACCCATCAAGACTCTTGCTATTTCTCTAATATGTCTATTTTTGCGTTCATCAATGCTATTCTGTTGTGGTGTGTACTTGCATGAAAACTTCCTTCGAATTCCATGACCTTTTAGGAAAGTACTGAATTCATTCGATATGTATTCATCACCTCCATGAGATCTTACTGTCTACATATACTTCCCTATCTACTTTTCCACCATAGCCTTGAAATTTTGAAAGTGCATAAACCCCTCACTCTTCTCCTTCATGAAGTATACCCATACTTTTCGTGTATGGTCATCAATGAGAGTGACATAAAACTTGCAACCTCCCATGGATGTAGTCTTTGCAAGACCCCAAACATCTGTATGCATTATCTCTAGCACATTCTCACTAAAATGTTTGTCATGCAGAAATGATTCCCTTGACTGTATACCAAATTGACATGCTTCACATACCTTCTTCATCTCTTCAACCTTCAACCTTGTTATTTGATAGTCCATTAATAAACTCCATTGAATGCATCAAATTCGACCTCTGCAGCCTCTACAAATTCGCATGTCCGATTTGCTTGTGCCATATCTCTTGGGAACTATGGATTATATTGTGAAGATAGTAGCTTCAATCCTATATGACCATATTTTTTTTCGATTTCGCTGCCCCATCGAGATTACAACACATAGAGGTCCGCACTTTGTCAACGAACTCTTAACCACCATCTTCGGAAAGCACCAAATATTCCATAGAAAATCACATGCCTATTACTCCCGAGCAAATGGCCAAGCGAAGAGCACAGACAAAGTGCTTATGATGCTACTATGCAAAACTTGTATCCACGTTCAAGCTTCCTGGAGACATGCCTACCTAGGCACATTATGGACCTACAAGATTTCGTTCAAGGCAACCAATAGGCATGCCACATAAACACATCACTCATTTGAACTTGTTAATGGATCGCAAGCAATTGCATCCTTTGAATTCCTAAAAAGGTATGTGCAAGTAAGAGCAACAAGAACTCAAGGTGCCAGAGCTTCCATAGCCTCTAATTTCACCATAATGCAATTGTCAAAGAAAAGCGGAAATTGGTCAAGGAACGACTAATCATGGTGCAGAAGAAGAGGGAGAAGAGCCATGGCACCAACCTCTGAACATCCAAGATACAAAGGCATTCTCTGGTCCTTTACCACCCATGATTATTCAAGAAAAAGAGCAAAAAGAAGCTCCCGCCAAGATGGCTGGCCCATATTGCGTACAAGAAATTCTACTAACAGTGGTGTTAAGATAGCCCCTTGATGGTCAGCAGCTGCCTCTTGTTAATATGTCAAAACTCAAGCTCTACACAGAGCGTACTAATTGAGTGACTACGGGCATGTGCTAACCCAGCTTCTATATAAACTTGTAAAGAGTTTTCTTTAGTTAGATGTTTCTATCCTTACAACAACTCTCTCTCAACATAAATATGAAGGCTACTACTTACACACTTGACTCTAGCATGATCCCCTTGGGCACCACTTTTTCCCCTCCATGCTACTCCTCAAGCGATCCCCTTCTCTACTCACAAGGGTGAACTCTCCTTGCATACCTCCGTCCTCTCTAACTTGAGACCCCAAGATGTGTATGGTAACTTCTGTAGGGTCACTTAGGCGAGTCACTTCAAAGGGGCATCTGCAAGAGGGGCGACTCCAAGAATATGGACATGAAGAAATGGGCGACATGCTTGGGCAGCCAGGCCTTTGTGACCACATGAGGGGACTACACTTATAGCATATTGACCCAATGACCCCATGGGCAACCTAAGAGGATGGACAAATGCATATACAAATTGGGTGACCTCTCTAGCCTACAAGGTAGATGACCTCATATTAAGAAGTATGGAGACCTCTTGTCTTTGCAACCACATGTTGGGCGAGTGCATATACAAGTTGGGCAACTTCCAAGCTTTGCACTGCAACATGGGCGACCTCACGCAAATTTTGCATATAGGCAAGGTCACACAAGCATTTGGGTGACTCCATACCACTAAAGCGGGGTGAGTTCCTCACAAAGGAGACTCCAAGGCTGGATTACATGCAAGCTAGGCGAGTTCCTCCCTGTAGGGCATCTAGACCACACACCTTTGGCCACTCTCTAGCCACCACTGAAGACCTGGACCACACCTTGCACATCTAACTTCCAGGACCATCACTTGCACTACCACTGTATCTACCTATTCCCCATACCTCTGGTCATCACAACCTCCCTAAGCATGAGCATGGCGACTGCCTCCAGCCTAATATCTAACCACTACTCCCAAATATATAAGCTATCTCCATGGTTGTAAATAGAATGCTAGACATGTTGAAAAAAAATACTAGAACACCTAGGGAGCACTTGTACTCTTCCACTTCTATGGAGACGGTGTGTGCCAGTCACTAATGGAAATGCACTATTGTCTCTAATTTGGTGTGCCTCTTGTGAGCTTCTTCAGTGTGTGTCCCTCTTGCATGTGCTCCCTAAACCTAAGTGTTATTGTGTGTCTCTTGTGCATCTTTAATAAGTGGCTACTTTGCATTTATATTGAGTGTCTACTGAGTGAAGTTGTGAGAAGAAGTGTTTCCTACTCTAGCTTTAATACTGAGGTGACTTCGAATTCTCTCGCTGAGTAGTTTTAGGCACTTATCTATATCATTGATCCACGAGTTGAATCCCCTAAAGCAACCCCTACCTATAACTTTCAGCCACATCATTAAAAGAGAGGCATATGGGATTGTTAGCTCCCTCTTAATGCAAAGAATTTCACACAATCTACAAATTCACTTCTTGTGAACTCACCGCCATTATCCGTGGGTATGCATTTAAGCTTTCTTCCTTTTTGGATGGTCACAAATGCATGAAATCTCTTAAACGCAGCAAAGGCTTCATCCTTGGATAACATTATGAATGATGAATTATTGATGATTGAACAAGTTAGAATAACACAAATCAAAATTTAGGGACAAAATAGAAAAACAAATTAAAATTATGTAGCATTAACACAGTATATATCTATTTGATATATACTATTATGTAGCATTAACACAGTATATATCTATTTGACAAGTTGGTTATGCATCAAGAGAGTAATTCTCTTGTGCAATCTATGTATTGAGACAAGCTCTTGAGTGTTTCCATCTTTATCGATGATGTGTAGCATGGAGTATGAGGGCTCCAATACGATACCCACATTGACGCATCTATATCTCTCTAAAAGTTATTGTGCCCGTATACCCACTCCATGCTTCCTCCTCTCCAAGAAATGGAGTTTTAGTACTTTTTATTTGTCCGTTACCCCGAGGATATACATGGATATCAAGGGAAGATGAGACTTACCTAGCTCTGATACAACTGTCCAAATGCTCTCCTGGACTCAATCTGATCGCTAGCATTTTCATCACTTGCAGTGTATGGATCATAATATTTTTAAACCAATTTGTTTGTAAATTAATGTGTGTGTGTGTGTGTGTGTGTGTGTGTGTGTGTGTGTGGATTCAAACTAAATTGCAGTATAGCTCTGTGGCGGCTTAGGTTTGTCTGCATTGAATCACACAGCAAATGCATCCATCGTGATCGTCATGGGAAATGCCTTAACTGTAGCTCTTGGCAAAGCACATTAATGGGAAATACTTGGGAGAGGAAAATCCACACCACCTAACTGAGTGGGCCTCTTAGATGTAAAAACTTAAAAAGATAAATAAATTTTATTACAACACAGCGCACACACACAAACAAACAACGGTTAGGGGATAAGAGAAATAGAACCTCTTATATTGACATGGTAAAAGTTTCACTGTTTCAGAGACACGTAGCAACTCCTTAAAATATGCAAGAGCTCTGAACAGTTTGCAAGTATTGTAGCTAGTTTCTATAGTGGCAAGCCTCTCAAGATAATTAAGAAACAAAAATGCAAAACGATAGATGATTTGGATTTCTCTTCTACTTAAATAATTAACAAATTTTGGAGGTTAGGCACCTTGATTGATATTTCAGACAGTCAACTAACTCAAGACCTACAAAAGAAGTAGGCACATTATATATTGAAATTCAGATATTATTAAGTGTCATCTAATAGCTACAAAAGTTTCTTGGATACCTCAGAATGAAATATTTAAAGATTCTTAAGTACTTCAACCATTGTGAATTTGAAAAACACGATTCTTTGCATGAATTCATGTATTATATTTTCTTGATGGGATATGTAAAACTTTGTTAAGAGTGAGAAGTAAATATTTTAAATACAGAAAACACCAAAATACAATGCTAATGCAATAAGATTATACCTGGAGATACTCTTTGAATGCAGGAAACAAGTTTTCCTGCACTTCCTGTCTTAATTCAAGCTTTGTCCAAATTACTATTGGCGAAAAAAACTGCAATGACTCTGCAGTAAGTCGCTGACCCCATGGAAGCAGCTACAAGCAAAATAAACAATGAATGCCAAAATGTTCCAAAAGTGGCTTTACTCCAACAATCATAATGGAATAATATTTCCCCAACCTTGATATATCTGTTCATCACAGGTATCAAATCTGCATAATATTTTGTTTTATACCATTTGTTTTTTCCAGTATCATAGAGGGGGTTGAGGTCCCTATAGAAACAATCAATCGATCACTAATTTCAACAAGCAGCAAGCAAAAGAACAAGCTACATCAGATGAAAAACTTATGCATTTGCTGTGCATGGACAGCCCTTATATTATATTCTTACTACAAAGTTCTTGCAGTCAGCCTGTGAATTACTTCACTTTTAGCAAGAATCTGAAATACAAGCTTGCATTCTTAATGCCAACTGTGGTCAAGGACATTGGAACTTCGAAGCTAGAAAATAGGATACCTATAAGATGCGTGCAAAGTAAGTATCTATGGTGATTCTCTACGATTCCGCTCTTCGCCATCTAGAATATGTTATTAACAAGCTGTGGTGGCCCTATTACTTTTAGCTTGTTTCATAGTGGAACTTCAAGGCTTTGATGCAAAAAAAAAAAAGGGGAAGAAAAAGGGTTTGGGGAGAGAGGGGGAAGGAGTTACTACAGCAGCCATTTTGTTGCAAACCATCTAATTCATAAGGTTACTCACAATACAATGATGTGCTTCGTAGCTGTTGAGAAGAAATCTGCACAGAATATTGGCAGATCATATTCAGGATTTGGAAATATGGCCATGTTCAAAACCTGATACAGCACAAATAAGTCTTTATACCAGCATCAAAACGAACAAATCTTGCATTCGAACTTCTTAATGCAAATCAGAAGAAAAAGATCTTGTCCAGTTTGTTTAATATTCTTGTCCAATTATGTCTGCAATCTTGAGGTGAAATCTCCGTTTCATCAACACATTAAGTGAATGAATTTGCTCACTTAGAATAAATGAATCAGAACTAAGTTTGAGCCTAGCAATAGCACCCTAAGTTAAATGGGGGACCACAACAAAAATGGACTCCCTAGAATGTCCTGTTCAGTAAATTTAGAAAATAATGTAGACAATGATAATCATAATATACACTATCATGGGAAATCCTTGATATCCAAGAGTTTTGATTATCCATAACTATATCTGAGGTTGTATGATTCTATTAACTCCACACCATGTAAGACAATATACGTAATGCAGCAAATAGAATCTGAGAAGAGACAAATCGTACATAGCAAATAAGAGAAGGGAATCCTAATTCTTCAACTAACTCATACAAAGACGGCTTTGTCCACCCATATGCTCCCATTACAGATCCTAGAAGGGAACATATGCAGAAGCAAGGTGAAACGCTTAGGCTAACTGGAACAGCACTAACTGGGAACAGAGATGATGAACGCTACAGGAAAGTTCACAGATATAATCTACAAAGGCTAGGTCGGCTACTAACCAGCTTAGGTCGGTTTAGCTGACCTGTCAAATGTGAAGAAATCCCCAGTCAGATAGGGATTCTTCCAAACAATATTCCCTTTACCGTAAACCCCACGGGACCCCCCAAGTGAGGGCCTACTAGCTTCAACCCCGGACCCCAAAATAAAGGAGCCCAGTAACTCCCTTACTTTACAATATACTCCAGTGACTCCCTTACTTTACAATATACTCAACTTGCTACCAGCTTTACTATTTTATTGAACCGAAAGGTTAGACCCCCATATGGTCAGCTTTTTGTCATCTGGACACAGACCTCATCGAACTTTCTGATCAGGACCCGACTAAGATGTTCAAGCTCACAAGATGGCTTCTCCTCATAATGAGGGCCCTCCAACTTGGGGTCCCACGGATCATTACAAGGCTCTTAAAAGGCTGGAGCATTGAGCATATCTTACACAGCGATCAACTTGATTGACTTGGACTGAAGATCTATTCAGTCAAAATCAAGTAGGGAACTGAAACAGACAGATCATGGTAGATAAATTCGAACTCCCAATGTGTTCAAGAAATATCCTACAAGGTTCTTTTACCTTTTGAACAGAGCAAAAGTCTTAAGCAGTAGTATTATCAACTTCTTATGTTTACATCTAAATGGATACTTGGTAGTGGCAGAAAAGTGGAACTGAAACAGCCAGATCATGGAAGACAAATTCCAACTCCCAATGTGGTCAAGAAATATCCTGAAAGCTTCTTTTACCTTTTGAACAGAGCAAAAGTCTTAAAGTAACATCATAGTAATCTCTTATATTTAAATTTGAATGGATACTTGTTAGTGGCTTGAATGGATACTTGTTAGTGGCAGAAAAGTGAAATGAATTAATGCCTGTGAGGTGAAATGTATTGCAAATACGTACTTGTCTAAAGTTTGAAACCCAAAGTTCTCATCAAGGATTTCTGAGGGTACAAATCTCCTGCTCAATTTCTCTACTAGCAAGTGAAGAGCATCTTTTTGTGGTGCTATTCCTATAAGGTATAAGATGTAAACAACATTATTCTCTTTCATGACATCAATTATTTCATAATATATAATGTTAGCTAATAGTTCTTGATTTCTGCTTGAATAAATTAAGGCCAATAATGAGGCTCAACAATGATTTCTACAAACAGTGCTTAATCTTGACAAACTAAAACTGAACATAAACCTCAGATGAACCTTAAAAACAGCATACAAAAATCTCATCAAAAGCATTGCATGGAAAGAATCTCTAATCAGTACGAAGAAAAGGTGTTGTAACCGAAAATTCCTAAGAGATTATCAGAACTCAGAATCTCTAAACTGTGTAAAATAAGTGCACATACATATTACAGTGGCAGCCAAGAAGTTTCGCACAGAGTGGCATCAGTGTGACCTTGTGAATTTTTCCTCCCCGGGATTGCCTTTCAATAAAGTCAATTTTTTTATTTTTTCATCTATAAGCCATGTCAAATATTGTTCTTCAAAAATTCAAGCTAGAATTTCATATGTTCAGAATCCATGGGATGCATGTACTATGGATAGTTCAACTTCAAACTGGTCCAAACTTTTCAAGTTACCACAACTTGACACCATTGAAAAAGAAATGTTAGATATCAAGAGTCTTACATTTTTGCAATCAATATCAATTACACGTTCAACAGCAATAGCTTATCACATTATGATACATGATTTTCAATAAGCACTATGACAACCATATATTAATGCTAAAAATTATGTGTGAATTTCTTGTATTACAAATTACTCTATACGCAAGCATATAGTTCTAACAGAGAATCGAAGATATAGAATGATACCTGCATATTCTCACCACCATCAAGGTTTGCAATTCGAAAAAGCCGCATTTTGGATGACTGAAAGGCATTGCTATGCAACTTGGTCTTCCCATCATATGCAAGAACTTCCTTTAAACCCTCCTACCATGATAACAGATTCAGAATAGAGTCGATCAACATCACCGAGAAAGATTAAAGTAAGAATAAGCATCACATGTCATATCAACAGCACTACAACAATTCCCTTGGTTTTAAGAGGATACGCTCTCAGCTGCATATTTTTCACGTCCACTAAGAGTTGTAATGCAATCTGTTTCCTTAATCCTATCTATATTCTTATTTACCTTCATGCCCTCCAACGATGGAAAAACTGCATGCCTTCCTATTATTGAGGCAGCAGACTGTCACACCAAAGTAATGATCTGCCTGCTCTTGACTTGATGGAAGATAATGAGGATGGAGGTCCATTCACCCCATGAATAGTAGATAGTAACTCAATATGTTCATTCATCTATTCAATTAACTACATATGTATGTGGCATCGGTGCTCGCACCGATCACATACGGTACTCGAACCAAACATACTATATGTATCAAACATACTGCACATTCAATGTGTTATTTGTGAATGATGCAGAACACGAAAAAATAAATGCATATGTATTACATGAATGATAAATACATACTTCATACATTGATATTATTGCATTCATACATACACATATATGTTTTAAAAACATATATTATTTATTTACTTACTAATTTTATATATTGAACAACGCACCTAATGCACCAAATCTCAAGGTTCCATTGTGTAGTCGCACCGAACCAAAATTGTTAGCAACGTTTTCAGATTGTCCAAGGCAATGCATTGCTAATGCGTTAGCAACATAGCAACTTTTTGCCCTAGACATTGCGAACTGGTTTTTTTTTTGGGTTTTTTTCTTGGGGGGAGAGGGGGAGGGGGCTCCATAGGCTCCTCCTAATATATGATGATCTAGACATATAAATAAATGTATACATATATATATTATGAATTATAAGTAGATATATGAGTCATGACATGCCATGACCGCATGACTTGTATGTATACTACATACATACACATAACATGGCACATGCATAGATATTAGATACATAGTACATACATACATGTTACATACATACATATTACATATATACATGATGCATATACACACACATTCATATTACATAGGTATTACTGTTTACATATATGATATATCAATGATGATATGATCATATATGATATTACATGCATACTATATAGTACATAATCAATGTACATACATATTCAAACTTCATTGAGCATTCACAAACTTAATCAATTTGAACATTTAACACTAATGTCCATTGTCCCTTCAAACTTCATGAATCATACTCATGCAAGTGACAAAATTCAAATAATAAAATACGTTAAACAATCTTGACTCCACAATCATCAATGCACAATCATTCATCATGATTCAGTCATCATTCGAACAATTAAACTTTTAGGTCACTAAACAATGAAAACTTTAAACTTTATTCATGAGTCATGATTCATCACAAATTGGTAATTAGTTATAGAGTCAGACGAGTGCATCATGAGTCATAAATTAGTATTAAGTAAACTACCAGTAAAAATCCACATTGCACAATGACTCAAAAATCTGAAATTACGATCCATCAATCATCAACGTGACGAATACAATGAGAATTCAAAATGTCAAAGGAGTAATAATACTATATAGTCGATAATACAATTCGTGTCCCCTATCAAATGATCAAGGCTCAAAATCCTCTGAGTCACTACCAAATGAATCGAAGCTACTGCTGCCGGAGCAGCAGCAACCGCAACCTCCACCGCCACCGCGACCGCCTCTGCTGCCACCACCACCACCACCATCATGTGGTGTCGGACTAGTAGATGTCTCTGCCTGAAAGAAATCGATGATGATGGGTTTGGCATACTAGATTAACTTCATCCAGACTTGACTTTTTTTTTGCCCAGGTATGGTCACTTATCAACTCCTGAATCCGGTTTTAGCACATATTGAGCACCTGCTGTGTTATGTACCAATATCGAGTTACACAAGATGAGTGCATACTCTAGGAGAGTCACCATACCCATTCTCACGTGATACAGAGGTCAGGGATACCTATAGTATAGATCGTCAAGACCATGCAAGTTCACGAGTTGTTCGAAGGTGGAAGTCGGGAGATGAAGAGGGAGCTTACAAAAGGGACATGAATCTTCAGCTCTTTACTCCATGTTGCATAAAGAATATGCTCATTGGCAATTGCTATATGATGCATCATGATTCATGGGACATGCATAGCCAATGGTGGCATAGTGTGCATTGGGCAATTATGCAATATAACACATTGACATATATGCTAAAGTCTAGAGACGTGTACACAACACTATTCAATTTACAATTATGCATAAATTATAATGCATGTAACATGTTTATTATGCAAAAATATTATGTATGTATGTATGTCTGTGTGTGTGTATGTATGTATGCATATATATATATATATATATATATATATATATATATATATATATATATATATATATATATATATATATATATATATATATATATATATATATATATATATATATATACATATATATATATGTGTGTGTGTGTATGTGTGTGTATATGTGTGTGTGTGTGTGTGTATATATACATACATACATACATACATACACACACACACACATACATACATACATACATACATACATACATACATACACACACACACATAAATATATATATATATATATATATATATATATATATATATATATATACACTTTTATATATAAATTTATGTTTAGAAAGAAGGTCATGTCGTAAACGTCAAACGTTTTGCCGTTAGAAGTTAGAATCCCGTCAGAAGTCAAAAGTCAGAATCTGGTCAGTAACATCTATGCTTGTATGCATCCTCCTCTGTCTCCCAACTTACCATAATCCATGAGCTTTCATATATTGGCCAACCCATTTAAAGCATATAAGGGTTCAAGTTTGAATTTACAATGAGATTGTTTCTATCAATAAGGTCTTCAACCACATTATTCTGTTTTATGGAGGGTGGCCTAGGTTGGCATAAAAGAAGGCACTTCATGAGAAGAAGAAGAAGAAAAAAAAAAAACTCTAGTGGATAAAAGCCTCGATTACTATTTTGGGTCTCAACGATTAAACGATTAAAACTCGATTTAAATCTTACGATTTAAATCTTACGATTTAAATCTCTCGATCGCACTATGCTTGTGAGTCATGACTCGTGACATGTCATGCCTCATGTGGCCATGTCATGACTCGTGACACTTCACGAGTCAAAAGTCATGAGTCATGACTATTGACATGACTTGTGACTCATGTATTGTGACTCATGACTCGTGACTCATGACTCATGACTCGTGACTCATGACTCGTGACATGTCATGACTCATGACTCATAACTCATTACTCGTAGTATCTAACATGGCACACTCCACATGTGACATGATACATAATGCATATTACATGATGCACATGTCACATAGCACATGCCACATGTATGGTTTGCCATGAGTATAATACATAATGCATATTACATAATGTAACGTTCAATGTGCATATAACATAATGCATTGTGCATAATGCTCAACACTTATGGATGCACATCATAGTGGAAAGCAACGTTTTAGCAACGGCAACGGCAACGCGTTAGCAACGGGTTAGCAACGAGGGCAACGTTTGGAGCTAGGCGTTGCGATAAAGTTATTTAGTTTTCAAATTTTTATATATATATTTTTTAGGTATTTTGGGTCCTATGATATATAATAAGGTGGGATATGACTATATATACCATAAAATACATTATAATATATATATCTCAAGCTGTAGACAATCAGTCATATGCTGCAATTATGGTAATAATGTACAAGATGACGATAAGCTTCCAAGATACAAATACATGTCAACATAATAACATGAAATACTCAACCGTCGAAGCCCATCAATACCAAAGAGTTGGTTTTTGATGACCCAAATGATGTCAGATGGGTACATGTTATATATGGTTGGAATGCTTCCTTTGAGTACTTCAGGTATATGTGGTTACCTCAAGTACCATTTTTGGCAAATAGTTTGATCACCATTGACTTTTTGTCCTTGACCTAACCTAATACAAATGGTATGAATACATACAATGAATAATGATCAAACGTCCCAAAATGATACAAATTAGAATTTTTCTAAGTTCTAACCCTAAAATTCTATCAAGAGAATCTTATTGCTCCATGACCACCGGTGGAAATATGATGGAGGACTCATTTCTTTGGTTGAACCATCGATGACATTTACCTCGTGATCAGGACTATGGTCCTCGAGAGTCACCTAGTGGTATTTTTCATGAGGTTGAGGAATTTATTTCCTCAACACATTGCTAGGGGGAGATGCATCCACTTGTTGTACACAGTAGTGTTATGGGATGATTCGATCATTCACGTGATGATGGGCACCTTCAAGGTTAGCCATGTTTATGGCATGATCATGGGAGATTGTGTTTGGCTATTGGTATCTTCATTTTCTTGATGAAGGATACATGGATAGCAAACATGGTTCTCGTCCAGATGTCGTGGACCTAGGAGTTCATTCGTGTTTTTTGACACATGAGCAGCATATGATCTACTTTTTATGGTGAGCCATGAGCTTTTTGTTGGCTAGATGTTGTGGGCTACTAAGATATGTGTATTGGACACTAGATTCTAGGTAATTCTAGCAAGTGCATAGGTACGAAAACTATTAGAAAGTATGTCAAATAGGGCAACCTTCCACTAGGGACCCTACCTGCAACTTTATAAGATAGATAAAATTGAGTCTTGGGAATGATAAAAAATGGTCCTATTTTTAGGAAATGGTAAAAAATATGGTCAAAAATATTTTATTATATAATGTGGTAGACCTCAATGAGACCTATCTAACCATATATAACAATTGGGGGTTTGGAAAAATGTGTAAGATCAAAAGTCAAACACTAATTTTCATGTTGAAATTGATCACGACGGATTTTGCGCCGAGAATTACGAAAATAGGTTTTTTTTAGCTTTTTTGCTGAAGCAATGCAACATAAGCCTATATAAAGGCAAGGTGCATAACTCTCACATCATCACTTTTGAAGGTCTTCAAATGAGCTAGGCTTGGAAAAAAAAATCTCTTCAACTTAGAGGAGGTGCACTTTTGCTTTCTTCATCATCTTTAAGGTGATTGTGGCTACGGCACATTATATCTATTTGGAGGAGATCATACTTCTGTCTTGGAGGTTTTAGGATGTATTGGATATTCATCAGCTTGTATATCTTCTATGCCATCTTGTAACTTCTATCATGGAATGTAATCTTTATATTTGGAGCTTGGTTCCTTATATCTCTCTCATGTGTAGTCTTCTCATCATAATGTCTCTATAGCTTTTGTGGCCATAAAAACCAGCAGTTGGTATCAGCGCAGGAAACCATACAATACATAGAGAATTTGGCCACATTTAAGAAGATTAAACTTTCATGGCACATTCAAATCAAGCTCAGCCACATATTCATCAGTATTCATCGAGTGATCAATCTACAAGCTCAGCCACATATTCATCAGTATTCATCAAGTGATCAATCTATGAAGAAGACGCTGAATACTATTTTAAAGAGATACACTCCAAGAGAGGATAGAACTCAACAGGGAGAAGATGGGAGCCTAAACTAAGGCCAAGGTCTCATGATTGAAGAAAGGCTGAAACAAGAGGCTCTTCAGAAACAACTCTGAAGTTAAAGAATGTCAATGTTATTTATTGATGACCATGACTATGAATGTGCATATAAATATACATATAAATACACGAACATAGTATCTCTCATACGATCATGAATAGAGATAGAATACACAAGCATATACGTATATTAATAAATTTAGTCTATGTGAAGCCACGCATCCATCTACAGATTTCTCTCCATTTCAATGTTTTCATCTATCAGTTCGTGAATTTGTTTATCCTTTCAATCACCCATCCACATGCTATACACAAAATAGTCATCACAGAAAATGATCATGCTTAATTGTATTCATTTTGGCTTGTACTGAGATTAATGGCAGTATTCTTTTCCGGGTACCTGAATAGGAAAAGGTGAAACCTGAGTGCTCTCAGCAACTTCACGAACTGCGAACTCCACAAAATCGGCATAAAGAGAGGAGCACTTTTTAGCATCGGGAGTGAAAAAGGGCACGGAAGAAACGTTCAGCAGTAGAGGGCTGCAGTGATATCTCGAGGACGAATCTGAACATGAATGGAATGAGCATTCTGATGACAATGAAGCTGAGTTTCTGCGGGGATGCAAAAGTGCTGCAGACTGAAAGGAGGTTGACCATGAAAAGCGAACGTGAGCAGCAAGAGACACCTTGCAAGAAACCGTCTGCTGCATTTTATTTGTGACCCTCTTAGCCTCCACTTCGCTCTCGCCGCCGATGATCCGGCTCCTGCATGATCGAATGTACTAATAAAACGTAGGCAGGTATGGCTCACGTATGGGAGGGCTCATGAACAGGTAGCTCGTGGATAGATAGTATTTTGCTCGTGTCACACACTTGAGTTCATGCCATGGCGACTGTGTAGCATATGCCGTTAGGCGCATCCAACTTCAACATTATCACGTTACGGTTTTCACGTGTCATGGGCGTTGTACAATGTATTCTATAAGACATAGAAACTATGAAAAGATGGGGTATGTTTGGGCATATTTTGGGATGAGAGAGCATGAAATTCAATCTCATGTAGAGGTGTTTTATAGCACATGCGATGATGGTGAAGAGCATTTGACATTTGGCGAAGAAAAATTATCATCGCTATTTTTGGAGCTTTTCACACTTTATTACACATGCTTTATGTTGTTTCCGCTTTTCGTAGCTATTTTCGTGGTTCAACCTTGAGGCCTACATAAAAAAGCGTAAGGGATCAATTTTAGCATCTCTTGGGCACCAATCTCAAAGATAAGTCAGTCTTACAGGTGACTAACTTATGGAGGAGATGTGCTCTATCTTCTCGTGCAGTTTTGGAGGAGCTTTTGGAGCCAACCATTCAGCTCTTGTTGATTTTGTGAGTAGCAAGTCTATTTTCATTTCTTCTTCCTTTGTTGCTACATGAGGAGGAATCTGCCTTGTTATTCAATTTAGGGTTTGCTCTCGAAATTCTGCTTAGATTCTTCAAATTTTGTATCTACATTCAACACATTTAGCACACATTCAGTTTGTAGTCATATACAGACACTTTGTAATTTGTGAGTGAATATCAATTAGTATAGCTAAGCATTTTGGCTTATTGTTACACTTTGGCAAGTTGTGTTTTCTCTCTCTACTTCTCATTCATCTAATTTTGAGTCTTAAGGTGTGTATGCTAAGGTTCATTTGTTGGAAGATCCTATAAACATGTGATTATTGTTTGGGCATATTTGGGATGAGAGAGCCAAAACGGAGGTCGTGAAAGAACGTGAAATTCAATCTCATGTAAAGGTGTTTTATAGCACATGCGATGATGGCGAAGAGCATTTGACATTTCGAGCTTGACTAATGTGAGGGAAACAAGGTTAGACATTATGAGAAGAGTGTTCCAAATAGAGAGAAGAATGGATATGAGAGAGTAAGTGAGATTGAGTAAAGGCATACACACATGGAGGAAAAAGATAATGAACTAATTTTTGCATAAGAAAAAGTATATCACCTAGATGAAATAAGACTTCTTCTTATTGATTGTGATCTTTTTTGTTATTCAACGAGGATAAATCTCTTGGTCATTTTATGTGCTTAGTTCTCTTAATTTCCATAGGGTCTTTGATAGTAAGATTCAACCTTGTCCTTATACATGTTATATACATGTTCTCCTTATTTTAGGTCTTTGACTTGGATGAAATTCGATCTTTTTAAAGGACTCTATACTTTCTCCTCAACCACTTCTTTGAAGCTAAGATGACTCAAAATTAGTGTTTTTATGATCATCCTCATAATCCCTTGTGTTCTTTGGAAAAAAAAAATAGTCCCTAGGGTTAGGGGCATTATAGAGTCTTCTGTGCTACATATTTCATTGAGTAGGAGTAGGAGTGAGTAGGGGCATTATAGACTCTTCTATGCTACATATTTCATTGTTTATGTGTTGTCTATAAGCTATGAAGCAAAAGCCACTAGTGGACACACGAGTGTCATAGCAACCAGCCCAGTTCGAGTCAGAAAAAGCATGCAAATCTGGCGGTAGTGATCCCCCCTTGGGATAAAACAACCCAAGTAGTCGAGTACCACTCAAGTAGCGAAAGATGCGCTTAACCACCTGCCAATGCTTGACACATAGGCACTGCATAAATCTGCTCATCTATGAGACAACAAGCTGAATATATGGCCGAGTAATGCATAAGTAAATTAGGCATCCAACAGCTTGCTGATAGAGGACAACATCAAATGCGTCTCCGGCATCATGAAGACTCAATCGTAAACTTGTCTCCATAGGAGTGGCAATAGGCTTACTGTCTTCAAGGCCAAAACGCTATAATAATGTGTCAATATATTTCGTTTGACACAAAGCCATTCCACCATCAATTTGCATAAACTGAATGCCCAAATAGTGATACAAATGCCCCAAATCAGACATCTCAAATGAGGCATGCAAATCAGCGTTAAAATCAGCAATATGCCTCTCAAGAGGACTAGTGAACAACATGTCATCAACATAAACCACAATGATCAGAAGTACATCATTAGCACGCTTAACATATAAGGTGCTTGCAGTTGGACTATTCTCAAAACCATGTGCAATCAGATAGGCATGTATCTTCTCATACCAAGCACGTGGTGCTTGCTTTAAACCATATAATGCCTTCTTTAACCTCCACACCTGGTTTTCATGCCCTTTCTACGCAAAGCCATGGGGCTGAAAAACATACACTTCTTCATGCAAGTCACCATTCAGAAATGCAGTTTTAATGTCCAACTCATGTACATTCCAACCATGATGGGCTGCAAGTGTACAGATGCTCCAAACAGTAGTCATCTGGCATGTAAGGGCAAAGGTCTCATCAAAATCAATGCCTCTTTCTTGTGCATAACCCTTTGCAACAAGCCTAGCCTTATACTTGTCAATTGTACCATCAGGTTTACGCTTCAGCTTGTATACCCACTTCGTGCCAATGGCCTTCTTGCTAGAAGGCAAGTCACATAAGGACCAAGTACCATTCTTCATTATTACATCATATTAAGATTGCATAGCAGCCATCCAATTTTTTGAATTTTGTGCTTCATCAAACGAAACATGCTCAGTCTCATCACAGAGACTAGATGCAGCCATAGCATAGCAATCTAACACAAAAGAGGCACTATGAGACCCTAAACAAGTACGATATGACAGAGGTGCATCTAATTTGCTATCATGCAAAGTCTGCACCAGCCATTTTGGCATAGTTCTTACCTGCTCAATATCAACTCTCTCATCAATAAGTGTATCATGTAAATCTGCATCAGAAATGGAATGATCTGCATCATCACATGAAACCTGCAAAGGCTGTGAAGTTGCCTCATTAGGACCAGCACTAGATTGTCCACCTGTAAAAGAGGCAGCAAAGTATCATACATGTCTTTGGAGCTAACAGATGTCTCCTTAGTACATGAAAGCAATGGCTGAATAGCGTCTTCCACAAAAACAACATCACGGCTAACCAGAATGTGTTTAGTCTGTGGATGATACACACGATAGCCTTTACTTTCAGAACAGTACCCAAAAAAAATACATTTTACTGCTTTATCATCCAATTTTCTGTGATGTTGTTCAGGCACTAATGCATATGCCAAACAATCAAAAACATGCAGATGTGCAACAGATGGCTTGCGATCATGCCAAGCCTCATATGGAGTGATAGATTGTAGTGCTTTACTGGGACACCTGTTAAGTACATATGCTGCATACATGACAGCCTCAAGCCAGAAACTATGTGGTAAAGCCCGACTCTTGACCATACACCTCGCCATCTCCATGAGTGAACTATTCTTTCATTCAGCAACTGCATTCTGTTGAGGTGTATACGGCACTGTACACTAGTGTTTTATCCCACGTTCAGCCAGAAATGCATTAAATTCAGAAGACATATATTCCCCCCCTTGATCAAAATGGAGGGTGCCCATTTTACATGCTAACAGATTTTCAGCCCAAACCAAAACCTGTTTGAAGCACATGAACACTTTGGACTTTGCCTTCAATGGATATACCCATGCATGCCTGGAAAAATCATCGATGAAAGTCATGAAGTATAAGATAATTTCGAAAAGAATGTGTCTGCATAGGACCACAGACATCATTATGTACAAGCTGCAATTTCTGAGTAGCCTGAACTGAACCATCTTTTGGAAAGGAGGAACGTTGCATTTTTCCCAACACAAACATGTTTTCTAGGTGCCTCAAGTTTGGGCAAGGAGGTCACCATTTCAGATTTCTACAGGCGTAGCAAAATTCAAATGACCAAAGCGTGCATGCCAAAGCTTTGCATCTGACATAGCCTGAGAATCATGTACTGCATATGCCGAATCATTCACAGATCTTTCATAGTCTATGAGCTTATACAGCCCATGACATAAAATGCCAAAAGCAATAATCACATCGCCATTTGACAGATCATGAATTGTACACCTGTCATCAACAAATTTCACAACCAAGCCAATCTTGGCTAATGCAAAAATTGATAACAGGTTCTTCTTGATCCCTGGCACAAATAAAGCATCTGACAAAGTGAAAGAACTACCATCAAAAGTAGTCAAAATGATCTTACCAACTCCCATAACAAGATAAGAGGAGTTGTTGGTGCATGTAACATTATTCCCTGTAGGGGCAGGCTCGAGTGAAGAGAAGAAATTTCCCTGTGAGGTAATATGTTTGGTTTCCCCACTGTCAAATTACCAAACATCTGAGTCTACTATAGACATGCACTGCTCATGAGAAGATGGGTCAAAACTCCAGACAGTAGTAAACGCCCATTCTTCTTCCTGCACAAGATTAGCAGACTCTGTTTTTGGTGTAGAGGCTTCTGCAACAACCATTCTAGCCTCTTTTTTCTTTGCCTCTATAGCAGCTAGTTTTGGACAGTTCTTTATGATATGATCATTCCCTTTACAGTACTTGCAAAACAATTTCTGCTTTTCTGATTTTTTCTCATCTATATCTTGGTTCTTAGAATGTGGAGCATTTGCAGATTTCTGCTTACTAGTAGAAGAGCTCCATTTTCCTTTGCCCTTCTGACTAGCCAAGAAAGCTTGATCTGCAACATGCATAATGGACCTATTCTGCCTGGACTGATCCTCCTCCAACAAAACAGAGACTAACTCCTCAAATGACAAGGCATTTGGATTGCCTTTCATCATCAACCAAAGAGTAGAAGTAAAACTTTGATATGAATCAGGAAGACCATTTAGAACGGTCTGCACAAGTGAGCTATCTGGTATAACCTCATTAGTAGAAATCAATTGTTCCTTCAAGTCTTTGATCTTTGTTAGAAAACTGTCCATGGAATCACCTTCATTCATGTGCTCACTCTCCAACTGTTTCAGAGGTAAGCAACACGAGCCTCATTCCTAGCTTGGTACAATGTGGTAAGAATATTCCAAGCAGCCTTAGCTGTTCTACAAGAGCGTATGTGAGGAATGATGGCACATTTGACAGACAAAGCTATCAATGCATGTGCCTGGGCATCTCTGCCATCCCAACAAATCTACTCTACAGTAGGTGCAGCAGAAACCGAAGCACGAACAGGAATATGCAAAATATCATCATCTTCGACACCTTCTGCATCAACAACAGTACCTGCAGTTGTAACAGTTGCAAGTATGATAGGATGTTTTTCAACACCCTGCACAATGTTCCACAGTCCTTTTGCAACCAATACATGGCGCATCATATAAGCCCACAACGGGTAGTTGGTACCATCCAACTTATCCTCAACAGCCAACATACGGAATACATCACTGCTTTCAACCATGGCCCGTGACTAAAATACCTTGATGCAAGATTGTATCTCAAAAAGTTGAACAAAACTGCCTAGACAAGTTCTACTAAACCTGTAGTAGACTTCGAGACGCTTATACTGGCGAACCGAAAGAGGTATATACCTTTGGCACAAAAAGATGAAATAGCGTATAGAAGCACTGCAATAGTGCATTCGGAGGCCAAAACGAGCTCAGATCGCGATTTCGGAACCACAAAACGAAGCTGTTTTGATCTCGAAAACACGGTGAGTATGCTAACCAAAATTCATGCGATTCTGAGACTGGAATCGGAGGAGTGTCGATGGTGCCCTAGATGAAGTGACGACCTGCTCTGATACCAATTGCTGAAGTTAGACGTCTGTGGAAGCACGCGAACAACACAAGGAAGAAGAAGAAGCTTGGAGCACAACACACAATACTGAATGTATTACTAGAGAATGCACAAAGATAAGTAGCCCATTAGGGCAATAGGCGTATATACAAGTCGGGAAAAAAAAACCTCGTAAAGAGGGAAAAAAGTGCCCTGGTGGTCCTAGTGTGTTCACACACATCACTACCTAAATATATCAACAAGTATTCAAAAATCAAACAAAATGCATGGTATTGATTTGTTGAGTGAATGAAGAGAGAGATAGGAGTCTACATGGAGAACTTGAGGAGATAGAAAGAGGTTCACATGTTATCGGTGTCAAGAACCTTTTGCATTTAAGACCAAGGGGTATTATGGGGAAGTCATTGAGCAGGTGAACCTTTGATTTTTCATTTGTGGAGACGAACACATCACATTGTAGGGAATTCACTCACTGATGGTAGGTGTTGAAAGTTGGGTGCAAGGTGAAGGTGTGATAGGAATAGAGTAGTCCCTAGGGTTAGTGCTCAAGTGTAAAAGAGGATTAAAGGGGGTGTGTGAGCAAAAGTAAGTTCGTGTAATGATTTCTCTAAGTTGGGATAGCTTGGGACATTGTTCAGAGGGTTCATCCCAATGCAATGCAATTTGCTATCAAATGTCCAATGCTTAAGAAGTAGCAATGAGGTGTGTGATGTTATGCACAATGGAAAAAGAGGAAAAAAAAAAGTGAAATCTAGAGTAAATCCTATTGAACAATTTCCCTATAGGTCATGAAGGCTTGGGCCATCACTCAAAAGTAAAGTATTTGTGATGAGTCACCTATCTTTAAGGGGGTTCTTTGATTACCAAGGGGGTCCTGAAGGAGTATAATGCCAAAGGAAATGTGTAAAAAGGGCTAAATCCAAAGTGAAGCATATCCAAAGTGAGGGTGCAAGGACATCATCCTAGGTATCATCAAGTTGAAGGTGGAACTATTTCATGGAATTAATGGCCAAAGGCTAGAAGAATACAAGGAAATAGGGGCAACACTAAATAAAATCCAAATATAGGTAAAATTTCTGAACGATTCCTCTCTTGAACATTTAGAAGAGAAATTATTCCACAAAAATGAGGAATTATAAAGTTCAAAGTGATTGGAGAAGCAAGTTCAAACACAAGAAAGCTTCTCAAGAGAGTAGCAAATATCAAGAAGATAAAACCATAAGAGAATTGGGCCCAAAACACCAATATCAAGGAATCATATCACCAACCATTTACTTGCATTTCATATGTGCAGAGAAATCATTCAGGTCAAAAGCACACATTCCACTAGTTTTTGGGGGATCCAACACAATAGTAAGTTTGAACCTATTTTAACCATAAACTCCTAAGAGATAAATTTGGAAGGCTCTTCAATTTCAAGGAGAAAAAATCAAATGATTTCCTCAGGATTATAAAAGAGAGAGACATTGTTCAATGTAAAAGGCAATATTATCCTATTAATTTGATCAAGTTATTTTTAGAAGGATCATAAACATCCATGAAGAGGGCATAGTCATAAGAAGTTCAAGGTCAAACTTGGAAATTAAGGAAATTGAACCTCGACAATTTCAATACCTATCTTAGACCAAAGAAATAATTGAGCCTTTAAATATTGAAAGTGGTGCTTTTTGGTTATTTAAAGAGCTAGCACAAGGTTAATTGACACAGATTAGAGCCCCATGCATAAGAATAGAGGTCTTGAGGGGAGTTATAAGAGAAATAATGTACAACAATTTCCCTATGTATATTAATATAGAGAGATTATTACTCGGGCTAAGGGATCCAAGAAGATTATACAAGGTGAGCAAGAGGTAAGGCGTGGAGAAACAACTCTCAACTAAGATCTTACTTTAGAAATCCAAGGAAACAAAAAGTCATGATCCAACAATGTCCATGTGTAACATATTATAAGAAATCACCTGGTACTAAAAAAAATATTTGAATGGATGGAAGTTGGAACAATTTTCCTAGGGATTCCTTGAGCCTAGAGAAATTGTAGGAGTCCCCAACTTTGTAAATGGCCTTTTTAGGGCATGGGCTAAGTACATTCACATAAAACAAAGTGTTGTGCAAAAGGATTTCCCTAGCTATTGTGGGGTTGAGAAATCTCTTGCCACAAATTTTTCTAGCTAGGGAGAGAGTGGACAAGGATTACAAACATTGGGTAACACCATGAGTTTTGTTAAGCTTTTCAACTTGGAAAGCAAACTAGGAAACCATTCAGAATGAGTGCATACACAGCCCTAAATGTCTTGGATTTGATACATACTGATGTGTGGGACCTTCCAAAGAAATCTCCATAGGTGGATCTAGGTAACTCTTATTGGAGACCATTCAAGAATAGTTTGGATCTATTGCATAAAAGAAAAATCAGATGTGCTCGACATGTTCCAAAAGTTTAGATCACAAGTTGAGAATGAAACAGGTAGAAGCATTAAAGCACTGAGGTTTGATGGTGGAGGAGAGTACTTCTCAAAGGTATCTCTCAGTACTTGGAGGATAATGGCATCAAAAGACAATTTACATGTAGGTGCACACATCAAGCTCTACCAATCTTGCTTTTCCTTTATTCACTGATTGATGGGCTAAATCCATGCTTGAACAAAATGGGATAGTTGAAAGAAAGAATAGACAAATTACATGGGAGCTAGTTTTATAACAGATGAAGTGAACATGCCATTATCTTATTGGGATGAGACTATAAATATAGTTGTATAGCTTATGAATAGGGTTCCAACAAGTGGAGTACATGAATTGACCCTTGATGAAATCTATTTTAGCAAGAAATCCAATCTACAACATAAGGTGCTTGGGTGCATATGCTATGTGCACATACCACATGAGGTAAGAGGTAAGATGGATCCTAAATTTAAAATAATGCATCTTCATTGGCTATTCTTAGGAGAAAAAAATTTATAAATGCTATAACCCCAATGTCAAGAAACTAAGAGTCTCAAGGGACGTGATCTTTGATGAATTAAGACTATGATTTGGAGATAAGGGTAAAGACTGCTTGAAAATGATATGGATGAGTACTCGATTCATCCAAATGTTCATGTGCAACAAGAATCTACTTCTATTCCAGTTCTAGAGGCTTAAACATCTCCATCAACCGTAAAAGTGTGCAAGTAAAGAGTTAGAATTCATTCTTCATCCCTATCTCAAGGCAAAATATAATACAAGGTGAAGAAGAAGGACCTAGTGAGGACACAAGGTGAAGATGATTATGAAGAACTGGTTACACCGCAAGTAAAGCGTTCAAGGATGAGGAAGAAACTTTCAAAAGTGACAAAAAGAGGTCAATTAGGATAAGTACTTCACATTCAAGGGTTGAGCTATAATAGTTTCATGGCCAAACATTTTGCCTATATGTGTAGGTTGTTCAAGGCAAGTATCCTGATACATATGAAGAAGCTTCAACCAAAGATGAACGGAGAAAAGCTATGGATGAAGAAATTAAAGCATTAAAAGAGAATTAGACATGGGATCTGGTCTCTAAGAAGGAAGGAATGAAGATTGTATAAAACATATGGTTCTACAAAACAAAAAGGAGTTCAAATGGAAGCTTGGCAAGGTACAAGGGAATGTTAGTAGCAAAGGGTTTCACTCAAACACTCGCGTAGATTATGAAGAAACCTTTAGTAAAATGGAAAATAAGGGTACCATTAAGAGTTTATTGGCTATTTGTGCTTCCAAAAGATGGCCTATTTATCATCTTAACATAAAAAATGCATTCTTAAATGGTGTACTTCAAGAAGAGGTGTATATGAGGATGCAAATCATCCTAACTTTATGTGTCGGTTGAAGAAGGTTCTTAAAGACCATAAGCAAACTCCAAGGGCTTGGAATCAAAGGGGGTGGATTACTTGAGCAAGTGTGGATACCATCCAAGTTTTGCATATCTATCTTTGTACATGAAGAAAGAAGGAAACAAGGTTATGTTCATATGCTTCTATGTAGATGACCTAATCATAACAAGGAATCATATCCAAGGTGCAAAAATATCAAAAGAAAGAAAAAGAATGTTAAAATCTCATATTTAGGAGAGTGAAAGCATTTCCATGGTATATAATTTATTTATGCAAAATGAGACATTTGTTTACTTCAAAGAAAGTACTTGTAGGATGTTCTCTACATGTATGTCATGGTTGATCGCAAAGAGCTAACAGGACCAATGGATTCTAATGCAAACATAAGTGGAAAATTTGGTAAGAAGTTTGAGTACTTGAAATTATACATAGTTATGCATGGATCATTGATATAAGCAATCATAACAAGGCCTAATATAAGCTATGTTGTAAGAGTCTTAGCTCAATTTATGCATGTAGGCACACGTGAGCATCTTAATGCAGCCAAAAAAGTTATAAGATGTGTGAACCATACCATAAACCATGGATGGCTATATAGATATGAAGAGGAACTGAATCTAAGTGCATGGACTAATGCTGATTGGATTGGATCAATAGATGATAGAAGGTATAGTTTAGGTTATGTGTTCATGCTAGGTACAAAAGCTATATCTTGGATGCCAAAGAAACAACCAACAAATGAATCGTCCTCTATAGAAGCTCATTATAGATCATTAACTCTTACAACTTGTGAAGCCATGTGGTTTAAGAAGCTCTTAAATGATATTGATGTACAGGTGGAGAGAATTCCCATTTATGGGGATAATATTTCTAGTATTCATCTGGCAAACAATCCTGTATATAATGCTAGAAGCAAGCACATAGAAGTGCATTATCATTTTATAACAATGAAAGTTTTGATGAAAGATGTAATTGTTCATTTTATGCCAACTAAAGAGAAGGTTTTAGACATGCTCACTAAAAGCTTGGATGCCTCAAAGCTTTATAAGCTCAAAGAAAGGCTAGGACTTGAAGATATAGACATTACTCTCATAAGCTTGAGGGAGAGTGTTGAAAATAAAGGTTCAAGCTTATGTGCACATGGATTGTAAAATAGTCAAAAGATGAGTCAAGAGCTAGAGTACAAAAAAAGGCACCACCTTATCCATATGGAGTGTGTTGGAGCACCAAAGTCACCAAAGGAAATGGAAAGACAAAGGAAAGGACGTGGAAGATCATGAGGAGAGAGAAGATGCAAGGCTAGATGAAGAGAGACAATATCTCATGCAAGTTTCTCCTTAGGATTTTGAGCGTGATTTTTTTTTGTAGGACATATTGGAAAAGAAGACCCTAGTCATTTACTCACAAAAGAATATTAGAATTGCCCCGAATACTGTGCTACAAGGCACATAGGTATTGTAGTAATACATCATTTTTTATACAATAATTTTCTAGAAGCCATTTCTCTCTTTGTATACATCCATTTAATGCACATGATATTTTATTACAAAGTTATCTTATATGCATTCTTTTGTGCAAAGATCTTTGCTAAATTCTTCTCCAATAGGTATAAGAACAATTCTTTTGAGCCTTTATTTTCTACTTAACCTGAGTTGACATGTCGTATATCTTTAGGAAGTTATTTTGCTTGGTTATTTGAAGCCCGATTGGATTCATCTTAGCTTTTTAGAAACCTAGTAGTCTCTACTTTGTGTGATCAGAGTCTCAAAGCTATTAGGTATCTGACTTGTGATTGATTAAGGTTTTCATGCACATGTGTATTTTTATCGTTGGTGTCCATGTGAAAGGCCAAATGGCCATCGGACACTTTTGTCTATGTTCTGTAATAAAACATATAGTGGCTTGGTCAGCCACAATTGTAAGTTCAACTGCATTTGTAACACCTAAGAAGTCTGTGTTGGTGCTCCCTGTGTACTATTTATCTCTGTATTCTGCAGCCTCTATGCGAAGGATCGTGTGGGTTACTTGGAGCTCTTCGAGGATATCATCATGGAGCTCTTGTGAAGGAGAGCACATTGTGGTGCATCACCATCGAAATACTTGACTGATATCAGAGCATCTCATTGCTTTCTCCAAGGCTTACGAATAAGGTAGAAACAAAGGCATAGACCTTGGCATACCTTGTCATCCGAGTCATCAAAGTCACTATTGGCTACATGCGAGCGAGGACCTAAACGATCAAGGAAGACGAAGGTTCTCGATACTTCCCAAGAGGTCACCTATCCTAGTATTGTTCCCCCCGAAATTGCTTAAAAGTGGAAATCTCTTGCCACTAAGCTACACTCTTGTGGTGCTCAAAGAAGGGGAAAGACTAAGGTTCATATTATCTTCAACAAGTCTTGGGCCCTCAAAGCTTCATTGTTTGCTTTCACAACCTATTTTTGAAGCATTTTTGGGGTGATTTTTGGAGCCATTTTGGAGTACTTTCATGCATAGTTCTCTCCACAAAGGTCCAAGAACATTAAGAAGAGTTTTCTTTGTACTTTTTTGACAATGAATGTTCACCTTTTTGGCTATGTTTTCAGCCACACTACAACTTTGGTAGAAGTTATGCAATACAAATGAAAAAGAGATGACATCAAATAAAGTGTATCTGATGAGAAAGTTATATGACCTTTGTGTGAAGGAAACAAATAGTGTTGTTGCTCATCTAAATGAATTTGATGCTATATTCTCCCAATTACATGCTCAAAAAATATTGATATGGATAATGAAATGAAAGCAATCTTATTGTTATGCACCTTGCCATCATCATGGGTTGTGTTTTTCAGAGCTATTAGTAATAGTGCATGTAAGGAATTGAACTCACAACCTTTTGGTTAGGAATGTGATGGGCTAACCACTTGCCCCAAAAGCCATGGTTGGGGATTACTTCCTAATCCTCCCTCTTAGGGTGTAGTTCAATCATCTCCTACCTATCAAGTGTGTGGTTCAACCATCTCCAACCTATCACTTTATTACATTCTTCCCCCCTTGGTCGATCATTGTTCTCAATGATCTACTCTTGTATCCCTCTAGCCTCAGTGATCAACCCCTTGAACTCCCTAGATGCCCTTGAATTGATGTCCTCAACCTCACACAGTTTGTTGAACCTTGTTGGCAACCTTGGTCTATTGAACCCTTGCTCTCAACCTTGGTGTCTTGAACCTTCTTGTTTGCAACTTGGTGTCTTGAGCCCTTGTTCTCAACCTCAGCCTTGAACCTTGTTTTCACCCATGTTTGGTATCTTGAACCCTCAATCAAGTGCCACCCAAGGTTTCCCAAGGACTTCACACTTCCAAGCTGCTTGAGTAAATTTGGAAAGTTCGTTTTGAGAGCTTTCTAACAGTATCTTATATGCCTCAATCCGACCTACAGATTGAGAGATACACTTGATTCTTTGTTGGGTCCAATGCTCAAAGTGCCGCCTCCACAATTCCTACCCTTTCACATGATAGAGTGCCCAAGCACCTTTTTTAGAGGCCATTGGATCATTCAACCTTGCCCAAGCCTACTTCCTAGGCTCTGATACCAATGTAAGGAATTGAACTCACAACCTCTTGGTTAGGAATGTGATGGGCTAACCACTTGCCCCAAAAGCCATGGTTGGGGATTACTTCCTAATCCTCCCTATTAGGGTGTAGTTCAACCATCTCCTACCTATCAAGTGTGTGGTTCAACCATCTCCAACATATCACTTTATTACAGTGCACTTGGTGGTAAACTGGTCTACGATGACATCTATGGAGCACTCTTGAGTGAGGAGATTCGTAGAAAATCTATGGTTGGAACTCAAAGTGGAGATGCATATAATGTTCATGATTCTTACCAAGGAAATAATCACCAATGTGGTAGGAGCAAGAACAAGGAAAAGAATGGTCAATGGAATAATAGTAGAAGTAAATCAAGGAAGAGGGATATCGAATGTCATTATTGTCATAAGAAAGGACACATGAAGAAAGACTTTTATGCATTAAAGAATGCTAAAGATAAAGGACAAAAAGTTGATGGGCATGTTAAGCAGCTACCTACACCATCTACTTTGATTGTGAAGATTGAAGAAATTAATGCTATTTCTAATGATGTTGATGTGTTGACACTTGATAGCACTATGCCAACTAAGGCTCTTATGAATGATTCTCTTTCCCGCATGTGGCTGCTAGATTCTGGTGCTTCTTTCCATGTGACACCACATAGAGAATGGTTCTCTAATTATGCAAAAAAGTATCTTGGTACTGTGAGACTTGGCGACTCTTAATAGTGTGATGTTGTGGGGATTGGACATGTGGTTGTGCAGTTCATTGATGGTTCAAAATTTACTATGCACAATGTATGCCATGTACCTCAGTTATCATGTAGTTTGATGTTAGTTGGTCAACTTGATGACCTTGGTTACAAGGTCTATGCTCCGTCCTTTTGCATATCAAAGGGCAATATGGTTATTGCAAAAGGAAGCAAAGTTGGCTCACTTTATCCTTTATTTGTATCACAAAAATAACACTTGTTAGTTGTTACTGAAAAACCTATGGCTTGTATTTGACATGACCGTTTGGGCCATATATCACAAAGTGGAATGGAAAATCTTTCTCATTATGTCTACTTACATGTGTTATCTTTCTCTGGTTTTTCATTTTCTAAGCATTGTGAATATGGAAAGCAAACTAGGAATGTGCACAAGATGCACATGGACTCTTCAATTCAGCTTCATATAGATGTGTGCGGTCCTATGCCCACAAGGTCATTAGGTGGTTCTCTTTACTTTGTCACTTTCATAGATGATGCTGGTAGAAAAGTCTGGGTATTTCCTATCAAAGCAAAGGATGAGGTATTCCCTACTTTCAAAAAATTGATTGCTTCAGTTGAGACTGAAAAAAGGGACTAAGCTTAAGGCTTTATGTTCATATTAATGGCGGTGAGTAAACCTCACATGAATTTCGCCTCTTTTGTTAGTCTAGAGGAATTCATAGAGAGTTTACAGCTCCTTATACCCTAGTGCAGAATGGTGTAGCTAAAAAGATGAATAGAAGTATTCATGATAGAGTAACTTCTATGCTGCATCATGCAAACCTTTCACAAGGCTTTTGGGCAAAAGCAGTATTGACTCCAATTCACGTGAAAAACCTTTCACCTAGTACTCACATTTGTCTGAAAGTGGCACAAGAGTTATGGACAGGGAAGCCACCATATTATGATCATGTTTGAATTTTTGGGTGTGAAGCATATGTTCATATACCCAAGAAACTTAGACAAAAGTTGGACCATAAGTCAAAGAAATGCATTTTTCTTGGATATGGTCGAGAAGGACAATTTGGATACCGCTTATGGGATCTTGAAACACGATCAATGATCAGAAGTAATGATGTCATTTTCAATGATTCTAAGATGCATAAATTGTCATAAGGAAGGAGATAAGGAAGAGAGCTCACACACACAATCTCACAATCAAGGAGAAGCACACACACAAATTGAGGCAAGGAAGAATGATCTTCCTCTTCTTCTTCTATTACATAAAAGGAATGTACAAGAATGACCTGAAAACAAGAATACAACAAGTGCAATATATAAAGACCAATACATAAGGAAAAAGCTAATGTCCACAAATGAGTGAGCTGGCAAGAAACAAATGTGTCATCACTCTTGATAGATAACTCTAATAAAGCTGAATGAACTATCCCTGACATATATCGGTGTGACCACTATACATATCAGAGAAATGAAAAAGTGATACATGTTATCCTAGATCATCACATGTTGAGCTTGGTATCTAAACACTCCCCCTCAAAGCTCAATGCCATGTCCTCTAATCCAAGCATCTTTTGAAACTTCTTTAGCTTTTCTACTCCAAGTGCTTTAGTGAAAATATCAACAACCTGCTCACCTATTCTCACATAAACAAGATCAATATCACCTATTAATACCTTCTCTCTGATGAAGTGATAGTGTACCTCGATATGCTTTTTTCTCGCATGAAAAACAGGGTTCCATGCTAATTGTATGCTACTAAGATTATCACAATAGATGGTGATAGGCTTTTGCACTTCCACACCTAAATCTGTAAGTAGCATCTCTAGCCATGATGCCTTAGATGCTGCAATTGTAGCACCTCTATACTCAGCCTTTGAATCGACAAAGCAATAGTGGATTGCTTCTTACTGCTCCATGTAATAGCTGCACTCCCAAGCGAGAATAGAAAACCACTAGCAGGTCTTCTATCTAGAATGCTACCACCCTAATCTGCATCGGTGTATCTGTGAACCTGCAAATCTACACCAGCTTCATAAAACAATGCATAATCCAAAGTAGCACTCACATAATGTAGATTGTGCCTCAAAGCATCCAAATGTGGCTTCCTGGGAACCTGCATAAATTGACTTTCAAGTCCAACAATGTAGCTTAGATCAGACCTTATAATTGTGAGATATATCAAGCTTCCCACAATTTTCCTATACATAGTAGCATTTTCCAATGCTTACCCAGATGTAGTATCCAACTTCAAATTTTGATTTAATGGCATAGAAATTGGTTTGCAATCAGCCATACCATACTTTTGCAGCATATTCAATGCATATTGCCTTTGTGACATCCATATACCTATTTTTGCACGTATAAACTTGACCTACATCACACATAGGAAACCCAATGGTGATTAAGTAATGAACAATCCTTGCATGCCATGCACAAGGAGCTTGTTGCCCATACAAAGACTTTTGCAACCTTCAAACATATTGTGGATGCTTTGAAATCTTTATATCCTTGTGGCTGGTCCATGTATACTTATTCCTCTAACTCACCATGTAAGAAAGCATTCTTCACATCCTTCTGATGCAAAGTCCATCCTTTTGTTGTAGCTAATGCAACAAGTGTTCGGACAGTAGAAATTTTAGCTACAGGGTTGAATGTCTTCTCATAATCAATTCCATATGTTTGTGCATATCCTTTTGCTACCAATCATGCTTTATACCTGCTTATGCTACCATTAGCATTGTGCTTTACCTTGTAAACCCACTTGCAGCCTATGGGTTTCTTTCCTTGTGGCAATGGAACCAGCTTCCATGTTTTGTTTCCATAAAGTGCAGCCATCTTCTCATCCATAGCTTTTTTACAATCTGCATTTCCAATTGCATCTTCAAAACAAGAAGGTTCAACATCTTGTATTACCTTGGTCATGTAGGCACAATGACGAGCCATATAACTGTCATACGTCAATCGTTGCATTGAATTTCACATCCTCCCATATCTTCTTGGTCCTAGGTCACTTCTCCTTGCATCATTTGCATGTGCTTTTCTTACTCCTGGAGTCTTCACAGAGGGCAATCCAAGTTCCTCATCAAGACTTTTTTATGAACCGCTTGAATCTCCATCAATGTCTTCAAAACTTGCACATGTTTTACTATAGTAGAAGGATTTTTTTTACCTTCCTTGGATGTATTTGATGAATTTGTTGGACTGAAATTTCCATGCAATCTTCCACTCCATGGATTTGAGTTGGAACTATTGCTTGGTGATTCATCGGGTCCACTCAAAACTTGAGATTCTGCACTTGATTTTTTAGCATTTTCTTTGTCATTTGATTCAAGATTAAGTCCATCTTTGGCATCTGCATAGAAGCTCGACATTTCATCAAATATCACATCTCTGCTCACCTTCACCTGTCATGTGAGTGGGTTATAATGTTTATATCCCTTTTGCTCAAGAGAGTATCCAATGAAGACACATTTTTCTGCTTTCAGATCAAGCTTCATCTCAACTCATCTGGAACATGTACATATGCAATATAGCGAAAAATTTTCATATGTGATAAGTTTGGCTTTTTACATGTGAATTTCTCTTTAGGTGTAACTTGATGTACAACAGTAGTTGGAGTTCTATTCATGATTTATATAGCTATATGCACAACTTCTGCCCAATAACAATGAGGCATATTCTTCTCAGCCATCAAGGCTCTTGCTATTTCTGCAATATGTCTATTTTTGCATTCAACAATGCCATTCTGTTGTGCTGTGTACCTACATGAAAACTGACGGCGAATTCCATGAATTTTTAGAAAATTATCGAACTCATTTGACATGTATTCACCTCCTCCATCAGATCTTAATGTCTGAATATACTTCCCTATCTGCTTTTCCACCATAGCTTTAAAATTCTATAAGTGAGTGAACACCTAACTCTTCTCTTTCATAAAATATACCCACACTTTTCGTGTATGTGTTGATATATTTAGGTAGTGATGTGTGTGAACACTCTAGGACCGCCGGGGCACTTTTTTCCCTCTTTAGGAGGTTTTTTTCCCCCGGCTTGTATATACGCCTATTGCCCTAATGGGCTACTTATCTTTGTACATTCTCTAGTAATACATTCAGTCTTGTGTGTTGTGCTCCAAGCTTCTTCTTCTTCCTTGTGCTGTTCGCGTGCTTCCGCAGACGTCTAACTCCAACAATTGGTATCAGAGCAGGTCGTTGCTTCTTCTAGGGTGCCGTCGACACTCCTCCGTTTGCAGTCTCAGATTCGCACAAAATTTGGTGAGCATACTCAGGGTGTTTCCAAGATCAAAACGGCTTCGCTCTGTGGTGCTGAAATCGCGATCTGAGCTCGTTTCGGCCTCCGAACGCACTATCGCAGTGCTTGTGCAGGCTATTTCGTCCTTTTGTGCCAAAGGTATATACTAGTTTCTGTTCGCCAGTTTAAGCGTCTCGAAGTCTGCTACAGGTCTAGCAGAACTCGTCTCGGCAGTTCTGCTCAACTTTTTGAGATACAGTCAATTTTTTGCATCAAGGTATTTTAGTCACCGGCCATGGCTGAAAGCAGTGATGTATTCCGTATGTTGGCTGTTGAGGATAAGTTGGATGGTACCAACTACCCATTATGGGCTTATATGATGCGACATGTACTGGTTGCAAAAGGATTGTGGAACATTGTGCAGGGTGTTGAAAGACGTCCTGTTACACCTGTAACGACAGGTACTGAAAATACAGGTGTTGGAGCTGATGAAGATGGTGTCGAAGATGATATTCCGCAGATTCCTGTTCGTGCTGCTGTTTCTGTTGCACCTACTACAGAGCAGATTCGTTGGGATGGCAGAGATGCCCAGGCACATGCATTGATAGCCTTGTCTATCAAACGTGCCATTATTCCTCACATTCGCTCTTGTAGAACAGCAAAGGATGCTTGGGATACACTTACCACTTTGTACCAGGCTAGGAATGAGGCTCGTGTTGCTTACCTCCGAAAACAGTTGGAGAGTGAGCACATGAATGAAGGTGATTCGATGGATAGTTTTCTTACAAAGATCAAAGACTTGAAGGAACAATTGATTTCTGCTGATGAGGTTATACCAGATAGCTCACTTGTGCAGACCGTTCTGAATGGCCTTCTTGATTCATATCAGAGTTTTGCCTCTACTCTTCGATTGATGATGAAAGGCAATCCGAATGCCTTGTCATTTGAGGAATTAGTCTCTGTTCTGTTGCAGGAAGATCAGTCCAGGCAGAACAGGTCCATTATGCGTGTTGCAGATCAAGCTTTCCTGGCTAGTCAGAAGGGCAAAGGAAAATGGAGCTCTTCTACTAGTAAGCAGAAATCTGCAAATGCTGCACAATCGAAGAACCAGGATAAAGATGAGAAGAAATCAGAAAAGCAGAAATTGTTCTGCAAGTACTGTAAAGGAAATGATCATATTATAAAGAACTGTCCAAAACTGGCTGCTAAAGAGGCAAAGAAGAAAGAGGCTGGAATGGTTGTTGCAGAGGCCTCTACACCAAAAACAGAGTCTGCAAATCTTGTGCAGGAAGAAGAATGGGCGTTTACTACTGTCTGCAGTTTTGACCCATCTTCTCATGATCAGTGCATGTCTGCAGTAGACTCAGATGTTTGGTACTTTGACAGTGGGGCGACCAAACATATTACCTCGCAGCGCAATTTCTTCTCTTCACTCGAGCCTGCCCCTACAGGGAATACTGTCACATGCGCCAATAACTCCTCTTATCCTGTTATGGGAGTTGGTAAGATCATTCTGACTACTGCTGATGGTAGTTCTTTCACTTTGTCAGATGCTTTATTTGTGCCAGGGATCAAAAAGAACCTGTTATCAGTTTCTGCATTAGCCAAGATTGGCTTGGTTGTGAAATTCGTTGATGACAGGTGTACAGTCCATGATCTCTCAAATGGCGATGTGATTATTGCTTCTGGCATTTTATGTCGTGGGCTGTATAAGCTCATAGACTATGAAAAATCTGTGAATGATTCGGCATGTGCAGTTCATGATTCTCAGGCTATGTCAGATGCAAAGCTTTGGCATGCACGCTTTGGTCATCTGAATTTTGCTAGTTTGTTACGCGTGCAGAAATCTGAAATGGTGTCCTCTTTGCCCAAACTTGAGGCACCTGGAAAACATGTTTGTGAAGGCTGTATTTTGGGCAAAATGCAGCGTTCTTCCTTTCCAAAAGATGGTTCAGTTCGGGCTATGCAGAAATTGCAGCTTGTACATAGTGATGTCTGTGGTCCTATGCAGACACCCTCTTTTGGAAATTACCTTTACTTCGTGACTTTCATTGATGATTTTTCCAGGCATGCATGGGTATATCCACTCAAAGCAAAGTCCGAAGTGTTCATGTGCTTCAAACAGTTTTTGGTTTTGGCTGAAAATCTGTCAGCATGTAAAATGGGCACCCTCCGTTCTGATCGAGGGGGGGAATATATGTCTTCAGATTTTAATGCATTTCTGGCTGAACGTGGGATAAAACACCAGTGTACAGTGCCGTATACACCTCAACAGAATGGAGTTGCTGAAGGAAAGAACAGGTCACTCATGGAGATGGCGAGGTGCATGGTCAAAAGTCAGGCTTTACCACATAGTTTCTGGCTTGAGGCTGTCATGTGTGCAGCATATGTACTGAACAGGTGTCCCACGAAAGCGTTGCAGTCTATCACTCCATATGAGGCTTGGCATGACCGCAAGCCATCTGTTGCTCATCTACGTGTTTTTGGTTGTTTGGCATATGCATTAGTGCCTGAACAACATCGCAGAAAATTGGATGATAAGGCAGTAAAATGTATTTTTGTTGGGTACAGTTCTGAAAGTAAAGGCTATCGTCTGTATCATCCACAGACTAAACGCATTCTGGTTAGTCGTGATGTTGTCTTTGTGGAAGATGCTATTCAGCCATTGCTTTCATGTACTAAGGAGACATCTGTTAGCTCCAAAGACATGTATGATACTTTGATGCCTCTTTTTACAGGTGGATAGGCTAGCGCTGGTCCTAATGAGGCAACTTCTCAGCCTTTGCAGGTTTCATATGATGATGCAGATCATTCCATTTCTGATGCAGATTTACATGATGCACTTGTTGATGAGAGAGCTGGTATTGAACAGGCAAAAACTATGCCAAAATAGCTGGTGCAGACTTTGCGTGACAGCAAATTAGATGCACCTTTGTCATATCGTACTCGTTCAGGCTCTCATAGTACCTCCTTTGCATCAGATTGCTATGCTATGGCTGCATCTAGTCTCTGTGATGAGAATGAGCCTGTTTCTTTTGATGAAGCACAAAATTCAGAAAATTGGATGGCTGCTATGCAATCTGAATATGATGCTATAATGAAGAATGGTACATGGTCTTTATGTGACTTGCCTCCTGGCAAGAAGGCCATTGGCACTAAGTGGGTATACAAGCTGAAGCATAAACCTGATGGTACAGTTGACAGGTATAAGGCTAGGCTTGTTGCAAAGGGTTATGCGCAGGAAAGAGGCATTGATTTTGATGAGACCTTTGCACCTACATGCCGTATGACTACTGTTCGGAGCATTTGTGCACTTGCAGCCCATCATGGTTGGAATGTACATCAGTTGGACATTAAAACAGCATTTCTGAATGGTGACTTGCATGAAGAAGTGTATGTTTTTGAGCCCCGTGGCTTTGTGCAGAAAGGGCATGAAAACCAGGTGTGCAGGTTAAAGAACGCGTTATATGGTTTAAAGCAAGCACCACGTGCTTGGTATGAGAAAATACATGCCTATCTGATTGCACATGGTTTTGAGAACAGTCCAACTGAAAGCACCTTATATGTTAAGCGTGCTAATGATGTGCTTTTGATCATTGTTGTCTATGTAGACGACATGCTGCTCACTGGTCCTCTTGAGAAGCATATTGCTGATTTCAAGGCTGATTTGCATGCCTCATTTGAGATGTCTGATTTGGGGCATTTGCATCACTATTTGGGCATTCAGTTTATGCAAGTTGATGGTGGAATGGCTTTGTGTCAAACGAAATATATTGACACATTATTGCAGCGTTTTGGCCTTGAAGACTGTAAGCCTATTGCCACTCCTATGGAGACAGGTTTACGATTGAGTCTTCATGATGCTGGAGATGCATTTGATGCTGTTCTCTATCAGCAGGCTGTTGGATGCTTGATTTACTTATGCATTACTCGGCCAGATATTCAGTTTGCTGTCTCACAGATGAGCAGGTTTATGCATTGCCCAGGAGTCACGCATTGGAAAGCGGTTAAGTGCATCTTTCGCTACTTGAGTGGTACTCGGCTACTTGGGTTGTTTTATCCCAAGGGGGGATCACTACCGCCAGATTTGCATGCTTTTTCTGACTCAGATATGGGCTGGTTGCTATGACACTCGTGTGTCCACCAGTGGTTTTTGCTTCATGCTTGGTAGCTCATGTATATCTTGGTTGAGCAAGAAGCAGCCTACTGTGGCCACTTCCAGTTGTGAGGCTGAGTATAGGGCAGCTTTCACAGCGACTGTTGAGTGTGTGTGGCTCAGACGCCTTATGGCTGATTTGGGTGTTGGCCAGTCTTCTGCCACCACCATCTTCACTGACAGTCAGAGCGCATTGGCAGTTGCGAGGAACCCTGTGTTCCATGCTCGCACTAAGCACATTGAGGTGCATTATCACTATGTCAGGGAGAGGTTCTCTGCTGGTGAGATCAGCTTGGCATATGTGCCCACGCAGGAGAACATTGCAGACCTTTTCACGAAGGCTCTGCCTAGGGAGAAGTTTGAAGCTTTCCGCAAAGCTTTGGGCTTACTTCCTTTTGTGGAGTGATTTCCACATAGCTCGGCACTTCCTTATACATGAGTGCCAGCTCCTTGTTCACCGCATCACTCCTAGGGGGGATTTGTTGATATATTTAGGTAGTGATGTGTGTGAACACTCTAGGACCGCCGGGGCACTTTTTTCCCTCTTTAGGAGGTTTTTTTCCCCCGGCTTGTATATACGCCTATTGCCCTAATGGGCTACTTATCTTTGTACATTCTCTAGTAATACATTCAGTCTTGTGTGTTGTGCTCCAAGCTTCTTCTTCTTCGTTGTGCTGTTCGCGTGCTTCCGCAGACGTCTAACTCCAACAGTATGGTCATCAATGAAAGTAACATAAAACCTGTAACCACCCGTAGATGTGGTCTTTGTAGGACCCCAAACATCTGTATGTACTATTTTTAGCACATTCTCACTAACATGCTTGTCATGCAAAAATGATGATCTTGACTGTTTTCCGAATTGACATGTTGCACATACTGTTTGCATCTCTGCAACCTTGAAAATTGGTAGTCCATGGACAATCTCCTTTGACTGCATCAGTTTCAGCCTCTGGAAGTTTGCATGTCCAATCCGTTTGTGCCAGATCTCTATATCAGCAATAAATGCTACACCTTTTGCAAACATGGCTGCATTCATTTCAGTAATTTTCACATCTAAGGTGAACATCCTACCCACTTTCTTTCCTTTGGCAATCCTGTTTGTACTCTCGTACATATAAACCATCGGCATTGAACCTATTTGTAATCCCTGATCAACCATTCCTCCATAGATAGTGCTATGTTTCTTGTATGCTTGATAGGGTGTGATGTGTCATCACCTTTTTCAACATATCCAGGAACTAGCAATTTTTGTAAAGTACTAAACCATTCCGCATGACTGGTCATGTGATTTGAAGCACATGAATCAACATACCAGACAAAATCATTCAATTTTGAAACACCAGCAGACATTGTATTCATCATGTGATGTTGAACCATGAACAACTTCTCAGAATCATATGCACTTGTGGATGCATAGTTGTTTTGCTGCCTTCTATTATTTTTATTCTTCAACTTGCAATCACGTTCAAAGTGTCCAAGTTTACCACTATTCAAGCATCCTTTATTGTCATTACCTGAATTTTTTCTTTGGAAATTTCTATGACCTCTTTGGCTCCCCTTGCCTCAAATCCGTCCTCTTCCTCCTACATGATTTTGTTGTTGACCTTTATTGTGTCCTCTTCTGATTCCGAAGCCTCTACCTCTTTCTTCAATAATCAGCATAGATACTAGATCGGTAAAACTAGGAATATTTTCCTTGGTATGTATAGAAGTTATGAAATGCTTATTTACAGCTCTTAAACCACGAAGGCATACTTCCATCTTATCATCATCATCTACATTCATGCCAATGGATGCAAGTGACTCACATATGCTTTTGATTTTCAGGGTGTAGTCACTTACCGACATGCTCTTTTTCTCCAATATATGCAGCTCATTCTTGAGTTGCAATTTCCATGCCTTTGTATTGGTCTCATACAATGACCAAACTGTTCCAAGCCTCTTTCGGAGTCTTGACATCCTATATGTGCCCAATCATGCTATCATGTATGCTAATAGATAGCCAATACATTACCTTTCTTACTCCTTGAGTCCATTCTTCATACACTCTTAATTGGTCTGCAGTCTGATTCCTCTCTAGTAATTGCGGAGCATTTTCATTCTCTCCTTTGATGTACTTCTAGTAGCCTTTTCCCATCAGGAAATTCATCATCTTGAATCTCCAAGCATGAAAGTTGTTGTTGTCCAGCTTATTGCTCATAAGCTGACTCATTCCATCTACGTTTATCATTTTTGCAGCTATTCACAACACCGCAAAACACTACAAGTAGCACTTCTGCTTGAACACTGTCACACTATAATGTGATAGTTCGATATCAGAAAAACACAGTTTCGTGTATCAATAGTACACAGAATCGCTTGAAATTTTGGATCTAGAATATGTGAGTGTTGTCAAACAAGACAAAAGTTACAATTTTGCAAACTGACCTGGTTTTTCTATGGGCTCCACCTTGCGAGCTCAAAACAGAGGTCAAGATGGCTCCGAAGCTTCGATCTGAGAAAAACAAGTGACCCTAAAGGGATAACGCTTGAAAATATTTTGAGGTCTTCTAGCTTCATGCCAATTTTTGTAGGAATCTGAGGTCGTTTGTGAATCGCGCTTTCTCCATGTCTTCTCGCGTGCTCTTCACCATCGGACTTCTCCACGAGCTCTCTACAGCCACATTGGCTCTGATACCATGTCATGAGGAAGGAGATAATGAAGAGAGCTCAGACACATAATCTCACGATCAAGGAGAAGCACACACATAGATTGACACAAGGAAGAATGATCTTCTTCTTCTTCTGTTACATAAAAGGAATGTACAAGAATGACCTAAAAACAAGAATACAATTGCAATATATAAAGACCAATACATAAGGAAAAAGCTAACATCCACAAATGAGTGAGTAGGCAAGAAACAAATGTGCCATCACTCTCACTAGATGAATCTAATAAAGCTCAATGAATTGTCCCTAACATATATCGGCGTGACCACTATACATGTCAGAGAAATGAAAAAGTGATACGTGCTATCCTGGATCATCACATGTTGAGCTTGATATCTGAACATAAATAGCCCATTAAGGAGGATGAAGTAAGAAGAGTGGTGTTTGAGGATACTAGTCCTCCAGTTAGCATGCATAAAAATGTTGCACATAGGGATGTTCAAGAGAATGTCCAATCAAATCAGTCAGCAAATGTTCTTGTTCAACAACTATTGACGCTCTACACGTGTCTCACATCCACGTGATAGATATGTTCTAGGTTTGGATTCTATTATGCTAATAGGTGGTGGTGAGCCTTCTTGCTACAAAGAGGATATGCAGACAATGGATCATGTCAAGTGGGAGTGTGTCATGAAGAGTGAGTTGGATTCTATTCACAAGAATGGTACTTGGGATTTAGTACCTTTGCCAAATGGCACAAAAGATTTACCATGTAAATGGGTATAAAAGTTGAAATTCACATCAGATAGTGCTTGTCCAAAGTATAAAGCATGACTTGTTGCAAAGGGTTTTAAGAAACAACATGATGTTGATTTCAAGGAAATCTTCTCTCCAGTGGTCAAGATGACTACCGTGCACATGTTGCTTGGATTCGTTGCAATGGAGGACTTAGAGCTAGTCCAAATGGACGTGAAAACTACTTTCTTGCATGGAGATCACAAATGAGATCTATATGGAACAACCAGAGGGCTATGTAGTTCATGGCAAAGAAAGTCTAGTTTGTAAGCTCAAGAAGAGCTTATATGGACTAAAGTAGTCCCCTAGACAATGGTACCAAAAGTTTGATGCTTTTATGAAGTCTCAAGGCTATTCTCAAAGCAATGAGGATCATTGTCTCTACCCAAAGAGATGCTCAAATGGAAGGTTGATGCTTTATGTTGATGATATGTTGATTGTTGGGAAGTCCTCTTATGACTTGTCAATTCTCAAAAAGAAGTTGAGTCATACATTTGATAGGAAGGATTTGGGGGATGCCAAACATATTCTTGGCATGCACATTACTAGTGATAGGAGTAAAAGATGCATATACTTGTCTCAAAATGAGTACATATCCAAAGTTCTTCACAGGCTCAATACGTAGGGTGGAAAGGCATTGAGTACACCTTTACCCACATATGTGGAATTGAGCAAGGATGATTGCGCCAAATCAGATCAGGAAAAGGAGTTCATGACCAAAATTCCTTATTACTTTGTTGTTGGTAGTCTCATGTATGCTATGGTAGCTACAAGTCCAGGCATTCCATTTGTATTGGGAGTTGTGAGCAAATATATGTCTAATCGTGGCAAGTAACATTGGAAAGCATTCAAGATGATTTTGAGATATCTGAGTGGCACTAAGAACAAGTGTCTATGCTTAGGTAGAGGGAAAGCATCCATTATTGGTTACATAGATTTTGAGTATGCTAGTTGAGTATGCTATCTCTTGGAGATCGCATCCTCAAGAATGTACAACGGTTTCCATCACATAAGTAGAGTATGTTGCAGCAAGTGAGGCATGTAAGGAAGCATTGTGGATTTCTCATTTTGCTTGTGATATGGGTCTACCTCGGCATGTACCTCATTTGCTCAATGATAGTCAGAGTGCCATTTCTTTGGCTAAGAATCGAGTCTATCACGCAAAGACCAAGCACATTGAGGTGAGGTATCACTTCATTAGAGATTGCTTAGCCACTGAGCGCATTATTCTTGAGAAGGTTCATACTCGAGATAATGCTGGAAATGCTTTGACTAAAGCTATAACACATGATAGATTTTGATAGTGATGTCACTTGATGGGGGTTACTTGATTCATGATCTTACACTATCACTGTGTACATGCCTATCAGGTGGGAGGTATAGTCTGTACACTTACACTCAAGTATTCTTTATCATTGTTCATTTTTTTCTCCCATAGTTACTTTGGCCAAATTGGCCTTTAGTGGGAGATTGTTACCATTAGTGTCCATGTGAAAGGCCAAATGGCCACCAAAAACTTTTGTATATGCTCTTTAATAAAACATATAGTGGTCTGTTTAGCCATAGACTATAAGTTCGATCGCATTTGTAACATCTAAGAAGTCTGTGTTCATGCTTGTTGGGTGTGTGTAGAAAGTGCAAGAGACACATGAGAAGCACACACAAGGAGCACAAACGCAGCAAGACACATGAAGAAGACGATGGCTGGAAATAGCTCTCTCTATTGACAATGAACTGAACTGAAGTAAGAGTTGAATGATATCCCTAAGTACAAAGTACCACCACATATGAGAGTATCAAGTATGTGGTAACATGGGGAAAAAACCTCTAGCCAGCACTAGAGTAAAAAGTGCCCATGTATAGGGAAAAGGTTCACATTCAAAGCTACTCGAGGAACACATAAGTGTAAAAAACCCCCTTGTAGTGAATGATGTGAACACATACAAGGAGTGACAGATCAGTCCCCCATAGGGTAATAGGCCTAACGTTTTGCAAAACGCTTCAAACTTTTCCTGTGGAAGAGCTTTGGTGAATATGTCTGCCACATTATCTTGTGTAGGCACATATACCAAATCAATATCTCCTACATGAAGGCGCTCTCTCACATAGTGATAATGCACCTCAATATGTTTGGTCCGTGCATGAAACACTGGGTTTCATGCAACGTCCAAAGCACTCTGACTATCAGTGAGAATTTGCATAGAAGCATCAATCTCCATGCAAAGATCCATCAATAGGCATCTCAACCATATACACTCCACTCTAGTTGTGAAAACTGCCCTGTAATCATCTTCACAACTCGATGTTGCCACTGTAGGTTGCCTCTTACTCAACCAAGATATGCATGAGTCTCCAAGGAAAAAGCAATTCCCATTAGTGGACACGCGAGTATCATAACAATCAGCACAATCACTATTTGTAAAAGCATGCAAGCATGGCTGAATATCTCTAACATAAAAGAGACCTAAGCTCAAAGTGCCTCGGAGATATCTAAACACACGTTTCACCGCTTGCAAATGCTTAGTGCTAAGGCTATGCATGAATCGACTCAACTAGGAAATTGCATACTATATATCCGGCCTTGTGTTGCATGCATATATAAGACATCCCACAGCTTGTTGATAAAGAGAAGTGTCAAATGCATCACTAGAATCCTCAACTGAGAACCTGAATCCTGTCTCAACTGGTGTGGAAATTGGCTTGCAATCCTCAAAGTCAAAACGCTGAAGTAGTTTTTCAAAATACTTTGCTTGATGCATAACAATTCCCCCCTTAACGGGTACAAACTGGATGCCAAGATAGTAGCTTAAAAACCAAGATAAGTGACATCAAAAGTATGCTCCAAATCAGCCATAAGAATGTCAAGTTTTGCATCACATGACCTAGTCAAGAGTATGTCATCCAGGTGGTTGCTTCACATAAACCTCTTCTTGCAAATCACCATTCAAGAAGGTTGTTTTTATGTCCAACTGATGCACTTTCCAACCTCGATGGGCAACCAATGCAACCATGGTACGAATGGTAGTCATGCGTGAAGTAGGTGCAAAAGTTTCCTCATAGTCAATGCCATATTGTTGCGCATATCCTTTGGCAACCAATCTAGCTTTGTAACGATCAATGATACCATCACATTTTCTCTTAATCTTACAAACCCACTGTGTACCAATGGCATTCTTTCATTTTGGCAATTCACATAACTCCCAAGTACCATTCCTATGTATGGAATCCATTTCTGATTGCATAGCACTCATCCATTGTGAATCGTCACATGCATCTTCAAAAGAAAGTGGCTCTTCATTACATGTTGTAGCAATAAGAGAATAATCCACAAAATTACTTGATGCATGGTGAGAGCTTGATCTTGTTCTACCATGTAAAGGTGCACTCAATTTGATGTCTTGCAAAATTTGTTTTAGCCACTTTGGCATAGTTTGTGCACTCTTGATAGACATGCGTTCATTATGTAAAACATCTTCAATATGTACATCATGCGTGGGCTGAATTTCATGCTCATTTTCAGCCATAGTTTGATGCAAATGTTTAGCCATATATGGCTGGAAATTTCCAAAAGTTTTGATAATTTTTGGCTAAAAAATTTCAGCCATGTTTGGTTGGAAATTCTCTACATTTTCAGCACTATTTTGTTGGAATTTTTCAGCCCTTTGAGCCTTAGTTGGCTGATCTACATGGCCATAGTCAAGCGCACCATTTTGGAACAAAGGCATGAGTGTATCGAACACATCTTGTGAGCTAATTGTTGGCTATTTTTTGCATTCAAGTAGAGAGAAAACTGAATTTTTAGCATCGACTCACAATAATTGTGTTCGTCAATGGATGATACAAATGATATCCCTTACTTTCAACACTATAACCAACAAATATGCATTTCTTTGCCTTGTCATCAAGTTTGTGACGTTGTTGTGATGGCACAAGAGCATATGCCAAACAACCAAAAAGACATATATGACTAACCATAGGCTGATGACCATTCCAAGCCTCATAAGGAGTGATGACTCTCAATGCTTTTGTAGGCTAGAGATTCAACACATAATTTGCACACATGACCGCTTCCATCCAAAACTTATCAGGAAGATGCTTTCCTTTAACCATACATCATGCCATTTCAAGTAGAGTTCTATTTTTATGCTCGGCAACACCATCTTGCTGAGGTGTATATGGCACCGTACATTGGTGTGAAATACCTCTTTCACGAAGAAAATCACTAAACTCATGTGACATGTATTCACCACCATGATCCGTGCGTAAAGTCAAAAGCTTTTGTGAAGAAAAATTTTCAGCCATAACTAAAAATGCTTTGAAGCAAGAAAATACCTCATTCTTTGCTTTCATAGGATACACCCATGTATGGCGAGTAGCATCATCAATGAAGGTAACAAAATATACATGCTTCCCAAAAGATGGAGTCTTGATGGGACCACATACATCACTATGAACAAGCTGCAATTTTCTTGTAGTGTGTGTGTGACTATCTTTTGGAAAACAAACACGATGCATTTTTCCAAGAATGCAACCTTCACATGCATGCTTTTCAATGGACTCAAGTGTAGGCAAACCAATAGCCATGTCCTTCTTTTGCAAGTAGAGCAAACTATTGAAGTTCAAGTGACCAAAACGAGCATGCCAAAGCTCCATTTCAGCCATGGAAGAAGTATGAGCAACCAAGGCATTCGAGGCAGCCCTCTTGTATGTATCCATGCGATACAAACCATTACATAATGTACCAGACATCACGATAACATTGCCATTGCTGAAATCATGAACCATACACTTATCATCAACAAAGTGTACATGAAGTCCAACTTTGGCAATCAACGGAACTGAAATTAAGTTCTTCTTGATACCGGGCACATACAATGCATTTTTCAAGAGAATCACACCTCCATTTGCAGCTGTAAGCTCAATTTCTCCTACTCCAATGATAGGATAAGAGGCATTGTTTGCACACACCACATGTCCTCCTTTGGGTGCATCTTTCAAAGAGGCAAAAAATCTTTTGCATGATGTTATGTGCTTTGAAGCACCACTATCAAAGAACCAATCGGAATCAGCCTCACTCACAACCATACATTTAGAATGCAAAGATGCATCATAATGATATGTAATAACACATGCCCAAAAATCTTGAGCCATGTTAGCTTCATCATTCTTTGCATTTGCTAAATTTTCAGCAATAGACATGCCAGATTCCTTCTTCTTTTCATTGTGTTTAGCAAGCTTTCTACACTCATCAATAGTATGACCAGCCTTCCGGCAATATTTGCATCTCTTCTTCTTTTGCAAATTGGCATCATTAGAGGAATGAGTGGAAGAGGAAGCTTGAGGCTTTGGTTTTGATGAACCCAAAGCTAAACCATACTTGCTTTTCCCCTTTTGTGAGATAGAAAGTGCTTGCGTTCCCTCAATCAAACCACTCCTATTCAATCTAGATTGCTCTTCTTGCAAAAGAAGAGACACAACCTCATCAAATGCATACATATTAGGATTTCCTTTTGCAACCAAACGGAGTGTAGTAGCAAAGCTTTGAAAAGATTGCGGTAATCCTTTCAACAATGTAGAAATGAGTGATGCATCTGGAATAATCTCATCTATGTTTGCCAATTGCTCTTTCAAGTCCTTGATGCATGTCACATACACATCCACCGACTCATTTTCAGCCATACATACATCCTCAAGTTGCTTCCTCAAGTATGCAACACGTGCTTCATTATGCATGAGATACAAAGAAGAAAGAGTGTCTCATGCCTTTCTCGATGTAGAACATGACCCAATGTGTGGAACTATATGATGCTTCATTGAAAGCGCAATCAAAGCATGAGCTTGAGCATATTTTCCATCCCATCTAAACTGCTCTTGTGTAGGTGGAGAAGGAGAAATCACTATGCTCGAAGAAGAAGCTCCATTTGTGACAGTAGACTGTGAAGTAGAAGAACCTACAGGTCTTCGATCTACATCTGCCACTATGTTCCAAAGTTGTTTAGCAACAAGAACATGCTTCATCATGTAAGACCACATAGGATAGTTGGTCCCATCAAGTTTATCTTCAGCTTGAAGCATGCCAAACAAGTCATTGCTGCCCGCCATTTCACAAAAGAACAAGGAAAAAATCTTCACTTCGACGAAAGTTGAAATGAATGCCGAAACTTCAGCTCACAAACTGTCACTCTGATGGTGATTTTGACTGATGAATGGCTTCGAAATGGGCATAAAACCCCAACACACATGGTGGAAATGTTTCTTGGCTGCTGAAATTCACTCTTCTATGCTCCAAAGTCGATTTGCACTGTTAAAAGTGCGCATGCACCGTGACGCAAAAAACCAAAACTTGAGAAGGAGTTGAACCTGCTCTGATACCACTGTTGGGTGTGTGTAGAAGTGAGAGAGGCACATGAGAAGCACACACAGGGAGCACAAATGCAGCAAGACACATGGAGAAGATGATGGTTGGAAATAGCTCTCTCTATTGACGATGAACTGAACTGAAGTAAGAGCTGAATGATATCCCTAAGTACAAAGTACCACCATATATGAGAGTATCAAGTATATGGTAACATGGGAAAAAAACCTCCAGCCAGCACTAGAGTAAAAAGTGCCCATGTATAAGGAAAAGGTTCACATTCAAAGCTACTCGAGGAACACATAAGTGTAACAATGCTCCTTGTGTACTGTGTTTTTTTTTTGCATATTCTACAGCCTCTGTGTAGAGTACAGTGTGTAGCACTTGGAGCTCGGTTCTCTCCTCCAAGGATATTGTCATGGAGCTCTTGTGAAGGAGAGCGCACTATGGTGCATCACCATCAAAATACCTCATGTATGACAAGGTAGATTCTAAAAGAGAGTCACTAACTTATGTTGTGCATATTGGAGTTAAATTTCTCCATATACATGACATGCATAGAGAGAGCTTCTACATCTTATTTCCCTCTAACTTCTACTATTGTGTAGAGAGAGAGGGAGAGAGAGAAAGAGAGAGAGACATAATATATATATATATATATATAGAATTCAGCTTTTGGTTGTTGCACATGTACAGAGGAGGGAGGAGAGAGAGAGAGAGAGAGAGAGAGAGAGAGAGAGAGAGAGAGAGAGAGAGAGAGAGAGAGAGAGAGAGAGAGAGAGAGAGAGAGAGAGAGAGAGAGAGAGAGAGAGAGAGAGAGAGAGAAGTATGTTGTTGCTAGGTTATGATCACATACAAGGCAAAAAGAGAGAGGGTTATGGACATACTACTGCTTGCACATATACAAAGTAGAGAGAGAGTAATGGAGACAATGGCCTATATATATATATATATATATATATATATATATATATATATATATATATATATATATATATATATATATATATATATATATATATATAGATAGATAGATAGATAGATAGATAGAGAGAGAGAGAAAGAAAGGGAGAGAGAAACATGGAGTCTTTCATTGGAATACGAAGATGGTTGAAGTCAAAGTTTATGTGAAAGCAAAAGCAACAAGAGAGAGAATCAAGTAAATCGATCTACTGTTACACATGAAATCATAGAGAGAGAGAGAGTGAGAGAGAAATGAAGTTAGAAATGGATGGGTGGCTATGTTACAAGTGGCTCAACTTAACATATCCCATGGCTATTGAGGGCTAATCCTTAAGGATTTGAACCTCCACAAGGATTCATAGAAGGTGCCTTTTTGCTTCACCCATACATTCAATTGAAGCTAACACATAGATAGTGATGAACTCGTAGTTTTCTTTGTACTTAGGGGTTTGAATTGATTAATGTAAAAAAAATTTCACCCACACTATCACTCACTTAACAAAGCCTCATCGCCGAGCTAAGTAAAGTATACTCTAGGTTCAAGTTCTTTCCATTTGACAATGCAAAGGTCATAGAATGAAACACAAAGTCACACTACTTTTTATCAATATTGATCACTAACTATTGTTCCTTTGCTTCTTTTAGAAACTCACATGCATAAGAGAAGCACTCTTTTGAGTTGCACCAGACACACCACTTACATACCAAGGAGGACTCTACTAAGTAGAAGTTGATGTTTATTGCATTAAGACATACCAAGGAGGACTCTGCATTAAATTACTTTGGCATAAACTAGTCTCTATTGCAGTCAATGCATAAGCCTTTTTATGGAGAGTTTCCATTTCCCTTGACAATGATGCTTGCATGGTCATAACATTTTCCATTTGTTTACTTAAAATCTTAAGTTGTAGTTCAATCAATGTCCTTGATGTGGATGCTACATGAGCTTGAGAAGCCACATCAGGTTCCCTCACTTGAGACTCCCTAACTTGAGATGTCAAAGGTTTTTCTTTGAGGGCTGATTGCCTTTGCTTTATTTGAGCAAAGTCCTATACAACTCTTATCAATGTTTGCTAGTTATTGGTCAGTCCATAACATTTTTATGGATCCTCTAGACATCTCTCCACTTCAACTAAGATCAAGACTTAAGATCTTCAAAAAGTTAACCACAAGAGCAGGGTTTAGACCAGGTCTATCGGTCTCAAGAAGTTGATCATATCATTGCATGAATTCACTATGCAAATGTCTTATGGAGATGTTGGGCTTACGAGAGTTAATCCATCTTAAAATTCATCCCTACTGTGTTGATTGAAATCTTCCAAGTAGAGTGCCTTGTGCATTTCCTTTCTAAATGCTTCCCATTCTAAGCTTTCATGTGCTTGGATCTTGGCCAACATAGATCTTATCACAATGCTCTCAAAAAATAGGATTAGCATCTCTTCAAGGAGTTCATGGATTTGGGCCTGCTCCTCAAAGGCATCTAAGTATTTGGTCACATCTAGACGTGTGAATTTCCTCTTTTCTCTTAAAATGGTTTGCATTATCCTCACTCCTGGTTGTCCTATTATAACGTTCTTAAAAAGCTCATCCATTTTTTGTGTATAATTAGCTCTTGTGTGTATGATAAAAGCTCCAATATGAATTTTTCAAGATCCTTTTTAAATTGTGACCATATTTGCTCAATCAATTTGTTAACATTATTTGTCGGTGAACATTTAATTAAGTTTTTCTTTGCTTCTTAATTGTTCTCCTAGAAATGACTAGGGAATTGAGCACAAGTAAGTTCTTTTTATAAATTTTTTGAGTTAAATTTTTCTTTTTATAAATTTTTCTTTGCTTCTTAATTGTTCTCCTAGAAATGACTAGGGAATTGAGCACAAGTAAGTTCTTTTTATAAATTTTTATGGCTCTGAACAATTCTGTTTACACCACTTCCTTTAGCTATAAAGATGGTATCTTGGTTCGTCAATTGTAAAGCTCAAAACTTTGGATTCCAGTGAGTGAGAATATGATATGTCAAACACCCAATAGAATTGTTCTATCAAAGCTTTAGTGAGAGCACGAGATATGATCATGGAGAAGGCTGCTTGGAGGTGTTGATCAATTCTCAATTTATTTGCACACTAAGAATGTTGAGCAGAAAAGAAGAAGGTATGAGATGCATGATGAAGTTGAGATTGAATGATGAGTTACTATGAAACAAGCAAAAGAAGATGGGAAGAGAGTGCACTGTAAAGAAGTTGTGATGTCTAAGGAAACAGAGAGACAAAAAGAGATTAAGGAAGGGAAGAAACTGATTACAAAAGACCAAATTCAAGTTAATAAAAAAAAGGAACAACAAACTAGTAAAAGTACTACAAAACCAAGTGATAAATAGGAAGAGAAGAAAAAAAAGGAAGTCAAGAAAGGCTCCAAAGGCTATTTGAATTTCAGAGCTTGAAAAGAAAGTAGTCCCCAAGAAATTCTCTATGACATTCTATTGAAGAGCCAAGTCACTATTGTTACACTTATGTGTTCCTTGAGTAGCTTTGATGTGAACCTTTCCTTATACATGGGCACTTTTTCCTCTAGTGTTGGCTAGAGGTTTTTTCCCCATGTTACCACATACATGATACTCTCGTATGTGGTGGTACTTTGTACTTAGGGATATTATTTAACTCTTACTTCTATTCTGTTTATCATCAACATAGAGAGCTATTCAAGCCATCCTTCTTCTCCATGTGTCTTGCTACATTTGTGCTTCTTGTATGTGCTTCTTGTGTATCTCTTGCACTTCTGCAAACATCCAAGAATGGTATAAGAGTAGGTTCAACTCCTTCTCAAGTTTTGATTTTTTACGTCATAGTGCATGCACACTTTTAATAGTGCAAATCGACTTCAGAGCATAGAACAATGATTTTCAATAGCCAAGAAGCATTTCCACTAGTTGTAGTTGCATTGCCATTTTGAAGCCATTCGTGAAGTCATAAATGCCATCAAATTGACTGATTGAGAGTTGAAATTTCAGCATTCATTTCAACTTTCATTGAAGTAAAATGTCAGGCAACAATGACTTGTTTGGCATGATTCAAGCTAAAGATAATCTTGATGGGACCAACTATACAATTCAGTCTTACATGATGAAACATGTTTTTGTTGCAAAACAACTATGGAACATAGTGGCAGATGTAGATCGAAGACCCTCAGGTTCTTCTACTTCACAGTCTATTGTCATAGATGGAGCTTCTTTTCAAGCATAGTGGTTACTCCTTCTCCACATACACAAGAGCAACTTAGATGGGATGGTAAATATGCTCAAGCTCATGCATTGATTGCACAAAACATGAAGCGTCATATAGTTCCACACATTCAATCATGTTCTACATTAAGACATGCATGGGACACTCTTGCTTCTTTGTATGACTTTCGTAATGAAGCATGTGTTGCATACTTGAGGAAGAAATTAAGGATCTATGTATGGCTAAAAATGAGTATGTGGATGTGTATGTGACATGCATCAAGGACTTGAAAGAGCAATTGATAAAATGGCTGAGATTATTCCCGGTGCATCACTCATCTCTACATTGTTGAAAGGATTATCAGAATCTTTTCAAATCTTTGCCACTACACTCTATTTAGTTGCAAAATGGAATCCAAATATGTATGCATTTAATGAGGTTGCATCTCTTCTCTTGCAAAAAGAGCAATCAAGAGTGAATTGGAGTGGTTTGATTGAGGCAATGCAAGCACTTTCTTTCTCACAAAAAGGGAAAAGCAAGTATGGTTAAGCTTTGGGTTCATCAAAACCAAAGCCTCAACCTTCCTCTTCCATTCATTCCTCTTTCAAAAGAAGAAGAGATGCAATATTGTTGGAAAGTTGGTCATCCTATTGATGAGTGTAGAAATCTTGTTAAGGGCACTGAAAAGAAGAAGAAATCTAGCATGTCTATTGCTAAAAATTCTTCAAATCCAAAGAATGATGAAGCCAACATGGCTCCAAATTTTTGGGCATGTGTTCTTACATGTCATTATGATGCATCATTGCATTCTAAATGTATGGTTTGAGTGAGACTGATTCAGATGGGTTCTTTGATAGAGGTGCTTCAAAGCACATAACTTCATGCAAAAGGTTTTTTCATCTTTGAAAGATGCACTCGAAGGAGGACATGTGGTGTGTGCAAACAATGTCTCTTATCCTATCATTGGAGTAGGAGAAATTGAGCTTATAGCTACAAATGGAGGTGTGATTCTCTTGAAAAATGCATTTTATGTACTCGTGTTGCTCTAGCACAATGGTGAGAACCACGTTAAGAAGCTTCACCTCCTGTCAATCCGCGGAAGAGATAGGAGTGATATGAAGATCGTGAATGTGAGATGAAGTGAGAGTGAAGGTGAGAAGCATAGAGATGCACACACACACATACACACACACTACAAAGAGACAAGCAAGACACAATGGAAGGTGAGAAATCAACTCTATTACTCAAGAACACTCTTACAAGCTCAAAATAGCTCTAAGCTCTTCTCTACTCACACAAGCTAACCGCAAAAATGAGCTCTCTAGCTCTTCTTATAGATTCTAGACTAGTTTTGACCGGTTTCACATCTAGTGACCGGCATAGTTAAAAAATAGGTCCTAAGTGCTATTTGAAGGGGTAAACGGTGTCTAAAAATAACAAAAATTGATACGCTCATTCTACCTAAGCTCCTCAAGCTCGAGGACTCGTCTGCTTGCACAAAATGGAGCTATGGATTACAAAAAAGGTTTTTCTATGTTACATATGTTACAATAGTGATGAAAATCACTATTGGAGAGTATTTATAAAAAATAAATCTTTGAAAACTTGATTCAACTGACTCCCTGCTCTGCTTTTACATGCTTCCGCATCTTCTATGCCTCTGGCGACTACCAACACCCCCCTCCCTCTCGCTTCTGTCATCCTCGACAGAACCTTGTTGTGCAGTCTGTCGGATGTAGTTCTGTAGTAGTTCCTGAGCGAGGGTGTGTTCTGATATTCGAATGCCTCAGGCCAAATCTGCCTCGAGTTTCTCCCAATCAATTGGTTGCGGTACATCGGGTGGTGGGAGTCGATAATGTGTGGAATAAACCATTTGTTCACAGGCGAATAATTGAAGCAAATGTGTGGGCTTGCTGATGAACACTTCTGAATGGTATTCTTAGAAACCGGTTGTGAACATCTCTTCGAAACTCTGCTTGTAGCACGCCGGTAAATATTTAATTCTGCAATGCCAGGCATAACACACCCGTAGCGATGGCGTTGTACTCATATCGTATGCAAGATCTAGATTGCCATGCTCGAAGCCCGGGGTGTTTACATGAGGTGCCTTTACACGACGGAAGACTTTGAAAACCATCTGCATCATGTCAAAGATTTTGACAGTCATGTGCGCTACTATATCGTCCATGTGTTTCAAGCGAGGGAGCTAATGACGAATCGTGGCCATCATGTATCCCACTGTCGGTAGTTCTATGGGTGGCTTGAAATATGGGTAATTTAACCAATCCTGGCACTGCTTGTTGTTTTGTACTTTAATGGCAAATGCTGTCCAGGAGCGGCGATGTGGCACTGGTCCCCAACATGGGTTGTATTTCAAATGTAGTGGTGCCTTTACCCAAGTACTCATCATCTCAGGATATTCTTGTAAAAGATCTTTATGCCACTCTGGTTGATAAATCTCGCCTTGCTGCACATCCAATGGCAAATCATCAGGCTCAAACTGAGTAGCGTGAGATGGTTTCTTGCCTGTTTCTTTCTCTATGGCCAACTGATACTCGACCATTAGCATAAAATACGGTTTGTACTGTAGCTCATGCCCTGATATGTATCTGCGAGGGGCCAAGTGAGCGAAGTAGGGTGACTGTAAAATTCTTTCCTCAATCATTGCCATTGCATGCATCTGCGCCTCTACTCGTGCTTAGTGGGTGGTTCCAAGCTCTTCAACTGTCTTCATCCATGGGGGGGTTGGAAGTTCATAAGTCATCTGGCCTTCAGCCATGACTCGTCCGCCTGGGATGGGTTGTGGCTCGTACGCTTCTTCAAAGGTTTCCTCCACCGGAATGGTTACATTTTCTTCATCAGCTGGGAGCTCTGGTGGGGAATCTGGCCTTGGTGGTGCTTCATATATAGCTATCCTTGATTCAAGAGTTGATACTTGGGCCCATAATGCGTTGAGTTCCTCTAGGATGTCAGGAGAAGGGTCTGCAGGAGCTGGTAATCCTTGGGTTGCTGGTAGTCCTTGTGTTGCAGGTGCTCTGAGCTGGAGTAGTTTATGATCTTCCTTTAGCTTCTGATATTCTTCGTTCACTCGATCGTATTCATCGAGCAATCTGATGTGATCATCGAGCAACATGTTCATTGATTCGGAGGGCACTGCTTTGAACCGGCTAGGACTTAATGGTTGGTCTGGGTTATCGAGAGCAGCTTCTAAATTTTCTCTGTTCTGCTCTTGTAGCCACTGGTTCTCTTCCTTTGCTGCTGCTAGGTGTCTTCTGAGTAAGCCCATGTTCCGTGTAAGCGTCGCATTGCGAACTGTCTGGGCCCTTAACAAATTGTCAAGATCAGCAGTGGCCTCTTTGGCTTTCTCTTCACTTTCTAGTTCTAGCTTGTGATAAGCCTCGCGTATTTCTTGATATCGGGTGTTCAGTGAGGCATTCTCAATAGACAATGAGTTAAGCTGCGATTGTAGATCATTCGTTGTCTTTTGCAGCGCTTGATAATTTGTTCCTAAAGATGTAAACTCATTGCGCACTTGAGTCATACATGTAAACATCTGTTGAAATGCCGCATCGATGGTGGGTGATAAAATTAGTGATGTGCTAAGTGAAGATGCAGTTGCAGTGTGAGTGGGTGTTGATGCAAGGGGTAAGGGAAAAGGGGGTGGGAAAGTGGATACTGTGGTGATTGTGGAAAATTGTGGTGTGCTTATGTATGGTTGTGCCATAAATGAAGTGAGTGGAGGTGCGGTGGGTGGTGAGATATCCATATCGCTGGATGTGGTGTCGAGTGCGGTGACTGTGAATAATGGTGTGATTGTGGGTAAGTGTGTGGGTGTAAATATAGGATTTACAAAGGTTGAGGAGTAATTTACAGAGGGGTTGTCTTGGACGGCTTGGTGGAAAGGGGAAAGAGGGGTTACGGTGGGTCGCGGAGGTGAGACTGGGGAGAAGGTTAATGGAGGTGGGAATAGGAAAAGGGGTCTTGGAGGTGTGGGGAAGGATGGAAAAGATTGATGGAGAAATGGGTTGGATAGAAAGGTGGATGTGTTAGGGGGTGGACTAGGTTGAGTGGGTGAGGGAATTGTGGGATGAATGGGCATAAGGACGACTTCTGCGACTCCATCAGAGAAAGAGGATGTTGTTCTGGGAGAAGGGGGGTGTATGGGGGAGACTGGATGGATGGGAGGTGATGGAGGAGTGGTTGGGGTGGTCGGCACTTCGACGACTGTGGTGGTATGTATAGTGGTAGTACGGTGTGGGGAATCTATGAGGATGGCTTCTTCTGCCAAAGAGCTTTCAGGGACAAGACGTGCTTCCCTGGCCTGTTCTGAAGACTGACCGCCGGTGGGTACCCGAATATATTCACCAGGTTTGGTTAGTAGACGGATTCTGCGAGGATCATACTGCGGTAGTGGTTTTCTCTGCAAATATCTTAAGGCTTCAATGGGTCCAACTGATTTGACAAGCTCTCTGAAACCTCTGATGTATACTTCTTCGAACTCGCCCGAGACAAGCTCTTGTTCTATGAGGGTTTGGCTCTCTTCGTCAGTCAACTTCTTGCGCGCCCAAACCTTTTCCATAGTACGGTATAACTTTTTGATGGCCAGTGTATAAGCTGCTGCTTCGAAGGTTTCTTCTTCGTGTGTGCTCGTGTCACCTTGGGTGTCCATTTGTTGTCCTTGTTCGTCTGTTTGCACATGTTCTTGGGATTCATGAGTTCCCTGACTGGCTTCGTCATCGCCTTCATCTTCATCTGTCTCTGTTCTTTCCTCTTCGGAACTAGACACTACTTGTCCTCGTGGTTGATCTCGTAGTGTGGTAGGGTAGCTGGGCCTTTCATATTCCTGAGAGAAGATCTGGCCTTCTGAAAACTGAAATTCACTTGAAAATACGTCCTGCATCTCAAAATCAAATGTAGTGCCTGCTTGTTCTGTTTCTAAATGGGGTATCGGGAAAGAGAAAGCTTCCGCACCTATAGTGGTGGGAACTTCTGCTGTAGTGGTGGTAGGTCTTGGGACTGTGGCTGCTTGAGGAGCAACTGTGCTGGTAGTGCCCTCCGTTACAACTGGTCTTGATAACCGTATACGAATAGGTTGTACTGTGGGAGTGGCTTCTATCGGAGACTGCTCTGGAGATGGTTGTGGTGAGGGTGATTCTGGCACCTGAAGGCAGGGGATAGTTCCTCTCATTCGCTTTCCTGATCTTCCTTTGCTAGCCTTCCTAGCTTTCTTTGTGGTTCCTTTAAACGCTTTCAGCTCCTCACTTGTCATTGCTTGCTCGATAGGTAAATCGTAGGCCAAACACATATATACAATGCGCGTGAGGGCGCAACATCCATTGATGACCTTCTTTCTTTCCCATCTGTGTTGTGCTAAATACATCTGATCAATGATCCAGCTAGCTAGATCAACTGTCTGGGGTCCCATACATGATAAATACAAACCAAACCAAATGCACTTGTGAGGCATTGTGAATCTGTCCTGAGCGGGGAAAGCAAAATGCTGCATGCATATCCACAGTGGTTTTGAAAGCATAGGTGTGATTGCTGAAATCTCCTCCCACTTAGTGACGTCCCCACGTTTCATAGGGTCTGGAACTAACCTTTCTCGCTCTGTGGGCGTGTGGGTTCCATGAATCTTGATGGCAGCTCGAATCAGATCTTTACAAAGATAAAATCTTTTATATGGTCGATCGTTCACTAAGGATGGCAGGATGAAGGTGCCTGGCAGATCCTTGTTCTCCGAAGCTATCAAAGTAGTGATTAAGTAATAGCATCTGTAGAAGTTAGGTTTAGGCAAAGGGTCACTGAAATACTCTGTGAAGCCGGCTCTTGCCCAAACATGTGTTAAGTCTTGTGTGTTCTGTAGTCCTTCAAACTCTCTTGAGAAGAGCTGATATTTTCCCCATGTACGGTCATCAAAAGTCAAATTAGCCTCAAATATAAACTCAGCATCCGCCAATGGTCCTGCCAGCCCTTGAAACCAATGAGAATTGCGATGAATCTTCTCAGTATAGCCTCAAGGAGGGTCGTCGATAGGCATGGGTCTTGGGAATCCTTGGAATTCTGGCGGTGGAGCTGTCGGATGGGACTCTGCGAGTAAAACACCGATAGGTGCTACAGGTGCACTGGGGCCTGCTTCTGATGGTCCTTCTTTGGTTTGCATGATGATTGTCGTGCTAATGGAAAAGATCTGCTACAAAAGATTAGCACATTAGCATGGAAATTAATTATGATCCCATTACAATGAGACCGCAATCTCTTTCCATAACCGATGTGTAACCCATGTAGCCAAGTGTTGTGATGTGATTGATGCAATGCTTCTTGCAGAACTAGTGTAGGTCTCTAGACACCTATATGTTTTCAGATATTGCATGCAGTTCTTTGATGAGATGTTATTACAGGTGATGGGTTATAGTGTGTGGATTTATACAGGGTTCAGTCATGAATGAGTTATTACAAGGTTGTAGATTAGCCGGGGTGGTAGTTATGTTAGACAAGGTTAGGAGAAGACTTCTGGATACGTTTCGGTATCCACTTCCTAAGAGTTTGTGATCGGGTGATAGGTCTCTGCGGAGGGACAAAAGATGATATAGGATTTGGTGGTATGGAGGGTTGAAAAGATTTTCGAGGGGTATATTTTACATGGCTTGAGGGTTAAGCTATAGTACATGGTTTGTGCTTTTAGCCTGGTTTCTCCTAATCGTTCCAAGTCCATTGTTCTTGCTGATAATTCATGGCCGGTCCACTGATGTTCTTGTGCAACCTTAAGGGTCGGTATCAAGAAGTCCAAAGGAAGCACAACATTTTGACCAAAAACCATATGAAAGGGAGTTGCATTGAGTACGGTCTTGTAGGCCACTCGATATGCCCAAACAGCGTGGTGTAACTGTTTGTCCCAATCTGAATGTTTGTTGTTCACGAGTTTTGTCAGTACGTTACAAAGGATCTTGTTAGTGCTTTCAGCCTGACCATTGGCCTGAGGATGATATGGTGCAGATTTCTTGTGAATCACCATAAAATCCTGTAACAAATATTCAATGACTTGGTTTAGAAATTGAGTTCCTCGATCGCTCACTAACTCTATAGGTAATCCATATCTCATAAAGACATTTCCAAATAAGAATTTTGCAGTCGTGTGTGCATCATTCTTTTTCGTGGCTTTTGCCTCTACCCATTTGGTGAGATAATCCGTTGCAACAATAATGTATTCCGCATGTGTACCTTTTGCAAGGGGGTTAATGGGTCCTACAAAGTCTATACCCCACTTAGAAAATGCACATCCACCCATCATGGGTTTCAATGGCATTTCATCTCTGCGAATAGGAAATTGAGTTCTTTGGCACACATCACATCTCTTTACATAGGTATGTGCATCCATGTGAAGAGTGGGCCACCATAATCCTGCAAAGAGGATGGCTTTGATTATCCTATCAGGTCCAAAGTGACCTCCTGCAACACCTTGGTGTGTAGTCTCTAGTATGCTCAGATAATCGCTTTCATGAACACATTGTCTTAAGTATCCAACTCGTCCTCGTTTGTATAGATTATCGCCAATAAGTGAATAGTCTTGAGCTTCCTGCTCTAGACTGCGTTGTCGTGCTAAAGTCATTCCTTGAGGGAATGTTTTCGTCCTCAAGTACGTCACTAAAGGTTCACTCCAGTCTGGTGTGAGAGACACGTGATATAATGTAGCATGTTCTATTGGTGGTCTTTCACAACAAACATGGCATTCTTTACACAACTTGTAGACATCTGCTTCCATCGTAGGCCAATATACTCCTAGTCTATGCAGAGTCTGCAATGTACGATGTTTTGAGTGATGTTGCTTTAATGCACCTATGTGTGCTAATTGCAACCAATTCACATGTTCTGATTCATCTACACAACAAGCAAGAATCTTTTGATTATCCTGTTTATATATGCTTCCTGCTATGATTTGGTATCTCTGAGACTTGGTAATCTCTCCTTCCTTGATCCTTATCCTAGGATTCTTGGGTCCATACGTGAGAATAGGGACTATCGTCTTAGCCCATTCTAGTGCTATCTCAAGGTTAAACAAGTATGCATCGGGTAATTCGTCCACTATTCCTTGAGGAGCTTCTCCTGAGGTTAGTCTCGAGAGGTGGTCAGCTCTGAGATGTGTCTTTCCTTTTCTAACTACGACTTCAAAATCGTACTCCATGAGTAATAGAAACCAACGTATTAGTCGTCCTGTGTTACATGGCTTGTTGACTAAATACAACAATGCTTGATGATCTATAAAGAATTTGAACTTGTTTGCCAACAAATAGTGCCTGAACTTTTTTACAGCGTAGATCATTCCTAATCCTTCTTGTTCCGCATGGTGTAATTTCTTTTGCTGCGTTCAATTGTCTGCTCGCGTAAGCTATGGGGAGATCTATGTTACCTTCACTCGTGGGTTGTGCTAACACACATCCTATGGCATAGTTGGATGCATCCACATGTACATGGAATGGCTTACTCCAATCTGGGGTTGTCAATATAGGTGCTGAGCACAAACGTCGTTTGAGTTCATTGAATGAATTCTCACACTCGTCTGTCCATTCAAAATTGGTCAAAAGAGAGTACAAAGGTTTGGCTATGATTGCATACATGTGTATGAATCGTCTATAATAACCGCAATGGCCCATAAATGCCTGTACTTCTTTTACGTTAGTTGGTCTAGGTAATTCTGCAATTACTTTCACTTTTTCTTCGTCCGTAGAGATTCCATTCTTTGACACAATGTGTCCTAGAATTTTACCTTGTCTGACCATGAAAACACACTTTTCTGGGTTCAAACAAACCTGATATTCTCGACATTTGTCAAATACTTGTCTTAGTTCTGGGATATGTGTCTGTCTTACATTTGAGTGTGCACATAGGTCATCGACATAAACTTCCAAATTCTTGCGTAAGAATTCCTTAAAAACATGACACATAAGTCGCTGGAAAGTAGCGGGTGCATTTGTTAAGCCAAAAGGCATCACACGAAATGCAAATATGCCCCATTCTATGGCAAAAGCCATCTTGTGTTGATCTTTGGGAGCAATGGCTACTTGATTATAGCCTGAGAATCCATCAAGGAAGCTGTAAACTTTCTTGCCTGCAACTCTTTCCAATAAGTGTTCTGTGATAGGAAGAGGATAACTATCTCTAATTGTGGCGGCATTAACTTTTTTAAGGTTAATACACACACACAATTTTCCATTTTTCTTGGGCACTACCACAATGGGGGATACCCATTCGGTATGCTCAATTTCGCAAATGAATCTTGCTTCTATCAAGCGATCTATCTCCTCTTTAATCTTCGCAGCATAGTTATCATTGTACGTGTATGGTTTCTATTTCGTAGGTTTTGCATCTGGAGTCATACGGATTCTATGAGAACATATGTCTGGATCTACTCCTTTCAAATCTTTGTAACTCCAAGCAAACACATCTCTATATTCGCGCAATAGGGCAACAAATTCTTCTTCTTCTTCATTCGTCAAATCCTGCCCTATGTATGTACACTTTTCTTCTTCTCCTTCTATGGCTACTATGATTTTCTTGGTTTTCTCTCAGTTATCATATACCTCTCCAACATCAGCTTTTCTGTTTGGCATTCGTACCATTATTCTTCTATCTTCTATTTCATATTTCTTGAAGTTCTCGGGAACCTCAAACAAAGATTCTTCTTCTTTTGGCATGGTTTCTTTCTTCTTTCTTTTCTTGCCTTCACTCTTGCTAGTCACTTCTGTAGCTATCCTCACCTCATTCATGATTTCTTCGTGTGTCTGAGGATGAGTCTCTACTTCGTAGAAATATTCTTCTTCTGATGCAAAGGGTGGGTCCATAATAATTGACTCTAAATCAAAATCACTCGCGTCCTCGAATGCATCAGTGTTCGGTTCACACTCTTCTAAAACTGAATCACACATGATTGGCTCTATTGTGAAAACTGAAATGTCATAGCCATCCTCGTCACAGTGGGGTGTCCATTGTTCTTCATTGATGGCTACATCCATGGTTTCTAGGATTTCTGCCCAACCATGGGGTTCAAACTCTTCGTCTAGAAATACTACAAGTGCATAAGCTGGGTCTTGAAGGGTTCTTGGATGTTGCTCTGCACCTAAAGTCCTTGCTTCTAACCATTCTTCCTCTTGTTTTGCAACTTTACACATCCATAAGTGAGTGTCATCTTGTAACCATGAGGGGTCTGACTCTAAAGAGTGTACTGATTCTGTTTCTACTGGTGTCTTATGGATGGTATTCCATTGTATTGGGGGTATATCTCGATGTGAATAGTCTTTAAGATTGACTTTAGTAGTCACTCTTAAATGTTGCAAGTACAAATAATTAGTTCCCCAATCTTGTACAATTTGCAGCTGACGCATGAATGCTCGTCCCAATATCATCTCATAAGCATGATTTTTCGCAAAGTCACAAATGGAGAAGGTATGCTCAAACTCCACACCATAAGTGGTGAGAGATATGCCTTCTAGTAAGCCTAATGGTTTTTCTATGTGTCCGTCAGCCATTTGTAGCTTCATCCTGAGTGCTGGCTTACCCCAACGTTTCCATAAAGCGGTGGTAATGATGGCTACTCCAGCTCCTGAATCTAAGATGGCTTTCGTGGTGTAGCCCTGATGGGTTATTGGAAGATAAGTGTTACCTTCCTCTCCTTCACTTACATCTCCAATCTTTTCTATGGGTATCTCTGGTACCTTCTTATGTGATCCTATCTGAGAGGAAGTTGTAGCAAGCTCAGGGAATTGATTCGCTACATGTTTCCACAGTTCTGGTTTAACCTTTAACAACTCCTCTAGAGTGAGATTACACTGTACTTTAGTGTTCTTGATCACTTCCGTGTTTCTAGGGATCACTGATTCTTCATTCCTCACTATTATCGTGGGTGCTCTCATACTAATAGACTTTGCTTCCCAAGGTCCTGTGAACTAAGGTAATTCATGCAAAGAATTAGATTCAAAACCTATGTGTTCACTTAGTTGTTCTTCCTCTACATCATCGTAAATAGAGGGGATATCTTGGGGAAATTGTTCCTGCAAGTCGTCTATTTCATGAATAGGAGGATGGGTTCCTTGTTCTTTTCTCCATTTCTCTTCTTGGATTTCTCTCAAAAATTCATGTGAGTACCTATGTATGGAAGACAGGTTGTTTTGACTTTCTGTATTGGGTACTTGAGACAGGGATGGTGCATTCCTTTCCTATGTCTCTGGGACACTAAGATTCCTATGCTGATCCTTTTTCTCTTTGCTTTCTATCAAGTATTCTAGCCTCTCCATTAGACCTTGAAAATATAGCTCAGGTTTTGCCATGTTATTCCAATTAAGATATCTAGAGGCTTCGAACAAAGCTTGTGCTAATTCTACCATCTTCATGCAAAGTTTAGTTCTCTCAATTTCTAGATCAGCTCGTGGGTAGTTCTTACTCATTTTAGCTACCTGAGGTCCTTCTTTTATCCTAGCTTGATATGCACGAAACATCATGTCTAGGTTTTCTGGTATGGGTTCCGCTAAAACTGATCCTGATTTTTGAGCTAGATTCTCTTGATTTAATTCTTGTGAAGTCAATTCTAGTATTTTGGCTCTCGACTCTTTTAGACTTCCTTCCAACTCAGTTATCTTTTAACTCCATTTTCTCTTAATTCTTTCTCTATAATCTTTCCAAGATTTAGTCTTTTTCCTGCTAGATTCTGCAACTTCACTAGTTCCGGCTATTTTCTCCTGATTAAGCTGTTGGTTCTGTAAGAGCGCCTGGGCTCTTGTTATAGCTTGGATAGGCACGTATGTAGGGTTGGATCCATCTGCGTTGTGCACAATACCTATCACGTTGATTGGTGTCACATTTGAAGCGTTAACTGGGTTCTTAGGACAATCTTTGATTATGTGCTCTTTACCACAATCGGCACAAAAGCCTTGTATGTTATAGTACTGTGATTGCCCTGCTATCGGAGGATGTGGACAATCCTTTATGAAGTGATCTCCTTGGCACCTAAAGCATGGTCCTCTAGGGCCCTGTGGTCTTTGCTGTCTCAATTGGGGCCGTGGATTTGGGTTTGTGTACATCACATGAGCATAGTCGGGCTCCCATCTAGGTTCCACTGGTGGACTATCCATTTCTGATTCACTCGTATCTGAGCTGTCGTAGGGGTAATTAGTGTTCAATTGTTGAGCCCACGATCGTGCAGTAGTTCCTACACTTGCCTCTGATGATCTAAGGCTTCGTCGGTCTGACTTACCTATATGTTTGCCCGATCTAAGGTTCATTAATTTTCTTCCTTGCACACTCAGTACACGCTCAGATCGTCAATGATTCTTTGTTCGTACTTTCTTGATTCTTTTTAAATCCCTTTAGATTCTTGTCCAATTGTATGCGTCAGGAATCGACTTTCCGTGGTACTTTGAGTTCTCGTTCCGTTAGACTTATGTTCTTTCCCTTAAGTTTTCATATCACACACCTCTACTTTAGTCTTGAACTTGATAAATTTAATTCTCTTGAACTTGAGGCGTTCCTATCGTCTTTAATCCACAATGCTAACGTTTAGCCTAAGCAAAAAATTGACTGAGGGGGTTGAGGAATCTTCCAACCTCGAGTCAGCTTTGTTGGTTGCTCTGATGCCCAAGAAGCCGTGCTTCCCAAGTTTTATGCCCTTCACTGCCTTGCCTTGAATGCCCTTGATTGCCTTTGCTAGACCTGAAAAAATCCAATATTAGACCAATATCCCAATTGGATGATCAAGCACTTGAGTATATACACTTTTAAAGTCCCTTAACCTTTGGCAACTTCTCTTCCAAAGCCCCCTTTCTTTCCTAGTCCCAACTATGTCAACCTCAAAATTATCCTCTCAAAAAATCAACGTATCCTTTATGAAAAAAACAGTTGAGGTCACGTAGTACTCGTAAAGAGCTTTATAACGAGCTATAAAGCTCAAAAAATGGACTTCGGATGAAAAAGATATGACCATTCAGGCCCTGGGGGGTGAAAACTCACAAACAGGTTTTTCTTCAAATATGAGCTAAGGGGTCTCCTATGAGTGCAATGATCCAAAAATTTTCAAAAAATATCCCCAAAATTGGTCAAAAAATCAAACCCTAAAATTTGCGTTTGGGGTGAGCAATCGTGATGGTCTGAGATGATCGCGATGGTTTGGGACCGTCGCGATGGTCCAGGCGAACCGTCGCGATGGCGTGATGCGTGAACTGTCGCGATGGTCTGAAGTGCACGGTCACGATGGTCTAAATGTGAGCAATCACGATGGTCCGATTGAGTGAACAATCGCGATGGCGTCAATCAACAGTCAACGTGAACCGTCGCGATGGTCACAAATGCGATGGCGTGAGCCAAACGCGATGGTCCAAATTTTGAGCTGTCGCGATGGTGTAAGGGTCTCGTCGCAATGGCGTGGCTAGTGAGCAATCGCGATGGTCTAATTTGACACGTGGCACTATCGAGGCGATGGCATGGCCAATCGCGATGGCATGGGGTCGACGGGATCGTCGCGATGGTCAAGGATTGTCACGATGGTCAAGGATCGTCGCGATGGTTCAAGTGAACCGTCGCGATGGCGTGAGACCGTTGCGATGGTCCGACCGAGCCTTCGCGATGGCGTGAGCCAATCGCGATGGTGTGACACAATAGCGATGGTCTGAGCCAATCGCGATGGTCCACCAAAATGCAAATTTTCAAGATGCATATGTGGATTCCTATGTGCGCAAGTGTTCTCTACACGCTGGTGTGGTCGCCTACCTCAAATTCCGAACTTTGTAGACCATCGCGATGGTCTGACACGATCGGCAATTTCTGACAGAGAGTACATTTCTTACCTTTCTGCAGCTTTCCTGATGCTCTGGAGCTCTGTACCTGCAAGAAAACTCAAAAACACACAAGTACACACAAGCACAAAAGCTCTCTCTCTCTTGCACATGCACAAATGAGGGGAAATGAGGAGAATGGGTGGATATGGTGAATTTTCTGATTTTTTTTGGAGTTGGAGATGATGATGCGGTGATGAAGATGGAGTGTGGGGGAGGTGAAAAACACTAAAAACTAACTAAAAACAACAATAAAAACTGAAATTTTTACCTTCCAACGCCACTTCTTGCTATACTCTTACCATCACACATTCGTCCTAGACTTGATCCCCGGCAAGGGTGCCAAATTTGGTGTTGCTCTAGCACAATGGTGAGAACCACGTTAAGAAGCTCCACCTCCTTAATGTCAATCCGCGAAAGAGATAGGAGTGATATGAAGATCATGAATGTGAGATGAAGTGAGAGTGAAGGTGAGAAGCATAGAGATGCACACACACATACACACACACTACAAAGAGACAAGCAAGACACAATGGAAGGTGAGAAATCAACTCTATTACTCAAGAACACTCTTACAAGCTCAAAATAGCTCTAAGCTCTTCTCTACTCACACAAGCTAACCTAAAAAATGAGCTCTCTAGCTCCTTTTATAGATTCTAGACTAGTTTTGACCGGTTTCACATCTAGTGACCGGCATAGTTAAAAAATAGGTCCTAAGTGCTATTTGAAGGGGTAAACGGTGTCTAAAAATAACCAAAATTGATACGCTCATTCTACCTAAGCCCTCAAGCTCGAGGACTCCTCGGCTTGCACAAAATGGAGCTATGGATTACAAAAAAGGTTTTTCTATGTTACATATGTTACAATAGTGATGAAAATCACTGTTGGAGGTTTTGAAGAGTATTTATAAAACATAAATCTTTGAAAACTTGATTCGACTGACTCCCTGCTCTGCCTTTACATGCTTCCGCGTCTTCTATGCCTCTGGCTACTACCAAGGACATGTGGTGTGTGCAAACAATGCCTCTTATCCTATCATTGGAGTAGGAGAAATTGAGCTTATAGCTACAAATGGAGGTGTGATTCTCTTGAAAAATGCATTTTATGTACTCGGTATCAGGAAGAACTTAATTTTAGTTCCTTTGATTGCCAAAACTGTACTTCACGTACACTTTGTTGATGATAAGTTTATGGTTCATGATTTCAACAATAGTGATATTAGCATGATGTCCGATGCATTAGACAATGACTTGTATCAGTTGGATACATACAAGAGGGCTGCCTCAAATGCCTTGGTTGCTCATACTTCCTCAAGAAATGAAATGGAGCTTTGACATGCTTGTTTTGGTCACTTGAACTTCAATAGTTTGCTTCACTTGCAAAAGAAGAAAATGTTTGTTGGTTTGCCAACACTTGAGTCGATTGAAAAGCATGCATGTGAAGGTTGCATTCTTGAAAAAATGCATTGTGGCTTCTTTTGCAAAAAATATTCATACACACAGTACAAGAAAATTGTAGCTTGTTCATGGTGATGTATGAGGTCCCATCAAGAATCCATCTTTTGGGAAGCATGTATATTTTTTTACCTTCATTGATGATTCTACTTGGCATACATAGGTGTATCCTGTGAAGGCAAAGAATGAGGTGCTTTCTTTCTTCAAAGCATTTTTAGCTATGGATGAAAATTTTTATGGAAATAAGCTTTTGACTCTATGCATAAATCATGGTGGTGAATACATGTCACATGAGTTTAATGCTTTTCTTTGTAAAGAGGAATTTCACACCAATGTATGGTGCCATATACACAGTAAAATGGTGTTGTCGAGCGTAAAAATAGAACAACCCTTGAAATAGCACAATGTGTGGTTAAAGGAAAGTACCTTCTTGACAAGTTTTGGATGAAACTAATCATGTGTGCAAACAATGTGTTGAATTGTTGCCCTACAGAGGCATTGAGAATCATCACTCATTATGAGGCTTGGAATGGACATAAATCTATGGTTAATCATATGCACATATTTGGTTGTTTGGCATATGCTCTTGTGCCATCACAACAACGTCACAAACTTAATGACAAGGCAAATAAATTTATATTTGTTGATTGTAATGGTGAAATCAAGGGATATTGTTTGTACCATCCATTGATGAGCACATATATTAAGAGTCAAGATGTGGTATTTGTTAAAAATTCAGTTTTCCCTCTACTTTAATGCGAAAAAATAGCCAACAATTAGCTCACAAGATATATTTGATACACTCATGTCTTTGTTCCAAAGTCATGCACTTGACTATGGCCATGTAGACCAGCCGATTGAGGCTCAAAGGGATGAGAAATTCAAGTAAAATAAAACTGAAAATGCAGAGAATTTCCAACCAAACATGGCTGGAATTTTCCAAGCAAACACGTTTGGAATTGCTAGACATTTCCATCCACATATGGCTGAACATTTGCATCAAAATATGACTGAAAATGAGCATGAAATTCAACCCACACATGATATACATGTTGATAATATATCATATAATGAATGCATGTCTATCAAAAGTGCACAAACTATGCCAAAGAGGCTGAAACAAACTTTGCACAACAACAAATTGAGTGTACCTTTACTTGACAGAACAAGATCAAGATCTTGCCATGCGTCAAGTAATTTTGTGGATTATTCTCTTATTACAACAACATGTAATGAAGAGCCACTCACATTTGAAGATGCATGTGAGGACCCACATTAGATGAGTGATATGCAATCAGAAATGGATTCCATACATAGGAATGGTACTCGGGAGTTATGTGAATTGCCAAAAAGAAAAAATGACATTGGTAGAAAATGGGTTTACAAGATTAAGAGAAGGTCAAATGGTAGCATTGATCACTACAAAGCTAAATTGGTTGGCAAAGGATATGCACAACAATATGGCATCGACTATGAGGGAACTTTTGCAACTACTTCACACATGATTACCATTCATATTGTGGTTGCATTGGTTACCTAATGAGATTGGAAAGTACATTGGTTGGACATAACAAAAGCTTTCTTGAATGGTGATTTGCAAGAAGAGGTTTATGTGAAGCAGCCGCTTGAATTTGCCATGAATGGGAAAGATCATTTGGTTTTTCGCTTGCATAAATCATTGTATGGGCTCAAGCAAGCTCCATGTGCATGGTATGAAAAAATCTATAAGCACGTGGTTGCTCTTGGCTTCACATGTAATCCAATTGAAAGCACACTCTATGTACACAAAGATGGCGCTGATCTTACAATGCTTGTTCTTTATGTTGATGACATAATCTTGACTGGGTCATCTAATGCAAAACTTGATATCCTTATGGATGATTTGCAACATAATTTTGTTGTCACTTATTTTGTTCATTTGAGCTACTATCTTGGCATCCGATTTGGATCCATTGAGGGGGGAATTATTATGCATCAAGCAAAGTATGTTGAAAAACTACTTCAACATTTTGATTTTGAGAATTGCAAACTAGTTTTCACACCAGTGGAGACAAGATTTAGGTCTTTGACACTTCTCTTTATTTGTAAGTTGTGGGATGTCTTATATATGCATGCAACACAAGGCCAAATATACATTATATAGTTTCCTTGTTGAGTCGATTCATGCATAGCCCTAGCACTAAGCATTGGCAAGTAGTGAAATGTGTGTTTAGATACCTCAAAGGCACTTTGAGTTTTTCTCTTTCATGGTAGAGATATTCAGCCATGCATGCATGCCTTTACACATAGTGATTGGGCTGGTTGTTATGATACTCGGGTGTCCACCAGTGGTAATTGCTTTTTCCTTGGAGACTCATGTATATCTTGGTTGAGTAAGAAGAAACCTACAGTGGCAACATTGAGGTTTGAAGTTGAGTACAGGGAAGTTTTCACAGCTACAGTGGAGTGTATATGGCTAAGATGCCTACTGATGGATCTTTGCATGGTGATTGATGCTACTATGCCTATTCTCACTAATAGTTAGAGTGCATTGGCTGTTGCACAAAATCCAATGTTTCATGCACAATCCAAACATATTGAGGTGCATTATCACTATGCGAGAGGGCACCTTCATGTGGGGGATATTGATTTGGTATAGGTGCCTACACAAGATAATGTGGTAGACATATTCAACAAAGCTCTTCCATGGGAAAAGTTTGAAGCTTTTCACAAAGCTTTAGGCTTAGTGCCTAGTGGGGGACTGATCTATCACTCCCTATGCTCACATCATTCACTCTAGGGGGGTTTTGTTATACTTATGTGTTCCTCGAGTAACTTTGATGTGAACTTTTCCCTATACATGGACACTTTTTACTCTAGTGTTGGCTAGAGGTTTTTTTACCCATGTTATCACATACATGATACTCTCGTATGTGTTTATACTTTGTACTTAGGGATATTATTGAGATCTTTCAGTTCTATTCGTCATCAATAGAGAGAGCTATTCCAACCAACCATCCATCTTCTTCATGTGTCTTGCTACATTTGTGCTCCTTGCATGTGCTTCTTGTCTGTCTCTCGCGCACACACCCAACGACTATGTCCTTGGAACATGTATTCTCTATCATGCAACTTGAATTCAAGGACAACTTCATTAAGCTTGTTGAAAGGAAGAGATTGCCTCTTCCACAAGATGTTGAGATGCAAGATAATGGAGAATTGACTCAAGCTATGAATGATGCAGCTATGTTGAGTGACTTTCAAGAAAAAAGTGATGAGGCCTATCAAGTAAATAGGAATGACCTTGGATCAATTATTCTATAAAAAGATATAATGAGCTTAGAGCTTTAGCTCTAGTTGATTTAGGGTTAGAGATAATTGTGATATCCCTATTCATTCATTGGAGCATGTGTGCAATGATTGCATCCCTATTTGTGAATATGGAGTCTACTTCGATCAAAATTTTTATATGAGTCCACTATTGAGTGGGACAATGGTGGAAAATGATTTGATCTCTTGCCTTAATATGTACATAATCATGATATTTTTTCGATTTTTTTCCTTGCACCTAGGTTACCAAAAAAAACATAAAAAACCAAGAAAATCAATTCAAAAATCAAGGATTAATTTCACCTTATGAGAAGAATATGATTGATGTTTCAAGCAACTTCACTATTATCAAAGAAATTGAATGTGCATTGAATGACTTGTGTCACTCTAGCACAATGGAAGTACCATCATGGAGAAGATCCACCTCATGAATGTCAATCCATGGGGACGTGAGGATGGTATGATGACCATGAGTGAGAGGAATGCACAAGTGCATGAGTGAGAAGCACACTAACATGCATACGTATACATACACACATGCATATGCATACAAGCACACACACATAGAAGGTAGAACAAAGAGTTCGCACAATGGAATCTTTTATTATCATCTCATGTTATAAGTATTTTCTTATAAAGCTCAATTCTCTCACAAGCCAACCTCAAAAATGAGCTCTCTAGCTCTTTTTATAGTTTTTGACTAGTTAGTGGCTTAGTTCATACATAGTGTTTGACCTAATTAAAAATTAGGTTCCTACACTAATTTCAAGGCTCAAATGAGCTCCAAAAAATATGAAAATTGATATGTAGGCTCTTCTAATACTCCTCAAGCTTGAGGACTCCTCAAGTAGCAAGAAATGGAGTAAAAACTTTAAAAAATGGGTATGTACAATGAGGTGTAGTGATAAAAGTCATTGTTTGATGAAAAATAATGTTTCAAAATTTGATAGGCCTATTCTCTCCCAAATATGCATTGATTACCTTGCTTTCTCAACCCCATCTTTGAGCCTTGTCCTTTTGTTTTCCTTTTTGCCTCCTACTTCCTTGCCTACTTCGGCCTCCTTGGCTATTCCTACCACTAACAACCCCCCCTCTCGAGTGTGTTGTCCCTGATAGACCTTAGTTGGACGAGATGATCAAAATAACATTGAATGATTTGAGTGTCCAATTCATGTTCTTGTTGTTGAAGTCCTCTTGTGAGATTTATTTTCAAACGCTCCCAATTGATGGTGCCTAGTGTTGGAGTTTGAGGTCTACGAAAGCACATGATCAACACAGGGAATAAGAAGAAGCTTGGAGCACAACACACAATACTGAATGTATTACCAAAAGAATGTACAAAGATAAGTGAACCGTTAGGGTTATAGGCATATATACAAGCCGAGGGAAAAAAACATCCTAAAGAGGGAAAAAAGTGCCCCGATAGTCCTAGTGTTTTCACACACATCACTACCTAAATATATCAACAAACCCCCTGCGAGTGATGCGGTGAACAAGGAGCTAGCACTCATGTATAAGTGCCAAGCTACGTGGAATCAATCTACAAAAGGAAGTAAGCCCAAATCTTTGCGGAAAGCTTCAAACTTCTCCCTAGGCTGAGCCTTTGTGAAAAGGTATGCAATGTTTGCCTATGTGGGCACATATGCCAAAATGATCTCTCTAGCAGAGAGCCTCTTCTTGACATAATGATAGTGCACCTCAATGTGCTTAGTGCGAGCATGGAACACGGGGTTCCTCGCAACTACCAATGCACTTTGACTATCAGTGAAGATGGCAGTGGTAGAAGACTGACTGATAGGTTCTTAAGCCCAACGGAACAAATGATTATATGAGACTTTACTTGGCTCAAACTTGATCGAAACACTTGATTCGGGTTCGTAGTTACCTCTGGTTTTACTGTGTATGTCTCCTGAGTTATTGTGGCAGCTTTTATAGCTTGCGTGACCAATTCTAATATTCGTTCTTCAGTTAGCGCAGGCTTTGCCTCGCGTGGCGTGCTAGTGGCAGCTACAAAAGCTGGGGTCGTCAATGCGGGACTTCCTTGGCCAGGATCTTTCATCGGTATGTTTCCTGGGCCTCCCATAGGCTCGTATAAGAGCTCCATCTTCCTTTGTTGGCATAATTGGACTTCCTCCCAAAGCCTTGCTTGTTCCTTAGCATCCATTAAGGTCGCAGGTCTTGTCAGGCTGATATGCTGCTGTGCCGTAGGATCTCGCAATCCTGAAATGAATCTACGTTTCAATGTCTCATCATTCGGGGCATTCACGCCCATCTTTCTTACTAATGTTTCCATTCTCTGAATGTAGTTATCGATGCTCTCGTTTACTCCTTGTCGCAAATAATCCATTTGTTGGGCCAATCTGTCTTGGAAGCCTTGTCGTCGAAACTTTGCCAAGAAGGCTTCCTTGAGCATTTGATAAGTTCCACGCTCTTGTGGGGTCAGATTCCCATACCAATTGGCTGCCTCATCACGGAGAATAGCCGGAAAAATTCTCAACCTTTGATCCTGGTCAACTACATCATTGGCCTCACAAGTAACCTCAAACAACTGGATAAAACTATCCGGATCTTCGTCCCAAGTACCTGAAAACTTGGTGAAGTCCCCCAAGTGAACTGAAATCCGCTGAGCCATTTCGAACAGAGGTGTGATGTCGATATCACTTCGATCCCAGGAAATTTAATGCACGTGGCCTCAGGATCCCTCCTTCAAACTTCCGCACTTGATTCGCGACTCTCCTGCGGGAGTACACGTTTTTGACTGATTTCTTCGAACCAATCGAGGTCCACTCACCTCGCGGTTCCCACCTTCTCCTTTCTCTTTCAAGGGCTCTTCTCTGAGCACGTTCCTCTCTTTGCGTTTGTGTTGCTACTGACGATGAGCTCCCCTCGCTCATGTACTAGATCTTGGGGTCCGCAAGCTCGGCCAACCTGTGGCGCTAGGCGAACCTATGGCACTCTCTTATAGAGACGTACCAAGCTAATTCCCGGCAAACGCACCAAATGATAGGTTCTTAAGCCCAACGGAACAAATGATTATATGAGACTTTATTTGGCTCAAACTCCTCGGAATCGGTCTACTTGGATCACCTAGAGCCCACAATTATCTCTCGAGGAGTTCTTCCTATGTCTATGCACTAGCTCATATGTTCCCGGCAAACGCACCAAATGAAACGGTTCTTAAGCCCACGGAAAAGATGATTGTGGAAGCCTTTATTTTGTGCAAACATGCACGAATGCACTCGGTTCACCAATTTTCTTACTTTTCTCTTCCTCACTCTTACGTCCTCACAAGACTCTAGCTAACTCTCACAAATCTCTTACTCGCAAGTCATTCCCAACTCACCTTCCATTTCAGCTCCCCTTGCTACCCAAGCAAACGCACTCAAACACTCACACACTCACTCCCGTAGGCACTTGTTGTAGATAAACAAAAAAAGAAAATGGACAAGAAAAAGGTCCTTTCCTCTATGTTGAGGTGTCGAGGGGGTGTCTAATTCCCATACATAAGCAAGGGCATGCTTAAACCTATTTGAATAGGAGTGATTACAAAGCACTAGGAGCTTCTGGATACATCTGTTAACCATATTTTGGAGTTTTAAATTCGTAGAAGTTGCATATTTCTCTTTCTTGGAGCACTAGAGAGCACTAAAAATAATGGTATTTCAAACCTATGAAATATGGCTTTCTTAGGCTTTTAACTTTACTTTCCACATAATGTCTTCTTTCGGCCCAAAATAAGAAAAGGGTAGGATATTTAGGTGCTTATGCAGCATCCTTTCTTATGGAATGGTTTTCACGCTATAATCATTGATGGCAAAAATAGAAATTCTATTCGTGAAAGTCAAGTGCGAGGTTGTAAGCTAGAATAGTTTGCTTGATCATGCAGAAATTCCTAGTATATATGCCATTACGTTATCATTATGTTCTCTTCATTCTCAACAGAAATACCCGCGATGAAAACGATTTGAGAAGGCTATACAACCCATAACAATATAAGTTTGCAGCGATTCCTTCACATAATTCAATAGGTGTACTATTTATTGACAGCTTCAGCAGCGCCCTATATCTATTTCTATGAGAAGATGACGCACATGAGATACCAACAATGACAACAAAGATCATGCCTCCGAACAGCCCACACAATGATTTAATGCTATCTGCACTTCAGATCATAAGCAGAGTGCATATTCGGAGGTTGTTGGGTCTTCAAAGCGTTGCACTTGTGCTTCTAGAGTTGCAAATTTATGTAGATGCTTACCTAGTGTAGACGAAGCTACTTCTTCATATGCTCAGGACATCACATGTTGTTCGGGGATGGTTGTAAACCTCAAAAATGTCATGTGATAGCATGCACATTCGCGTAAGATGACTATTATGACTGATTTGTTGATACACTCGCACTATGATGTGTGTGATGGATGTGTGGTCATTCGCTCAGTTTACAGAGTCTAGCTCGTTGCCTCTACTCCATATATATGAATACAAAATCAACAATATTAACACAACAGCAATATGAGCTATGAGGAGCTCCGTTGCAGAGCATGCGTGTAGAAGGTGCTCCATGTTCTGGTTGTTCATACTCTACAGAATGTTGCGCCAGTGGATTAAGGGGATGTGGGCCTAATTTTCAGCAAAAAAAAAAGTACCTCACCGAAGCTTCTCCGCCAGGTCTTCTCCAATTTTTTGATGCTCCATACGCAAGTGTAGATTATGTAGCGGCTCAATCATAGACGACGACAGATGTTTGTAGCCCCGTTAATCCTTGGCTTAAGTGGCTCATCTTCGTTCTTCAGTGTGAGGAGGGGTTGCGGCTCTGCTAGCAGCAAGTGCGCTGAAGATCTTCATCTAGGCATCACGAAAGCCTATCCAGGCTTCCAAGCAAGGGTGAACATGTATCTGCAGTGCTCCCCACATATCCTTCCCGCTTCTCTGCAATCTCAAGTTGTTGTGGCTGCTGTTATCTCTCATCTCCGTCATCACAGCGGAATGCTTTGGTTCACTACTGTCAGCAAGGCGGCTTTGTAAATTCATAATCTGAGAAGCTCGATATCTGCAACATGTCCATACCCCGATCTTCAAGAGCTCTGATACTCCTGGTACGCCCCCCTTCAATATGCGAACTCAGAACACGCCCCCGCTAAAAAACGGAAACAGGAGCCCCCCTTACCCCGAAAAAACACCAATGTCTGAGCTCTCTGACACTCTCATCACTCCAGCACTCCCCAGCAGTCACCACAGTGGACAAACGACATCCCCCCGCGTTTCCTCTTGCCCCCACTTTTTCTGCAAAAAAACGGAAAGGAAGGGGGGAATCCTGACGGAATTAGCCTTCCCCTCTTTCTGTTTCTCTTGTCAGAGCCAAAGAACGGACCTGCTCCCTGTAATTGAATGCGAGTATTTGTGTGCAAGTGCGCTTGCATATCCCCACAGCGACCATACATTATCACAAGAGAGCTTGCAATAACATCATCACCCTCCATCTAATTCTCCCTAATAGGTTGTTTTCTCCATGATAAGATTTGTGACACACAATCCAGAACTATGATATGCCTTACCAACTATGTCAATACCTAGTTGGCCATATAAGGGTGAGAAGAAGCCATCAACAAACTGAACGAACCACCATGTCACGTAGAACGTAATTGCAATTGGTAGTAGAATCACACATCCACTCATGAACTTTTTGGATACTCATTCCTGCAACATTGAAGCATAGTCCTGGAGAAATTGCAGCACTAATCTGTTTCGAGGCTAATTATATATGCCTGATTAGGGACATTCTCTTGATAATCCACTCCCCAACAGATAATATATTAGCTCCAACCCATGAAGACACAAAAACACCAACTCCAAACATGAAAAGGATTGAAGTAACAAAGCCAAGCCCTGCCAATTTCGAATGCCAAGCTTATTCTCCCTAAGCTGAGGATGAAGCATTTTCCCCCGTGATAGAAGAGTTGCTCTCCAAAAACAGACAACATTCTAGAGAATGTAACCTTGTTTGGCAGAGCTCCTTCCATATGCATTTGACAAAATAGTGCAAGTGCATCTTGCACAAGCCTAACTTTAGCGTGAGAAATAATCAAAGAGGACCATAAGAGCACATTTCGCTTCTGCAATCTGCAATAAGAAGATTCCACCGTCACCGGAACCTCCAAATCGAAGCATTCTTCACAATTTCTTCTTGTTCGAGTTCTAGCCCTTTCTCGTTCAAACAGCCCATGCTTGACTTCTCATTATAATTCGTAATTGATACCCCTGTTTTTCTTTACCAATGCCTCCACATGCTTCTCATCAATTATCAAATCCAATCTCCAAGTACCTGAAATCAAATGTATTTCCTGCCAAATAGAACCACATTAGCGCATTAAAACCAACCATTTTCTGTGCTAACATACTTCCCTCTGCTTATTTGCGAAGTCGTCCTCGACGAGCCACTCTCGCTGCAATCTAATCAAACAGTTATGAAAATATCAGTGTACAACAAGCTTGCATACCTTTCCATCGAGCCATTATTCCAATTGGACCTGCACTCATTGAAGCTATTAGTGCTCAAAAAAAAAAAAAAATCACTTATGAATACATACAAACCATTCACTTCAAAAAGATCCAAGAACATGCACATATATACAACTTCAACTCCACATACATCCATTTGCTCATGCATTCCATTATGAACATAGTCTCAACCAAAATAACACATGCATACCTTTCCATGTCTTACACATACAATTATGATTGCAAAAAAACAGAAATGGAAATACCGGAATGAACAACAACAACTGAAATGAATCAAATAGGACATGCAAAAATACCCAAAATGCATACCCCATTATTGCACCTACTATTCGCTATGTACAATCATTCCATGACTAGACGTTCCCAAAGAATCCCCATAGTCATCCTACAAAAATCACCGAAACTCGAGTACAAGTGAAGACATACATCAGAACCCTGGAGTGTCATACATACTAGAAAAACCCTTAGATAGAGCACACAAGTTGTAAAGCAAGACCGTTGCATTACCTCGCTAAAGCCTCATCCATAAGTACATATAGAGTCTCCGTGCTATCAAGAATGTTGATTCAAAGTGAGCTGATCCGTCGCAAGCCGACACATACCAATCACACAAGCAAATACGTTCCCTTCCAGGCGATCATCGCCCTCTCCTCTCTCTCTCTCTCCCCCTCAGGAGTGGGGAATAACTTCATATGAAAATTTTATTTTAATCATACGTTGGCCTACATTGTCACTGGATGCGATTCGTGGACCTGACCACCTGATCAGGTTGATTCCACCCATCTACCAACGCAATGCAGCGCACAACACACAAACACACAATGATGACACATAACATATATCAGCTAGCCCATAACGAAGCTGGATACGGCTCGTGGTCGTGACTGCCCAGCCACGATGGCTCCACCCACCTACCAACCCGTTATGGCGCGTAGCTAAGACACAAACACATACCTCCAAGCCTATGGCGAAACTAGCTGCAGCTCGTGGTCCTAACCACCCGGCGAGGATAAATCCACCCACCTAGTAGCCCACCATAGCGCATTGGTACGATCACAACAACACAATATTTTTTCTTTCTTTCTTTTTTTTTTTCATAGTTAATTAATTCACCCAAGTCCTGAGAATTAGGGAGAGGAAGAAAGGGACTTTTCCCACTGTTCCCACACATACATGCTAACATATACACTCTAGCCTTTGACAGATCAACCACCTCTTCACTCCATTCTCTCAATTACAGACACTACATATGTATTCCTCGATTCGACTTTTCACTTGGTAACTACAACCAGCTATGCCTTAGTCCCTCGTATACCTATCCTTAGGTGTCCTAGAATGTGAGTCTCTGGGATGTCTCATGTAACCTCACCTCGTACTCGTATCCCGACAACTTCCCTAAGGCGAGTCAGGCTCCACTTCGGGAGCTCCGTCATCACTTCCTAGCGTTAGCACATCTGCCCAAGCCCATGTGATATCGTTTTCCTCATTAGGCATTTCCCTCGAAGGATCGAAATAGTAATATCGATCTCCCGCCCATCCTACATGTCAAGTCAGGTATTCCTCAAAACACTCAATGTAAAATGCAACACCCAAACCCTGGTTTATAAAGCATACCAGCCAATGCGCTTCCTCAACATCGTATTCCGTCTCAAAGTCGTCGACATCTATGTCCATGCGGGCGAATGTTTGGTCCGAGAAATATATCCTTAGCTCGTACAAGTAGAGTTGCGTTATTTGATCTGCCATTTCGTTACTTAACTCCTAACAGTCTCTGCGCAACACCAGAAAAATAATTAGAAGTCCAAAATTTCTTGTGCTAGCAAGGAAGAATATTTATGACACACAAATCATAGCTTACATATGCGCATATATATATATATAATACTATACATGTATGTACAAGGAGTCTACTTCGTCATTTCGTTTGGATCTCGTCTAGCTTCTCCCGTCCTAATATCACTTGAAATATGGTTTAACTCGAAGCGCGTTAACCTTCACGGGAGCATATTCTTCTCCTAAATCTTGAATTTGCATGGAACCATTGGAGTTGAGTTCCACCACCTTAAACGGTCCTGCCCACCTTGTCTGCAATTTCCCCGGGAATTTATAATATTTACTATCGTAAACTAGCACCAAATCCCCTTCTTGAATCACATAGGTTTTGAGATTCTTGTCATGCCTTTCCTTACGTCTCTTCTGAATAGCTTCCAAACTTTGTTGTGCGATGAGTCTCTTTTCTTCCAGCTTGACCAGTTGTATGTACCTCTCCTTTAATGACTCTTCCTCGCCCAACCTGGCTTCGATGGCCACTCTTAATGTCGGAACTTCTTTTTCGATGGGGAAGATGGCTTCCTCGCCATATACTAGAGAGAACGGAGTGCTCTTAGTTGTCACTCGGTAGGATGTTCAATATGCCCACAAGGCTTCCAAAAGTCTCTCATCCCAGTCTCTCCTATGCACCGCTACTGTCTTTGTCAGAATCTGTTCAAGAATTTTGTTGGTGACCTCCACTTGTCCATTTGCCCTCGGATAATATGGAGTGCTTTTTCTATGTTTGATCTTATAGAGTTCCATTAATTCTTCGATCAGTTCATTGACAAAATGTGTCCCTCTATCACTCACTATTTCCAACGGGCATCCGAATCGAGTGATAATTTGTTAATACAAAAATTTCGCTACATCAACAGCTCGGTCAGTCTTCAGAGCTTTGGCTTATACCCACTTGGTAACATAGTCAGTACAGACCAAGATATACCTATTGGATCTTCGTCGTGAGGGAGGATCAATAGGCCCCACAAAATCAATTCCCCATTTCTCAAACGGCTTAAGAGCCAACACCGGCGTAAGAGGAGCAGCATGTGATAATGTGGGTTTTCCCATTCGTTGGCATTTGTCACACTTCTTACAGTATGCATAAGAGTCTTTGAACAGCGTTGGCCACCAATACCCAGCCAATAAAATCTTCCGTGCTGTCAGTTCACCAGCAAAATGTCCACCGCAAGGTTCGTCATGCAAAGCCCTCAACACTAGATTTGCTTCTTCTTCCTCGAGACACCTCCGATAAATGCTCTCATGAACAAAATATCGATAGAGTTGCCCCCCAATGATGCTATGGTGCTTCGCCAATGCTAACAGTTTTTGCTTCTCTCTCTTACTTGCTCCTGGCGGATATTTAGTAGTGCATAAGAAATTCACCAAGTCGACATACCAAGGTACTTTAGCTTCCACCTGGAATAGGTGCCCATCCGGAGCATCGTCGGGCACACCAGAGATTGGCTCCTCATTAACAATTCGAGATAGATGGTCAGCCAATATATGTGCTTTGCCTGGTCTGGTTACCACTGTGAACTGAAGTTCTTGGAGAAGTAGCATCCACCTCATCAGTCGCCCTAACAGTTCTGGTTTATTAATGATATACTTAAGGGCTTCGTGATCCACATAAAAAGTGAAATGCTTTCCCATCAAGTAGTGCCGATACTTGTTCACCGCAAAGATCATCGAGAGACACTCCTTCTCCGTAGTCGTGTAGTTCCTCTCAGTGCTATTTAAATTGCGACTTGCATAGTAAATAGGGTGGTCCAACTTCTTTTCGTCGGCTTGGCATAGTACTGCTCCAACCGCAGTATGAGAAGCGTCGGTATGTACATGAAATTCCTTCGTCCAGTCAGGTGCTACCAAAATCGGTGCATTTATTAACCTCTCTTTGATCGAGTCGAATGCAACTTGACACTCTCCCGTCCACTGGTATTGTTGGTCCTTTCTCAAAAGAGTCGTCAGTGGTGCCGCTATGGATGCAAAATTTAATATAAAACGTCGATAATAGTTTGCATGGCCCAAAAATCCTCTGAGTTGTCGCAAGTTTTGCGGTGGTGGAAGTTGTCCGATCTTTCCCACTTTATCCTCGTCAACCGCAATCCCTTTTTCGGAAATGACATGACCCAAAAGCAATCCTCTTCGTACTCCAAATGTACACTTTTCAGGATTCAATGCGATGCCTTTTTCGATGCTTCTTCTTAAAATCGCTTCGATCCTCTCCATCATATTTTCATCGTCGCCTCTGATTGCAAAGTCATCGAGAAATATCTCCATCCAATCCTGCAGGTAGTCTTGATATGCAGCTATCATTGCTCTTTGGAATGTGGCCGGTGCATTACATAATCCAAATGGCATCACACGATATGCATACGTACCCCATTCTGTCGTGAAAGTAGTTTTTGATTGATCCTCTTCATGGATTTGGATCTGGTTGTACCCACTGAAACCATCCAAAAATGAGTACAACTTATGGCCAGCCACTCTGTCCAAGATTTGATCAATAAAGGGCAAGGGAAAGTGATCCTTCTTTGTGCGCTCGTTCAACTTACGATAATCTATGCAAATACGGATTTTCTTATTTTTCTTTGGAACAACTACAATTGGTGATACCCATTCGCTAGATGCGATGGGATATATAAATCCTGCCTCCAATAATTTGGTCAATTCCAACTTGATCAATTCCGAGTAGACTGGATTCGTTCGCCTGAGTCGTTGACATATTGGTCGTGTGCCTTCTTCCAAGTCTATATAATGTTGGCAGATTCGGGGATCAATTCCTCTCAGATCACTGTATGACCATGCAAAGGCCTTGCTAAAATTTTTGAGTGTCGTTTTAATGCAGTCTCGTACTCCATCTGGTAGCTCTGACCCTACACTCAAGAACTTTTCTGGAAAGACTTCCCACTTTTCTGATTGAGCTTCTCGCGAATAGTCTTTATTTCTCGATGACACTGTGATTGGAATGTGCTCTCCGATCAAGCGGGCATGGTTGGCCAGTAAATCATTGTCTTGTTCTCTTTCGATTGAACCTAGTTTCTTCAATTCAGCTTTTGCAATGGCTTCCGACACTTTAGTCTTACTCTTCGCTTCTTTTTCCGATTCTCGACTTCTCTTTAGAATCTCTGCTTCTAGCATTCTAACTCTTTCTTTCAACTGTTGTACTTCCATTGTCGGAGCTAGCTCTAGTTTCAACTCTTCTCTTGAAGTTCTCTTCTCCAGAGATTGAGTAGCTTTGTTTCTACTTGAGTCTATACTCAACATGTAACAATCAAATTCACTTGTATGCGTCAACCATCCTAGCAACTCCTGATCCAAATCGTCGTTATAGAGCAATGGATTTTGATACTCTCCCATCTTCGTGTCTTGATTCTTAAAGAGCTGCAAGTTGAACCCGTCTTGAAGCAGATTCTTGTAGGTGTCCGGGTTCGCTCGTGCACTCTCGTGCCTTGCTTTCTCCTTTTCTTTCTTTTCCATCTCATTGACTATTATTGTCTTCTTCTTGTTGCTCGAGGGTGGGGATACTTGTATTTGAATCCTATCAGACTTTGGCCCTATTGAAACAAAACCTGTGCGCCAGTCATGCACACATTCGGCTTGCACCAGCCATGGCCGTCCAAGTAGGATCGAGAAGGTAGCCTCTGAGGTCCTTGGTCTTACTATCAGATAATCAACTTTAAACTCTAAACCGCCCACAATTGTACTTACATTCTTCAAAAGACCCGCAGGCTTCACTTGTGTTTGATCTGCCATTCTCAAAGACATCGGCGTCTCTTCCATGTGGTTGAGGCCCAAAGCTTTCACCGTCACAGCTGGAGCATTTGAATCAATTTGCGTCGTAATACTTTGAATGATTCCTTGAACATCCTTATCTTGTCTATTTTTATCTCGAGCTTTCCTCGGCTTCTTAATATATTCGTTGTAGAATTGTTTCCTATAAACAGGCGAACATTTTAGCAATGTGCCAATGTCCAGCGTGACTTCAGTGTCAGCAAGTAACTTCACAATATCCACTTCTTCCGAACTTTGTCTTTCCTTTCTAATTTTAGGAGCTTTCAATCTTTCAGGGAATGGTGCTATGCCCGGTACAAACTCCTTGGTTACTGGTGGAAGGATCTCAACTTCTTCCCCATCCTCAAACTCTTGCTGCTCAACAAATCCTCCAACTTGGTTTTCTACCTCTTCGTGTTCAGCTATCCTCTCTTGACTCCCTTCTTCACCTTCGCCTCTTGGGTTCTTCTTCGAGTACTCTTGAGTCCTTGTGACTACTGCCACAGTTGGATCTTTGTGTGGTTTCTTGGCCTCGTAAGCATCCACAAAGTGCATCGACGAGCTAGAGCCTTCTTGAGGGTTCGGTGTTTTGAACACTACTCCGATTGTAGGAACGTGCTCTTGAGCTCTTGATGTGGGATGCATCTGAGTATCAACATAGTTCGAGGACCCTATTGGTCCTTTTTCCTTGCCGGCGGCAGCTCTTTGTTTTGGACAATCCTCATCAAAGTGGCCCTCACCACTACAGTACCTACATAGTGGGGTATAGTCAATTGGTTTCTTTTCGTTTGGACATTTAGATTGAGTATGGCCGAAGCCATGACACCTCCAGCACTGGATTGGACCGTCTCTTCTTTGATCACGCGTGGCTCCTCTTGGATAGTCTCCTCCTTGACCCTGAGCACCATATCCATAAGTCGGTCTGTTTTCCCAACGAGATGTAGGTGGTACACTTTGAGCGGGCAATCCCGTGTAAGGTCTTTCTCTTGTATCTCCTGATTTTATGGTCCTTTCTTCATAGGCTCTCTTGTTGTAACATCGGTCCTCTGTGTGATTTGTTCTTCCACAAAAAGTACAACGCATCCTAGGTGGCGACCTATCTGTGAATACTCTCGAGACTGTAGGGCATTCTGAAGCCAAATGGCCGTAACCATGGCACTTTCCACACCATGTATTTGATCGAAACACTTGATTCGGGTTCGTAGTTACCTCTGGTTTTACTGTGTATGTCTCCTGAGTTATTGTGGCAGCTTTTATAGCTTGCGTGACCAATTCTAATATTCGTTCTTCAGTTAGCGCAGGCTTTGCCTCGCGTGGCGTGCTAGTGGCAGCTACAAAAGCTGGGGTCGTCAATGCGGGACTTCCTTGGCCAGGATCTTTCATCGGTATGTTTCCTGGGCCTCCCATAGGCTCGCATAAGAGCTCCATCTTCCTTTGTTGGCATAATTGGACTTCCTCCCAAAGCCTTGCTTGTTCCTTAGCATCCATTAAGGTCGCAGGTCTTGTCAGGCTGATATGCTGCTGTGCCGTAGGATCTCGCAATCCTGAAATGAATCTACGTTTCAATGTCTCATCATTCGGGGCATTCACGCCCATCTTTCTTACTAATGTTTCCATTCTCTGAATGTAGTTATCGATGCTCTCGTTTACTCCTTGTCGCAAATAATCCATTTGTTGGGCCAATCTGTCTTGGAAGCCTTGTCGTCGAAACTTTGCCAAGAAGGCTTCCTTGAGCATTTGATAAGTTCCACGCTCTTGTGGGGTCAGATTCCCATACCAATTGGCTGCCTCATCACGGAGAATAGCCGGAAAAATTCTCAACCTTTGATCCTGGTCAACTACATCATTGGCCTCACAAGTAACCTCAAACAACTGGATAAAACTATCCGGATCTTCGTCCCAAGTACCTGAAAACTTGGTGAAGTCCCCCAAGTGAACTGAAATCCGCTGAGCCATTTCGAACAGAGGTGTGATGTCGATATCACTTCGATCCCAGAAATTTAATGCACGTGGCCTCAGGATCCCTCCTTCAAACTTCCGCACTTGATTCGCGACTCTCCTGCGGGAGTACACGTTTTTGACTGATTTCTTCGAACCAATCGAGGTCCACTCACCTCGCGGTTCCCACCTTCTCCTTTCTCTTTCAAGGGCTCTTCTCTGAGCACGTTCCTCTCTTTGCGTTTGTGTTGCTACTGACGATGAGCTCCCCTCGCTCATGTACTAGATCTTGGGGTCCGCAAGCTCGGCCAACCTGTGGCGCTAGGCGAACCTATGGCACTCTCTTATAGAGACGTACCAAGCTAATTCCCGGCAAACGCACCAAATGATAGGTTCTTAAGCCCAACGGAACAAATGATTATATGAGACTTTATTTGGCTCAAACTCCTCGGAATCGGTCTACTTGGATCACCTAGAGCCCACAATTATCTCTCGAGGAGTTCTTCCTATGTCTATGCACTAGCTCATATGTTCCCGGCAAACGCACCAAATGAAACGGTTCTTAAGCCCACGGAAAAGATGATTGTGGAAGCCTTTATTTTGTGCAAACATGCACGAATGCACTCGGTTCACCAATTTTCTTACTTTTCTCTTCCTCACTCTTACGTCCTCACAAGACTCTAGCTAACTCTCACAAATCTCTTACTCGCAAGTCATTCCCAACTCACCTTCCATTTCAGCTCCCCTTGCTACCCAAGCAAACGCACTCAAACACTCACACACTCACTCCCGTAGGCACTTGTTGTAGATAAACAAAAAAAGAAAATGGACAAGAAAAAGGTCCTTTCCTCTATGTTGAGGTGTCGAGGGGGTGTCTAATTCCCATACATAAGCAAGGGCATGCTTAAACCTATTTGAATAGGAGTGATTACAAAGCACTAGGAGCTTCTGGATACATCTGTTAACCATATTTTGGAGTTTTAAATTCGTAGAAGTTGCATATTTCTCTTTCTTGGAGCACTAGAGAGCACTAAAAATAATGGTATTTCAAACCTATGAAATATGGCTTTCTTAGGCTTTTAACTTTACTTTCCACATAATGTCTTCTTTCGGCCCAAAATAAGAAAAGGGTAGGATATTTAGGTGCTTATGCAGCATCCTTTCTTATGGAATGGTTTTCACGCTATAATCATTGATGGCAAAAATAGAAATTCTATTCGTGAAAGTCAAGTGCGAGGTTGTAAGCTAGAATAGTTTGCTTGATCATGCAGAAATTCCTAGTATATATGCCATTACGTTATCATTATGTTCTCTTCATTCTCAACAGAAATACCCGCGATGAAAACGATTTGAGAAGGCTATACAACCCATAACAATATAAGTTTGCAGCGATTCCTTCACATAATTCAATAGGTGTACTATTTATTGACAGCTTCAGCAGCGCCCTATATCTATTTCTATGAGAAGATGACGCACATGAGATACCAACAATGACAACAAAGATCATGCCTCCGAACAGCCCACACAATGATTTAATGCTATCTGCACTTCAGATCATAAGCAGAGTGCATATTCGGAGGTTGTTGGGTCTTCAAAGCGTTGCACTTGTGCTTCTAGAGTTGCAAATTTATGTAGATGCTTACCTAGTGTAGACGAAGCTACTTCTTCATATGCTCAGGACATCACATGTTGTTCGGGGATGGTTGTAAACCTCAAAAATGTCATGTGATAGCATGCACATTCGCGTAAGATGACTATTATGACTGATTTGTTGATACACTCGCACTATGATGTGTGTGATGGATGTGTGGTCATTCGCTCAGTTTACAGAGTCTAGCTCGTTGCCTCTACTCCATATATATGAATACAAAATCAACAATATTAACACAACAGCAATATGAGCTATGAGGAGCTCCGTTGCAGAGCATGCGTGTAGAAGGTGCTCCATGTTCTGGTTGTTCATACTCTACAGAATGTTGCGCCAGTGGATTAAGGGGATGTGGGCCTAATTTTCAGCAAAAAAAAAAGTACCTCACCGAAGCTTCTCCGCCAGGTCTTCTCCAATTTTTTGATGCTCCATACGCAAGTGTAGATTATGTAGCGGCTCAATCATAGACGACGACAGATGTTTGTAGCCCCGTTAATCCTTGGCTTAAGTGGCTCATCTTCGTTCTTCAGTGTGAGGAGGGGTTGCGGCTCTGCTAGCAGCAAGTGCGCTGAAGATCTTCATCTAGGCATCACGAAAGCCTATCCAGGCTTCCAAGCAAGGGTGAACATGTATCTGCAGTGCTCCCCACATATCCTTCCCGCTTCTCTGCAATCTCAAGTTGTTGTGGCTGCTGTTATCTCTCATCTCCGTCATCACAGCGGAATGCTTTGGTTCACTACTGTCAGCAAGGCGGCTTTGTAAATTCATAATCTGAGAAGCTCGATATCTGCAACATGTCCATACCCCGATCTTCAAGAGCTCTGATACTCCTGGTACGCCCCCCTTCAGTATGCGAACTCAGAACACGCCCCCGCTAAAAAACGGAAACAGGAGCCCCCCTTACCCCGAAAAAACACCAATGTCTGAGCTCTCTGACACTCTCATCACTCCAGCACTCCCCAGCAGTCACCACAGTGGACAAACGACATCCCCCCGCGTTTCCTCTTGCCCCCACTTTTTCTGCAAAAAAACGGAAAGGAAGGGGGGAATCCTGACGGAATTAGCCTTCCCCTCTTTCTGTTTCTCTTGTCAGAGCCAAAGAACGGACCTGCTCCCTGTAATTGAATGCGAGTATTTGTGTGCAAGTGCGCTTGCATATCCCCACAGCGACCATACATTATCACAAGAGAGCTTGCAATAACATCATCACCCTCCATCTAATTCTCCCTAATAGGTTGTTTTCTCCATGATAAGATTTGTGACACACAATCCAGAACTATGATATGCCTTACCAACTATGTCAATACCTAGTTGGCCATATAAGGGTGAGAAGAAGCCATCAACAAACTGAACGAACCACCATGTCACGTAGAACGTAATTGCAATTGGTAGTAGAATCACACATCCACTCATGAACTTTTTGGATACTCATTCCTGCAACATTGAAGCATAGTCCTGGAGAAATTGCAGCACTAATCTGTTTCGAGGCTAATTATATATGCCTGATTAGGGACATTCTCTTGATAATCCACTCCCCAACAGATAATATATTAGCTCCAACCCATGAAGACACAAAAACACCAACTCCAAACATGAAAAGGATTGAAGTAACAAAGCCAAGCCCTGCCAATTTCGAATGCCAAGCTTATTCTCCCTAAGCTGAGGATGAAGCATTTTCCCCCGTGATAGAAGAGTTGCTCTCCAAAAACAGACAACATTCTAGAGAATGTAACCTTGTTTGGCAGAGCTCCTTCCATATGCATTTGACAAAATAGTGCAAGTGCATCTTGCACAAGCCTAACTTTAGCGTGAGAAATAATCAAAGAGGACCATAAGAGCACATTTCGCTTCTGCAATCTGCAATAAGAAGATTCCACCGTCACCGGAACCTCCAAATCGAAGCATTCTTCACAATTTCTTCTTGTTCGAGTTCTAGCCCTTTCTCGTTCAAACAGCCCATGCTTGACTTCTCATTATAATTCGTAATTGATACCCCTGTTTTTCTTTACCAATGCCTCCACATGCTTCTCATCAATTATCAAATCCAATCTCCAAGTACCTGAAATCAAATGTATTTCCTGCCAAATAGAACCACATTAGCGCATTAAAACCAACCATTTTCTGTGCTAACATACTTCCCTCTGCTTATTTGCGAAGTCGTCCTCGACGAGCCACTCTCGCTGCAATCTAATCAAACAGTTATGAAAATATCAGTGTACAACAAGCTTGCATACCTTTCCATCGAGCCATTATTCCAATTGGACCTGCACTCATTGAAGCTATTAGTGCTCAAAAAAAAAAAAAAATCACTTATGAATACATACAAACCATTCACTTCAAAAAGATCCAAGAACATGCACATATATACAACTTCAACTCCACATACATCCATTTGCTCATGCATTCCATTATGAACATAGTCTCAACCAAAATAACACATGCATACCTTTCCATGTCTTACACATACAATTATGATTGCAAAAAAACAGAAATGGAAATACCGGAATGAACAACAACAACTGAAATGAATCAAATAGGACATGCAAAAATACCCAAAATGCATACCCCATTATTGCACCTACTATTCGCTATGTACAATCATTCCATGACTAGACGTTCCCAAAGAATCCCCATAGTCATCCTACAAAAATCACCGAAACTCGAGTACAAGTGAAGACATACATCAGAACCCTGGAGTGTCATACATACTAGAAAAACCCTTAGATAGAGCACACAAGTTGTAAAGCAAGACCGTTGCATTACCTCGCTAAAGCCTCATCCATAAGTACATATAGAGTCTCCGTGCTATCAAGAATGTTGATTCAAAGTGAGCTGATCCGTCGCAAGCCGACACATACCAATCACACAAGCAAATACGTTCCCTTCCAGGCGATCATCGCCCTCTCCTCTCTCTCTCTCTCCCCCTCAGGAGTGGGGAATAACTTCATATGAAAATTTTATTTTAATCATACGTTGGCCTACATTGTCACTGGATGCGATTCGTGGACCTGACCACCTGATCAGGTTGATTCCACCCATCTACCAACGCAATGCAGTGCACAACACACAAACACACAATGATGACACATAACATATATCAGCTAGCCCATAACGAAGCTGGATACGGCTCGTGGTCGTGACTGCCCAGCCACGATGGCTCCACCCACCTACCAACCCGTTATGGCGCGTAGCTAAGACACAAACACATACCTCCAAGCCTATGGCGAAACTAGCTGCAGCTCGTGGTCCTAACCACCCGGCGAGGATAAATCCACCCACCTAGTAGCCCACCATAGCGCATTGGTACGATCACAACAACACAATATTTTTTCTTTCTTTCTTTTTTTTTTTCATAGTTAATTAATTCACCCAAGTCCTGAGAATTAGGGAGAGGAAGAAAGGGACTTTTCCCACTGTTCCCACACATACATGCTAACATATACACTCTAGCCTTTGACAGATCAACCACCTCTTCACTCCATTCTCTCAATTACAGACACTACATATGTATTCCTCGATTCGACTTTTCACTTGGTAACTACAACCAGCTATGCCTTAGTCCCTCGTATACCTATCCTTAGGTGTCCTAGAATGTGAGTCTCTGGGATGTCTCATGTAACCTCACCTCGTACTCGTATCCCGACAACTTCCCTAAGGCGAGTCAGGCTCCACTTCGGGAGCTCCGTCATCACTTCCTAGCGTTAGCACATCTGCCCAAGCCCATGTGATATCGTTTTCCTCATTAGGCATTTCCCTCGAAGGATCGAAATAGTAATATCGATCTCCCGCCCATCCTACATGTCAAGTCAGGTATTCCTCAAAACACTCAATGTAAAATGCAACACCCAAACCCTGGTTTATAAAGCATACCAGCCAATGCGCTTCCTCAACATCGTATTCCGTCTCAAAGTCGTCGACATCTATGTCCATGCGGGCGAATGTTTGGTCCGAGAAATATATCCTTAGCTCGTACAAGTAGAGTTGCGTTATTTGATCTGCCATTTCGTTACTTAACTCCTAACAGTCTCTGCGCAACACCAGAAAAATAATTAGAAGTCCAAAATTTCTTGAGCTAGCAAGGAAGAATATTTATGACACACAAATCATAGCTTACATATGCGCATATATATATATAATACTATACATGTATGTACAAGGAGTCTACTTCGTCATTTCGTTTGGATCTCGTCTAGCTTCTCCCGTCCTAATATCACTTGAAATATGGTTTAACTCGAAGCGCGTTAACCTTCACGGGAGCATATTCTTCTCCTAAATCTTGAATTTGCATGGAACCATTGGAGTTGAGTTCCACCACCTTAAACGGTCCTGCCCACCTTGTCTGCAATTTCCCCGGGAATTTATAATATTTACTATCGTAAACTAGCACCAAATCCCCTTCTTGAATCACATAGGTTTTGAGATTCTTGTCATGCCTTTCCTTACGTCTCTTCTGAATAGCTTCCAAACTTTGTTGTGCGATGAGTCTCTTTTCTTCCAGCTTGACCAGTTGTATGTACCTCTCCTTTAATGACTCTTCCTCGCCCAACCTGGCTTCGATGGCCACTCTTAATGTCGGAACTTCTTTTTCGATGGGGAAGATGGCTTCCTCGCCATATACTAGAGAGAACGGAGTGCTCTTAGTTGTCACTCGGTAGGATGTTCGATATGCCCACAAGGCTTCCAAAAGTCTCTCATCCCAGTCTCTCCTATGCACCGCTACTGTCTTTGTCAGAATCTGTTCAAGAATTTTGTTGGTGACCTCCACTTGTCCATTTGCCCTCGGATAATATGGAGTGCTTTTTCTATGTTTGATCTTATAGAGTTCCATTAATTCTTCGATCAGTTCATTGACAAAATGTGTCCCTCTATCACTCACTATTTCCAACGGGCATCCGAATCGAGTGATAATTTGTTAATACAAAAATTTCGCTACATCAACAGCTCGGTCAGTCTTCAGAGCTTTGGCTTATACCCACTTGGTAACATAGTCAGTACAGACCAAGATATACCTATTGGATCTTCGTCGTGAGGGAGGATCAATAGGCCCCACAAAATCAATTCCCCATTTCTCAAACGGCTTAAGAGCCAACACCGGCGTAAGAGGAGCAGCATGTGATAATGTGGGTTTTCCCATTCGTTGGCATTTGTCACACTTCTTACAGTATGCATAAGAGTCTTTGAACAGCGTTGGCCACCAATACCCAGCCAATAAAATCTTCCGTGCTGTCAGTTCACCAGCAAAATGTCCACCGCAAGGTTCGTCATGCAAAGCCCTCAACACTAGATTTGCTTCTTCTTCCTCGAGACACCTCCGATAAATGCTCTCATGAACAAAATATCGATAGAGTTGCCCCCCAATGATGCTATGGTGCTTCGCCAATGCTAACAGTTTTTGCTTCTCTCTCTTACTTGCTCCTGGCGGATATTTAGTAGTGCATAAGAAATTCACCAAGTCGGCATACCAAGGTACTTTAGCTTCCACCTGGAATAGGTGCCCATCCGGAGCATCGTCGGGCACACCAGAGATTGGCTCCTCATTAACAATTCGAGATAGATGGTCAGCCAATATATGTGCTTTGCCTGGTCTGGTTACCACTGTGAACTGAAATTCTTGGAGAAGTAGCATCCACCTCATCAGTCGCCCTAACAGTTCTGGTTTATTAATGATATACTTAAGGGCTTCGTGATCCACATAAAAAGTGAAATGCTTTCCCATCAAGTAGTGCCGATACTTGTTCACCGCAAAGATCATCGAGAGACACTCCTTCTCCGTAGTCGTGTAGTTCCTCTCAGTGCTATTTAAATTGCGACTTGCATAGTAAATAGGGTGGTCCAACTTCTTTTCGTCGGCTTGGCATAGTACTGCTCCAACCGCAGTATGAGAAGCGTCGGTATGTACATGAAATTCCTTCGTCCAGTCAGGTGCTACCAAAATCGGTGCATTTATTAACCTCTCTTTGATCGAGTCGAATGCAACTTGACACTCTCCCGTCCACTGGTATTGTTGGTCCTTTCTCAAAAGAGTCGTCAGTGGTGCCGCTATGGATGCAAAATTTAATATAAAACGTCGATAATAGTTTGCATGGCCCAAAAATCCTCTGAGTTGTCGCAAGTTTTGCGGTGGTGGAAGTTGTCCGATCTTTCCCACTTTATCCTCGTCAACCGCAATCCCTTTTTCGGAAATGACATGACCCAAAAGCAATCCTCTTCGTACTCCAAATGTACACTTTTCAGGATTCAATGCGATGCCTTTTTCGATGCTTCTTCTTAAAATCGCTTCGATCCTCTCCATCATATTTTCATCGTCGCCTCTGATTGCAAAGTCATCGAGAAATATCTCCATCCAATCCTGCAGGTAGTCTTGATATGCAGCTATCATTGCTCTTTGGAATGTGGCCGGTGCATTACATAATCCAAATGGCATCACACGATATGCATACGTATCCCATTCTGTCGTGAAAGTAGTTTTTGATTGATCCTCTTCATGGATTTGGATCTGGTTGTACCCACTGAAACCATCCAAAAATGAGTACAACTTATGGCCAGCCACTCTGTCCAAGATTTGATCAATAAAGGGCAAGGGAAAGTGATCCTTCTTTGTGCGCTCGTTCAACTTACGATAATCTATGCAAATACGGATTTTCTTATTTTTCTTTGGAACAACTACAATTGGTGATACCCATTCGCTAGATGCGATGGGATATATAAATCCTGCCTCCAATAATTTGGTCAATTCCAACTTGATCAATTCCGAGTAGACTGGATTCGTTCGCCTGAGTCGTTGACATATTGGTCGTGTGCCTTCTTCCAAGTCTATATAATGTTGGCAGATTCGGGGATCAATTCCTCTCAGATCACTGTATGACCATGCAAAGGCCTTGCTAAAATTTTTGAGTGTCGTTTTAATGCAGTCTCGTACTCCATCTGGTAGCTCTGACCCTACACTCAAGAACTTTTCTGGAAAGACTTCCCACTTTTCTGATTGAGCTTCTCGCGAATAGTCTTTATTTCTCGATGACACTGTGATTGGAATGTGCTCTCCGATCAAGCGGGCATGGTTGGCCAGTAAATCATTGTCTTGTTCTCTTTCGATTGAACCTAGTTTCTTCAATTCAGCTTTTGCAATGGCTTCCGACACTTTAGTCTTACTCTTCGCTTCTTTTTCCGATTCTCGACTTCTCTTTAGAATCTCTGCTTCTAGCATTCTAACTCTTTCTTTCAACTGTTGTACTTCCATTGTCGGAGCTAGCTCTAGTTTCAACTCTTCTCTTGAAGTTCTCTTCTCCAGAGATTGAGTAGCTTTGTTTCTACTTGAGTCTATACTCAACATGTAACAATCAAATTCACTTGTATGCGTCAACCATCCTAGCAACTCCTGATCCAAATCGTCGTTATAGAGCAATGGATTTTGATACTCTCCCATCTTCGTGTCTTGATTCTTAAAGAGCTGCAAGTTGAACCCGTCTTGAAGCAGATTCTTGTAGGTGTCCGGGTTCGCTCGTGCACTCTCGTGCCTTGCTTTCTCCTTTTCTTTCTTTTCCATCTCATTGACTATTATTGTCTTCTTCTTGTTGCTCGAGGGTGGGGATACTTGTATTTGAATCCTATCAGACTTTGGCCCTATTGAAACAAAACCTGTGCGCCAGTCATGCACACATTCGGCTTGCACCAGCCATGGCCGTCCAAGTAGGATCGAGAAGGTAGCCTCTGAGGTCCTTGGTCTTACTATCAGATAATCAACTTTAAACTCTAAACCGCCCACAATTGTACTTACATTCTTCAAAAGACCCGCAGGCTTCACTTGTGTTTGATCTGCCATTCTCAAAGACATCGGCGTCTCTTCCATGTGGTTGAGGCCCAAAGCTTTCACCGTCACAGCTGGAGCATTTGAATCAATTTGCGTCGTAATACTTTGAATGATTCCTTGAACATCCTTATCTTGTCTATTTTTATCTCGAGCTTTCCTCGGCTTCTTAATATATTCGTTGTAGAATTGTTTCCTATAAACAGGCGAACATTTTAGCAATGTGCCAATGTCCAGCGTGACTTCAGTGTCAGCAAGTAACTTCACAATATCCACTTCTTCCGAACTTTGTCTTTCCTTTCTAATTTTAGGAGCTTTCAATCTTTCAGGGAATGGTGCTATGCCCGGTACAAACTCCTTGGTTACTGGTGGAAGGATCTCAACTTCTTCCCCATCCTCAAACTCTTGCTGCTCAACAAATCCTCCAACTTGGTTTTCTACCTCTTCGTGTTCAGCTATCCTCTCTTGACTCCCTTCTTCACCTTCGCCTCTTGGGTTCTTCTTCGAGTACTCTTGAGTCCTTGTGACTACTGCCACAGTTGGATCTTTGTGTGGTTTCTTGGCCTCGTAAGCATCCACAAAGTGCATCGACGAGCTAGAGCCTTCTTGAGGGTTCGGTGTTTTGAACACTACTCCGATTGTAGGAACGTGCTCTTGAGCTCTTGATGTGGGATGCATCTGAGTATCAACATAGTTCGAGGACCCTATTGGTCCTTTTTCCTTGCCGGCGGTAGCTCTTTGTTTTGGACAATCCTCATCAAAGTGGCCCTCACCACTACAGTACCTACATAGTGGGGTATAGTCAATTGGTTTCTTTTCGTTTGGACATCTAGATTGAGTATGGCCGAAGCCATGACACCTCCAGCACTGGATTGGACCGTCTCTTCTTTGATCACGCGTGGCTCCTCTTGGATAGTCTCCTCCTTGACCCTGAGCACCATATCCATAAGTCGGTCTGTTTTCCCAACGAGATGTAGGTGGTACACTTTGAGCGGGCAATCCCGTGTAAGGTCTTTCTCTTGTATCTCCTGATTTTATGGTCCTTTCTTCATAGGCTCTCTTGTTGTAACATCGGTCCTTTGTGTGATTTGTTCTTCCACAAAAAGTACAACGCATCCTAGGTGGCGACCTATCTGTGAATACTCTCGAGACTGTAGGGCATTCTGAAGCCAAATGGCCGTAACCATGGCACTTTCCACACCATGTATTTGATCGAAACACTTGATTCGGGTTCGTAGTTACCTCTGGTTTTACTGTGTATGTCTCCTGAGTTATTGTGGCAGCTTTTATAGCTTGCGTGACCAATTCTAATATTCGTTCTTCAGTTAGCGCAGGCTTTGCCTCGCGTGGCGTGCTAGTGGCAGCTACAAAAGCTGGGGTCGTCAATGCGGGACTTCCTTGGCCAGGATCTTTCATCGGTATGTTTCCTGGGCCTCCCATAGGCTCGTATAAGAGCTCCATCTTCCTTTGTTGGCATAATTGGACTTCCTCCCAAAGCCTTGCTTGTTCCTTAGCATCCATTAAGGTCGCAGGTCTTGTCAGGCTGATATGCTGCTGTGCCGTAGGATCTCGCAATCCTGAAATGAATCTACGTTTCAATGTCTCATCATTCGGGGCATTCACGCCCATCTTTCTTACTAATGTTTCCATTCTCTGAATGTAGTTATCGATGCTCTCGTTTACTCCTTGTCGCAAATAATCCATTTGTTGGGCCAATCTGTCTTGGAAGCCTTGTCGTCGAAACTTTGCCAAGAAGGCTTCCTTGAGCATTTGATAAGTTCCACGCTCTTGTGGGGTCAGATTCCCATACCAATTGGCTGCCTCATCACGGAGAATAGCCGGAAAAATTCTCAACCTTTGATCCTGGTCAACTACATCATTGGCCTCACAAGTAACCTCAAACAACTGGATAAAACTATCCGGATCTTCGTCCCAAGTACCTGAAAACTTGGTGAAGTCCCCCAAGTGAACTGAAATCCGCTGAGCCATTTCGAACAGAGGTGTGATGTCGATATCACTTCGATCCCAGAAATTTAATGCACGTGGCCTCAGGATCCCTCCTTCAAACTTCCGCACTTGATTCGCGACTCTCCTGCGGGAGTACACGTTTTTGACTGATTTCTTCGAACCAATCGAGGTCCACTCACCTCGCGGTTCCCACCTTCTCCTTTCTCTTTCAAGGGCTCTTCTCTGAGCACGTTCCTCTCTTTGCGTTTGTGTTGCTACTGACGATGAGCTCCCCTCGCTCATGTACTAGATCTTGGGGTCCGCAAGCTCGGCCAACCTGTGGCGCTAGGCGAACCTATGGCACTCTCTTATAGAGACGTACCAAGCTAATTCCCGGCAAACGCACCAAATGATAGGTTCTTAAGCCCAACGGAACAAATGATTATATGAGACTTTATTTGGCTCAAACTCCTCGGAATCGGTCTACTTGGATCACCTAGAGCCCACAATTATCTCTCGAGGAGTTCTTCCTATGTCTATGCACTAGCTCATATGTTCTCGGCAAACGCACCAAATGAAACGGTTCTTAAGCCCACGGAAAAGATGATTGTGGAAGCCTTTATTTTGTGCAAACATGCACGAATGCACTCGGTTCACCAATTTTCTTACTTTTCTCTTCCTCACTCTTACGTCCTCACAAGACTCTAGCTAACTCTCACAAATCTCTTACTCGCAAGTCATTCCCAACTCACCTTCCATTTCAGCTCCCCTTGCTACCCAAGCAAACGCACTCAAACACTCACACACTCACTCCCGTAGGCACTTGTTGTAGATAAACAAAAAAAGAAAATGGACAAGAAAAAGGTCCTTTCCTCTATGTTGAGGTGTCGAGGGGGTGTCTAATTCCCATACATAAGCAAGGGCATGCTTAAACCTATTTGAATAGGAGTGATTACAAAGCACTAGGAGCTTCTGGATACATCTGTTAACCATATTTTGGAGTTTTAAATTCGTAGAAGTTGCATATTTCTCTTTCTTGGAGCACTAGAGAGCACTAAAAATAATGGTATTTCAAACCTATGAAATATGGCTTTCTTAGGCTTTTAACTTTACTTTCCACATAATGTCTTCTTTCGGCCCAAAATAAGAAAAGGGTAGGATATTTAGGTGCTTATGCAGCATCCTTTCTTATGGAATGGTTTTCACGCTATAATCATTGATGGCAAAAATAGAAATTCTATTCGTGAAAGTCAAGTGCGAGGTTGTAAGCTAGAATAGTTTGCTTGATCATGCAGAAATTCCTAGTATATATGCCATTACGTTATCATTATGTTCTCTTCATTCTCAACAGAAATACCCGCGATGAAAACGATTTGAGAAGGCTATACAACCCATAACAATATAAGTTTGCAGCGATTCCTTCACATAATTCAATAGGTGTACTATTTATTGACAGCTTCAGCAGCGCCCTATATCTATTTCTATGAGAAGATGACGCACATGAGATACCAACAATGACAACAAAGATCATGCCTCCGAACAGCCCACACAATGATTTAATGCTATCTGCACTTCAGATCATAAGCAGAGTGCATATTCGGAGGTTGTTGGGTCTTCAAAGCGTTGCACTTGTGCTTCTAGAGTTGCAAATTTATGTAGATGCTTACCTAGTGTAGACGAAGCTACTTCTTCATATGCTCAGGACATCACATGTTGTTCGGGGATGGTTGTAAACCTCAAAAATGTCATGTGATAGCATGCACATTCGCGTAAGATGACTATTATGACTGATTTGTTGATACACTCGCACTATGATGTGTGTGATGGATGTGTGGTCATTCGCTCAGTTTACAGAGTCTAGCTCGTTGCCTCTACTCCATATATATGAATACAAAATCAACAATATTAACACAACAGCAATATGAGCTATGAGGAGCTCCGTTGCAGAGCATGCGTGTAGAAGGTGCTCCATGTTCTGGTTGTTCATACTCTACAGAATGTTGCGCCAGTGGATTAAGGGGATGTGGGCCTAATTTTCAGCAAAAAAAAAAGTACCTCACCGAAGCTTCTCCGCCAGGTCTTCTCCAATTTTTTGATGCTCCATACGCAAGTGTAGATTATGTAGCGGCTCAATCATAGACGACGACAGATGTTTGTAGCCCCGTTAATCCTTGGCTTAAGTGGCTCATCTTCGTTCTTCAGTGTGAGGAGGGGTTGCGGCTCTGCTAGCAGCAAGTGCGCTGAAGATCTTCATCTAGGCATCACGAAAGCCTATCCAGGCTTCCAAGCAAGGGTGAACATGTATCTGCAGTGCTCCCCACATATCCTTCCCGCTTCTCTGCAATCTCAAGTTGTTGTGGCTGCTGTTATCTCTCATCTCCGTCATCACAGCGGAATGCTTTGGTTCACTACTGTCAGCAAGGCGGCTTTGTAAATTCATAATCTGAGAAGCTCGATATCTGCAACATGTCCATACCCCGATCTTCAAGAGCTCTGATACTCCTGGTACGCCCCCCTTCAATATGCGAACTCAGAACACGCCCCCGCTAAAAAACGGAAACAGGAGCCCCCCTTACCCCGAAAAAACACCAATGTCTGAGCTCTCTGACACTCTCATCACTCCAGCACTCCCCAGCAGTCACCACAGTGGACAAACGACATCCCCCCGCGTTTCCTCTTGCCCCCACTTTTTCTGCAAAAAAACGGAAAGGAAGGGGGGAATCCTGACGGAATTAGCCTTCCCCTCTTTCTGTTTCTCTTGTCAGAGCCAAAGAACGGACCTGCTCCCTGTAATTGAATGCGAGTATTTGTGTGCAAGTGCGCTTGCATATCCCCACAGCGACCATACATTATCACAAGAGAGCTTGCAATAACATCATCACCCTCCATCTAATTCTCCCTAATAGGTTGTTTTCTCCATGATAAGATTTGTGACACACAATCCAGAACTATGATATGCCTTACCAACTATGTCAATACCTAGTTGGCCATATAAGGGTGAGAAGAAGCCATCAACAAACTGAACGAACCACCATGTCACGTAGAACGTAATTGCAATTGGTAGTAGAATCACACATCCACTCATGAACTTTTTGGATACTCATTCCTGCAACATTGAAGCATAGTCCTGGAGAAATTGCAGCACTAATCTGTTTCGAGGCTAATTATATATGCCTGATTAGGGACATTCTCTTGATAATCCACTCCCCAACAGATAATATATTAGCTCCAACCCATGAAGACACAAAAACACCAACTCCAAACATGAAAAGGATTGAAGTAACAAAGCCAAGCCCTGCCAATTTCGAATGCCAAGCTTATTCTCCCTAAGCTGAGGATGAAGCATTTTCCCCCGTGATAGAAGAGTTGCTCTCCAAAAACAGACAACATTCTAGAGAATGTAACCTTGTTTGGCAGAGCTCCTTCCATATGCATTTGACAAAATAGTGCAAGTGCATCTTGCACAAGCCTAACTTTAGCGTGAGAAATAATCAAAGAGGACCATAAGAGCACATTTCGCTTCTGCAATCTGCAATAAGAAGATTCCACCGTCACCGGAACCTCCAAATCGAAGCATTCTTCACAATTTCTTCTTGTTCGAGTTCTAGCCCTTTCTCGTTCAAACAGCCCATGCTTGACTTCTCATTATAATTCGTAATTGATACCCCTGTTTTTCTTTACCAATGCCTCCACATGCTTCTCATCAATTATCAAATCCAATCTCCAAGTACCTGAAATCAAATGTATTTCCTGCCAAATAGAACCACATTAGCGCATTAAAACCAACCATTTTCTGTGCTAACATACTTCCCTCTGCTTATTTGCGAAGTCGTCCTCGACGAGCCACTCTCGCTGCAATCTAATCAAACAGTTATGAAAATATCAGTGTACAACAAGCTTGCATACCTTTCCATCGAGCCATTATTCCAATTGGACCTGCACTCATTGAAGCTATTAGTGCTCAAAAAAAAAAAAAAAATCACTTATGAATACATACAAACCATTCACTTCAAAAAGATCCAAGAACATGCACATATATACAACTTCAACTCCACATACATCCATTTGCTCATGCATTCCATTATGAACATAGTCTCAACCAAAATAACACATGCATACCTTTCCATGTCTTACACATACAATTATGATTGCAAAAAAACAGAAATGGAAATACCGGAATGAACAACAACAACTGAAATGAATCAAATAGGACATGCAAAAATACCCAAAATGCATACCCCATTATTGCACCTACTATTCGCTATGTACAATCATTCCATGACTAGACGTTCCCAAAGAATCCCCATAGTCATCCTACAAAAATCACCGAAACTCGAGTACAAGTGAAGACATACATCAGAACCCTGGAGTGTCATACATACTAGAAAAACCCTTAGATAGAGCACACAAGTTGTAAAGCAAGACCGTTGCATTACCTCGCTAAAGCCTCATCCATAAGTACATATAGAGTCTCCGTGCTATCAAGAATGTTGATTCAAAGTGAGCTGATCCGTCGCAAGCCGACACATACCAATCACACAAGCAAATACGTTCCCTTCCAGGCGATCATCGCCCTCTCCTCTCTCTCTCTCTCCCCCTCAGGAGTGGGGAATAACTTCATATGAAAATTTTATTTTAATCATATGTTGGCCTACATTGTCACTGGATGCGATTCGTGGACCTGACCACCTGATCAGGTTGATTCCACCCATCTACCAACGCAATGCAGCGCACAACACACAAACACACAATGATGACACATAACATATATCAGCTAGCCCATAACGAAGCTGGATACGGCTCGTGGTCGTGACTGCCCAGCCACGATGGCTCCACCCACCTACCAACCCGTTATGGCGCGTAGCTAAGACACAAACACATACCTCCAAGCCTATGGCGAAACTAGCTGCAGCTCGTGGTCCTAACCACCCGGCGAGGATAAATCCACCCACCTAGTAGCCCACCATAGCGCATTGGTACGATCACAACAACACAATATTTTTTCTTTCTTTCTTTTTTTTTTTCATAGTTAATTAATTCACCCAAGTCCTGAGAATTAGGGAGAGGAAGAAAGGGACTTTTCCCATTGTTCCCACACATACATGCTAACATATACACTCTAGCCTTTGACAGATCAACCACCTCTTCACTCCATTCTCTCAATTACAGACACTACATATGTATTCCTCGATTCGACTTTTCACTTGGTAACTACAACCAGCTATGCCTTAGTCCCTCGTATACCTATCCTTAGGTGTCCTAGAATGTGAGTCTCTGGGATGTCTCATGTAACCTCACCTCGTACTCGTATCCCGACAACTTCCCTAAGGCGAGTCAGGCTCCACTTCGGGAGCTCCGTCATCACTTCCTAGCGTTAGCACATCTACCCAAGCCCATGTGATATCGTTTTCCTCATTAGGCATTTCCCTCGAAGGATCGAAATAGTAATATCGATCTCCCGCCCATCCTACATGTCAAGTCAGGTATTCCTCAAAACACTCAATGTAAAATGCAACACCCAAACCCTGGTTTATAAAGCATACCAGCCAATGCGCTTCCTCAACATCGTATTCCGTCTCAAAGTCGTCGACATCTATGTCCATGCGGGCGAATGTTTGGTCCGAGAAATATATCCTTAGCTCGTACAAGTAGAGTTGCGTTATTTGATCTGCCATTTCGTTACTTAACTCCTAACAGTCTCTGCGCAACACCAGAAAAATAATTAGAAGTCCAAAATTTCTTGAGCTAGCAAGGAAGAATATTTATGACACACAAATCATAGCTTACATATGCGCATATATATATATAATACTATACATGTATGTACAAGGAGTCTACTTCGTCATTTCGTTTGGATCTCGTCTAGCTTCTCCCGTCCTAATATCACTTGAAATATGGTTTAACTCGAAGCGCGTTAACCTTCACGGGAGCATATTCTTCTCCTAAATCTTGAATTTGCATGGAACCATTGGAGTTGAGTTCCACCACCTTAAACGGTCCTGCCCACCTTGTCTGCAATTTCCCCGGGAATTTATAATATTTACTATCGTAAACTAGCACCAAATCCCCTTCTTGAATCACATAGGTTTTGAGATTCTTGTCATGCCTTTCCTTACGTCTCTTCTGAATAGCTTCCAAACTTTGTTGTGCGATGAGTCTCTTTTCTTCCAGCTTGACCAGTTGTATGTACCTCTCCTTTAATGACTCTTCCTCGCCCAACCTGGCTTCGATGGCCACTCTTAATGTCGGAACTTCTTTTTCGATGGGGAAGATGGCTTCCTCGCCATATACTAGAGAGAACGGAGTGCTCTTAGTTGTCACTCGGTAGGATGTTCGATATGCCCACAAGGCTTCCAAAAGTCTCTCATCCCAGTCTCTCCTATGCACCGCTACTGTCTTTGTCAGAATCTGTTCAAGAATTTTGTTGGTGACCTCCACTTGTCCATTTGCCCTCGGATAATATGGAGTGCTTTTTCTATGTTTGATCTTATAGAGTTCCATTAATTCTTCGATCAGTTCATTGACAAAATGTGTCCCTCTATCACTCACTATTTCCAACGGGCATCCGAATCGAGTGATAATTTGTTAATACAAAAATTTCGCTACATCAACAGCTCGGTCAGTCTTCAGAGCTTTGGCTTATACCCACTTGGTAACATAGTCAGTACAGACCAAGATATACCTATTGGATCTTCGTCGTGAGGGAGGATCAATAGGCCCCACAAAATCAATTCCCCATTTCTCAAACGGCTTAAGAGCCAACACCGGCGTAAGAGGAGCAGCATGTGATAATGTGGGTTTTCCCATTCGTTGGCATTTGTCACACTTCTTACAGTATGCATAAGAGTCTTTGAACAGCGTTGGCCACCAATACCCAGCCAATAAAATCTTCCGTGCTGTCAGTTCACCAGCAAAATGTCCACCGCAAGGTTCGTCATGCAAAGCCCTCAACACTAGATTTGCTTCTTCTTCCTCGAGACACCTCCGATAAATGCTCTCATGAACAAAATATCGATAGAGTTGCCCCCCAATGATGCTATGGTGCTTCGCCAATGCTAACAGTTTTTGCTTCTCTCTCTTACTTGCTCCTGGCGGATATTTAGTAGTGCATAAGAAATTCACCAAGTCGGCATACCAAGGTACTTTAGCTTCCACCTGGAATAGGTGCCCATCCGGAGCATCGTCGGGCACACCAGAGATTGGCTCCTCATTAACAATTCGAGATAGATGGTCAGCCAATATATGTGCTTTGCCTGGTCTGGTTACCACTGTGAACTGAAATTCTTGGAGAAGTAGCATCCACCTCATCAGTCGCCCTAACAGTTCTGGTTTATTAATGATATACTTAAGGGCTTCGTGATCCACATAAAAAGTGAAATGCTTTCCCATCAAGTAGTGCCGATACTTGTTCACCGCAAAGATCATCGAGAGACACTCCTTCTCCGTAGTCGTGTAGTTCCTCTCAGTGCTATTTAAATTGCGACTTGCATAGTAAATAGGGTGGTCCAACTTCTTTTCGTCGGCTTGGCATAGTACTGCTCCAACCGCAGTATGAGAAGCGTCGGTATGTACATGAAATTCCTTCGTCCAGTCAGGTGCTACCAAAATCGGTGCATTTATTAACCTCTCTTTGATCGAGTCGAATGCAACTTGACACTCTCCCGTCCACTGGTATTGTTGGTCCTTTCTCAAAAGAGTCGTCAGTGGTGCCGCTATGGATGCAAAATTTAATATAAAACGTCGATAATAGTTTGCATGGCCCAAAAATCCTCTGAGTTGTCGCAAGTTTTGCGGTGGTGGAAGTTGTCCGATCTTTCCCACTTTATCCTCGTCAACCGCAATCCCTTTTTCGGAAATGACATGACCCAAAAGCAATCCTCTTCGTACTCCAAATGTACACTTTTCAGGATTCAATGCGATGCCTTTTTCGATGCTTCTTCTTAAAATCGCTTCGATCCTCTCCATCATATTTTCATCGTCGCCTCTGATTGCAAAGTCATCGAGAAATATCTCCATCCAATCCTGCAGGTAGTCTTGATATGCAGCTATCATTGCTCTTTGGAATGTGGCCGGTGCATTACATAATCCAAATGGCATCACACGATATGCATACGTACCCCATTCTGTCGTGAAAGTAGTTTTTGATCGATCCTCTTCATGGATTTGGATCTGGTTGTACCCACTGAAACCATCCAAAAATGAGTACAACTTATGGCCAGCCACTCTGTCCAAAATTTGATCAATAAAGGGCAAGGGAAAGTGATCCTTCTTTGTGCGCTCGTTCAACTTACGATAATCTATGCAAATACGGATTTTCTTATTTTTCTTTGGAACAACTACAATTGGTGATACCCATTCGCTAGATGCGATGGGATATATAAATCCTGCCTCCAATAATTTGGTCAATTCCAACTTGATCAATTCCGAGTAGACTGGATTCGTTCGCCTGAGTCGTTGACATATTGGTCGTGTGCCTTCTTCCAAGTCTATATAATGTTGGCAGATTCGGGGATCAATTCCTCTCAGATCACTGTATGACCATGCAAAGGCCTTGCTAAAATTTTTGAGTGTCGTTTTAATGCAGTCTCGTACTCCATCTGGTAGCTCTGACCCTACACTCAAGAACTTTTCTGGAAAGACTTCCCACTTTTCTGATTGAGCTTCTCGCGAATAGTCTTTATTTCTCGATGACACTGTGATTGGAATGTGCTCTCCGATCAAGCGGGCATGGTTGGCCAGTAAATCATTGTCTTGTTCTCTTTCGATTGAACCTAGTTTCTTCAATTCAGCTTTTGCAATGGCTTCCGACACTTTAGTCTTACTCTTCGCTTCTTTTTCCGATTCTCGACTTCTCTTTAGAATCTCTGCTTCTAGCATTCTAACTCTTTCTTTCAACTGTTGTACTTCCATTGTCGGAGCTAGCTCTAGTTTCAACTCTTCTCTTGAAGTTCTCTTCTCCAGAGATTGAGTAGCTTTGTTTCTACTTGAGTCTATACTCAACATGTAACAATCAAATTCACTTGTATGCGTCAACCATCCTAGCAACTCCTGATCCAAATCGTCGTTATAGAGCAATGGATTTTGATACTCTCCCATCTTCGTGTCTTGATTCTTAAAGAGCTGCAAGTTGAACCCGTCTTGAAGCAGATTCTTGTAGGTGTCCGGGTTCGCTCGTGCACTCTCGTGCCTTGCTTTCTCCTTTTCTTTCTTTTCCATCTCATTGACTATTATTGTCTTCTTCTTGTTGCTCGAGGGTGGGGATACTTGTATTTGAATCCTATCAGACTTTGGCCCTATTGAAACAAAACCTGTGCGCCAGTCATGCACACATTCGGCTTGCACCAGCCATGGCCGTCCAAGTAGGATCGAGAAGGTAGCCTCTGAGGTCCTTGGTCTTACTATCAGATAATCAACTTTAAACTCTAAACCGCCCACAATTGTACTTACATTCTTCAAAAGACCCGCAGGCTTCACTTGTGTTTGATCTGCCATTCTCAAAGACATCGGCGTCTCTTCCATGTGGTTGAGGCCCAAAGCTTTCACCGTCACAGCTGGAGCATTTGAATCAATTTGCGTCGTAATACTTTGAATGATTCCTTGAACATCCTTATCTTGTCTATTTTTATCTCAAGCTTTCCTCGGCTTCTTAATATATTCGTTGTAGAATTGTTTCCTATAAACAGGCGAACATTTTAGCAATGTGCCAATGTCCAGCGTGACTTCAGTGTCAGCAAGTAACTTCACAATATCCACTTCTTCCGAACTTTGTCTTTCCTTTCTAATTTTAGGAGCTTTCAATCTTTCAGGGAATGGTGCTATGCCCGGTACAAACTCCTTGGTTACTGGTGGAAGGATCTCAACTTCTTCCCCATCCTCAAACTCTTGCTGCTCAACAAATCCTCCAACTTGGTTTTCTACCTCTTCGTGTTCAGCTATCCTCTCTTGACTCCCTTCTTCACCTTCGCCTCTTGGGTTCTTCTTCGAGTACTCTTGAGTCCTTGTGACTACTGCCACAGTTGGATCTTTGTGTGGTTTCTTGGCCTCGTAAGCATCCACAAAGTGCATCGACGAGCTAGAGCCTTCTTGAGGGTTCGGTGTTTTGAACACTACTCCGATTGTAGGAACGTGCTCTTGAGCTCTTGATGTGGGATGCATCTGAGTATCAACATAGTTCGAGGACCCTATTGGTCCTTTTTCCTTGCCGGCGGTAGCTCTTTGTTTTGGACAATCCTCATCAAAGTGGCCCTCACCACTACAGTACCTACATAGTGGGGTATAGTCAATTGGTTTCTTTTCGTTTGGACATCTAGATTGAGTATGGCCGAAGCCATGACACCTCCAGCACTGGATTGGACCGTCTCTTCTTTGATCACGCATGGCTCCTCTTGGATAGTCTCCTCCTTGACCCTGAGCACCATATCCATAAGTCGGTCTGTTTTCCCAACGAGATGTAGGTGGTACACTTTGAGCGGGCAATCCCGTGTAAGGTCTTTCTCTTGTATCTCCTGATTTTATGGTCCTTTCTTCATAGGCTCTCTTGTTGTAACATCGGTCCTCTGTGTGATTTGTTCTTCCACAAAAAGTACAACGCATCCTAGGTGGCGACCTATCTGTGAATACTCTCGAGACTGTAGGGCATTCTGAAGCCAAATGGCCGTAACCATGGCACTTTCCACACCATGTATTTGATCGAAACACTTGATTCGGGTTCGTAGTTACCTCTGGTTTTACTGTGTATGTCTCCTGAGTTATTGTGGCAGCTTTTATAGCTTGCGTGACCAATTCTAATATTCGTTCTTCAGTTAGCGCAGGCTTTGCCTCGCGTGGCGTGCTAGTGGCAGCTACAAAAGCTGGGGTCGTCAATGCGGGACTTCCTTGGCCAGGATCTTTCATCGGTATGTTTCCTGGGCCTCCCATAGGCTCGTATAAGAGCTCCATCTTCCTTTGTTGGCATAATTGGACTTCCTCCCAAAGCCTTGCTTGTTCCTTAGCATCCATTAAGGTCGCAGGTCTTGTCAGGCTGATATGCTGCTGTGCCGTAGGATCTCGCAATCCTGAAATGAATCTACGTTTCAATGTCTCATCATTCGGGGCATTCACGCCCATCTTTCTTACTAATGTTTCCATTCTCTGAATGTAGTTATCGATGCTCTCGTTTACTCCTTGTCGCAAATAATCCATTTGTTGGGCCAATCTGTCTTGGAAGCCTTGTCGTCGAAACTTTGCCAAGAAGGCTTCCTTGAGCATTTGATAAGTTCCACGCTCTTGTGGGGTCAGATTCCCATACCAATTGGCTGCCTCATCACGGAGAATAGCCGGAAAAATTCTCAACCTTTGATCCTGGTCAACTACATCATTGGCCTCACAAGTAACCTCAAACAACTGGATAAAACTATCCGGATCTTCGTCCCAAGTACCTGAAAACTTGGTGAAGTCCCCCAAGTGAACTGAAATCCGCTGAGCCATTTCGAACAGAGGTGTGATGTCGATATCACTTCGATCCCAGAAATTTAATGCACGTGGCCTCAGGATCCCTCCTTCAAACTTCCGCACTTGATTCGCGACTCTCCTGCGGGAGTACACGTTTTTGACTGATTTCTTCGAACCAATCGAGGTCCACTCACCTCGCGGTTCCCACCTTCTCCTTTCTCTTTCAAGGGCTCTTCTCTGAGCACGTTCCTCTCTTTGCGTTTGTGTTGCTACTGACGATGAGCTCCCCTCGCTCATGTACTAGATCTTGGGGTCCGCAAGCTCGGCCAACCTGTGGCGCTAGGCGAACCTATGGCACTCTCTTATAGAGACGTACCAAGCTAATTCCCGGCAAACGCACCAAATGATAGGTTCTTAAGCCCAACGGAACAAATGATTATATGAGACTTTATTTGGCTCAAACTCCTCGGAATCGGTCTACTTGGATCACCTAGAGCCCACAATTATCTCTCGAGGAGTTCTTCCTATGTCTATGCACTAGCTCATATGTTCCCGGCAAACGCACCAAATGAAACGGTTCTTAAGCCCACGGAAAAGATGATTGTGGAAGCCTTTATTTTGTGCAAACATGCACGAATGCACTCGGTTCACCAATTTTCTTACTTTTCTCTTCCTCACTCTTACGTCCTCACAAGACTCTAGCTAACTCTCACAAATCTCTTACTCGCAAGTCATTCCCAACTCACCTTCCATTTCAGCTCCCCTTGCTACCCAAGCAAACGCACTCAAACACTCACACACTCACTCCCGTAGGCACTTGTTGTAGATAAACAAAAAAAGAAAATGGACAAGAAAAAGGTCCTTTCCTCTATGTTGAGGTGTCGAGGGGGTGTCTAATTCCCATACATAAGCAAGGGCATGCTTAAACCTATTTGAATAGGAGTGATTACAAAGCACTAGGAGCTTCTGGATACATCTGTTAACCATATTTTGGAGTTTTAAATTCGTAGAAGTTGCATATTTCTCTTTCTTGGAGCACTAGAGAGCACTAAAAATAATGGTATTTCAAACCTATGAAATATGGCTTTCTTAGGCTTTTAACTTTACTTTCCACATAATGTCTTCTTTCGGCCCAAAATAAGAAAAGGGTAGGATATTTAGGTGCTTATGCAGCATCCTTTCTTATGGAATGGTTTTCACGCTATAATCATTGATGGCAAAAATAGAAATTCTATTCGTGAAAGTCAAGTGCGAGGTTGTAAGCTAGAATAGTTTGCTTGATCATGCAGAAATTCCTAGTATATATGCCATTACGTTATCATTATGTTCTCTTCATTCTCAACAGAAATACCCGCGATGAAAACGATTTGAGAAGGCTATACAACCCATAACAATATAAGTTTGCAGCGATTCCTTCACATAATTCAATAGGTGTACTATTTATTGACAGCTTCAGCAGCGCCCTATATCTATTTCTATGAGAAGATGACGCACATGAGATACCAACAATGACAACAAAGATCATGCCTCCGAACAGCCCACACAATGATTTAATGCTATCTGCACTTCAGATCATAAGCAGAGTGCATATTCGGAGGTTGTTGGGTCTTCAAAGCGTTGCACTTGTGCTTCTAGAGTTGCAAATTTATGTAGATGCTTACCTAGTGTAGACGAAGCTACTTCTTCATATGCTCAGGACATCACATGTTGTTCGGGGATGGTTGTAAACCTCAAAAATGTCATGTGATAGCATGCACATTCGCGTAAGATGACTATTATGACTGATTTGTTGATACACTCGCACTATGATGTGTGTGATGGATGTGTGGTCATTCGCTCAGTTTACAGAGTCTAGCTCGTTGCCTCTACTCCATATATATGAATACAAAATCAACAATATTAACACAACAGCAATATGAGCTATGAGGAGCTCCGTTGCAGAGCATGCGTGTAGAAGGTGCTCCATGTTCTGGTTGTTCATACTCTACAGAATGTTGCGCCAGTGGATTAAGGGGATGTGGGCCTAATTTTCAGCAAAAAAAAAAGTACCTCACCGAAGCTTCTCCGCCAGGTCTTCTCCAATTTTTTGATGCTCCATACGCAAGTGTAGATTATGTAGCGGCTCAATCATAGACGACGACAGATGTTTGTAGCCCCGTTAATCCTTGGCTTAAGTGGCTCATCTTCGTTCTTCAGTGTGAGGAGGGGTTGCGGCTCTGCTAGCAGCAAGTGCGCTGAAGATCTTCATCTAGGCATCACGAAAGCCTATCCAGGCTTCCAAGCAAGGGTGAACATGTATCTGCAGTGCTCCCCACATATCCTTCCCGCTTCTCTGCAATCTCAAGTTGTTGTGGCTGCTGTTATCTCTCATCTCCGTCATCACAGCGGAATGCTTTGGTTCACTACTGTCAGCAAGGCTGCTTTTTAAATTCATAATCTGAGAAGCTCGATATCTGCAACATGTCCATACCCCGATCTTCAAGAGCTTTGATACTCCTGGTACGCCCCCCTTCAGTATGCGAACTCAGAACACGCCCCCACTAAAAAACGGAAACAGGAGCCCCCCTTACCCCGAAAAAACACCAATGTTTGAGCTCTCTGACACTCTCATCACTCCAGCACTCCCCAGCAGTCACCATAGTGGACAAACGACATCCCCCCGCGTTTCCTCTTGCCCCCACTTTTTCTGCAGAAAAACGGAAAGGAAGGGGGGAATCCTGACGGAATTAGCCTTCCCCTCTTTCTGTTTCTCTTGTCAGAGCCAAAGAACGGACCTGCCCCCTGTAATTGAATGCGAGTATTTGTGTGCGAGTGCGCTTGCATATCCCCACAGCGACCATACATTATCACAAGAGAGCTTGCAACAACATCATCACCCTCCATCTAATTCTCCCTAATAGGTTGTTTTCTCCATGATAAGATTTGTGACACACAATCCAGAATTATGATATGCCTTACCAACTATGTCAATACCTAGTTGGCCATATAAGGGTGAGAAGAAGCCATCAACAAACTGAACGAACCACCATGTCACGTAGAACGTAATTGCAATTGGTAGTAGAATCACACATCCACTCATGAACTTTTTGGACACTCATTCCTGCAACATTGAAGCATAGTCCTGGAGAAATTGCAGCACTAATCTGTTTCGAGGCTAATTATATATGCCTGATTAGGGACATTCTCTTGATAATCCACTCCCCAACATATAATATATTAGCTCCAACCCATGAAGACACAAAAACACCAACTCCAAACATGAAAAGGATTGAAGTAACAAAGCCAAGCCCTGCCAATTTCGAATGCCAAGCTTATTCTCCCTAAGCTGAGGATGAAGCATTTTCCCCTGTGATAGAAGAGTTGCTCTCCAAAAACAAACAACATTCTAGAGAATGTAACCTTGTTTGGCAGAGCTCCTTCCATATGCATTTGACAAAATAGTGCAAGTGCATCTTGCACAAGCCTAACTTTAGCATGAGAAATAATCAAAGAGGACCATAAGAGCACATTTCGCTTCTGCAATCTGCAATAAGAAGATTCCACCGTCACCGGAACCTCCAAATCGAAGCATTCTTCATAATTTCTTCTTGTTCGAGTTCTGGCCCTTTCTCGTTCAAACAGCCCATGCTTGACTTCTCATTATAATTCGTAATTGATACCCCTGTTTTTCTTTACCAATGCCTCCACATGCTTCTCATCAATTATCAAATCCAATCTCCAAGTACCTGAAATCAAATGTATTTCCTGCCAAATAGAACCACATTAGCGCATTAAAACCAACCATTTTCTGCGCTTACACTGACCAACACCCAAATAAGCTATAACGCCTCTGAGCCACACACACTCAATAGTCATTGTGAAAGCTACCCTATACTAAGTCTCACAACTAGAAGTGGCCACCATAGGCTTCTTCTTTTTCAACTAAGATATGCATGAGCTACCATGCATGAAGCAAAAACCATTGGTGGACACACGAGTGTCATAGCAACCAGCCTAGTCAGAGTCAAAAAAAGCATGTAAATATGGTGGTAGTGATTCCCCCCCCTTGGAATAAAACAATCCAAGTAGTCGCGTACCACTCAAGTAGCGAGAGATGCGCTTAACCACCTTCGATTTCTTGACACCTGGGCAATGCATAAACTTGCTCATCTCTAATAAAATAAACTAAATATCTGGCTAAGTAATGCATAACTAAATCAAGCATCCAACAGCCTGCTGATAGAGAATAACATCAAATGCATCTCTAGCATGAAGACTCAACCATAAACATGATTCCATAGGAGTGGCAATAGATTTGTAGTATTCAAGGCCAAAATGTTGCAATAATGTGTCAATAAATTTTGTTTGACACAAAGCTATTTTGCCATCAACTTAAGCTGAATGCCCAAATAATGATGAAAGTGCCCCAAATTGTACATTTGAAATGAGGCATGCAAATCAACCTTAAAATAAGCAATATGCTTCTCATGAGGACCAATGAGTAGCATGTCATCAACATAGACAACAATGATCAGAAGCACATCGTTTGGACACTTAACATATAAGGTGCTCTCAGTTGGACTGTTCTCAAAACCATGTGCAATCAGGTAGGCATGTATCTTTTCATACCAAGCATGTGGTGCTTGTTTCAAACCATATAATGCCTTTTTCAATCTGCACATTTTGTTTTCATGCCCTTTTCGTACAAAACCATAGGGTTGAAAAACATACACTTCATGCAATTCACCATTCAAAAATGTAGTTTTAATGTCCAATTGATGTACATTCCAACCATTATGAGCTACAAGTGCACATATGTTATTAACAATAGTCATTTACCATGTAGGAGCAAAGGTCTCATCAAAATCAATGCCTCTTTCTCGAGCATAACCTTTTGCAACAAGCCTAGCCTTATATGTATCAATTTTTCCATCATATTTATGATTTATCTTGTATACCCACTTAAGGTTGAGAAATTGCCTCATTTGGATCAATACTAGACTCTCCACCTGTAAAAAGAGGAAGCAAAGTGTTATACACATCATTGGAGCTGATTGATGTCTTCTTATTACATGAAAGTAATGGCTGAATAGCATCTTCCACAACTAGCCAAAATGCATTTGGTCTGTGGATGATACAGATGATAGCCTTTGCTTTCAGAACTGTACCCAACAAAAATACATTTGGCTGCTTTATCATCCAATTTCTTGTGTTGTTGTTTAGGCACTAATGCATATGCTATACAACCAAAGACACATAGGTAAGCAATAGATGGCTTGCAACCATGCCAAGCCTCATATACTTCAATGCTTTAATGGGACACCTATAAAGTACATATGCTGCACACATAACAACCTCAACCTGACTCTTGACCATACACCTCGCAATCTCCATGAGTGACCTATTCTTCCTTTTAGCAACTCCATTCTTTAGAGGTGTATGCGGCATAGTACACTAATATTTTATCCCATGTTCAACAAGAAATGCATTAAAATCAAAAGACATATATCCCCCCTCCTCTCGCCCCTCAATCAGAACGGAGGGTGCCCATTTTACATGGTCATAGATTTTCAGCCAAAACTAGAAATTGTTTGAAGCACATAAACACCTTGGACTTTGCTTTCAAGGGATATACCCATGCATGCCTGGAAAAATCATCAATGAAAGTCATGAAGTAAAGATAGTTCCCAAAAAAAGGTGTTTGATAGGACCACAAACATCACTGTGAAGAAGCTATAATTTCTGAGTAGCTCATAATGAACCATCTTTTGCGAAGGAGGAATGCTACATTTTGCCCAAAATACAGCCTTCACGGACATATTTGCCAGGTGCCTCAAGTTTGGGCAGAGAGGACTCCATTCCAGATTTCTGTAGGCATAACAAACTAGCAAAATTCAGATGACCAAAGCATGCATGCCAAAGCTTTGCATCTGACATAGCTTGGGAATCTTCATTTGCACATGCTGAATCATTCATAGACTTTGCTTATACAACCAATGACATAAAATTCCAAAGCAATAATGATGTCGCCATTTGACAAATCATGAACTGTACACCTATCATCATTAAATTCCACAACCAAGCTGATCTTGGCTAATGCTAAATTTTTCTCGATCCTTGGCATAAATAAAGCATTTGACAATGTAAAAGAACTACCATTAGTAGTAGTCAGGATGATCTTACCAACTCCCATGACAAGATAAGAGGAGTTGTTGGTGCATGTGACAGTATTCCCTGTAGGGGTAGGCTAAAGTGAAGTGAAGAAACTGCACTATGAGGTAATATGTTTGGTTGCCCTACTATCAAAGTACCAAACATCTGAGTCTACTACATACATACAATGTTAATGAGAAGATGGGTCATAATTGCAAACAATAGTAAATGCCCATTCTTCATTTTGCACAAGATTTGTAGACTCTATTTTGGGTGTAGAGGCCTCTGCAACAACCATTCTAGCCTCTTTCCTCTTTGCCACTTTTGCAGCCAGTTTTGGACAACTCTTTATGACATGATCATTTCCTTTACAGTATTTTCAAAACAATCTTTGCTTTTCTATTTTCTTCTCGTCTGCGTCATTCTTCTTTGATTGTGCAAAATTAGCAGTTTTTTGCTTACTAGTAGAAGAGTTGCATTTATCTTGGCCCTTCTAACTAGCTAGGAAAGGTTGATTGCAACACACATAATGGACCTCTTCTTCCTAGATTAATCTTCCTGCAACAGAACAGAGGCTAACTCCTCATTTGGACTGCCTCTCATCATCAATTGAAGATTAGAAGCAATACTCTGATATGAATTTGGAAGACCATTCTAAACATTTTGCACAAGTGAGCTGTCAGGCAATACTTCATCAATAGAAATCAATTGCTCCTTCAAATCTTTGATCTTTGTCAAAAAACTGTCCATGGAATCTCCTTCATTCATGTGCTCACTCTCCAATTGTTTTCAGAGGCAAGCAACACGAGCCTCATTCCTTGCCTAGTATAAAGTGGTAAGTGCATGCCAAGCATCCTTTGTTGTTTTGTAGGAGCAAATGTGAGGAATAATGGCATGTTTGACAAACAAGGCTATCAATGCATGTGCTTGAGCATCTCTGCCATCCCAACAAAGTTGCTCTACAATAGGTGCAATAGGAACTGCAACATGAACATGAATGTGAAGAATATCACCATATTCAATGCCATCTGCATTAACTTTATTAACTACATTTGTAGGTGTAATAGGATGTTTTCAACACCCTACGTAATATTCCATAGTCCCTTTGCAAGCAATACATGATGCACCATATGTTGATATATTTAGGTAGTGATGTGTGTGAACACTCTAGGACCGCCGGGGCACTTTTTTCCCTCTTTAGGAGGTTTTTTTCCCCTGGCTTGTATATATGCCTATTGCCCTAATGGGCTACTTATCTTTGTACATTCTCTAGTAATACATTCAGTATTGTGTGTTTGTGCTCCAAGCTTCTTCTTCTTCCTTGTGTTGTTCGCGTGCTTCCGCAGACGTCTATCTCCAACAATTGGTATCAGAACAGGTCGTCGCTTCTTCTAGGGTGCCGTCAACACTCCTCCGTTTGCAGTCTCAGATTCGCACAAAATTTGGTGAGCATACTCAAGGTGTTTCCGAGATCAAAACAGCTTTGCTATGTGTGCCGAAATCGTGATCTGAGCTCGTTTCGGCCTTCGAACACACTATCGCAGCGCTTGTGCAGGCTATTTCATCCTTTTGTGCCAAAGGTATATACCAGTTTCTGTTCGCCAGTTTAAGCGCGTCTCGAAGTTTGCTACAGGTCTAGCAGAACTCGTCTGGGCAGTTCCGTTCAACTTTTTGAGATACAGTCAATTTTCTGCATCAAGGTATTTTAGTCACCGGCCATGGCTGAAAGCAGTGATGTATTCCGTATGTTGGCTGTTGAGGATAAGTTGGATGGTACCAACTACCCATTATGGGCTTATATGATGCGACATGTACTAGTTGCAAAAGGACTGTGGAACATTGTGCAGGGTGTTGAAAGACGTCCTGTTACACCTGCGACTACAGGTACTACAAATACTGGTGCTGGAGGTGCTGGAGCTGATGAAGATGGTGTCGAAGATGATATTCCACAGATTCCTGTTTGTGCTGCTGTTTTTGTTGCACCTACTGCAGAGCAGATTCGTTGGGATGGCAGAGATGCCCAGGCACATGCATTGATAGCTTTGTCTGTCAAACGTGCCATTATTCCTCACATTCACTCTTGCAGAACAGCAAAGGATGCTTGGGATACACTTACCACTTTGTACCAGGCTAGGAATGAGGCTCGTGTTGCTTACCTCCGAAAACAGTTGGAGAGTGAGCACATGAATGAAGGTGATTCTATGGACAGTTTTCTTACAAAGATCAAAGACCTGAAGGAACAATTGATTTCTGTTGATGAGGTTATACTAGATAGCTCACTTGTGCAGACCGTTCTGAATGGTCTTCCTGATTCATATCAGAGTTTTGCCTCTACTCTTTGGTTGATGATGAAAGGCAATTCGAATGCCTTGTCATTTGAGGAATTAGTCTCTGTTCTGTTGCAGGAAGATCAGTCCAGGCAGAACAGGTCCATTATGCGTGTTGCAGATCAAGCTTTCCTGGCTAGTCAGAAGGGCAAAGGAAAATGGAGCTCTTCTACTAGTAAGCAAAAATCTGCAAATGCTGCACAATCGAAGAACTAGGATAAAGATGAGAAGAAATCAGAAAAGAAGAAATTGTTCTGCAAGTACTGTAAAGGAAATGATCATATTATAAAGAACTGTCCAAAACTGGCTGCTAAAGAGGCAAAGAAGAAAGAGGTTGGAATGGTTGTTGCAGAGGCCTCTACACCAAAAACAGAGTCTGCAAATCTTGTGCAGGAAGAAGAATGGGCGTTTACTATTGTCTGCAGTTTTGACCCGTCTTCTCATGATCAGTGCATGTCTGCAGTAGACTCAGATGTTTGGTACTTTGACAGTGGGGCGACCAAACATATTACCTCGCAGCGCAGTTTCTTCTCTTCACTCGAGCCTGCCCCTACAGGGAATACTGTCACATGCACCAATAACTCCTCTTATCCTGTTATGGGAGTTGGTAAGATCATTCTGACTACTGCTGATGGTAGTTCTTTCACTTTGTCAGATGCTTTATTTGTGCCAGGGATCAAAAAGAACCTGTTATCTGTTTCTGCATTAGCCAAGATTGGCTTGGTTGTGAAATTCGTTGATGACAGGTGTACAGTCCATGATCTCTCATATGGTGATGTGATTATTGCTTCTGGCATCTTATGTCGTGGGCTGTATAAGCTCATAGACTATGAAAGATCTGTGAATGATTCGGCATGTGCAGTTCATGATTCTCAGGCTATGTCAGATGCAAAGCTTTGGCATGCACGCTTTGGTCATCTGAATTTTGCTAGTTTGCTACGCCTGTAGAAATCTGAAATGGTGCCCTTTTTGCCCAAACTTGAGGCTCCTAGAAAACATGTTTGTGAAGGCTTTATTTTGGAAATGCAGCATTCTTCCTTTCCAAAAGATGGTTCAGTTCGGGCTACGCAGAAATTACAGCTTGTACATAGTGATGTCTGTGGTCCTATGCAGACACCCTCTTTTGGAAATTACCTTTACTTCGTGACTTTCATTGATGATTTTTCCAGGCATGCATGGGTATATCCACTCAAAGCAAAGTCCAAAGTGTTCATGTGCTTCAAACAGTTTTTGGTTTTGGCTGAAAATCTATCAGCATGTAAAATGGGCACCCTCCGTTTTGATCGAGGGGGGGAATATATGTCTTCAGATTTTAATGCATTTCTGGCTGAACATGGGATAAAACACCAATGTACAGTGCCGTATACACCTCAACAGAATGGAGTTGCTGAACGAAAGAACAGGTCACTCATGGAGATGGCGAGGTGCATGGTCAAAAGTCAGGCTTTACCACATAGTTTCTGGCTTGAGGCTGTCATGTGTGCAACATATGTACTGAACAAGTGTCCCACTAAAGCGTTGTAGTCTATCACTCCATATGAGGCTTGGCATGACTGCAAGCCATCTGTTGCTCATCTGTGTGTTTTTGGTTGTTTGGCATATGCATTAGTGCCTGAACAACATCGCAGAAAATTGGATGATAAGGCAGTAAAATGTATTTTTGTTGGGTACAGTTCTGAAAGTAAAGGCTATCGTCTGTATCATCCACAGACTAAACGCATTCTGGTTAGCCGTGATGTTGTCTTTGTGGAAGATGCTATTCAGCCATTGCTTTCATGTAGTAAGGAGACATCTGTTAGCTCCGAAGACATGTATGATACTTTGATGCCTCTTTTTACAGGTGGACAGTCTAGTGCTGGTCCTAATGAGGCAACTTCTCAGCCTTTGCAGGTTTCATATGATGATGCAGATCATTCCATTTCTGATGCAGATTTACATGATGCACTTGCTGATGAGAGAGCTGATATTGAGCAGGCAAAAACTATGCCAAAATGGCTGGTGCAGACTTTGCGTGACAGCAAATTAGATGCACCTTTGTCATATCGTACTCGTTCAGGCTCTCATAGTGCCTTCTTTGCATCAGATTGCTATGCTATGGCTGCATCTAGTCTCTGTGATGAGAATGATCCTGTTTCTTTTGATGAAGCACAAAATTCAGAAAATTGGATGGCTGCTATGCAATCTGAATATGATGCTATAATGAAGAATGGTACATGGTCTTTATGTGACTTGCCTCCTGGCAAAAAGGCCATTGGCACTAAGTGGGTATACAAGCTGAAGCGTAAACCTGATGGTACAGTTGACAGGTATAAGGCTAGGCTTGTTGCAAAGGGTTATGCGTAGGAAAGAGGCATTGATTTTGATGAGACCTTTGCACCTACATGCCGTATGACTACTGTTCGGAGCATTTGTGCACTTGCAGCTCATCATGGTTGGAATGTACATCAGTTGGACATTAAAACAGCATTTCTGAATGGTGACTTGCATGAAGAAGTGTATGTTTTTCAGCCCTGTGGCTTTGTGCAGAAAGGGCATGAAAACCACGTGTGCAGGTTAAAGAAGGCATTATATGGTTTAAAGCAAGCACCACGTGCTTGGTATGAGAAGATACATGCCTATCTGATTGCACATGGTTTTGAGAACAGTCCAACTGAAAGCACCTTATATGTTAAGCGTGCTAATGATGTGCTTCTGATCATTGTTGTCTATGTAGACGGCATGCTGCTCACTGGTCCTATTGAGAAGCATATTGCTGATTTCAAGGCTGATTTGCATGCCTCATTTGAGATGTCTGATTTGGGGAATTTGCATCACTATTTGGGCATTCACTTTATGCAAGTTGATGGTGGAATGGCTTTGTGTCAAACGAAATATATTGACACATTATTGCAGCGTTTTGGCCTTGAAGACTGTAAGCCTATTGCCACTCCTATGGAGACACGTTTACGATTGAGTCTTCATGATGCTGGAGATGCATTTGATGCTGTTCTCTATCGGAAGGCTGTTGGATGCTTGATTTACTTATGCATTACTCGGCCATATATTTAATTTGCTGTCTCACATATGAGCAGGTTTATGCATTGCCCAGGAGTCACGCATTGGAAGGCGGTTAAGCGCATCTTTCGCTACTTGAGTGGTACTCGGCTACTTGGGTTGTTTTATCCCAAGGGGGGATCACTACCGCCAGATTTGCATGCTTTTTCTGACTCAGATTGGGCTGGTTGCTATGACACTCGTGTGTCCACCAGTGGCTTTTGCTTCATGCTTGGTAGCTCATGTATATCTTGGTTGAGCAAGAAGCAGCCTACTGTGGCCACTTCCAGTTGTGAGGCTGAGTATAGGGTAGCTTTCACAGCGACTGTTGAGTGTGTGTGGCTTAGACGCCTTATGTCTGATTTGGGTGTTGGCCAGTCTTCTGCCACCACCATCTTCACTGACAGTCAGAGTGCATTGGCAGTTGCGAGGAACCCTGTGTTCCATGCTCGCACTAAGCACATTGAGGTGCATTATCACTATGTCAGGGAGAGGTTCTCTGCTGGGGAGATCAGCTTGGCATATGTGCCCACGCAGGAGAACATTGGAGACCTTTTCACGAAGGCTCTGCCTAGGGAGAAGTTTGAAGCTTTCCGCAAAGCTTTGGGCTTACTTCCTTTTGTGGAGTGATTTCCACATAGCTTGGCACTTCCTTATACATGAGTGCCAACTCCTTGTTCACTGCATCACTCCCAGGGGGGATTTGTTGATATATTTAGGTAGTGATGTGTGTGAACACTCTAGGACCGCCGGGGCACTTTTTTCCCTCTTTAGGAGGTTTTTTCCCCCCGGCTTGTATGTATGCCTATTACCCTAATGGGCTACTTATCTTTGTACATTCTCTAGTAATACATTCAGTATTGTGTGTTTGTGCTCCAAGCTTCTTCTTCTTCCTTGTGCTGTTCGCGTGCTTCCGCAGACGTCTATCTCCAACACCATATAAGCCCGTGATGCATAATTGGTACCATCCAACTTATCCTCAATAGCCAACATACGGAATACATCACTGCTTTCAACCATGGCCACTGACTAAAATACCTTGATGCAGAAAAATGACTCTATCTCAAAAAGTTGAATAGAACTACCCTGTCAAGTTTTGCTAAACTTGCAGCAAACTTGAGATGCTTATACTAGCGAACTATATATATTTGGCACAAAAAGATGAAATTTCCTACACATGTGCTATGATAGTGCATTTAGAGGCTAAAAGCGATTGAGATCGCGATTTCCACACCACAAAAAAAAGCTATTTTGGACTCTTGATCACCCTAAGTATCACCAAATTTCGTGTGATTTTGAGACTGTGATCGGAGGGTGTCAATGATGCCCTAGATGAAGCAACAATATGATCTGATACCAATTGTTGGAGTTTGAGGTCTATAGAAGCACGTGAATAACACAAGGAAGAAGAAGAAGCTCGGAGCACAACACACAATACTCAATGTATTACCATGAGAATGTACAAGGATAAGTGACCCATTAGGATTATAGGCATATATACAAGCCGGGGAGAAAAACCCCGGGAAGAAATTGCCCCGACAGTCCTAGTGTGTTCACATCCATCACTATCTAAATATATCAACACTTGGGACTTTGGGATGTGGCATTTCTATAGTACTCAGAGTACATAGCCTGTTTGCATGCGAATAGTTGTCGATGGTGGGTGGGTTGGGAGATAAATACCTCTAAATGATACTCCAAGAAGCCTGTGGTAAACATATCTTCAAAAGTTTGTTTATAGCAAGTTGGGAGGTACTTGATACGAGTATTCCATGTGTAGACAATTTTGATGGAAGGTGTAGTGTTGAGATCATATACCAAATCATAGTTGCCATTCTCAAAACCTAGCACTGAGACATGTGGAGCTTTGACATTTTTGAAGGTTTTGAAAACTACAAGCATCAAATAAAAAATATTTAAGAGCATCTGGGCTACAATGTGTGGCATTGGTTTTGGACGAGGCATCTAGTGTACGAGGGTAGCAATCATATATCATATAGTTGGCGGTCCTTGCGATGGTGCAAGATATGGGTAGTTAACCCAAGCTGCACAACATGCATTGGTCTGTACTTTTATGGCAAATGTGGTCCATGATCTCCACCTTGGGGTTGGTCCATAGCACAAGCTGTATAAGATGTGGAGCTGATCATTGGACAATGTGTGTAATATCTTCAGATATGTCTCTAATAATTGTTTGCACTAGTTGGGTTGGAATCTGGTACCTCTTTTTGTTGTAGCAAGTAAATCCCGGCTAGAATTGAGTGGTGAATGTTGGTGTTTTGCCAATTATCCTATGACTTCTGTGTTATAGTCGGTGAGGATTATAGAGTATGGTCGGTATTGCAAATCAGAGGTAGTGATCAACTATTTGTGTGCTAGATTTTGAAAATACTCAAATTTTAATAATTCTTCTTCCATGTTCGCCATTGCTAAGATTTATATGGCTACACGGTCTTCTTGGGTTCTTCCTATGAATTTGACCTGTGTTAACCAAGTTGACTTGGTGTTTCAAACATATCCTGTCCTTCTTCTACTTAACCTACTGGCACTAGTTGAGGCTCATAATCCTCTTCAAAGTTATGTTCTAGTGGAATCTAGATAGTCTCTTCAGCTTCCAGTACCTGTGGTGGTGAATGAAGTCTTTTGTATTGTAAAAGATTGGTTTGTAACTCCAGTATTTGAGTTTGAAGAGTAGCCAATTTAGTTGATTATGAGGTAGCGATGGTGGTTTTTGGGATTGAGATAGGTGGTATTGGTGGTTCTACTTGTTGTTGTTGGAATTGACTTACCTCTTCAATTAACTTGTCATGTTCTTCCAACAATGTTGCATAATCTTCTAGAATAATATGGATGCTTTTAGGAGGAACAACCTAAAACTTGGATGGGCTGATAGGGTACTTGGCATGTTTTCAATGAAAAATTCCAAATTCTCTTGATTTTGTTGTTGTAATCTTTTGTTTTCCTCCTTTACAATAGCTAGATATCGTCTTAATAATGACATATTACATGTAAGCTTAGCATTGTGCTCCATTTGTGTACTCTTGTCCGTCTTCACTCAAATCATGTCCTATGTATATACATCTTTCTTCTCTGTCTTCAATTGTTACTACAATCTTCTTAGTTTTTTCCTTATTGCTGACATGGGAATTGTCCGATCTCGCTTGGATTTATGCGTGACATAAACTTGGTGGAGATTTATTTTTTCAAAGAAAAGATATGGGTTTCACCAAATATTCCTGGGGATTTTGTCTTTACGAATGTGCAAGAGACTTAAAGGAGATGGAAGTGGAGTAAAAGGGGATTAATTCCTCTTTTTTTTTTTTTTTTAAGTGGAGGTTCAGCCGAGGCCTACTCCCCCGGACTTTAACTTTGAAATTGCAAGTGTACAAGGAAGGGCATAGTACCCATGGGACCCCCTGTAGCTCAGTGATGAGTAGCACCTCCTTTAATGTCAATCCGGGAAGACGTGAGGATGGTATGAAGATCTCGAGCAAGTGCAGGCACAAGTGCGTGAGTGAGAAGCACACTAACATGCACACACATACACACATGCGCACACACAGTAAGACAAAGAGTGAGAAGCAATGGAGTTCTTAGATTACTTTCAAAAAGCCCATACAAGTTCAAAACTATTACAAGCTAACCTCAAAAATGAGCTCTCTAGCTCTATTTATAGTTTTTGACTAGGTTTTGGCCCTGTCCAGACTTAGTGTCCGGCCTAGTTAAAAATTAGGTTTCAGGGCCAATTTGAGGGCTTAAACGGAGTCTAAAAAATACGAAAATTGATATGTAGGTACTTCTAAGGCTCCTCAAGCTCAAGGACTCCTTGGCTTGCAAAAAATGGAGCTACAAAAATATGAAATGGTATTTACAATGATTGTTAGTGATAAGAATCACTGTTATAAAGATGTTGATTTGGAAAACTTTGAAGGGCCTATCTGCCAGATTTGCATCGACTACTTTGTCTACTTAATCCTCACCTCGCTCTGACTCTCTCCGCTGGCTTCCTTGTCTAGTCAGTCCTTGGGTGCCCATACTGCTCTCAACACCCCCCCCTCTCTCGCGTCTGTCGTCCCTGACAGACCCTTGTTGCTGGGAGTGTTGGATGTAATATTCCACAACCTGAGTGGCAAGCTGATGTTCTTGTATGCGTAGTCCTCTGGCCAAGTCTGTCATCATACGATCCCAATCAATTGGTCCTGGAATGTCCGGATGTGGCAGACGTAACTGATCTGCATGGATCGCTTGTTCTACTGCGAATAGATGTAGCAAATGTGTGGGTCTGGGAATGAGAATTTCTGAATGATATTCCCAGAATCCCGTAAAGAACATTTCCTCAAATGTCTGCTTGAAGCATGCGGGTAAGTACTTTATTCGTGCATGCCAGGCAAAGATTATAGTGACCGAGGGAGTCTGGCTCATGTCGTAGACTAAATCCTTGTTACCTTGAGAGAATCCAGGGGCAGAGATGTATGGAGCTTGTACCTGCCGAAAGGTTTTGAAGACAATGGTCATGAGCTCGAATATTTTCATACACATTTTCGCTGCTATGTCGGCTACATTATTTAGACGTGTAGACTAGTGCCGAATTGTTGATATCATGTAGGCTACGGTTGGGGTCCCTCGAGGTGGAGCAAAATATGGATAGTTAACCCAAGCCGAGCATTCTTTATTGTTGCGTACCTTGATCGCAAATGCTTGCCATGATCTGCGACGTACCATTGGGCAATAACATGGATTATACTTGATATACAGTGGCATGGTTGCCCAAGTGCTCATCATCTCAGGGTAATCGGTTAGTAGACGTGCACACCAATTAGGCTGGAAGATCGAGCCAGCACGCGCATCTGTCGTTAAGTCCTCTGGCTCAAATTGAGTGGCAAATGTGGGCTCCTTCCCTGTATGTCTTTTAACTTCTGCATTATAATCGTGTAGCAAGACAAAATAAGGCATGTATTGCGACTCTGATGTTGTGATTTACCGTTGGTGGGATAGGTTCTGAAAGTAAGAAGACCGAAGGACAGTTTCTTCCAGATTTATGAGAGATTGCATTTGCACGGCAACGCGATCATCATGTGTCTTACCCACTTTCTCGACCCTTTTGACCCAATCTGGAACTTGAATTTCTAAAGTGTCCTGTCCTTCCTCTGTAGTCCGACCACCGGGTGTTGGCATCAGCTCGTACGGCTCTTCATAGCTGTCATCGACGGGGATTTCCACCACTGTTTCAGGTTCTGGTTCTTCAGTTGGCGAGGGTGGCCTTTCATATGGTAAGAGGCGTGCTTGGAGTTCTGCCACCTGTTTCCGGAGGGTCTCTACTTCTTCTGTAGAGTGTTGCAAGATTATCGGCTCCTGTTGAGCTGTGGGGGCACTGGCTATCTGTTTCTTTAGGTCTGCACAATCAGTCTCTAACTTTTCATATGACTCCAAGAAATTTGCATGCTCCTCGAGTAAGATGCGAATGTCTTCTGATGGGACTGCTCTATACTTGGTAGGGCTAATGGTTGCTCCTGCAGTTCCTTCCATAGCCGCTTCAAAGTTGTCTTGGTTTTGCTGCTGAAGCCTCTTGTTCTCTTCTAGTGCTGCTGCCATATGCTTCCTGAATAGCCCAAGTTTGCGTCTGAGTGTAGCATTAGATATCATTTGCGCTTGGAGCACTGTTTCTAGTTCCTTGACTGCTTGATCATCTACTATCGATGTCTTTGATTCCAATTCGGAGTGAGCCTGCTGTAAGTTGGTATGCTCGGTTAGGAGCGTTTGGTAATCAGCTTCAAGAGTGGTGACTCTAGCTTGTAGACATTGAGATTCTGCCTGGAGGGCAGTAGTGCGTTCTTCCAATTGATGGTATTCTTGTTGTAGGTGATGTGCACACTGAAGTAATGTGTTGAACGTGCTATTTACATTATGAGATGCAAGGGGAAAAGTTTGAAATGCAGGGGAGGTGGGATTGGGGAGGGAGGTAGTGAATGCTGTGTGTGCCAATGATGTGGTGAGTGGTGAGGTGGGGGGTAGTGGAGGGGAAGAGGGTGGAATTGTGGGGAGAGGTGCTGTGGTGGGTGAAATGTCCATTGGGTCAGGCAGAGTGGTGTGTACAGGGGCTACCATGTAGGTGGGTATGGTAGGTGAAGCGAGTGTGGTGTTTGTGTAAATTGATGTCATTGCGAACATCGGGGAAATGTGCCTCTGAAACATTGGAGAGCAGATGAACTGCTCCACAAAGGACGGGTACTGGGGTGGTGAGGTCAGGTTGAAAGAGTTGTAGGGGACAGATGGGAAGTGAGGGTCATGGACTGGAGGTACCCGTATTGGGGGATAGGCTGGGAAACACAGGGTGCCTTTTGTGGGTGCCGGGTTTCCAACTACACTTGGAATTATGGGATGGCCAGTTATGGGTTCGGAGGATAGAAGGGTTGAAGTGTACAAGGGATTTGTGACGAAAGAGAAGAGGGTGTCTTGTGAGGTGGGTTCTCGAAATGTGAATGATGTGAATGAGGATGGGTTATAAGTGAAGGTAGAGGTGATGACTGTCATTTCTTCCATGGTGGGGGGTGGAGAAGGTGGTGATGGGGGATGCTGGGGTGAGATGGGTGATGTCTGAACGAAGGTTTCAGCAGAGAGGTCAATGGTGGTGGTGGGGGTAGCTGTGGTTTCAATGGGTACTTCTTGTTCTGTGACAGGTATCCTGATAGTCTTACCTGCTCGTG